>OY540810.1:35617744-36867744 GCA_961205875.1 Sialis fuliginosa
GTTCTGTCTTACCGTACAAATACGATTTATCATTTAAGTATGATAGCAGATTTCGAGATCGTCTGGCACGCAGAATCCGTTAAGATTGTGATTTAAAATCTTGTTGTTTGATCTCGGAGTTTTAAATAGCATTATTCATATACAAATAGTTAATAGAGTTCTGTATTGTGATCGTTTTTAATAAGCAGTACTAACACATCACATTATGTTTGTTCTCTAAACTTGGCTGTTATATTTTTTCGACGGTGTGACACTTCCGTCAAACGAACTGTAAATATATAATTCTTGATTTGGCCTAATACAATTTGGGTTTTAAACATGTACATATATATGCATATATTGAATTAAGTTATTAAATATATTTATATATATTGAAACAAAATTCAGTATATTGAAAATTGCTCATTGCATAAAAATTGTTACACGTAATATAAGAAAAGTTGTTTGAAAGTACAAAAAATTTTAATATATATTTAATGATCTCGAAATATAAGTTAATTAATGTGTAATAAATTTTAGATGTAAACGATTATTAATTTTTACTAACCAAAAAACATATTTCGGTTTTGTAAATTCATATTAACATTGTACATATATATATGATAATATATATTGAGATGTATTTTAAGTAGTATAATTATTTTTTACATGAAAATGTACGTATTACAAATTAGTTAAGAAGTTTATATTAATATATATATGTACACATAAGTTTATATAAATATGATACTTGTGAGCAATCGTTTTCATAAGAACACATTTGTATGATACCAATGGAACCATGGCTAGCTGTACATATGTCCAGTGCTTGTAAACATCCGTACTACATTCGTAACTGAGTTTTGCAAGTACTCATTAACTGTACAAATAGATTACATTTATTTCTTCATATATGTATATAATATATTTTCAGATTCAAATATAATAAACTATATGTTTTATAGCTTCTAACAAAATGTATATTTTTATTCTTTTCTTTGTTGCAAATTTGTTTGTCTTGTGTGAAAATATAGATTTGGGTTTTGCATTCAGCATTTATTTATTTAAGTATTGGTAATGTTAAGCCATGGTAAATTAATGTATTTTTTTCTTATAACAAGGAGTTGTTTTTACTTAATTGGTTTAAATACTTAAGTACAGTATTTTCAGTTTTACTTTAGTTCCAATTTTAAGACAAACATATTTGTGTATTATCTAGATTTGTAATTTAAATATTTTTATTACATTCAGTTATTTTGTATATTTTTGTTTCATGTTAGTTGTAATTATTGTAGTTATAACAAATTTGAATAGCGTAAGTGTTTTTCATGTGTATTTGTTGTCTACAGTAATATCGGCTTGTTATGAATATTTGTCAATTTTCAGTTTGGATTTTCTTGTGTATACAGATTCATTTCTTAAATATATCACTGACGATGCTAACAAATATATTTATTTAAATAATAAAATGAATTGAATACTCATATAGAATAATATATAATAATATTGATAGAACATTAAACATAGTATATTCAAATTTATATTTAGTTATTTGTTATATATATTTTCTAATGAATCTGAATAAAATATATAAGTTTGTTCAACATACAATTAACTCATAGATTTTTCAACATTGACGTAACTTACTCAGTCTTCTGTTCCATATGTAAAAATAAGTTGTTTTCTGTATATAGTTGATCATTTGTATCAATTATTAATACTAAATTGAGATATTCTTTAAATTGTTACGTCAGTGTCTTCATGCCAACTATAATATATAATTTTATCAACAAAATGAATTAGTATATTTTGTTTACATTTGTGTAAGAAATTTAAAAAATATTTAACATTTGTGTAGATTTTATAAATTAGCAATAGTTATATTCATATATTTATGTTTTTAATGAATTATATAGAATTATTATAATATATTTAAAAATATTTGGTTTTGAAAAGAAAGTGAAATTATTTATTTTCTTATAAATAAAAATATAAAATTAAATAAACAAATCTTTATGTGAAATTTTAAAATAGAAAATCTTTTCGCAACCAAATACGTTCTTTACCAGTGACACTATTTGTTATAGAGGGTCTGGTGCAAGGTGTAAATATCAAATATAAGTTTTAATTTTGTGTATAAAGAGATAAGCACATTTTCAATAAAATATTGGAAAAATAGCAAGTGGTTTTATTTATATCCTTAAAATATAATGCATTACTAATCTTTGAAAATTAAATATCATCTTAACAACAAATAGAAACAATATAAACTTACTTCATTGTTTCTGAACAAAAATTGATGTTATGTATTTCTTATCTATTATTTATTTTAGTTTACATTCAAATATTTGTTTTTGTTATTAAATTATCTTGATAATGATAAAAATAACTAAATAAAACAAAAGAAAGCTTGTGGTTTTATGATCCAAATAATCAAAAGCAAATTTTATTATCTTGGAATTAAAAAAATGCACTAATAATATATACTAGACAATTTTTAAATTATACAGATTCTTGAAATTATAAATTACCACTCAAAGTGGCACAACTTTTAGAATTGATTTACTCGATGGTGGGCAGTTAACGTGTTAATAAAATAACTAGCAAATAAAAACACTGCAAACAGGGAGAATATAAATTTTAGTTAAAATAGTAGCGGATTAAGAGGGAGAGAGCGGTCCGTCTTGAACCCAAAGTGCTAGAGAAACTCTGTGTATCATGGTAAATAACGTGGACTGATTGGAGCTCTCTGCAGGGCCATTTTTAAGTTAAAAAAAATTCTATTGTTTGAAATTAATCTACATTTTATACACCCCACATGTCTAGGTATAAAAAAAAAACTCCTTATTTCTCCAAAATTTGAAATGATATTGTTGACTAGTATTGGTAGTATCACAGAAAGATCTGTTACCGATTTTTAAAAGATTTTTTGAGCTAGTAGTTATTGAGATAAGGGCGGGGGGGGGGGGGGGTATAATAATATATACTAGACAATTTTTAAATTATACAGATTCTTGAAATTATAAATTACCACTCAAAGTGGCACAACTTTTAGAATTGATTTACTCGATGGTGGGCAGTTAACGTGTTAATAAAATAACTAGCAAATAAAAACACTGCAAACAGGGAGAATATAAATTTTAGTTAAAATAGTAGCGGATTAAGAGGGAGAGAGCGGTCCGTCTTGAACCCAAAGTGCTAGAGAAACTCTGTGTATCATGGTAAATAACGTGGACTGATTGGAGCTCTCTGCAGGGCCATTTTTAAGTTAAAAAAAATTCTATTGTTTGAAATTAATCTACATTTTATACACCCCACATGTCTAGGTATAAAAAAAAAACTCCTTATTTCTCCAAAATTTGAAATGATATTGTTGACTAGTATTGGTAGTATCACAGAAAGATCTGTTACCGATTTTTAAAAGATTTTTTGAGCTAGTAGTTATTGAGATAAGGGCGGGGGGGGGGGGGGGGTAAAATAAATTACTGCTTGGAACTCTTTGCAAGCGCCATTTCTGAGTTAGAAAATAAAATAAAATATTCTACTGATTGAAATATACATTTTGACACCCCGCACGCCTAGGTAAGAAAATAAAAAAAATATTCTGCCACTCCTTATTTCTCCAAAATGTAAATAAATTACTGCTTGAAGTTAGAAAAAAATAATAATAAATAAATAATAGAGTCAAATTCTACTGATTGAGATCTACATTTTGACACCCCACACGCCTTTGTATTTTTTTTTTAAATTTGCTTTGGAGCCCCCGGCGGGCGCCATATTTGAGATAGAAAAAATAAGATCTACATAATTAATAATTAATTACTGTTTGGAGCCCCTACAAATAGGGTCAAATTCTACTAATAAAGAATTTTCTAACATACAGTTTATGAGAGATATTTTTTTTTATAGTGTCACCAAGGGGGTGGGGCCCCTATAACTAACATTTCACCCCGGGCCTGGGCCACAACTTTCCTTAGTCGGCCACTAAGTTAGAATATGCTTTTTGAAAATAAATTATAAGTAAATTAATTTTAATGTTTAAATCAACTTTTAAGACACAAAATTCAGTTATAGGTAAATGAAAGATACTTTTTAATTAAAATGGCCATAGTACAATAAAATGTCGAGAATAGAGGCCCTAAGAAGAGTGTAAACTATAGACAAAAGGAGGACAACATGATAAAAGATAATTTGACATATGTATAAATAACCGTACACAACATTAGTAATTTATTCTGATACAGTTTTTGTAACAAGCATATTGTAGTGGAATAACAATGTCAAATTGTAAAATTAACAAATTCACAAAGGCTGCTGATTATGAAGCTCATCCTCGAAGTAAACTTTTAGAAGTTAGAAACTTCAGGGAATATTTGCGTATACCTTCAGTACAGCCGGACATAAACTATGGTAAGTTTAAAAAAAGTTAGTAAGTAAACCACAAGGACTGACAAGGGCCACAAGTAACTAACTAATATATAATTACATACCTATATCATTTTCTGTATTATCAAAAATATTGTTAATTGAAAATTAGTTATTTTAACGTGTTTTTTTTTTGTATAAAAGCAAAATTTAACTAGTAATTTTATAATTAAATTTGACTTACAAATCAAAATATATGTTTGTACATATTATATTTATGATATAATGCAAATCATCATGTTGCGAGTAGGTAGATAAAATTAATAAATTGCTCTATTAAAATAAATTGATTTGGATTAGCATGTCATGTCTGGTGTTTCAATAAAAGCATTATTGATATATATTGTATTACATTATGAAATGCTGAATATTATTTTAGATGGATGTGTTGAATTTCTTAGAAAGCAAGCAGTTTCATTGGGGCTGCCTATACGTATTTACGAACATGTTCCTACAAAACCAATTGTTATTATCACATGGGTTGGAAGTGAACAAAATTTGCCAACTGTTTTATTGAATAGTCATATGGATGTTGTACCAGTGTTTGAGGTAAATTTGGGGTTTCAAAAAAGGAAACAAGAATATTAAACCTTTTATAAATACATTTTTAAGTAGTAATAAACATTTAAAACCACCGAATATTGAAAGATGAAAGAACTTAATAAGTACATTTTTTGATCTACTGATAATGTAGGTATGGTATTTTATAGGAGAAAAATAATGCCACCCTGCAATAAAGGTTTTTCATAAGAAAATCTAAATCACTAAAAAATAAAACTAATATACTGTTAAAAGAGTGACTAGTCACAACTTTGTAATTATGTTCTCTGCACCCAAAATATTTTTTTTTTTGTAGGGGAGGGTAATTATTCATATTCTAAAAAAATAATTTCCTAACATAAAAAATCAAAACAATTGATTTTGGGTACTGGGGATATTATATCAAAGATGTTGATGTTAAAAACATGCGGTTTAATAATATTATCATATCCAGGTAGTTTGTTTAAAAATTATTTCAATTCATATAAATTTAATTGATGAATATAAACTGATGACTAACAAATGTCATCAATGTACGTACAGTTAGTTATCAAAAGTTGTGAACCGCTAATTCTCAAGATATTTTTATTGAGCAACTGGCCTTAAAAACTACACTCCTGGCCTAATTTCCCCTGCCTTTGCATTATTGGCTGGTGGCATCCCCACCAAAACTGGTGAGAGAAAAAGAATATTCTCGAAATGGTGTATCAATTTTTCTAACTGAGTGTACAACTTAAATACATTTATAGGAGAGTTGGACTTACCCTCCGTTTGGAGCAGAAATGGATGAACAAGGTAATATTTATGCTCGTGGAGCTCAAGACATGAAATGTGTTGCTATACAATACTTAGAGGCAATAAGAAGATTGAAGAATGCAGGAGTTACAAATCGTAGAACTATCCACATCAGTTTTGTGCCTGGTATTTTTTTTAATATTAATATTTAAGAAATTCATTTTGTTTTCAAACATTTTATTAAAAATTTGAAGTATACAGTTTTTTAATATCAGCCTGACTTAATATCATGGGCCCCACATGATTGTTTTATTTTTTTAACTAGATGAAGAAATTGGTGGAGTTAATGGAATGAAGAAATTTGTTGAAACAGATGATTTTCGAGCACTAAACGTTGGTGTTTCTCTTGATGAAGGAATGGCAAGTCCTGGAGATGATTATGAATTGTTCTATGGTGAACGAACAATCTGGCGTAAGTTACATATATATATATTTAACACATTAATTTCCATACATTTATCAAAGATTGAGTCGAATGACGGGCGGCCAGCATAAATATGCTGTGATTATAACAACTTAAAACTATTTTGGTTTCATAGATAACTGTTTTAAATAATTGGCCTCCAAAGTATCTTTACATAGAAATAAAAAAAATTTTATAAAGTACGAAATTCATTGTAAAGTCAGAATTATTTTTATTGATGAGCGGCCCTCGAAAAATGTTAGGTCGTCAATGTTGCCCGTGGAGAAATTAAGGTTGGCCAGGCTTGTGTTAGAAGGATGAATATTTTCAAATATAAACTCTCGAATATTTGTATGTAAAGTAAGACGACTGGCTCGTGAATAAGTTATAATATATTTAATCCGGCTCCATCAAAACTATTTGTATATCCTTGGACTATAATTTCAAATTTAATTTGATTATTGTTTAATTTTCTGTTTAGATTTACATATTCATTGCTCTGGAACACCTGGGCATGGTTCATTATTATTGCCGGATACAGCAGGAGAAAAAGTACAGATTATATTAAATAAGTTCATGGATTACAGAGCGAAAGAAAAGAAAAAATTAGAAGAAAATCCTAACTTGACTATTGGAGATGTGACTACAATAAATGTTACAAAAATATATGTAAGTTGTAACTTGTAAGATAATATGCACTGTCAATTTGGTTTCTTTTGATTTTGCATATGAAAATTAACAGCACATCTTTTTTATATCTATAAGTATATATACTTATTTTTAAATTTATAACGACAGAAATTAGGTGGTCTGTGATTTTTATTGTATAATACAAACTGACATATTAGTCCACTCAATATAGGTCATTTTGAGTAACATTAAATCCAGAAGTTTTCTTTCTCATCTTGGAAAAAGAGCCGACTGGCATCCACAAGAATGACTGACATCCATTTTAAATTTTATCAAAATCAAATGAAACTTTAAAATTATTACTGTATAGTATAACCATTCTGCAAGTAAAAATATTTATTTTATTTCAATTACTTTTATTGATGATATTTGTGTTTTTATGTCTGTTCAGGATATGATTAGTAGTAAGTATTAATTATATATAAATAATATTACATAGAAAACTTCATACAGATCAATAATTGTAAAAAAATATTATAAACATATACGAATCGATATTGTTATATTTTATTTCTTCTATTGAAAAGCCAGTGTTCAACTCTATAAAAGACACAATTATTATGTTGATGTTTACATCTACTATCGATTAATAGAATATTGAATGTGATTAATTATTCTGTAATAGAAATAGAAGAGTTATTAAGTTACAATGTCTCTTTCTTTATGTGTGTTAAGAAATCATAAAAATTTAAATCACGAACAAAGAATATTTTACTAAATATGTATGAGCATTTCCAGTAGGTTTAAAAATAATAAAAAAATGAAGTATTTTGGTTGAAACCTAAATATTTGGCAGCAATTTCAAAATCGACTTTATTACAAAAAACAAACTTAATGTTTTGGTACCACATTCGGTAAAAATTGAATACTTGGCTCTGAAAGTGATTTCAAATGAAAGTTCAATAAAAGACGAAGAGAATGAACCCTTATAACATGATAATAAGGGGTATTTTAAAAAATAAGGTACTCTTGAAAAAAGTCTAATTTTGCTCGATTTCGAAACTTTAAAAAATCATAATTAGGCTGAAAAAAGGGGTAGGGGGAAAAAATGTTGGGAAATATGTTTTCTTGATATGTACTTTAAGGAAAAAAATTGGAAGCAAAATCGGTGACATACATACACCGTTTTTTTAAAAACTACTGGAAATGCTCGTATATTTCTGAATTAATGCATTTATTTTTCTTCAAATTAACAAAATGCAAAAACATCTTCAAGTATTAAACTATATATTTTCAAAAACTAGTAATAAATTTCATAAGAACATTAAATATGAATTTTCACAATTTTTACGTTTTCATTTATGGCAGATACACGAGCATAAAACAAATATTTCTATTAAAATTTTAATTTTACAAATTTTCACAATCGCACTACTTTCTTATACCTATTATACCTTCTATATCATATAAGAAAGTAATATATTTCATATTTTATTTATTTGTATAAAAATATTAGTAAAAATAATATTAAAGACATTAAAAATGAAATGTTTATTAGGGTGGCGTGCAAGCTAACGTTGTTCCTCCACAACTAAGTGTTGTTTTTGATATTCGATTAGCAGTTACTGAAAATGTAGATGCATTTGAAAATATGGTTAAAAGATGGTGCGAAGAAGCTGGATCCGGAGTTGAAATGGAGTTTGAACAGAAAGACCCATTTGTTGATATTACTCATTTGGATCCCGGGAATCCTTGGTGGGTTGCATTTGAAAATGTAACCAATGAATTGTAAGTACATTTTATAATAAAAGCTACACTCCTGTTTTAAAGTGCTTAGTTTTTTTGGTATTTCGCAAATGTGGCGTTGTCAATTACCCATTAGGTCATTTTATTGTCAGTAATTCAGTCTGTTTACAGTATTTGTATTGATTTTAGGTCATGCTCTATTGCGCACTTAACAAATGATAGCATTAACATATTAATTAAGCTTTAATATGCATTTATAATTGAAAAAAAACTACGGTTCGCTTTTTGATGATTCCTGCTTTATGGCTTAATTAATGATAATTATAGTTTATTTCTAATGTATATTAGTATTATCAGCATCTTTGAAACTATTTTATTTTTATTTGAAATATGTATATCTTATGCTAAACATTACTACAAATTAAAAACAAGTCTCATACAATGATACAACTCATTTTATTTATAGTATCTGTTTGTTTTCTATGAATGTACTTGCCTATTGTTATATTTTCACTTTTAATATAGATTCAAGTAGCAACAAATAGTTTATTTGGCCATAAACCGAATACCGAATATTCAACTCAGTTTTGACATCAAAAATGGCATGCCAGTAGTGTGGTTTATTTGTATATTTTGATTAAAACTACTACAGTGTGTGATTAATAAAGAATAACCATTATATGCTATTAACCTTTTCTATTTTCCTTTATACTTTCTGATTATTGAAATATATTCAAGTATAAAGTATGTGTTTTATAAAAAGTGGTGTTAGACAAAAAAAATACTTCATAAGTTGTCCCAAAGTTCTTATTTTCTTAATATTTTGCAATATTCGGTGTTCACCGAATAATAAAAATTTTGCGGGATATTCGTTGCAACTCTAGTATAGATACATAATTTATCTAATGATGTATTTGTATTTATGTATATTACATAATATGTTATTTTAGAAATCTGGATATCAAAAAACGCATATTTCCTGGAGGAACAGATAGCAGATTTGTTAGAGGGGTATGTTGAGAATTATTTTATATATTTATATAACTAACTAACTAGTAAATCGTGGCAGCTGTTTATTTGGGATAGAAATGAAGACCAGAAACAATGATTAATTGGGCCAAAGTAATCAGTGCCGATATATCCAAATTAATCAGAATTCACTGTTTTATAATGATTTAATTAAAATGAAATAATACATTAACATTAAAACAAAATATATAAATTGAAAATTTGTAACTCACGTGTAATATCAATTTGAGTCAAATGTATAGTATTTAAAAACAAACTAAAATAACCCCCAACCTTACTCCCGCAGATGGGAATGAAATGATTGCTCTAATTAAAGACGATTGTATTAATATCAGTCCGTATATACACTTACAGTCTATGTTCATATTTGTGGGAGGATAATTAACAAGTACCAAATTTTTTGTTAACTAATTCCAAAATTATACTTGATATAATTTTATAGAATACAAAAAATTCCTCTGAAAATAAATGCCATCATAATCACCAAATCTCTCATTTATTTATTGTTTATTAATAAGAATTTAAATATTTTTTAGGTTGGTCTTCCAGCGATTGGATTTTCACCAATGAATAATACTCCAGTGTTATTACATGATCATAATGAGTATCTTAACGTAGATATTTTCCTAAATGGAATTTCAATCTATGAAAAATTAATCCCAGCAGTTGCCAACGTTGAAGATCGTACTGGTTAATGTGATATACATATTTTACAATTTGTTATAAGGATAGTTTTGTTATAGTCATTATAACAAATTAGCTATTTTAAAATGTTATGTTTTTATTTTATTTTATTGAAAGTATATAAAAGTTACATTTTATATAAATATATTTTAACAAAAAAAAACTATATCAGTTTTATACAGTTTGGCAGTGCCGGATTAACAATGTAGCAGGAGTAGCAAATGCTACGGGCCCCACGTCTCTGGGGGCCTCGCAGTTTTTCGGAAAAATATTTCTTATTGGATTTACTTATCTACCATCCAATGATTCTACAATAAATCTACAGTAATTAATAATTTAATTTTAGGGTTTCCAATCTTGATTTGATTTAAAAGGAAAATCGATTTTTTCTAAATTTGCCCACATTAAACGCCCCGGGTGACACCCGTCTCATTTGTTAATAAAATATAGCCTATTTACCTCCTTTTTTAGTTATTTAAAGCTTGCAAGGGGTAAAATGTCTAATAAATTGAATCAATTGACTTTTTTTTTGGTCATTGTCAAGTCTGATAACTGTCCAATTTATTAAAAAAATACAGCCCACTGATATTTTTTCTGTTGTAAAAAATTCAGAGGGGGTGACAAATAAATCCTATTGTCTTTTTCGGGGGGTGGGGGGGTTAAGGGGGGCACTATCGATTTCCGCCCTGGGAGTTTTTTTTTTAACATTTGCTACAGGCCCCGCGCTAACTTAATCCAGCACTGCAGTTCGGTTGTACGTCACATGAAGAATGAAATGAGCACCTCGTGTAATAGAGTATTTGACTAAATTTTAAAATATATTGTAAATTGCATGCATGTAAATAAAACATAATTCCCTTGTTTTTTTTCCAAAGTAATGCCAAAAACACAAAATAATCTTTGTCTATTCAAATGAAAAATCTTTTTTCTACAGTGCATAGTTTTCATATTATTTAACAAAACGAAAAATTTCAAATTTCTTAGGGTGAATTTTACACTGGCCGTATAATAAAATACTTACCCTTAGATTGAACTACAAATTTTAATGTTAGATGATAATACGTGGGTACATAAAATATATGCGAGATAAGGAAACATAAAGAAAATAACTTTTCTTTATGTTTCAAAGGTAGTACAATCAGAATATGCTCTTAAATTATATTTTTGTTTTTTCCACCCTATTACTATATACCTACTTCCATTTCCTTTGAAATATGGCAATAAAAATATAAATACCTACCAAAAAAATACCAATATGACCTTAAAAAATAAATAGAATCCATTGTTATTATTTTGTGTTAAAAAGATGTATTTACTTTATTCTGTGGTATTTACTACTTTATAGGTACATATTTTTATATTGGTAGATAATGTTTTTTAAAATATGTATTGATATTTTATTGATTTTAATATCAAAAGTTGTGTAAAAAAATGATTATGTATGCATTTTTAAAATATATTTAATTGAGGTACAAATATATTTTAGAAATCTGAAATCTTGAATGAATGGTATTTATAAATATCAAAATCGTATTTTGAAAATAACTTTTTATAATACTGTACATAAATGACGGCTTATAATTGTACGATTCTATCTTACTACACACCCCTATGGTTCAATAAATGGACTCGTCCAGTAATAAAATTATTTTGTGCAGTTTTATTTATTTTAATTGTAATTTGTTGTGATAAGCTGGAAATATATATGTTTTATTGTTATTATACGTCAAAAACAAAGTTCGGAGGATATTTTAGGTAAATAATATATTTTTAAATTAAATCACCTAATTTAGCGGGAAGATTATTCGCCATGATGTTTTGACAGTCCTTGTAAATTTAAGATAATACTAAAAATGTTTGTTCAAATTATTTAAATCATGTGTGGATTGCGTTATATGAATGTAGTTTGATGTTTTTTATTTTTCATAGAGCTGTTTGTGATACCTAAATTTGACATAAACATTTTAATATTAAAGATAAATGTCATTTATCAGTTCTGTTATGATTTTTATTTACCATGTGTATGTATTTCTCGGATCGCCTTTCCTTATTCTGTCACAAAGAACCAATAAAAGCACGGCGGGAAAGGCATGTGTTCTGACCGACCAATAAGAGCGCTCCATTTTAAAATCCGAGTCTGCTCTTTGTGTGACTTCCTCAAATTGTATGTACAGTTGAGTGGAGTTGTGTGTAAAGTGTTATCAGTGATATAAAATTACATTTATGTTTGAAATTGAAGATATTTCGCTGGGACATCAGGAATTATTTACTAGCAAATATTCCGTACGTAATATTACAAGTTTTTAATATGATTTCACTATGTTTTATTTAGAAAATACGAAAAAATTACGAATTACCCGGTCTAATGAAGTGACAACCTAAAATGGACTCGTCCGTTCTCTGGTCTCCCGCTCTTTTAACGCGCACTCTTATTGCGTTTCGATAACATTATTGACCGGTGTTTCGAGCTTTTTATAAAATTTATATCTCATACGAATAATGTTTAACAAGTTAGATTTATCTACATAATATTTTTTAAATATTTATCTTATTTAATATACTAAATGCAAAATCATTCATTGTTTTTAAATAAAAAATATATTTTATTTATATGAAAAACAAATACTTTTTTAATATGCCTCAATTAATTTTGTTTATATGATTATACATTTTATATTTGTTTACCCCTCTAGATCAACAAATACAGTATAATATATTCAAAATTTATATATTAGTTTCGAATATTCTATTAAATTTGACGTATCTAATTTTGCCTGCGACCAAGTATACATTTTTTTAAAAACCCAGTTCAATCGCCCCATTAATAAATTAAATTACTTATTTTAATTTTAAATAGGAATGGTCAAGTGTGTATATGCAATCATTAAAGAGCGTTTCGGTTCTTGATTTGTTAAATTAACAATAAATATTTTTAAAGAAGATACGCACCGACTGAAAACCACGCCCATTTCGGGTTTTACAGAAAATAGCTATTTCGTAGGTAAATAATAACAAGACACAAAGCAGATACCAGGTTACCAATAATAAAACGGGCCGTGGTGAACCGGTCTGCTGGAGTTCTTCTGACCTTGAAACGCGATGGATGAACCTTGATCTCAAAGTTTAAATACTCCATGGGACCTTCGATCCGTTTAATGACTCCCACCCAATCGTGGAAACGTGCATTTTATCCTGGAAAAAATCAGACCGAATCGAATGGAATTTTAAGTAGTAGCACACGCAATTGTTACGTTCTTCTCTTCAAGCATCACTTGGTTTTGTCTGACTTGTAGAGAATAGAGAATAAACTATATATTTAAATTTATTACGTATTTGCGGTTCTTTACATTATGGTTTATTATTTTAACGAGTTGGGTATGGTTCTTGATCGATTCAGGGTCATTTTAATTCATTTACCCTACACTTTACGAAAGCTCATTTATTTTTAATATTACCAAACGAAGTAAAATAATTTGTAGATATAAATTAAATATTTTTCAGAAGTGCAAACCTATTGAATGTTGTTGCAATTTAAAATAGATATTTTTAGATTAAAATCAACTCCCTTTTCATCTTGGAAAGTATTCATTAAATCTGGTTTCAGCGCAGTTAAGTTATTTTGGGAATTATGATACAGTAAGGTCTCTTTACAAAGAAATATTGATGAAAAGTTTTATTTTTAAAATTATTAGGGATTCTCCAATTTTAGCTTACGTTTCTTCGGATCATAACAAACATTAGTTATGAGTCTGGAGAAGGGAGTGGACTTGAGTGCTGGTAAATTATGTCGGCTGCGTTAAAAAAAAAGCATTTATTGACGAAACAATTTGTAATAAAATTAAAACATGATTATCCATACAATTGAATGGTGAAATTATTTATCTTTCAATTATTTTATGTAGAATTGGTCGTAGAGCTCATATAAATTACAATAAAAATTGACCGACACAAAAGTCCATAAATTAGTTATTCTCTATTAATTAAAGTAATAAATATATACAAGAATAAAAGTATAATTTTTGTACAAATTTATATTTATTAATTTATACGTACAAATTATTTTGGCAAATTATCCTATAAAATAATTACATAATTAAGATTAACATTTTTACGACCTCCCGTCTAATATACTGTGGGAGGGTTGTTTGTAAACTGCTGATCTACGCACCCTTACGCACAGTTTGATACCATCCCCTCGATCCCGCCAGTCTACTGCATGCCCCACCGTTACGTTATTTGTTATACACAACCCCAATACCGTGTACCTCTCGTCGGTTAACTACCATCTGCCGCTAGCGCTGTCTCACTTTGTTACCGCGGTTGTCTCTGTCTCTCGTTCTCGCTCGCTCTCGACTTGTTTTATGATGTGTGTACAGTCGGAACAAAAAGTTTCTTTCATGAATGTAGAAGTAATTGATGCCTGGTTGTTTTGTTTATTTTGTGCAATGTCTGTAAAATTTGTATTGTATGAATGCAAATATAATTTAGACAATGTAGATTATTTTTATATATTATACAATATTATGTATTAAAGAGATTACGAATGTATGGATATTTTGTTTTATTTATTTATTTTATTTTATAATAAAACTGTTTCAGGAAGTTGAAAATTGATTACATGTTATCAATTTTTAATGTATAATTAATTATTTTTATTTTTTCAATATAGGTATGAGAAGTGAGCAATTATTTTAAGATCTAGAAATTAGTCCCCGTTTATTTAGGAAAATTAAATTAAAAGGGTAGAAAAAAAATTACATATACGTACATAAATTGTTTTATCAATAAATACACTCAATAATTTTTTAAAAATTATTATGTACTAAAAAAAACAATATTATTCATATACAACAAAATATTATTGACTCAGAAAAAAAATTCGAGTGTCCGACCCGTAACCCCCTCTTTCATAGGTATGAATAAATACAAAACAAAAATCACAAAGTACAAAAGACAATACAAAAAGTTAATAACATTTAAAAAATTTATTTTAAAATAAACCATACTGCTTGCATAACATTGCTAACAAAACTGCCGAATATTCAGTATTCACCATGTAGCTGAATATACTATTTGTTGCAACTCGCGTGTTTTAACTAAAATAATTATCAGTTTCGCTACCAAAACTTATCGTAACAAAGAGCAGTTAGTTTACTACTTCAGTTTAATTTATTTGTACATATATGTTTATAGCCTATGTTCATAGTGTGACCGGTGTCGTTATTAGTATTGTAAATTCTTATATACGTGATATACAATATGTTTTTATTTTTTATAGTCTGCTGTAAATGATTACTGCTCAGCTGACATGGATCTCTATCTCGATACACCAGACGCATTCTCTTTGCTCGATATCGAGATCAAAAATGAAATGGAAATTGTGCTCACAAGCCAATCAGAAATCAGCTACAACTTTGCCGATGTTCCTGATATAGATGACTGCTCCGGAGACCCGGGGAATTGGTTTTCTACAAGTTCTAATCATTCAAATTCCAATCTGTTTGATTTTTGTAATGAAGGAGCATCTAGAATGGTTAATCCAAATTCGGTCATGCCACTAAGTACATCAAAATCAATGACACCTACACTGGCTTCATCTCAAAATTTAGATTCTGAATCTCCGTCACCGAAACCAAGTCATTTAACATTTTCACCTGCATCAGTTAGGATATCTAGTGTTAAATTAGACAACGAAGAAGTAAATACAGTTAAAAAAGACTTATCCTCCAGTTTAAATACAATTAAATCAAATGAAAACAATTTACCTTCATATTCGGTGCAAGTATTACGGCCAAAACCAATACACGTGTTAACAACCAAAAGCATGACGAAATCGACCCATGGAATTTTAAATAACCACGCTGTTAAAATATCACAGAAACATCTAGCGTCAACTGTCAGCATGGCACAATTAGACGTTTTGACAAATAATTCAAGGGGAATCAGTAACAATGCAGCCAGAAAGAATAAAAAATATAGAGATGATGAAGATAATCCTTATCCTAAACCGACGTATAGCTATAGTTGTTTGATAGCCATGGCTTTGAAAAATAGCAGAACAGGAAGTTTACCTGTATCGGAAATATACAATTTCATGTGGTTAGTATTCAGAAAATGCATATTTTTTATTTTATTTTATCATATTTATATCACATTATATTTTTTTTCTTATTTCAGTGAGCATTTTCCATATTTTAAAACGGCACCTACTGGATGGAAAAATTCTGTTCGCCACAATCTATCATTGAACAAATGTTTTGAAAAAATTGAAAAACCAGCTGTAAGTGGATCTCAACGGAAAGGATGTTTATGGGCAATGCATCCAGATAAAATTAGTAAAATGGATGAAGAAGTACAAAAGTGGTCTAGGAAAGATCCAGCTGCTATAAGAAGAGCTATGATATATCCAGGTAATTATTGAAGTTTTATTTTTATTTTTAATTCTTTTGTAATACATATTACTTTATATATATAATAATTATATTATATAATAATAATAATATATACATTTTTACAGACCAGTTAGAATCGTTAGAAAAAGGAGAACTGAAATATGGTAGTGATAATTATTTAGATGCCGACAGTACATCAGAATCAGATATTGAAGGAGAGCTCGAAGAAATAGAAGTGGAAAATCACATTATTCTTAAAGAAGAAGATCCAAGAAATGACTATGTAGAAATAAATAGCATTGGTGACTCATATGATGAAGCGAGCCTAACTGATTATGATAACGATGTAAGTTCAGTTATTAATATATTTATTATTTACAAAACAAAAAAGTAAAAATAGAAAATTATAAAGTCAACATTGTTTTATATAAAACATACAAGTTTCTAATGATATTTTTATTGTAAATTTTACAGAATCCTGATAATATGTACGAAGAACTGGAAGTTGAAAATGAAAAAGATGCCCTGAGAATGGAAATAGCGCTAGCACAAGAAGAATTATTCAAGTTTGACAAAAACGGTTTGAGCAATGGGAGTCCTTCTAAGAGAGCTCGTTCATCAACTGCTAACGTTTCCGAGTATGTTTATCAACCGATCTCTAGCGGAAGGAGAAAGGCGCCGCTATTAGTTAGAAACAATTCTAACACATCGTTTATCGAAGTTACTGGTGAATAAACATTTATAATTTTAATTAACTATTCCTGGTGAGTTGGTCAGTTTTATGGCAGCTGTTTCGAGCAGTGTTTCATTTTTGTGAAGTTATACTGTGCATCATTTCGTGTTGGTGAATTAACTATGAAATAGTCTCAATGATTACAGTTGATAAACATCACATGTGTGTTTGTTTAAATTATATTATATTTGTCAGAATTAATGGTTTGTAACATTTTTTCTGTTAATCAATTCCGAGGTATTAGTATATCGAATAATACTGTTTCATATAATGAATACTTGTAGACTATTTTATTAATTCACAAACATTATAAATACAATACGTAAAACTCGATTACAAAAGGGACCAATCATTTTCAGTTTTCATTAATTTTGTGCAATATCACATTCAAAATAAATTATTTATACATTACAGATATATATTTCTATTGACAATTTATTTAAATTAAATAAATCATCCTTAGAAAAGAAAACGAGTGAAATATTAACAAACAAAATATAAAGTAAAATATATCCTTGTTTACGTTAAGATCATCGGTACCTATGTAAGAATATAATTTATATTTATTATTTGTATCAATAGTTAGGAATTCAATTTTAATCATCAATTTCTGTCTGTATGTTTTCCATTATAATATTAGGTCGAGTTTTACCAATTGTAAAATTGTGATTTTTATTTAGCAGTAAAAAATCATCATACTGATTACAGTACAAAGCATGATAAATACACTAGATTAATAAATTAATTATTAAATATATATAAAACCAATCTCATATAGCGGACAGCTGTGTGTAGAGAAATACGTGTGTTGTTCAACTAAATAATTAGATAGAAATTTAAAACAAACAATGCACTACATATACAAGTGGACATGTTAAAATGTACAGTGAAAACAATACGTTTTGTGTAAATAACACAATTTTAAATTATGTGCATTTATATAGATATACAATATGAATACGAATAAACATAGTGCATTTCTTTTTTTAAGGTTTATAACATGTTGATTATTATAACGTTTCTACCTACTTCAGATTTGATCTGTATAAACCTTAAAAATATATTAAATTTGTACAAAGTAGATCAACATCTTAATTACCTGTTTATTTAATTTACATTATTCATATGTACAATAATGTAATTTTTATAATAGTTGAGATGTTAGGATTTAGGTATATTTTCTTCCATTTAATTGTCCCGACTGATGTTTGCATTTAACGTAAACATGTTGTATGGGATCTATCTACATACAATTACTTCCAGTTTCTACTATATGACATACAGGTAGTTATAGACTGCGTATGGGAAGAATACCAATGTCACTTAACACAAAATAATATTAACACAGTTAACGTACTCTATGAAATAGAGTGATAATAACATTGGTCACGCCACGTGTCACATGTTTGTGATAGACACAAACATCAGTCTGAAATATGGAAGAAGATGCACTTACATATTTTAAAAATGATTTCTATTAATTCATTAATAAGAAACATACATAATTATTAGTATATATGTCAATTAAGTAAATCAATTTCAATATTAGAAAGTAAATGAACATTGTTTGATATACATGTAGGTAATTTTTTTAAATAAAATACATTGTAAGTCAGTCGCAATGTGTTAAACAACGGGAACTAATTATTTAAGCAGTTTTTAAACATCCGGGCGGTTATATTGGGCTGTTAATATTTCTTATGGGCAGAATTAAACCTTTTTTGCAGTAATTAAAATAATTGTAGAAGTAAAATGCAGTTAGTAATATAAAAAAATTTGATTATTGAATTGGACAATTAGATAAATATTTTGCAAAAAGTCAAATGTTATTTTGGTTGGAAGAGCGGCACACGTTTGTTAAAATGAACGGACTTTTATGCACAGCGGTGTAACCAAAAAAATTTCTAAATAGCCTAATAACTAGTAGATCGTTCTTCAAGCTCCAATATTTACAGAAAAATGAATAAGTACAAATATGTTTAAATAATGCAATAAACAAAATACTTGATAACAACAAACATTAATTAATTATTTTCTATTATTTTATAATACATACTTGTTAAAAGTGGTGTAACTAGTAGATTTAGGTCCATAACAGAATTTTTAAATGGAATACGATTTCTAACTTTCAAAATTGGACTGTCATTTTTATTTACCTTTTTTATCACTGCTTCATAATTGATATTAATACCTTTGTATTAATATTAGATATGAAATTAATATGCTTGGACAAATTGTTAATTATATAAATGCATTAAATTAATGATTAAGATTCACGTTATTCGTTTTTTGTTTTCAGTAAAAAATAATACATTTTTATTTTATGTGTAATTAAAAATTCAATTACTCATGTATTATTCAAGTTATTATTTTTTTTTAAACCATAAAAATGAAATAGTACAAATATTTATTATAAATAATGATCTTTTATTGGATAATACCTGATTTCGGTTAAATTTGAGTATTTTAATGTATTTAATGTTCCTTTTTTTAAGTATTACTTTTGTATGTTTTTTAAGGTACTATAAATTTTTTTTAAGATAATAAAAATTTTGTTCTTCAAGATTAGCGAGTGAGATGCATATTTTTGTTAATATTTTTATGTAATGATGAAACAATAGAACAATTTAACTTCTGTTGTTTACGTATGCTAGTCGTGAATATATTAACTAATAAATTCATTTAAAAAATTAAATACTCGTTTGTTTTTAAAATAATTTTACTGTATCGCACATGTAATTTTATTAAGAAAACATTTCAATAATAACTAATAATTTAACTAAAGAAAATATTGCTCTCTTAAAAATTAAAAAATATTGTTAAGACTGACATATTTAAAATTAAACTGCCAATGAGAATCGTTTAATTTACCATATAGTTAAGAGTTTTCACTGTTATATGAATAATAACTTGTGTATTTTTGTATTCAATGGGCTATCCATAAAATGAGTCATAGTTCATACACTTGTTATACACCTAATATATAGATATCACATATTTAATGGAAAACAAACATTTAGTCATAGTATGTATTTGCATGCGATGTAACATAATTTAGAGCAGCGATATTGCAAACGTTATGAAACCTTTTATGGATATACTCTTAGTTCAATTGGTATAATAATCTCAAACTGTACTCAGCAATAATTGCTA
Source organism: Sialis fuliginosa (assembly GCA_961205875.1). Lineage (NCBI taxonomy): Eukaryota > Metazoa > Arthropoda > Insecta > Megaloptera > Sialidae > Sialis > Sialis fuliginosa. Next base: position 35,638,254 of record OY540810.1, read on the forward strand.
TTGTTTATTAAATATAAGTGCGGTTTATATATTATCTGTGCAGTATGTAAATACTTACAACGAACTGTTTACTATGTTTAGTGGTCCTATGTATCATTGTTTTGTTTCATCTTAACCGATTGAAAACAATAAGTGATTTAATTAAAATTAATATTTAATTATTTACTAAATCGATTGTTTTGATTAGTCACTGTACTTCTAAAGGATAAATCGAATATGTATTCAAATATCATATTGACATTTGAATGTACTATGTATAACTTTTTATTGTTTATATATATTTTAGGAGTTAGTACTTTTTATTTTGAATCGTGTTAAGATTTTTGATTTGTTTACTTATAAATTTAAGGAAAGATTTTGTGTACAGGCTGTGCTATATGTGAATGGCTATTACTTAAGGATTGTATTGTGACGCTACCTAATAGTATTGTTCTTATTGTGTACATACTAATTGTAGGTTATGTTAAACTTCGGGTGAATAAAATATATTTTGTCATGGAATATAAGTTAGAAGCTTTTTTTAAACACCCAAGGTTTACCTAATTTATCAATAGTTTTGTAAATTTATATTCGAAAAATGTAAAATATATCTTAAAAAAGGTTATTTTTATTTTATTCAATTCCTTATCGTTTGAAATTTTCATAGTAGGTAGTATAAAAAATTTGTGTTTATTTTCTCTTTTATAAAAGAAATGAATATGAAAAATATTGCACTAAATAGAAGTTATAATGAAGGTAAGTTAAAATTTATAAAAATCAATGGTTTTCAATATTTCGTCGTTGTCATTTTAATATCTCCTATGTGACAATATTTTCAAAAATGAGATTTTTGAATATTACGGTTGGTCTTTTTTTTCTCTATCTGTTCAATAATATCTCATATGTATAGCAATATCTGTTTCTTTTTAATGAGTAAATTTAATTTATCCTATGTGATAGGCTCGTATAACTGATCCATAATTTATCCTATGTGTCATATACAGCACATAGAAGAAATTAAAGAATTCAAAGCAGGTCTATTTATACACATAGGGGGTTTTGTTTTCTAAATAGTTTGCATATAACTGTGGCAATTCTGTGTTGATTTATTCACTTTGTTGGAATTAATTCGTTATAGAATCAGTGCTTAATTAAAGTGATATTTAATTAAAAATTAAGGTAAGAATTTGTTTTCTTTGATTTTAATTAGCAATATATTAATTTAAACTTTAAAGTTACAAAATGAGGCTTTTGAAATGTTATCTTAAGTTTGTACTATGATTGTAAATTGTCAGTTTCATTGTTAATTATTATAAAATTCTCTACAATTATAATTTCATCAATAGGCTTGTCTCTTTATTATATAGGTATTATTATTAAATGTTTTTTTAGCTTTATGTTTATTAAAATATAAAACTTGTATTAAATTGTTCATTTAATTGTTAATTGTTACAAAATTCTTTACAGTTACAATTTTATTTAAAAATCCTCGATCGTTTATTAAATTTTATATAGTTTTTATTACTTTAGAACTATTAATAATTATATTGTCAATTTATTAGTTATAAAATTTCTTATAAAGTAATTGTATTTTTCTCAAAAATGTCTCGTCAGTATTAGGTATTAGAATAGATATTTTTTACTTATAAAGTTCTATGCAATTATAATTTTATCAATAAAGCCTTTGTCATTTATTTTTATTTTTTTATTTTAGAAAAAAAATGAAACAATCTTGTAGTTCTTTCGGAACAATGTCTCGAGGAAGAAAAATTTTGATGATGCTTGAACAAAATAAGAATGATGGTCCTGTAAGTTCCGGTTTCAAAGAAAAAAGTATACAACCAAATGAACCACTCACTGATCGGAGTAATAGTAATGATTTAATAATTGAACCTGATGATGAACTATTCAATATTTTAGATAATTTATTAGGAAAAGAAATAAATGATTTGGTGGTTGAAAATAGAAACAAGATAAACAATGATAATCTAGGATTCGTAGAGACAGCCAAAATATGTTCACATAATAAAGACATTGAAAAAAAGGTAGCGAATGAAAATTTGAAAGTATGTGAAAGTGTGAAACTGTTAAGAGAAAGAGAAGAGGATATATCTTCAGGAAAAGTAGATGAAGAAATAACTGAAATTAGTAGACACAGCAACATTGAGCAAGCAATGGAAGTTGATGATAATGATATGGAAAAAGAAGCTTCAATGATGGACATAGAGGAATTTGGAGGTGATGAGAATAATCAGAAAATATCACAAGCGGAGACGAAAAAGCGACGGATTTTTGGATTACCTTACATGGGTTATAAACGCACTGAAGCAAAAGTTATCAATAACATTCCCAAACCAAAAAGAATGTTGAAAGAAAGATGTTCCCACAAGAACCAAAAAAAAATAAGTCCTCGTTCTTTCTTGTGTGCTGAATTTACAGAAGACGATAGGGTTGTAGCTTTTAATAATTTTTGGGAAATTGAATCATGGGGAAAAAAACAAGCTTTTATTAAAGGTCTAGTTACTACCAGAAGTATAAAAAGAAGGCGAAAAGATAGAAGTGATAGATTGCACAAAAATGAAGGACATGACATCTACCTTCAAAAGGGAAATGAAAATAAACTAAGAGTATGCCGAAAATTTTTCATTAACACTCTTGGATTAGGTGAAGATACTTTTAAGAGATGGGTTAAAGGTTCAAATCTTAATGATAAGGACATACCAGAAACTGATATTGAAGAAGCAGGTGAAATTAAAATGACTAAAGACCAAGAAGGTCAAAGAAAGGATTCCAGAAAAGAAGTTAGAGAGAATGTCAAGTTCTGGTTGCAACAACTACCCATGGTTCCAAGTCATTATTGCAGAGCATCGTCTAAAAAAAAATATGTTGAGTCAACTTTTAGATCACAATTGCACATGTTCACTATTTTTAATGAATGGTGTATTGTTAATAATAAAAAGCCAGCTGGGAGAGTTTTATTTTGTAAAATTTTGGATGAAGAAAATATCGCAATCCATAAGCCCAGAAAGGATCAATGTGATTTATGTTGTGGTTTTAAAGTTGGTTCTGTAAGCCGCGATAAATATGAAAAACACATTAAAAGTAAAAATGATGCCAGAGAGGCAAAAAATGCTGCCAAATCATGTACGAACAAAAATAAGTTAGTTTTGACAATGGATCTACAAAGCGTGCTGTTATGTCCACTGATACTTGCATCTCAAGTATATTACAAGCAAAAATTACAAGTTCATAATTTTACAATATACGAACTGAACAGTGGAAATGTAACTTTGTATGTTTGGCACGAGGGTAATGGTGGGGTTACAGCAAATGAATTTACATCTTGCATCAGAGACTTTATTTTTCAACTTCCTGAAAATTATGAACAAGTAACGCTAATATCCGATGGATGCAACTATCAAAATCGAAATAAAGTCCTAGCAAGTAGTCTCAGTGATTTAGCAAAACTAAAGTCAATAAACATTGAACAACTATATTTAGAGAAAGGCCATACGATGATGGAAGCTGACAGTGTCCATGCAACTCTAGAAAAATATTTCAAACCTCCTATTAATTCACCTGCAGATTACATCACTTTAATGAGAATGGCTAGGCCTTCCAACCCTTATAAAGTTAATGTCTTAGACTATACATTTTTTAATAACTTTGAAAAACTTAAAACAAATTTGACATCTTTAAGACCAGGTAAAAAGACTGGTGACCCACAAGTCGTTGATATAAGAGCATTACTGTACAAACCTGATGGTTCAATTATGTATAAAATCAACCACACTGACGAATATAGCATTCTTCCCCAAAGAAGAAAAATTGAAAATAATCCTAACCAATTCATCCCCGCTCTACATAGCACTTCACTACCGATAAATGAGTCAAAATATCGACATCTTCAAGAAATGAAGTCAATTATTGAAGAACCCCATCGTGCTTTTTATGATGCACTTACTTTTAAAGCTGATAAAAAATAATTATTATTTTCCGTTGTTTTTATATTTTGTTTTAATTTAAACCTAAAGGCCTCTATACACCATCCAATTTGACATCCAATTTTCAAGGGCAATCTGCAAGATCCCTGCAGATTGGGTCGTGTATAGGCAAATCGGGGCGATTATATATAAAAACACTACTTACTTTAACAGTACCCGATTTACCCCCACTCTACCTCCCTACAAATCGGCCCTGCAGATTAGGTGGTGTTTAGAGGCCTTTAGAATACATTATTTTTGCTAAAATAAATAAAGAACATTATTTAAAAACTAGTTTTATTATTTAACTATATCTCCTATGTGAAAACAATTAACATTTAATACCTTCTATGTGCAGATGAACATACAAAAACATTATTTTTTCAATTAGGAAATAAAAAGTTAGTAATTTTAAATAAAAAAATATATTAAAATAATATTTATGTCACAATATAAGAATATTAAAATAGCTAAAACATGTGAATAATTTTTAAATAGTTTTTGATAATTTATTCAAAAAATCAAACTTTGCACATAGGAGATATTAAAATGACAACGACGATTTGTATCAGAAAATATTCCAGAAAAAAAGTTGGCTTTGACATGTCAGAAAAACACTTGTCAAATATTTATGTATTTATATTGAAGTTCATCTTACAATGAAATTGTATTTTATATTATTTAGTATAATAGTGCTTCTAAATTCTTGTGAATCATATAGTCATAATTCAAAAAATAATAAAAGGTATAAAAGAAACCTTTCAAATTCTGTTTGTATTGGTTCTAATTGTGATTCAAGCTCTGCTGATTCTCATAAAAGTGAACATATGAAAGAGAGTAAAGCAAAAGCGACAAACATGGCACAGAAAGCGGCTCAAGAAGCGAAGGCAGCATCTGATGCACAACAAATCGCTGGTCAGAAGGCTTCACATCAAGTGAAAGAGCAACTTGCTGAAAAAGCATTACAAGCTGCTAAAGCAGCCGAAGCTGCATATGTAGGGAAACAAGCATTGGTCGATCAGTTAGAAGAGGAAATACGTGAAGCAGAAGAGATAGTTCAAGAAGAAAGTACATCATTACAACAAAGCCAGAGTTACGTTAATGCAGCTGCATTATCTGCTCAACAGGCAGCTCAATTACTCAAAACACTAACTGCAACAGTTCAATTAGCAGAAGCTAATGCTGCCAATTCAGAACAAGCAGCAACTGGAGCTCAACAACAATTAGCCGAGAAAAACCAGTTAGTCGAAGCTGCTAAAAACAGATTGCAAGCACTTCTTAAAGAACTTAGCGAAGCACGTACAGATTTAGTAAACACTAAACAAGCTGCTGCAAAGGCTTCTGCTGCAGCTCAAGAAGCAAAAGCAAATGCATGCAGAACTAAAAGAACAAATAATTTTAATTCAATGAATGTAACTCTATCATAAAATCAGAAATATGTGTATAATATACTTTATTACAATTTTATAAAAAATATACAATATAGATATTATTTTGTTCGATGTAAAGGATAGAGAAATAATTTACTTTTGAAATTTTCAATATCGGTAATGAAACATCTTTTATCATTCGAAATATTACTGACAATCAGCTTCAATGGATGATCCACATTACCTCCATAACATAATGGTTTGTCATCTGAAAAGATTGAAATGAATTTTAATCTATACTAATGTTGTATTTAAGTATTTGTATAATGAAACAACATTCTAAAATAAAAATTATACTTCATTTTATAAAAATTGAGTTATGTAAACATATGGGTCTATCAAGATATAATGATATATAAACATATTACTATACATAAATATATGATATTATGATTATATTTTGAAGAAAAAAAATGGGTCGCACCAGTCACAAATTGAAATAGAATGATCTTTTTTAATTTTAGAATCAATTTTTTTTTATTTCAAAATCAATATTTTCAAGACCTACATATATAGCTGTCAACGTTGAATCACAAGTTTAATTTATCCATCTAGATATGGAATAGGAGTACCAGGAATGCATTCATAAGTATGCAGGTCTTTGAAAAATCACAAAAATCCATGTATTTTAAATGGGGAAATCGCCCCCCTCTGGTAATGGCCAATTTTTAAGATAGAGGGCTGAAACTTTTTAAAATAAAATAAAAAGTTATTTGGAGCTGATTATGGGCAGCCCAGTCAAAATTCATCCCAACCCCATCTAAGGACTATCCTAATGTATACACTATACATACCTACGATTATCTCATTTGACAATTCACAATCATTATATATTTTACTAGGTAATAATTCAGGCGATGAATGCATTGCTTCACACATATTGTTTTCAGATGATTTTGTACAACCAACAATCTAAAATTAAACCCCATTTTCAATTGTTATTTTTTAAACAGTCTTAAAATAAAAAAATACCTGAACAGATAATTTCCTCAGTTTTTTAACATTTCCCCATAAGCTATGATCATTTAACCATTCTACAAGTTCCACTTTTTCGATATTTTTAATACACTCTATTTCTTTTTCTAATCTATCAAACAAAAAATCTTTTGAAACAATTTCTGCCCAATTTCTTGAGACTTCTCCTTTCAAACAAACATCTGCGCATTGTTTTAATTTAACCAAATCTTGTTTCATATCCTCTATTTCATTTTCAGACATAATTTCAATAAGTGAATGCGCATGTTTAACAAATGCTTCTATACGTTCATCTATGTAGTCAGCACTAAAAAAATTAATAATTAATATAATTAAAATTATACAGAACTGTTAATTATTATTTACCTATGTTTATCAGTTTGCCCATTGACAGTTATAGAATATCCAAGAACTCCTAAAGTATCACGTAAAGAACAAAATACATGGTATCCCAACTGCTCTTTGGTACGCAAGATATCAAATAACGGTTCTTCTAAAATCATCTAAAACATTATTTAATTTAGTATTACTTATAGCTAAAAATTTGTTTGAAAGTGAGAAACTACGGTCTAGTTACGACTGCCGCACTGATATTAAAAACTGTACTTAGATAAAATTTACCATTAATAATTCTAATGTAGCCATGCTTCTAATGGTGGCAGGTCCAGACTGGTAATAATTAATTATTGACATATTTGTATCATCTTGGTTAAATCCCAATACACGACAATAATACTTTCCTAGTGGTATCTGCGACACTCGTATCTAAAATATCAATACATATACAGGATGGGGCATTTAATTAATTAATATTTGAAAAAAATGTTTGGTTGTGAAGGAGTTATCGAATAGTAATATTTATTTATTCTTTTAACGTGGTTTCACGGTTATTTCAAGGTTAACATAATTTTTTTAAATAGGAACCTAGTTTTTATTTACTTATCTTATTCTATGTGAAAAAACATGAATCTTTCAGTGAAAACTATTTTTTGAACAATCTAAACTTTACGCTATCTAACAAAATAATTTCGAGATTTTGAACATTCAAGAATTTTTTACTCAGAAAAAATACAAGATACAGAAAATGTTTAATTGACTGATTAATACATTGTTAAAATACCTTTGGTAGAGTGTTTGGCAGTAAAGCTTCACATTTTAATTTTTCTAAAATATTATTACTGGCACTCAAGGCTTCCTCTTTTGTAATATTTCCTTGTACTAAACATTGAATATAGAAACGACTTAAAAATTGTCGACTGAATATTTTCAGCATATCTACTGTAATTTCAGATATCGCTGCATGTTTATCAACAATACTCCAATGAGGATTCATTAAAATATTTATTCGAACTTCTCTGTAACATATAATGCATAAGTAGCAGATTTTAGGGAGCACTAAGGGGTTTTAGCTCCTCTACCAAAAAAAAAAAAAATTTTAAACATTATAATTTATATTAATATTGAAATATACAATATATTACCAAATAATGGTTATTTCAGCCCTCCCCCCCCAATACAAAATTCTAGATCCACCCCTAAAATACATGCAGAATTAATTAATATTAAAGAGCAAAACAGCAGTTTTATAATTATCAACATCCCCTTACCCTTGTAAGATTTTGATAAACCCCCATTCCTCACATAAAATTTCCTATTTTTTACTTAAAGAAATATCAATTATTTTTGCTGTACACTAGACGTAGATTTTAAGGAACCTCTTTCTCTTATAGGAAAAGATATATCTTAAATGTTTTTATTTTAATATGTATAATTACAATAATAACAATATAACAATAAGATAATTAAATTTTATCTGAAAAACTTACCTTTCTAGTTTTTCAGGTTTAATACAATGATTATAATAATTTTTTGTTTGTTTCATTTTAAGCGCATTGAATAGTTCCGTTGTTAAATTATCAGGAAAACTGTACATGTGTTTCAACATCAAATCCAATAATAACTGAAAGTAAAAAATTATTTAGTGTTATGTGACACTCATAGAAACTATTTATTGTTACCAAAAGTTTTTGATTGTAGCCTGATACTTTTAATACAATACCCGTATCACTAACACCTAAAGAATAAGATAGTCCAGCCATGACAGCTGGATAAGCATCTTCATTAAGTTGATGATCTAATATTGATATATACAGATCAAACATTACAGCACTAAAAATAAAATTTTTTCGTAGATTTTTGAAAATATCAGTATTTAATTAGTGATTTGTTAATTAATTGCATTGTTATTGTTTTATGATATGAAAAATTATTTTATAAAAAAGCAAATGTAAAAATATAAAAGCAAATGTAAATATTTTTAATTCAGCAATCATAGTTAAAAACAATGATTAAAATTAAGGAGTCATTTCATAATAAAACTTACTTCTGCGGTGACCGTAAAGTCAAAGGACTAATGAAATGATAATGTAAGTACGCTGTGGGTAGTTTGAATTTATTGTCAGGTCGATACCAAAGTTCCATTTTTTCAGTGTTTAATATTTTTTCCGGGTATTTTGGTACATCTGCATCACATGATATCAAATCAAAATTGTCAGTTATAAACATATTTGGTTCAGGAAGTGAAAATTCAGGATACACACAAATATTTTGCCACACTTTCAACCAGTTGATCGGAATTTCTAAAAAAATTAAAATAATAATATAAACTTGTCATTTAACTGCAAGACTTTAACTAATGTTTTACCACACATTACAGTTGATATTTTCAAAGCTTTTTGTAGTAGCTTACACTCAAAACATGAAATTACCTTTATCAGTGTATTCAGTTTTAAACCATTTTTCTTGTTTATCGTACACAATATTGTCAGTGTCCTTCTTTTTGGATAAAACTGTTATATTCAGATATTCAGGTTTCAAATAATCATATATTTTTTTAATTTCCTAAAAGAAAATTAACAATAACGTTATTATTTATAAAAATTAGACAAAACCTCTAAATAAAAAATTAAATATTCAGTTGCCACATTTTGTCAATTTGTCAGTACAAAAGTATTTGATAATAAAAAATTATTCAATATTTCATTTATGTACGTCGTTTTTCTTAATTGTTAATTAATTAAATCTTTTTTAGTTTTTGAACAACTCATACAGCACTGCGACTCATTTACTTATTTTATCAGTGCCAGTAATGTTGCCATTATATTTGTAACGGGATCGAGACAAAAGGCTGACATGGACAAAAGGTAGACATGATTATGAATTTACTTTTTAGAGTTCCGAAGAAACCCTATTATTATTACTTTGTCGTCTGTCTGTCCTTTTCAGTCAAAGCTAAATATCTCATAAACTATATAAGCTAGAAACAATATTAATGAATTTATACGTTTCAAAACCCCTACAATCTGTATAATAATAATAAGCAGCCAGTATTGATGATTGGTTGTCCCGATCGCCAGACAATAATGATGTTCTACTGTAATAAATAAATAAATGTGTACTTACATCAGAGTTATACTCATAATATAAATCAGGTCCTGTTAAATAATGTTCTGGTGGATAAAAGTGCATTGCTTCTGCCAGAGTCTCTACGAAGTCAGCAGCATTTCTTTCTGGTAAAAATCGAAATAATGTATCCTCTATTGATTTTATTTCTTTGAAGATTTCTTCACGACATCCACTCTCTTTAATCAGTTGTAAATATGAAAATACAGCATTTAATACCTTAAATTAAAAATATTATTGATCTTGTTGTGTAATTATTTATTCTAAAAATATTTAAAAACTTGGACAAGGAAAATATTAAGGAAGAAGAAATATCATTTTACCTCTTCTAAATTTTTCATTCCTTCATCTGTTAACTTTAAAGAAACAGTAAATAATGCATACATCGAATTATGCTCACTTCCCGATTCACCATTGCCTGTACTGATACTTAATACCCAAACTCTGGAAAATGAACACAACAATGTAAAATAATAAATATTAACTTTAATACAATGTCATTTACTTTTTTCTTAGATAAGACAACAATGAACCTTTCCCTTCATGTCCTAACAACCATGAAATATACTGATGTGGCTTGCTTTTGTATAACTTTAGTAAGGACGGCATTGACCATGTTAAATTAACCTATAAAATAATTATAGTTACAAAATGATGGATGCATGTATAGTACAATTATGAGTTATTTACTTGACAAACATCTTTTATAGAATTGACATAATACAAACGATGAAATAGAGACATATCAAACACGTTTTCTTTAAATGGTGTTACATCAACCGGTGGAAGATTATTGTTTGGGACATCAGAGAAACAGTCGATGACGTATTTTTGAAGAACATCCAATGACAAACGAGCCTTTTAAAAAAAATAATAATAATTTTTTTTATCGCTACGTTAGTATTTTATACTAACTTGAATAGCAAGAGTCATTCTGTGTGATGAATAATGACGTTGTCTAAATTCATTTAAAGCTTTGTGCAATGCATCATCCGATATGTTATCTCTAAGCGTTGTTAAATTTCCCCACGTGAAAGTATTGACAGGATGATCGGGAAAAGCTAAACTAAATAATAGTTGATCTCGTCGATCAGAATCTGATGGAAGAGCCATTTGAAATTCTGAAAGTAATACAAAATTATATCATAATTGTTCAGAAGTGGGTCTTCACCTCAAAACAGGTTGAACATTTGTTTAAAGCATTCTATCAATATGGTAATAATACCTGATTCTATAGCTTCTCTTTCTCTGGTCATAGTTTCTCGTTTCAGTAAAGGGGAGATAAAAAAATGTGCAAATTTATCTAAAGTGTCCAACAAATGTCTATCTTGGCATTCAAAATAAAAAGTTGTTGTTTCACAATCTGTTGTTGCATTATTTGAACCTCCACGTTTCTAAAATGTATTAATAAATTTTTTAAATGATTGAATTTAAATTATAATTACATATTATTTAAGTAGAATTTACCTTTACGAATGAATCAAAATCATTCTCTTCCGGATATTTTTTGCTTCCCATGAATACCATATGTTCAAGAAAATGGGCCATTCCTTGTATGTGTCGTGGATCACTGAAGCTACCAACTCCTACACACAGACCAGCTGCTGCCTACAATTACAAGCCTGTATTATTATTTTAAGATTTACTAATTGTAAAACACAAATTATCAAAAGTTAGGGATTTATGAATTAGGGCACTTGTTAATTATCCTCCTGCAAATGATTATAGACTACAAATGTATATACACACCAAAAATTCAAGTGTATATAGTACAGTCGAGTCTCTTTTTATGCAGTTTTGATGTTATATGTGGTACGATATGTTATCCAAATTCGAGTGAGGTATCAAATAAAAGCTGATAATTCAGAATTTAAATATGCAAACGTTTCGTTATAACTGAACATTAAAAATTACAGTTTGGTTAAAACCAGGCTAAAAACCAAGGGTAAACTGAAGAATATGCCGATACCGACGTCACAACTATCAAAACTCACGTATTAATGTGTTAAAATAGAGTAGAATGTGCTGTATCTATAGTAACATGTAGGAATTTTTATTTGACAGAATTATTTAAAAAACAGTTTGTTGCGGTGGAGATGGAATCCCCGTTTTTAACCTAACAAAAACTAACCAACCCAAAACTAATCAACTGGATTTCGTCACAAAAGATCGCCCTAACCAAGGGCAGTTAACTTGTATATTATTGAACATCTACTCTGTTCTGAATAATTATATACGTTATTTTGACAATTATGACGTCAGTACTGGCATATTCTTCAATTTAGCCAAACCAAGTGTGTAGTATAGCTTTTAATCCAATATTCAAATAAATGAATTACCAGTTTTTCTTCAGGAAATTTAATATTTTGTACAGATTCTTCATCACTTTCAGTACTTGATACTGACGAATCTCCATCTTCATCACTAGAAGGTACTATTTCTTCTGTTTCCTGAGTTAAATCAATTAAATTTTCTACATCGGATATTAAACAAGCAGTCAAGCCATTTGGAAGTTGAATCACTCTGTAATAAAATAATGTATATATGTAATGATAATATTATGTTCGATAGAAATAAGACATAACCTGTATTCTTTCTTGTCGCTATCACTTTTAATAGGTGGAGTTAAAATTTTGACATCTGAAGAAATCATTTTTTTAATTTGTTGGCTGTTATCTACAATCGTGACAATGTCTTGCGATGTTTTAATTTTCTTTAATTTATTTTCTACAGTACAATTTTTTAACCTTTTAGGCATACCTTGTTTTAAAAAATTAGTAAATTTAAATGAATTAACGCCAATATTTCTAATATTACAAGCAACTGAATACATAAAATTATGAAATCATAATTATTAAAAAATTATTTAGATCACGAACTCTTGTTACCTCACTCAACAATGATAATTTTAGGTTACTTTTGTTATATTGCGGCGATTGTGGCAAAATACAGATAAGCGCGCTCAACACAAAATGACGCAAATCCGTTAGTCGTAATACTTATATATACATTAAATTGTATTTTGATAATAAAAATTAATTAAAATTATGGTGATTAAAATAAAACTAATTAATTAAGGCATATACAAATAAAACACAAGATACAATTTATATTGATTCAAAAATATTTTATTGAAATATAATAAAAATAAGTATATGTAGTCGTTGTCAGATTTACCTAGAAAAAAGTGCTGGAGTACATTTTTTTTTTTTAAATTGGTAGATTTTGATGAATAGAACACGGTTATGACTTTTCCCACCCTGTCTAAAACCAATTTGGAAAAAACACTGGAACTACCGATCTTAGAATAAAGGCTGATAACTTCAGAACAAAATGATGTTTTTAAAAATTATATACTATTAATACTTGTTCAAATAGAGCACATGAAAAAATCACTTAGCTACAATCAACGTCGTTAGGTGATTTTTTCGCGCACTCTATTTCAATAAGTATGGTATATTATTTTTTAAAACATCATTTTGTTCTAAATTTTATCAGCTTTAAGATTTTTAACAACTTGTTTTATCTTATTGGTAGTCCAGTATTTTTTTAAATGACTGATTTTAGGCAACTTTTTAAGCCCTTAAAAAGTTATACATCTTCAGGGAGTTATTCCTGTGTTAAAGACATCAGAATCAGAATTTCTTGAAAAAAACATACTCTAGCACCATCCCTATACAGAATTTTCTGATAACTGGACTAATGTGTATAAAATCAGTATTTTTGAAATAATAGATATAATAATTACTTAAACTAAAGTAGTATATAATAATTAACATTACAATAAAATATATAGAATAATATTTATCACACTTTTTTTATTCAGGAATGTATTGTTCTATTTTTAAAATAAAATATTAAAATCTTCTTGTTAAATGATTGCCGATTCCCTTTCCAATTCTGCTTAGTGATTTATTCAAATTAGAAACTTTCGGTTCCATCTGTTCTATTTTTGAAGAAGCATTTTCAGAATTCAGTTTATTGATGAATTTATTTGTAGGTATACTTGTCTTTGCACCATTAATAGTTGTTTTAGATTTTCGTAGAGAACTGGACATATTAGGAGTTACAGAAATACTTCCTGAATTAATCGATGTGTTAGAGGCACTAAAAACATTATATTCACATACATAAAAAAATAAACACAAATTATAAAATCATTATAGTTAATGATAAACCATATTTTTTTAACAGAAGGGAGAGCCCGTTGAAAATCCTGGAGATAGGATGTGGGGGCCATGCATTTGAATATATTATCATTTTAGAGAAAGAAAGATCCATCATAGTATAAATTACCATCAGATGTTTGGGCTCTACTGTACAGTTAAAAAAAATTATTGGATATGTAAAAAATTATTAAAACATATAATTAATACCTGGATCGAAAATGCGACTCATTTGAAGATGCAGAATAATTTGTTGGGTCTGGTGTAGATTGAGCTATCGGTTTTGATCTAAGATCTTTTGAAACATCCTGTTTGTAAAAAAAGTTTTAATTATGTAATTTATTAAATACTACAGAAATAAATATAAATATAAATTTACCATTTCTGGGGTACTCGCTAATTTTCTTTTAAAAATAGGCAGTGTAGTTTGTTCTATTACAGCATTAGGAACACATCTCTTTACATCTGGAAAAATATTGAACTATTGTATTTTTAACACGTTGTGTGCGGTGAACACGGCTCCCGTGTCCATACAAACATTGTTGAAAAATGACTGATTTTCCCTTCAGAAAATCTATTCACTTGAATAGCATTTAAAATGTTAATAAACATAACATAATTAAAGAACTTAGTTTACCTGTCTTTTGAGTTTCAATTTTTGCCATATTATTAATTGGTATTATTGCTTTCAAAGGCCCTTTTTTTGTAATGCCAGCAGACGGATTGATGGAATTTATGTTACGTTTAGGCCTGAGTTTATTTCCAACTGTTTGAGCAACATTAGAAATTGATTTTCTTTTATCACAGGTTATTAGAGGCTTTGTTTTAGAAATGGACATTGTTTCTGAAATGCTCCGCTTCATAATTTTTTTATTAACGTCTGTATTAGCATTATTTGAAATCTCATTTTTATTTAATGTATTGCTTTGACGAGAGTTTTTAAACCCAATTATATTTGAACAATTTAATGAGTTGCTTCTAAAAAGTTTACTTTTAGGTTTCATGTCCAATTGCTTGGGCAATGATTTATTGATTAAATTACTTGAATTGATTTCATTTTCAAAATAAGCATCTTCAATTGACTTTGTACTGTTCTGTGAAGCATTGTTTTCAGAATTTGTCAGTTCCTGCTTGACACTTTCTTCATTTTCACTTATGTTTAATACTTTCGCTAAGCTATTCATTAGATTTTTCCCCAATGCTTTTCGTTCCTTTGTATTTTTATCATCAGCTTGAAAAACTTCAGTCAAATTTTTAAGAAATTTAACAGTATCGAAAGTTTTATCACTTTGCCTTTTATTAAATTCTTCACCAATATTATCTGATAGAGAAATACTTCGCTGAAATGTTTTAACCCGATTCTGTACAGGTGGATCACCATTTTTTTGATTTTCTATTTCATTAAGATCATTATGATCAAATGACTTATAAGCAATAGTATTTAAAGCATTAGTTTCTGGAAATTTTTTATCAATAAGTTTAAATATTGTGTTAGTGGTTTTTTTCTTAGGACTAATCTCAGCCAAATCTTGAAATTCCGGTTTGATGGACATTAAATTTTCTACAGAACCATCAGAATCTGTAAAAATATAATTAAATTATAAACCCATTAAAACCGATTTTGATGAAATAAAAAAAAAATTGTATACTATATTATTCTAAATCAGAAACATTTCGGCTGTCAGACTTAAAAAAAGGTGCCGGAACGGCGTTCCACCGCGTTACATTACAAAAAAAAAACCTGATTATAACAATAACCAAGGCATATTATTTTCTGCAATTTGTTAATCAATTATTTGTAAGAACTTTCTTTGATATTCATGATGAAATTTTGATCTGATAGTAATTTTATATAAAGCTTAAGTTTGCCTCAACGTTAACAGGAAAGCAAATATTTTGCATGTATCATAAATAATATTTATTTCCCAATGTACTGTATTTAGGTTCTACATCCTGTTTATTAAAATATACTTACCACTATTATTATGAGATTTATTAGCAATATTCGAGAATGTAGTAGCTAACAAATTTGCCTCAAGGAAGACAGAATCATCCAAATTCTGCAAATATTTAAATTTATAAATAAATTTCTTAAAAAACATGTTATGTAATTCATTACTAAATAACTTACCTGACTATCTTTTTTCTCATTAGTGATCCTAGACAGATTTAAAATCTCTGCAAATTCATCAGAATCAACTAAATTATCTCTGGTTTTTATAGAAAATAGACCTTTATTAATGTCATACTTATTTGGTTTTCGAGCACTCAATGATTTTTTGTTAAGTAATAGAAAATTGTTCTCATGTATTGAATGATCATATGATCTTTTTATGGTTCTTTGAGAAAATGATTTGTGTAAAATATCAGTATCAAACTGTGTATTTGTATTAACGCTAGAAATGCTCGATGAATTTAATTTTGGACGAATATCTCTTTCAATATTTTTATATGAAACAGGTGTGCTCATTGAGTTAATATATTCTGGAAATTTATAACTCAAACTGACATTATTTGCAGAAAGAGATTTTCTCATATTAATAAGTGGCGACAATGTTTCTTCCACATTAATTGTTGGAATATTCTCAAGATTCGGTGAAAAATTTTCCATGCATAAACTGATTCTTTTTGCAACAGTATTTTTAATTTCTTGTTTAGTATCAGGACTCAAATTATCATTATTTTTTTTTAATGATTCAAATTGATAATCTTTGTTTGTGTTCTTAGGAGTAATAAAATCCAAAGAATTAAGAGGATTTTTAGGAGTTGTTATTAGGTTAGTAAGTCCATTATTTTCAGGAGTTCTTAAAAGATTCGTTGAATCATTTAGTTTAAGCAAGTTAACACCAAGTACATCGTTTGAATCCAATTCATCATTTAAATTGTTCTCTAGCATTGAATCACTAAGACACTGGAATGAAGAGTTATTCAAAGATGTGTTTAGTTCAGTATTCTCACTAAATTTAATTGATTCTAAATTTTTGTTTTTAAGTACAAGATTTTCTGTTATTTTCATTTCAGTCAACAATAAAGGTGATTGAGACTTGATATTTTTTGTAATAGTCTTGGTAGTTTTCGGTGTTGGCATATTCTCTTTATCATCATTTTGTAAATACTGTGCTTTCTCAAACGTAAATTCAAAAGGATCATTTGTTTTAATTGCATTAAAATTAGCCTCTTTCAGAATTTTATCGAATGGGTTGTTTTCAATGCTGTCTCTATTAGAATACAAAATACTTGGAGCAGGAATCAGCGGAGAAGGTAGAATTGTAGATGCTGCTGGACTTTTAAAATCGATTAAATTTCCAGATACTGAAGAATCCATCATTCGTATGGAAACTAGAATAAACATACACTATTAATATTTTTGTAGTTTTTATACATATTTTAGGTATAAATTTTAAAAAAATATTAAATGAACATACCTACATATTATGACTTGAATTTTATAATTTATTGATAACAGTAACTTTTAAACTTACCAAAATAATATGTAATCGATTATGGTTCTTTTATTACTTATTTTTTGTACGCAATTATGAATAAATAATTAATTATACATACATTCACTAGTTTTATAAAATTTTATCCAGAAATTTAAAATGACAGTTAAGTATGTATGTATGTTATATTTGAATGTCTACTGGTCGTTGCTGGTCGTCAGCTACAAGTAATCTATAGTTCGTCTCACAGAATAATATTTTTTTTGTTCAATTGAAAATAGATATAAAACAGAATAATAAAATAAATTATATTATTTTAGTTTTGAAAACTGAAAATCAAATCAAATCAAATTTAAATCTGCACAATTTTAATTAAAAAACTAATTAAAAGTTTACAAATATAAAATTTCAAAGCCATAGTTCGTAATACGGACTCAATACACCTGTTGTATATCTTTTCTGACTGCAACCAATCAACAAGCTAATAATAGATCACACGTATAGCGCTTATTTTAAAATTAACTATTTAACTAAAGTCGTAAAAAAACGTTTCCTACAGTTATTTTTAGATATTAAATAAAAATATGTACAAATATTTACAATTTTGCATAAAAAATATTTTAAAGACGTAAACATTTTAGTTTATAAATATATTATAATAATATTAATTAATTATGAGTAAAGGATGTTGGAAAGTAAATGAAAATGACGAAGGTAATTTATATAAATTTTATTTTCGAATTATGATCAGTTATTTAATCAAGTAATTTTCTAGCTATATATATTGACTTGGAAGATGATTCTGATGATGACGATACAAAGGAATATTCACAATGGTCTGAATTACCCGATTTATTACTGGAACAAATATTTGCACAATTAAGTATTAAACAGAAATATTATGCAAGTTTAGTTTGTCGATCATGGTATCGAGCTTTCAATTTACCTGGTGCATGGGCTACGTTTACTTTAGAAGATAATACATTAGTTAGAGGAAAATACAATTTCTACTCAGGTTGGCAGGTATATTTTATAAAAAATAATTAGTTTATAAATGAACTATAGCTATAGGTTATATACATTAACCAGTGGTGATGGAATTTATTTACATTTGAAACAATTTGATAATTTTAATACGAATTTTTTTTGTATTTTTTAAATATTTTGACTGTATGGTTGCCCATGTGTCCTCCAGCCTATAATATATATTAAACATTATTATTTTAGCAATAAGTTACTCTATATAAATCAAATGTAATAGAATGATTTATTTTTAGTATGTTCTTGATCATCTCAAAGCGTCACAATGCTTAGTAAAAATCGGAAAATGTATACGAGAATTGACTTTTGAGCCAATGCTGAATTTTCATAATTTATACGATTTTATGAATATGCTCTCATGGTATTCAGAACAATCTATAATATCAAACGTCAATGAATTTAAAGGAATAGGACAACAAATAAAAGCATTAAAGTTTACATTTCCATGTAACATGGCCTCACGAGATGAAACTGAAAGAATGAGATTATTTGGAACTGGAGGTAAATAGTTTTGTTTTTATAAATAAATGAAATATTATTAAAACATTTAATTATGCAGGTAGATTACTTGAAGGATTGAAACGTCTTATAGGGAATATAACCAATTTACAAACACTCGAATTAATTGATCTTTTGCTAGATAGAAAAGAAGCTAAACATTTATTGGATGAAGTTTGTGTCGCAGTTTGTACCAGACTTCGAGTTTTAGTAATGATTAATACTACACGATTAGCATGTCCTTTATTACATGTTGGAGTGTTTTTGAATTTACAAGTAAATGAAACAGTAACTATTATATAAGATGTATTATTTAATGTTCCCATTATTTTCTAGACTTTAGTAATAAGTCCACAGAGCTTAGATGATGATGTAATAGATTTATTAGGTTATACAAAACTTATGAATCTACATATCATACAAAATAGGTACACACCAAGTGATTTTACCATCGGTCCCGTGAGCCCAGCTGCATGGAAACGTTGCAGAAAAAATAACAAGCGACTCTCTGTTCATCTAGAAGTAGAAGCTACCCGAGAAAAAGAATTGCTATGGCAAGAAGGTGCTCCTGTTAAATCTATTTTATATCAATCACCTCACATAAGAGTAAGCATATCAGAAAGAAAAGTGGACCATAAAAAGAATATTGAATGTTATATTTTAGTCCCTGTTTTTAGTATGTATGTTGATTTAATATCTTTAGCATTTAACATATTTTTCAATCTCTTGTACAAAAACGGAGATGAAACTAAACTACCCATAAATGTAAGTTATATTACAATATATACCATACTAACGTTTAATATTGTTGTAATAATGTTATACGAGGGTAATTCAAAATAAAGACAAGTTATATATGATTTTTATATACATTCATTATTTTGTATTATTATTGATCGATACAGTCGCATTTTGGTTTGCCTTCGTAGTATTTGCATACAGTATATTTGAATAGATTTATTCAGTTGATAGTAAAGCTTTATTATTAAAAAATAATGACACAAATCAGAATATGGTGTCAGATGCATTTTAAGTTAATTTGTAGTAATTACATATTGTTTGATTTGTATTGCCACAATTTGTAACCGCTTCTGCAAATGAATAAAAATAATATGTAACTTGTACTAAATTAACAGAACATTGTATGTTTTAAGCAGGTAAACATAATAATATTATTATATATTTTGCAGTTACAGACACATTCGTTAATCACAGCAGTTCAGTTATATAAAGGAACATTGAGAATATATGGACATTTATCAATACCAAGGTTTCATCAATCAAAATCATTTCATGAACGGATAGATAGCTTACTTCTGTTGTTATGCAGGCAAGCTCCTTATGTTACTACACTGGTGAGTTTAATATTGTAAAATAGATATTAATATAAATGCATTCTCTTTGAAAATTACCGACTAAAACTAAATAAAAATATATTCCTCTAAACACTGGATAAATTAAAAATATATAAAATAATTTTGCTGTATCATTGATTCTATAGCCTAAAATATAAGTTTAATGCTACCGCAATTTTTATTTATGTGACGTCATACTTCAGAAGTATGAGTAATTGACTTGTTTTTTAATAGCACCCTGTACTTTTTATTATATTATTAGTAAGTCTTTTTATTCTTTTAATATCTACATAAAAATATTATATACAGTAAAACCTCTATCTATCGTTTTTAAAATTACTTAATGAATTAAACGATAATGCTGCTACTGACCATGATATAATAAAAATTACAGGGCACAGAATAATATATATATATTTATTCATAGGATTAGTTTTTTTGTACTAACATGGAATTATATTTTTTATTGTTAAAGATAATCCGAGAACGAATATCGACATCAACAATACTACTTTTGGCTTTTACGGCCAGAAATCTACGGAACTTCTACGTACGTCGAAATGCTGTCATACTAAAATCAGATTGGCCCATGTCACCAGATTGGTCTTCTGAATTTTATCATTGGATAAAAAGCAACAGTCGATCTTATGATTTAGTAGAAACAGAAGTCTCACAAATATTAGGGTACAGATGGACGATGTTAAGTGACAAGGAATTCAAAAAAATTCCTATTTCTGTACACGCTACAGGCTATTGAAAATATTGGAGATAATACTTTTGGTACAAATGTTGCATTTTAATAATGCTACTTCAATAGTAGCTTGAAGATAAAGGATACATTGCTGATATTTCATGTATAAAAAGTTTTAAAAATTTCAAAAGATGTAGTTATCAGAATATACATGAAAAATATATTAAAAAAATAATTTTTATATTGTTATGTGTCGCGATGGTAGCGACGCATTCAGTGGTAAAAATCGAAACTAATGCAATCGGGTCAATTGTCATCTAACCTAACTTAACTTTAAAGCTTAATCAATATAACGCTTAGTTCTTGATAACTGATATAATTCTTTAAATAAACATAAGAATATTATTCGTGCAGAATACATAAATAGATACTAGGTATTTTCAATAAATAAGTGAATTAACAATAATATTGATTTAAGAGTTTAAGTGCTTACAACAGTAAAAGAAAACAAAAACTACAGCTGAAGTTAACTAAACACGTTTTTCAAACTAACATCTGACAGCTGACCCGGTAGGAATAGTTTATTTTTTCACCATACCGTGGCGTACAATCTAAAACACATATCAATTGCATTTTGAACTATTCAGAAGTGTAATTATCTTATTTTATTCCTAAATTTCTTAGTATTTCATTAATATGTGTATATACCAAAACTTTTCAATCTCATGTTTTTAACATTTTTAGTAATTTCAGTCACCTGTTCGGCTAGAAATTTGAAATTGTAGATCTCAATCAGTAGCACAGAATAATATTATTTTCTAACCCAAAAATGATGCCTTACGGGTTTTGAATCCCCCCCACATCATAATAACTATTGGTTTACAAAATCTAAACACAAATTGGAATCTGTTTTCAGAAAGGTATGGTATCCACGTACATAGTAGGTACCTACGAAACTTTAACGGCATGTCTCGATTTTTTAATATAAATTGTATTGTTTTATGGAGTTACTCGCTTAGATTTCTGAATAGCTTATTTTATAATCAACACGTTCTTTTATGTGATACATGTAGTTAGTTGCTTTTAAATTTTTTTTGGTTGATTTATAAACAATTTATTCTTTTTTTTTTAGGAAATTCAATTATTAATAAATGGACTGTTAAAAAACTATATTATAAAATTTCATTCCTGTACAAATCCATATAAACTATGTATAAAATGGATTTTGTTTGGTAAAATATTCAAGTTAAAAATAAAACATTTTACAAAATAAACTGCTCAATTTCCATTCATCTGATCTTCTTTAATAACCTCGTCTCCCTTTTTCGGTTCGTAATACTCATTATATTCAGAATCATCGTTTGTTGTATCAAACATTAACCAAAAATGTTCTCCCAGTTTATCAATGTTCCTTTGAAGAATAAGTCTCAGTGTGTCTGTGTAGTGTGCTGGAGGTCGTATTGAATCAGGATCACGATAATGTCTTCCCGCTGAATCAATGCTGAACAAAGCAGGCGATGGAACGTGTTCGTTTGGCCTCATATAGTTCCAAACCGATTCTCTTAACAGAGTGGAGATCTATAAATGTAATCATATTATTGTAAAGTGTGCAAAGAAAAATTTTAAGAGTGTTAAAGTTTTTGCGTTTTTGTACATTTATCTGCAAAATGCCCTATGTTATAAAAATAAAAAATAGTCTTCTATTAAAAAGAATACATGTGAATTGTGATATTTTAAAGTTCAACCTTAATGGTATTAGATTTTATAAAAATTATAGATCTTCATAAAATCGAATACAACACGAGTGATGCTGTGAACGGGCCGCTAGGTTAATAAGAAATATTACCTCATGTGGCATCAGAAAAGGTATAACATCTCTGATGTTTGACAAAGGTTTTGGCAGAAGCTGTCCCATTGCCATGAGATCTAACAACTTGACTGTTTGTTCCGTTAATGTGGTCACTTGCGCTTGCTCTTTTGCAGAATGTGCTGCACCTCCATGTCCTAAAGCATTCCATTGGTGCAACAGCGTAGCTGTTAGAGCTCGTAATAATACTGAACAAAAGCATATCGACGGTGGGTATTTTGCCAACATTCCCATTAACTCCCAAAGCAATGGAATGTTATTAAATAATCTTCGGATATGTAAATCACGTTCTATAGTTACCTGAAATATTAATTAGTATTTAATTGGAGAGTATTAAATATCAATAATAACTCATTTTATGCCCAATTACGAGGCAAGAATAAAAAATTATTGTAATTGTTATTAAGCTCCTAACCAAAACCGGGAAAAATTTTTTTGAAGAGATGTCTGCTGATCTAAATTAGAATATTCAGATATTCCTCAACTTAAATAAAATTACCTTCATATGTTCTTCATCAGGCCATGGCAGACCATTGTACATGACATCTGAACTAATATTTTCAATCAAAAATAGAGATACTTTTTCCATAGCTGCAAGACATATCGGTAAACTATGAGGTTTAGCACCTTTATCATCTTCTTGCTTCTTTGAACTATTGATACTTATTGTCTCTTTATCAATCTGTTCGGATGTACAACAAGCTTCTAAAGCTCTCACTAACCACGTGGTGTTTTCCGTTATTATATCTTTATCTATGGTGTTGTTAATAACAGATTTACGGACACCTGTTCCGATTACACCTGCATGAAATATTGATGAATCTCTTTGTAATAATGTAGATGTACCCTAAAAAAATGTACAGTAAGATGTTAAATACACAGATATCTAAATTAGAAAATCAACATAAAAAAAATATTACAATTTACCTGTTTTAGATTTTGGTAAAGTAATAAATCATCATTTGTGGTTTTTTCTGAATTAAATTTGGCTCCAAAAAGAACGGATTGAGGTTTGAATAATGAATGTTCAAGTAGTTCTCTTAAAGCTAATGTACGAGCTGCATTTACATACAGTGATAATTTATTTAATAAAACGCAAGCTCTGTTACTGTACGTTGCACGTAAAAATATATCTATGAAATTTAAAATTGAATTAATAACTGTTTTCACACTTTACTTTTGGTAAATATAAAGAATAATCAATTGTTTTATGTACCTTTTTCTAAACAGCATGTGAAAAAATATTTTACTGTTGCCATAGTTAGATGAAGAACAAGTTCTAACGATGGTGAATTCAAATGACTTTTTTTTGTAAGGAAATCTAAGTTTATTAAAATATCTGCAATTATATGAGAAATGTGCGAATGTTGTGCAGAATCACCAAAAATTAAAGATATTTCCATTAAATTGATGAAAATTGCTTTAGAAACCATTTTTCCTGATAGAAGTGAGGATGTAGAATTTAAATTACATTGCAATTCTTTTATAACAGATTTCTGATTTTTCAGTAAACTTTCAAAAATATTTGAACTGAAATTAATTTTTTTTTTATTAATAAAATCAAACAGTCTCAAAATATTAAAAATTACCTATTAGTTTCACTTTCTTTTTCTTTTGCACAATGTGATATTTCCCATCTGTAAGTAAAACAGACATGCCAATCAATTTTGAAATGTGACAAAATTTAATAGTTTTTATTTTGTTAATTAATTGAGGTCTGACCATCTGAACAAAAATCAAAAAGTAAATTGTTTCAACATACTTTAAGAGTTTTAATAAATTTTCCCATAGATTAAGATTCAAATCTTGTTTTGAACTCTTATTGAATAGCAGATTTCCTTTGATATCATTCAGTTTTTCACTGGACGTATTAACATCGGACATTTCTATATCACTTATAGATAAGTTGTAATCTTCTTCTTCTACATTGACTTCTGTGAAAGCTATTGCATGCTCAATAGCTTGACTTAAAGTAGTCATGTTGTTTCCAATGTTTTGGTTATTTAAATAATCCGATAAAATTTTTATTAACAAAGATAATTGTGTATCTGATTTTGATCTCCGCAATAAAAAACTTGCTATCATTATTAATGAAGTTGGATATTTATTTCCTGTAATATAAATATTAAAAATTTATAAAATATTTTGAAGAAAAAAATAAATTAAGTTACCTAATAAAATAATTATATTACAAGCTGTTTCCAAACGTAGTTCATTTGTATCTGTTAACATTTGTTCTATTATTCCTAATTCATCATTAATTGAACTTAAAATATTAATATCTGTTCCAGATCTTACGCACGAATCTATTTCTAATAATATACTCTCTAAAAACAAAAATTTAATTAATAACTATCTTATTTCAATTCATTAAAATAAATCTACATACCCATTAACATTCTACAGTTTGCTTTAACTGATACAGGAGTTTCTTCTGTTAATATGGTGTCCAGTAAAAGATTAAATATTTGAATTCCACCTTTTTTACAACCTAGTGCTAAATTAACAGCTAAATCCTGAAAAGTATTATCTTATTAATATTTTATAACAATTAATTTATTTGTGAATATTCATACCAATAGTGCGTCATTAGATTCATAGATAGCAGCAAAATATTTACACCACTCAAACGTCGATTCTGATAATTTGATAATTGTTTTAACGTTTACTAAAAAAAATATATTCAATTTTTATTAAGAGGAAATAAGTAAAAAACTAAATTTCAGAAATAGTAACAAAAAAGTATACCTGAATCTTGAATATTATTTGTTAAAATTTCTCTTATTGTTGGAGAAAGAGATGCAAGTTGTAATAAATAAGGCACAGCCAGGTTGTTCGATGTAATGAGACTTTTCTAAATATAAAAAATGTACTTTTATAATCTTAGTTTATCAAGAAAATACAGTGTTACCTTGAATAAATCAAGCATTGCTGTACGTATGTCATCAAAATGACTTGATGCTAAATGACCTAGAATTCCCACAACAGAAACTAATCGATTGTTATCTTTTGAAGAAACAGCTCTAGATTGTGTGCCAAAGTCTTTGAGGCCACACGATAATACTCGTGTTATTACAGTGTCTGGAAAACAGCTACCAACATGTGCGACAACCCAATCAAAATGTGGAGAATGTTTTACTGATGAATCTAGAATTATAATAAATATTGTTTATTTGTAGTACTACAAATTGTGGTACACTTTTGAATACTGAGTAATACATCTATTAAATATACCTAAAAGTGTGCTGATGCATGTTTGAGTATCTGAATCCATGAAACAAGATAAACATTGTGTAGTTATGTCCATTAATGTTCTTGTTGCACGACATCCCATCCATAACTGCATTTTCTCATTCAACCCTGCAAAAAATTATTATATCAACAACTTTTTTTTATTTTCAATATTAGCAAATAAACCTGCATCTACTGGAATATGAGCTCTTCCGGCATATCGGGTAGATAATTGACCTAAAAGTTGTAACGACCAAGTACTAACGATTGGAGCCCAAGCTTGTGGATTTGAAGTGATGTAACTACACAGTGCACTGTGTACACTTGTTATACATTGATCTTCTGTTAATGCTGCTTCACTTGGCTCGATAGTGTTTCCTGTCGCTATTTCAGTCTGTTGATATAACAGTTAAATTTATACTTGAAATTAAGGTTATTTATGATTAGAATACGTACTTCGATGTTTGTGAGATATGTGCGGACAGCCATATTAAACAAAGTAGAGAAAAAATCGAGAACAGCATCTCTTACTGCAGGTGTTGTTTTTAATAAAGCCAAAGAAACATGTACAAGTTCTGAAATATTGTTATTATTTACTTGACCAACAGTTTCAACAAATTTTTTAAGATTTTTTTCCTCTTGTGTTGCCATTTTTTACTTTTTATTAAGCTGTTATATAATCAAAAAATCATATTTTCATTAAAAAATGAAAATATTTTAAAATTAAGTTGGATGATAAATGTTTTGACATTTAAATTGTCAGATGTCGCTAATTAATAACAGGGTGCACAGCAGTGTACCAATAAACAAATATAATTATTCCTAAATTGAAAGAGGTGTGATTATTTCTGATGTTTAAAAAATGGGTATTTTAAGATTATCTATTTATGTTTATATTTAAATAAACAAGAAAGATAATTTTACAAGATATATTTTTATCAGAGAGGATTAAAAAATACAAGTGGTTAATAATTTTTTTAACTGCACTTTTTACAATTTTTGAACCGAAGGTAAATTTTTGCCAGAACTCTTGCTTCATGATTTACTCTTTTTACACTTAAAAAAACAAAGTTTGTATGATGATTAATGTTGTTACTGTCATTATGTCAGAACTCGTCTTCAAATTTTTATTTTGATATTTAAACTTCTTTTTATTTATTTTTAAATCATTTTAATATATTTAAACAAGATCAATATGTCTCATCAAACTGGCATCAAAGGTATATTACTGCATTTTTTAATTTTAAGTAAATATTTCATAAAAATATAATTTTAGCTAATGATGCTCTCAAAAAAGTTTTTGGAAAAAGTAAAGAAGGAAAAATTCGAATAATGAAGTTAGTTATAGAAAATGGTATGTATTTAGAAATTTTATAGTATTTTAACCATGTATTAATATATTTTTTTACAAATTGTAGAAGAAATTGCTTTATCAACATATAAAGAAGTGAAAAGTTCATGGGAGAAAGATTTTGAAAAAATGGTGCAAGCATTAGTAGAAGAAGATATACCCTGTTATATTTTATTTAGGTATCTTCAATAAAATATCTATTTTTTAAATTTGTATTCATAAAAGTATATTTTTTATAGGTTAGATACCAAAAACACCTTAGGATATGAATGGTTGTTAATTAGTTGGACACCTGATATTGCCGCAGTCAGATATAAAATGTTGTACGCATCAACAAAAGCAACACTGAAACAAGAATTCGGTACTGCGCATATTAAAGAAGAACTACATGCTACGGCTTTGGTAAGATGATCAGTAACATTATTTTTTATTGATTGTATCTTATAAAAACATAATACATTTTCTAAAGAATGAAATAACGTTGGCTGGATATAAGCGTTATAAAGAAGCAGCAGTGAGTCCAGCACCTTTAACAACACGAGAGGAGGAACTTCAAGAAATGCGCCGATCAGAATTGACTGCATGTACTGACATCAGTATCGATAGTCGACAGCAAACATTGACTGGTGTTGCGTTCAAAATTACCGAGGCTGCCAAACAGGCTGTGTTAGATATGGCTGTGGGAAGTTATGATTATTTACAGTTTAAAATAGGTAAATGATAATTAGCAAATTAGAATACTAATATTTTTTTTGTATTTTCTTCATAGAGTCCTGAAAATAGGTTTTAAAATAAATAAGATTAATATAAAAATTAAATAAATTAAAATAAATAATAATAAATTACTAAACTATGTTATATCTTAATAAAATTTTCATTGTATTATACATTTAATTTAATTTTTGCAAATTTACAGACATTGATGAAGAAATAATACATCTTGTTACGGCTGAAAATGTAACTCTTGATAAACTTCCATCTAAAATACCAGAAGACTGTGCTCGATATCACTTATATCGTTTTAAACATACTTACGAAGGCGATTATCTTGAAACTATATGTGAGAAATTGAAAAGAGTTTATTTGAGTATAATATAATTATAATTATTTTTTTAAATATTTTCAGTATTTATTTATTCAATGCCTGGTTACAATTGTTCCATTAAAGAGAGGATGTTATATTCAAGTTGTAAATCATCTTTTTTAAATAGTATTGAAAATCTTGGATTAGAAATCATTAGAAAAGTAAGTATTGATAAGTTATGTAGTTAAATAATCCAAATATATATAAATTTTTTTATTTCAGCTTGAAATAGATTCAGGGAGTGAGTTGACCGAACAATATTTCTATGACGAAATTCACCCAGTCAAAAACTTGCACCGTCCAAAATTTGCAAAGCCGAAAGGTCCTCCAAATCGTGGTGCAAAACGGTTAACTAAATCTCAAGGAAATGAATAACCGTACTAACATTTTAATTTCAACATGATTGTTTTTAAGCTCAATTTTTAAAAGTCTGTGTAATATTATTTTATGCTTTTTAATGTGTATTCAATTAATAAATCACGGTTAAATATTTCAATATTTTATAACTACAATAGAATCTCATCAATTTTAATAGTTCAAATCGTGGAACGCACATATTTTAGTTGTTAAAAACAAGTTAATTTATTCATGATCAATGATAGTAATTTTTTCGAGCAAAGTATAAAAAATAAAATGGGATTTTATTGCATTTGAATAAACTATATTAAATTATTTTGTGTACTAATTGTTTACTAAACTATTTTTAAAGCATGAAACTAATGCAATGTATAATTTATTGATTTAATACTGAATTACTTGCGTCGGATACTGAGTACTGATATAAATATATGTCATTATTTTTTTTATTAAAAGATTTATGTTCTTGGATCCGAACGGTTCCTTTCAATAGTCATTATAAATAATTACAAAATATAAATTATATCATTATGCACTTTGAATACCATTATATAATATGATTCTTGTGCTTTGTATTTTAACGTACGTAATTAAGTGTTAAATATTTTTTGTGGTTTATATCAATTGTTATTAAAATATTGATATATTAAAACCTGTGCAATGTATGAATGAATAATGATGATGGTGCCTTAAAGGAAGATGAGCCTATTATCTCCCGAAAAACAGGAAACAACATTTGAAAACAACTATTTATTAATTAACTACACAATTATTTACAGTATTTGCTTTTCTATTTAATGTACAATGTATTCATAATTTTATTGTGAAATAATTTATCATCATATATTATAGTAACAAAAAAATGTATACCGTATATTTACGGAAACATAATAAATAATCAAATTAGTAAAAAAACTGTTTTATTTTACTTTATTTTCTTTGCTCGTTTTATCATCTGGTATTTGTTTTAGTACTTCTACAGGTTCTATGTAACCGATTTTTTCATTATGATCTTTTAGAAGTTGACTGTCATCTTTTTCTACGTACTGTTTAAATACTTTGTGAACTGTTGAATCTCTTTCTTCTTTCCATTGATATTGCCAGTATCTTGCTTCTTCCATTGTCATGCCAGATAGTTTTAAAAGTAATAATGATGAAGCTCCAGCAAAAGTACCTAGAACTCCGCCTGAAATCAAATTAATATTTTCATTAATTCAAACTATTGTATTTTATCAAAATTAACTTGCCTAAAATTGCTCCTACTGTCATGCCTCTTGGTCCTAACTGAAATTTATATAAAGCTCCTGAAATAGCACCTCCTGCTATATATTCAAGCATGCTTGACTTTCCTCTATATACTGATATTGCTGTTGTAAAGAAACTGAAAGAATTAAATCAAACATACCATTTGTAGATATGATAATCATATAAATATGTTTTATCATTATAAAAAAACCTAATATATTTAATATTACTTACACATATGAAGTACTAAATAATCCTATTCTCCAACCCCACTGAAACGCACCTTTACCAAAACTTAAAGTGACAGAATCTTGAAGTTTTTTCTGTAACATGTTGTACAATGTTATCTATTTTTAGAAGTTTTAAATATCATTAAATTATTACCTTTGCTTCAAAATGCGATTTAAATGCAGTTGCTTGGTTGTTTTCCATAAAATTAATATAAGCTGATCTGCTACGAATAAAACCACCGTACAGAGTACCCGAAAACAGACCAAGAAAACCCGCTTGCATTACAGAGTTTAGTTCAGGGCTTATGTTATTAAATTCACTAAAATTGACTTACTGTTAAGAAGAATATTAAGTTAATAAATTATTTTTTACTTACTCTATTGAAAACATTAACCGTAATCTGTCCCATCCAGTTTCATTTTCATTTTTTCTATTTAGAAAAGCTTGTGCAGTAGGGGATGATTTATCAATTGTATCATACGAGTTGGTTTGAAATGGAAGGACACCGGCAAGAAGTCCGATTGATCTCAACTTACTTGCCATTGTTATTTATTATTTAATCATTATATCTATTTTGTGTACATCTGTAACAATATATTAATTTAAATATATACTACATAATTTGATTGCATGTATGAATTTATAAAAACAAAGTTTATTTATAAATAAAAAATCGACTAACCTAACTTTTAAAATTGTGACAGTTGAACAGGGAATTTAATATTCATATATTTTTCACTAGTCACGTGACAATTGGCGATTGTTTAAAACAGCAGTCGCCAACCGGTGGTCTGCAGAAAAATCTGAACATTTTTTTTACGTAACAAAAAAATATTCTAAGATATTCTTATATTCTAATTTAATTAAATGATTACATACATCTAAATTATTTGTAATAATTAAACTAGTTTGGTTTATAAAAATATTTCGAGTATTTTTTAAAATTTTGTTCATTTTTATAATAAACAGTAATATCATATAGTAATCTACTAGCAAATTATAGACCGATAATATCATCGATTAAATCTCAAAATTTTCAAAATTGTGGTACTCATGTGAATCAGCGAACACATTTTCTTTGACTTGAGAGTGATGTATGAAATAAAATGTTGATTTATAAACTATATTACTATATAGTTTACTAGTGCTACTTTAATGATGCAAAGAACTCATTCAAATAAAAAACCATATGAATTTTATCATTGTCTTTGGCTTTGGGTACATACTTCTATGTGTAATTTCACAGTTATATCTAGTTTTTTTGTTCTTAATTTTTTTCCTAAAAAATCAGTTTTTCTCCATGTGGCCGTCCGCTGCCCCTTCTGAACTGGAACCCAGAGCAGTCGCCCAGCCTCCCTCGCTAAAACCAGCATTGCTGTTATACATTAACAAAATAAGCAACGAATTTTAATAATTATAAAAATTTTAAACATCAAGTATTCTTTTTTCCAAAGCTTACTTGACTTTTTAATATTGCACTCGAGTGATTGTTGTAGTTTTGGTTGACGACGCCTCGACTAACAAAAATATTTTAGTTTTCCATGGCAATTGTGATTTTTATTCAATAATGAATAAAATGCATTATATCTTTGTTCTGAGTTGTTTTATTATCGAAAATACGAAAAGCTTTGCGATCATTTTTTAAAGAAAAATTGTTCTACGATTTCAAAATTTTCACTAGATCTTTCTTTTTATAACCGGTTTAGTATTAATACGTGTTTTACTAAACCGATTATAAAATTTCATAATTGTTTCACAATGGGTTCTCAAAATATTAAATAAAAACTAATTTTAGACAAAATATTTAAGAGTCTGTAGTTTTCTCGCGGAGATTTTCCCGACACATTTTTATGAACTTTTTTTCTTGAAATATTTTTCTCGATCAACTGTTCAAATTTGTTCGACCTGATATGACCCTGTATAATTAAACAGTTTAATATCCGTAATATAATGACATTTTTGTTAATTTATCATTATTAAAAAAATTACTTATTTTTTTAATAATTATAAATTACTTATTTTTTTAAGGTCAATTAATGTTATAATTACAATCATACTTTTGCTGCACAAAATGTTAAAAAACGGCATTTGTGTTATGAAATGATTGTTTCCATTAAAATGTTTGCTAGTTAAATTTTGTTATATCACAATTATTATATTTATGTTTGATTT
Source organism: Sialis fuliginosa (assembly GCA_961205875.1). Taxonomy (NCBI): domain Eukaryota; kingdom Metazoa; phylum Arthropoda; class Insecta; order Megaloptera; family Sialidae; genus Sialis; species Sialis fuliginosa. Next base: position 35,670,815 of record OY540810.1, read on the forward strand.
TTTAAACAAATACAACATATATTATTTATAAATTTCTTAGTAGAAAGCAGTAATAAAATTTAAAAATTCCGGAAAATCCGGCCGGAATTTACTAGTTCCGGTCAGAACCGGAATAATATCGTGAATTCCGGCCGGAATTCCGGAACACCCCTAATTATTACTGTATTATTATTATTATGCGTCTCTAGCTGTATCTAGCTTACTTTTAATGGAAAATCCAGAGTGGGTATCAAACAGAACATTATTTTGAAATACTTTATTAATTATAAATACATTTTATAAAACAAAATACATTTATTGAATAAAAAATTGTCTTTTTTCGTATATTTATGTAGGTATGTATACATATATATATATTTTATTTAAATTAAATTAAATATAAATTAGACATCAAAACATTTTATTTTCCATATAAGATAATTATTATACAAATACAATAAATATGATTGTTACATTTGATATTTTATCAAGTATTTACAAAAATATTTAGCACACAATCATTATTTACAAACTTCATTGTATTTGCACAGAAAGGAAATCAATTAAAAAAGTAAACAAATCGTTTAATTTGTTTATGAAAATTGACCATTTAAAAACTGGTAACAGAAATTAACAGTAACTAGTTGTCTTTTGGAAAATTCTCCTCCCCATGTAACGCTATGTAGACAATAGCCATTGACCCCCCCCTCTCCCCCTTCCGCTGAATGTTACGTAACGCAGTATTATATACTATATAACAATATGTCTTTTTAAAACTATTTAAGCATGAAGTAAACATTATAATAAATATCGGTTAATCATCCAACAATGTTTTGTTTCTATTTGTATGAATGAATGTTACGTAACATTTGAATATGACCTCCATCCCCTATGTAACGCAATGTAGACAATATAGCTATACCCCCCTCTATACTCCTGAAAGCGTTACGTGGTTTATATTATGGATGTTCCTTACAGAATTATGACAATTGTTGGATTCAAAATTCGTGAGGTATTTGTCACTATGTTGGCAACAATGGTAATAATAAATCATGGTGGAGGCGCTGAAAATTAAAATAACGATTATTTATTTTAGTTATTTTAAAATTTCCTTTCTGACATCACAATTTTGTAAGAGTTTTATTCCCCATAGCAAAATATTACAAGATGACATTAATTAATTAACACAAATACGTCATTGTAAATATTTTCTTTAATTTAAAATGATATATAATATCAATAATTATTATTACTCATGTCACAAGTAATTACAATTTGGGCGTTAACAACAAATCTTCTTTAAATAAAATGTGGAGGACATTTTTTATTTGAAATATATTTACACAAATTTACATATAGTATAAGAAAATGTACATATATTCCATATATTCCATAATTAAAAATATACTTAGGTATTTATTATAAGAAGCAATATTGTTAACATATATTTATTATTTTTCTTATAAAAAATAAATAATGCCAGTACCTATACAAATTGACATTTGCTATTATATTTTATACAATAATTGTACATTAATTAATACAGTATATTTACAGAAACATTAAGTGCAATATAAAAACATTAAATTATTATTAATTACAATAGTTGTAAGTATTATTAATAATAACGATTAGCTCGGTCTTTAGGTAATTTTTTCATACTTTTAATCCATCAGTGACTATGCACTACTCTTCACTGTGAAATAGTGAAAAGTAGACCACTGCTAATCACTTGATCATTGTTAATATGGTTAAAATCACTGGTTGGTCAGTGAGCAATGAGAACGTATACCCCACTGATTTTCAGTGACTTTTACGATCACTGAAAGAATTAGTAAAATTCTCACTGATTTAGCTTAAGAGAGTATTAGGTACATTTTTGAAATAGTGGATTTAAATTTTTATTAACGAATGATAAGTAAGTACCTATACGTTATTTTCAGATTTCACCATACAACTTAATTTTTTCTATAAATAAGGTAGGTTCAGGGGCGTCCGCAGGAGAGGGAGGAAAAGCTTGTAGATAAATAATTACATCAATTTTCTATTTAATTTCATAACTAGATTATAAAATACAGTATTGCACCAATTTACTCTATCCTAAGGGGAAGGGGAAGTGCCCCTTTTGCCCCCATCTGCGAACTTCCATAGTTAGGTTTGTTATTTTTTTTATAAAGAATTCAAGTGACTTGCAATTAACAGCAGTTTATGTTCTTGTAGCTTATTCTCACGCCGACATTGTAAGCATATTATATTAACATTATTTATATGTATATGTATAAATACTTTAATAGCATATTCAGAACGGTGCAATGAAGTTATGCATCTCCATTCTTCAAATGTAAATTAATTCCCTTTTTTCGTTCTTAAACGTGTTATTATCGTTAATTTATGTACAAACCGCAAACAAAAAGTACCTATTTATGTACTTTGATAAAAAAGTTAAGCCATTTAAAAAATTTCTAAATTTTCAGATTTTTGGGTATACCGCCTAAACCTTTTAGAATTATTAATATTTTTTTAATGCAGTAATACTCATCCCTTTTTTATAAATAATTCATCTCATTTAACCGAATCTTCGGCATTTCTTACCGTTTAGTAAATCCCCATTAAATTCACGCTTATTTTGGACAGTATGTTTTTATTTAAAAAATAAATCGATAAATTTTAGTTTAAATTTCTCTTCTCGAGTAAACAAAAATATCGAGAAATGTGTACCTTTAACAAAAATATTTATTTAACTTCTTGCAGTTCTCTGGGTACGCTATCAAAGCACTCTGTTATAAAAACTCAATCTCTTACCTTTCAATATATCCCCCAACCCTCAATAATATACACAATAAACATTTCATCACCACACATCATATCTATATCACATCTTCACTGTAGCTGTTCTCGATTAAGGGTGGTATAGGCGACCGGCCGTTGGGTGCTGCGGATCGCCTCCCGGCGTGGTACAAATGGTGGTGGTTGTTCGCCTTGTCGTGGTGATGGTGCGACGCAGCCGCCGCGGCAACCACGCAGCTGCACGGCGGACACACCACGGCTGTCTTGTGTCTAACGCTCACGTACGTGGAACATGTGTTGACGCGCTGTAACAGCGAGTGCTCGGTCGTCTCCATTCCTATGTATTCAAACATGCATTACTTACTAGATGTATACAGTGCGTTCACGATGAAAGGAACAAATTCGTTTAAAATTCAGGTAATTATTTTGTGGAAAAACGCTCGGACCCGTCGATTAGTATTTTTAGTTGCGGATTTTTTGACATAAGAAAATTGTATACAGGGTGTCTCAGGAAAAACATACGCAGTCATCATTGATTTTTTTAAATGGAACACCCCATATATTATACCATTTTTGAATTGTGCGATAAATTCTGAACACTTTTTATACAGCATATCATATCTCTAAAATCAGTGGTTTTCGAAATAATGACGTTTGAAAATTGACTTTTTGAAATACACACAAGTCAAATAAAATGTTTAAATTGAACAAAAACACCTTGAACATTTTTTAAAAGCCAACAAAAACATCCTGGTAGGTATGCCAAAAAAACATTGAACTTTTTTTTTATTTTTTTCTTCTTTTTTTTCCTTTTTTTTTGCAATACCAGGTTATTTTTGTTGGCTTTTAAAAAAGTTTTCGAAGTGTTTTTGTTCAATTTAAACATTTTATTTGACTTGTGTGTATTTCAAAATGTCAATTTTCAAACGTCATTATACCGAAAACCGCTGATTTTAGAGATATGATATGATGTATAAAAAGTGTTCAGAATTTATCGCACAATTCAAAAATGGTATAATATATAAGGTGATCCATTTAAAAAAATCAATGATGACTGCGTATGTTTTTCCTGAGACACCCTGTATACAATTTTCTTATGTCAAAAAATCCGCAACTAAAAATACTAATCGACGGGTCCGAGTGTTTTTCCACAAAATAATTACCTGAATTTTAAACGAATTTGTTCCTTTCATCGTGAACGCACTGTAGATGTGTATACAACTTAACTAATATTATCTACATTGTGGTGTTAGGAAGGGCTTTTTAAAGTGGTGAGCTGCGGCCTCCTAGGAGGCCGTGGCCTTCCCACAAGGGCTTTGGAGAACCGCAAATATAATTACCCGGGAAAAAAAATTCAGATCTGAAGTGATCAAATCAGATTTTGATAGATCTGCATTTTGAGACATTATATTTTTTCACTGGTTTTTGATCTGTATGGAGACCTGCAAAGATATACAACGATCTACAAAGATTTCTAAAGATCGTGATAGAGATTGAAACGTTGAAAATTTATGAAATTTCAACGTTGAAAGTTCATGAATTGTCAACGTTACAACGATCTTCGGAGATCTTTGTAAATCGTTGTAGATCTTTGTAGATCATTGTAGATCTTTGTAGATCGTTGTAGATCTTTGCAGGTCTCCACAGATCAAAAACCAGTGAAAAAATATCATGTTGTCTCAAAATGCAGATGTTTGATCACTTCAGCTTGCTTAAAATTAAATTTTAATTATGAAACTTTGTTAAAATGATTATATTTTTACCACTGTTTATAAAATAGATAATATAGTCGTATTGATTTCACGCGTTCTTTTTTTTAAATCAAGCATTTTTTTAAACTGTTAACGCGAATCCTAAATACTTCCTTTACTGTTAGATAGCACCAAAGTTGTACAGGAGTACAACCTGGGTTCCAAAAAATTTTTTTGGGGAGGAGCGTGGGTTATGAGTTACATAGGGAGCCGCGACATCAAAAAGTTTAAGAAGTACTGGTGTAGGGGACGTGAAAGCTTTGTAAACAATTCAGTACATTGAACTCAAGGCCTGTTCTAGCTTTTCCGCCGTTCTGGACTAAAATGATTTTGCGCGCCCCTTATACACTCATACAAAAAATTAAAGGAATACCTAATTTTATCGAAAAAAATGCTCATTTTCAAAGTAGTGCTAAAAGGTCAAATATTTTGTCAACTTATAGGGGAAAAAATTGAAGGAAATTTTATCTTCTTTTCGAATTCAGAAGTATTTTTGTATTATTAAACGTTTTTTGATGACCACCCAGCGGTTGAATAAAAAATATATATTTTTTTTAAAGTTGTCCACATGAGATTTTTTTGAGTAGCAGGCACTCGTGCTGTGATTTGTAAATATCTCTTTCACATTTGTTTCACACATTAAAGTGATTCGTGATAAATGCACTATTTGAATCTGTAGTTTATGCCTTTACTGAAATAATTGCTCGCATTTTATGTCAATAAAAACGTCTGTAGCGATCTTAAATGGGCCGTTTATTTTAAAAGTGGGACAAGTGAATTTTGAAAAAAGTAAGTTATTGATCACTATAGATAAATAAAAAAAATATTTTTGTTGAGTTGTACGCCACTGTATTAATAGATCAGAAAGGTTACTAGATTTTATTACAAACTGTTAGTTGATGATAATCTACATAGTATTATGTAGAAAATCTCTCTTGTTGAATACATTTATGAGATTAAATAGATTAGAGATTAGTATCGAAATCGTTTTGTCTTTGATTGGCCAAATATGTTTTTAGTTGGTCTATAATAAATTGCCGACATCTAAAAGGCTGACATAGACAAATTATTAATTTAATTTAATAATAGTATTTTGAACACTGAGAATATTAAACAAAAGAATAATTAAAAGAAAGAGAATTATTTAAATGTCAAATATGAAATAATGAGCTATTTAATTTCTTGCTGAATTTTTAATAAGTTCTGTTAATTCGATATTTCTGTAATTAGTACGACCAATTATTTCAAGGACGTCTGTGTGTCTGCCGATCTGTAAATGTTCTACAGTCAAAACGGTAAAACTAATGAAAATAACAATTTGAACCAAGTAAATTCGAAAAATGCTGAACGGATTTTGATGATATTATCACTATTAAAAATCTTAAAACGCTTGAATTAGTTTAGGCCAAATATCTAAGCTACTTCATAGAGGGACTGACAGTAACATAAATAAATAATATAATGTGTAAAAGTTATATAAGGTAAATGCACCAGTTATGGCCGCTATAAGAGCAAGTTTTAGATTTTTTTGGATTAATGGGCTTGTTTTTTGTAATTCTCATGAACTCATGTTACTAATAAAACAAGTAACTCTTTATTTAATCAATTTAATTACCAAAGTCACCAAATATAGTTTGATTTTAAATTATAGCCTTTTATTTTGTTCATTTTTTTTCTCCAGTAATGGCAAAGGTAAAACCAGTAATGAACACGCAGCGATGGACATTTGCTAATGATTGAAAAATGATAAGTATGTACTACGACACAAAAGATATAAAATAAAGAATCGTCAAATTTGAAACAATGAAAAGCAGTTGCTATGGTAATATAATAATTAATAATATTATACTAATAATTAGTTTAAATATCCACCATTTTGACACATATTGGTCGATTGTCATCAAAGTAAGTAATCAATATCGACACATATTTCTAATTCAGTACGTTTTATTAAAAATTTGCGATTACTAATGTATTAAAATAAAATTATTATTCATCACTGGAATGTGTAATATTTAAATGAATTTCCATTGGAGTAAGCTTTTTGATTTTAATACTGGAAAATACTACGTACAAGTAAATGTATGCAAATTTACAGGTAGTATAAACTTAGATAAAAGATTTACATGTGCACATATTCTTTTTAAAAGAATTTATGGTTTGCATTTCCTTTTTACAACGTTCAAAGAGCACTTTTATAGTTATTGTAGTGAAAGGTTTTGTTTGCTTTTTATAAAAAGTGAAAAATCACACGAGAATTTACAATAAATTATGAGTTATGAAGTATTTTAGTTCTTTTTTGTTTGTAGTGAACATATTTATTTTTTTATTGTACATACATATTTGATGAAAGATTATACATGCTTTTGTTTCGAACAGTGGCGCCGGAACCATATTTTTTCTGGAGGGGGGGGGGGGGGCGCAGTACGAACCTCAAATATTAAGCTGACTTAATTTTACTTAACTTCAATTTTGCTTAATACCATATTTGTTAAAAATAAAAATAAATTAAATCGAAATACAGTGGAACTCGTCAGTGCATTTTTAGAGGGACTGAGGGGAAAGCACGGAGTAACGAAAATAACGTACTAACGAAATATTTTAACATGTGGTCTTATGAAAGAATGCAGGGACCTAAAAAACGTATTATTGTGAAAAACGTACTAACGAGGTGTCACTGTACTCACTTTTTATTTATTTTTTGTCTCTGACTAGACTCGCGGTTACATTTTATAATTTGTTTGTGAGCTTTAACATCAGTTTACAAAAACTAAAGAATGTTAAAGAGTAAAAAAATTACAGAAAATAGATTTTTATAATTACACGTCGCTTTAAACCCGCCCTAAAAAATAATACCAAAATTTGGGGGAGAGCAAAAAGTAGTCTTTACCACCTCTCCCCCCCCACTAAATAAGATTCAGTATGAAACATTTTTACTAGAAACTCAACCCTCGACGGTTCCGGAACTTTTTGGATGCACTGTATTTGAATGTGTATAACTTTGTATGAACATTTTGGTCTCGGGAGTAATGTCAAAATCATACTTAATGTTATAGACTAGTAAGATATATTATAACCTAATGTGTATCTATAGTGTTATGTGAGTTGGACAAAATATAATGCAAGTTAGTACCAGACCGCAGAACTCATATTTACATATAGCATTACTACGGAATTGTACAGGGTGTTCCGTAAACATACCAACAAATTTTCAGAAGTTGTCGAGGACATTAAAACAATCGCTTTTTGTTTATAAACCTATGTTCTCAATGTTATCAGTAGAGCAAAAGAAAGAACCACACACAAAAACAATGAATTTTGCCTTTTTGTTGACATTTTTGTTTGGAAATGATAGTTCAAAGTGTGTTGTTCAAAAGTTTTAATGTGTGCAATCTTCGAAAATCCATAATTTCTGCTCATGGGAGCATCCAAACATTTCATGTTTATATTTATTTTTATTTTTATCTCCTAAAGTGCCAACTTTTAGAAAAAATTGCAAAGAATAAAAGATGCTTCGAATTAGTAAATTAATACAGTTAATTTTTTTTTAAATATTTGGTGACATTTTTTAGTTTTGTTAGTATATTTTTGTTGGTTTATAATATCTGGTTAGTTCTAGTCCTGAAAATTTGTCGGTATGTTTACGGGACATCCTGTATATGTATAACAACTACATAATATAATATGAATACTGGACGTAATATGTGTCCTTTTGAGAATTCTCGAGGATGTCTATTGTAGTACAGTGACGTTCCATTCTGTGAACCCGGCATGGCTCTCACATCATATAGGCCCCCCTGCCCCCCCATTGCTGTGTATGTGTGCCAAGTATATAATAAATATATTTTGTTGTGTAATATTTTGTGTTGATTCAATAGAATCTATTGATAACAAATTAGCATTGCACGATTTATTGTGAGAAAATTATAAAATATATCTATAGGGTTGGCAATACTGGAGTAAATAGGGGAGATCCGCTATGAAACGTACATTTGAGATTGAAAAAGTTTTTTATTGAAATTATAAACAACTACTTTATACATTCTTATCTCAAAGTAATTGATAATCAAGTTTTTTCAAAATTTATAAAACAAATTTTTTTTCGAAAACTAAATATTTTTGGAAGCTAATATTTAGTCAGATGTGATTTCAAAAAAAAAATCAGCCAAATCTATGCAAAGGCATGTTTTGCATGTTTATCCGACTATAGCCTTTTAATTCGTTCGTTTGGATAGTTTCGATGGAACAGACCAGAGTCGGCTTTATTTTATTATTTATTTTTCCGCCCTCTCTCCCCCTAAAATAATGTCAATTAAAATTGATAAATTAACAAGAATAGTTAATATCTCAGCTTGGCGCGATCCTACAGACCTCAACTTTTTTTAAAAATATAACTTACATCATTAACTTTTCAGACTATCAAATGCCCTAAGACCGTCGAGACCCCTTTCCCCTCTTATTAACAAACTAAAATTGATAAATTAACAAATAAGTTAGCAGCTATTAAATAATCGATTTTAAAAAAATTAACATTGTTTATATTTAGCTATATTTTTCGCTTAATCGGGTTTAACAAATCGACAAAAAAATTTAAAGATTCAAAAAAAAGTTCACTTAAAAACTACAACCTGTACACTGATTTAACCAAAAAGTCACTTATACCCCATTATGCCCGCCTGGCACCCCGGGCAGTCGCCCTGGTTCACCCCCCCCCCTAAATCCGGCGCTGGAACAGACTCTGTCCGTTTCATTGCAGATCTCCCCTACATACATATATTGATACTTGGCTATCAATTACTTAAGATGTCAAAGGGAAATTAAATGTGCAATGAAGCATTAACCTTTCACGTTTTATTTCACTGTGCTTCATTCTGTATGTATGTTATATTTATAGTTCGATACGTCTAATATCAGACGACTCCTACACATGAGACATAGATATAATCTCTAATGTCGGTCGGGTTTTAAAGAAGATGTTTGTTCGTAAAACATAAATCATCTTTCGCTTTATAAATTTCAATAGTACCGGATATAATATTCATGTATGTATTTTTAACTTTACAAATAGTGGGTACGACTCGTGAATTAATGAAAAAACATTCGCAACGAAAAAAGTTATTTTTAACATTGCCCTTTGCTTCAAGAAGAAAAAAATATTATCAGATAGAAACTAGATAGTAAGGGAGATACGCATTGAAACGAATATTTGAGATTGAAGACGTTTTTTTATTAAAACTATATAGAAATATTACAAAAAAACAACTACGTTACACATATCTCTAATTAATTGAGTTTCTTAAATTTAATCTCGTTTTACCACAAAAATAATAGAAAATAAATAAATGATACTTAAAAAAAATTATTTTTGTCCGTTTCATGCCACTAGTCGCATTAAACAAATTTTTTTTCGAAATATGATGAGGTGATGAAAGTGTTAAAACTTTTTTTGTGAATTAATATGTGTTATATATTTGAATTACTGTTGTATACTATACACGTACATTAAGTTAACAAAAAAAATATCTTGAATAATTTAATAATAAATTTTTCGAATTTCGATTATTACCATTCGAAAGAGTATAAAAAATCATGAAAATGTATTATAGATTTTATAAAATCTTTATTAGTATCAGAGTTATTTGAAATATATGATTATTTTGTACATTTTCATAGGGGTATTTCATCCTCTTAACTTCTTATTTATCTTGACCTCCTCTAATTATATACAAAATTTAAACTAGATACGAATATACCACTTGAAAAGGTTCCCTTGTAAGATAATTGTAAATACGGAAGAAAGTTTATATTTATCTTGTATGTAAAAGAAAGATGTAAACGTAATTCCATTAATTACTACAGTAAAGACTAAAAATAGAAGCTAAACAAATTGATCTGTATTCTCTACAATAAATAATTACCTTCGTATCTTGATTAAAATGTTCTGCAATCAAGAAAGCTTTCTATTATTGCTCTTAATAACAACGTAAGTAAAAAATAAGAAGTAAGTAAGTAAGTAAATACAGTGATGTATTAGCTATTAGCTGTTTTTCTCAGTGGCATACAATAGAAGATTATAAATAATAAAATAATAGTAAGTAATAAAACTAATGGCCATCTTTTCTTAAATGTCACTATCGTCATATCCATTTAAATATGCTTTAAAATACAATTGAATTTAGTATGAGAGATGATAGTTCCAAATAGATGTTTCTCTATTAATCAATTATCACTGAAATACTTTGAAAGACAACATAAAACATTTATTATTAATTAATTTTATAATTCAAAACAATTGATATTTATTTTAAAATCTGAATGATACGCCGATGACTAGTGGAGCGATATGGTAAGGTAATATTGACAGGTAATGATTTATAATGTGAATCGAAAAGTTATCATACGTTAAGTAATTTATCGATTGATTAATTGCAGCAATAAACTTATAAAACAATGTTTAGGTACTCTGTACATGTATGTTAATGTAGTAATTTATCAAAGTAATACATTTATACACCTAAGAAAAGGATTTTACTTTAGTATCTTTACTTGTCAATTAAATTTTTAAGTTAATATTAATTAAATCACTACAGGAAGCTATAGGTAGCCATTTTCTTTATGTAAGTACAGTCGAGTAATAACTGTATATTTTTATTATTATTCACCGTGACAATTATATTCTGATACAAATGTAAGTTTCAGTTAAGTTTTTATTCAATTCTTAAAGTAAACATATGTATTGAAAATTTATTTTAAGTATTTGGGAATAACTCCTCCTTTAACTTTGATAACTAGCTTTAATCTTCTTTCAAAAATATTTCAAGCGGCACGCATTATTTCCATTGGCATTTTGAGAATTTGAAATCATATATGACTATACAAACTAATCAAGAGAGCTTGGTGGCCATTCATTCTTCAAAAAAAAAATCAACCAAATTATCCTTATACCATGCTTGAGTAATGTTTGCTGTGTGAGAGGGGGTTCCATCTTGTTGAAAGCAATAATAATCATCTCCAAATAAATTTTTGGCATTTGATATGACAATTCTCCAATATTTCCTCCAAATAGTATTTTGCATTGATTTTTACGTCTTTTTCGATAAAAATTAAGGGTAATTTGCCTTTTGGGCTGATGGCGCCCCAAACCATGACCGACGCAGTATTCTGGAATCTTGGAACGTGTCTTTTGTCTTCCGGGATGTCCTCAATCCTAGCAGACCAAATTCTGTCATTCTGGGAGTTATGGGATTGCTAACTTATCATTAGAAAATATAAATTCATTACCAGCGTGTCAAGTCATTTTTTTTAAATATTATTTTTCGATATACTTTCATGCTTGAAATTTTTATTAAGACTAACTAAAATTGCATAACGGTTCTTTTAATTGTTTTTTGGTAATGAATGGGTTGCTAAAATAACGGTACATCGTCGATAAAGAGTTGTATCAGAATATAATTGTCACATACATAATTATCATATATTTATGTCATAAATTCATTTAATGTTAACAAATAAATTTATTAACTTTGTTATTCTATTGTACTATTGTAAATATTAATAGCAGTAAAGGATGTATATTTCCCGTAATACGTTTGATGTATTTTTTGATATTTTCATGCAAAATTATTTATGGTAATGAAATAAACAAAAAAACTAATGATGGCTAAAAGTCTTTTTGTGAACTATGTACACATAATCCATATTGATTATTTAATGAACTAACAGAGGGGAGAAGTTGAAAATTCGAATTAATATCAGCGCCCTAGGGTAGAGCCTTTAGTTACATACATCAATAGTATTGCGAAAAATACCAGTTACATGAAAAATGTAATTTAATAGAGCAATTATTTATAATATGAGCCAATGTTGAATTCAGGGGGTGCCGCGGGGGTGAGGTCACATTTGTGTAAACACCTACGATTTGCAATTTCATATTACACTAGTGTAAATGACGTCGATTTGGATTTTTTCCCATTTAAATGTCTAATTTCTTAATTCGAATTTTTTCCCTTCCTCTATCTATGGATTCGACTTTTATTTAGGTATAATATATGTTTACATTTTAGCAGTGGTTATTTTAGTATGTAGTTGTAACTTGTTTCTGCAGTTCCAAAAATGACAATTGTAGTTATAAAAACTAATTTGTGTAGTTGAAAAATTGCAAGAAGAAAAAAAAATATAAAAAGTGTAAGTGTAGAGTAAAAAAAAGTTTGTTTGAGATAAATATATAAAGTGTAGAGTAGCGTTTCTCAACCTTTTAGTATTTGCGACCCAATTTTCAATCACAATTCTCATCAGCCCCCCCCCCCCCTCCTCCCAACCCTCATACAATAATTTTCACTGAAATCGTGTTGTTATTGTAATATAAGTTTTTATTTAATTTAATTGTATTTTCTTTCGAATAGACAGGCCCAAGGGAGTCACTAATAATTATTAATCTTGTTTTTAATTCAATATTGATATGTTAATTATTAAATACATTGTGCAGTACAGATAAAATCCTATTTATAAGTGTATTATACCAGTGTAAACGTAAACGTGTATTTTATTTTTTATTATGTCAGAATGTATTTTATTGCTTTTCTTTCAGTAAATTAAATAAAATTTTTAATTTTATTTTTTCTCGATATGCTCGCGCTCCCCATTTAGTTTTATCATGGCGCGCCCCACAGGTTGAGAATCGCTGGTGTAGAGCAAAAAAAGTTATAATAAAAGTATCTGCAGTGGAAAAATTTTCTTAAAATAACCTCTGCATTTTAGAATTAAAAACACATTCCGGGAACACCCTACCTGTGAGTGGAAATCCGACCATGGAGGACCTCTGCCTGTGCGGGTCGGGTAGCACGTACTTCCTGAGACACGAAATATTAGAGACGACCTGTATGAAGCCGACGCGGAACCTGGCGTTCATGTAACAGTAGATGATGGGGTTGTAGCACGTGTGCGACATCGCCAACCAGTGCATCACGAGCCATGTGTACGGCAAACCCGGCCAATCGAACCAGTTCATGGTCACCTGGTGGAGAAAAGATAATGTACAGATTTAGTGAGATACAGAAAGTGAAAAGTTGAATAGAAAACAAGTTTGAAAATAATAAAAAAAATATCTGCCATGGGAGCCACGGGACTTTCTTATACGTAATCCTGACAGTGAACAGTGTACATGAATCTTAACTTATTAAAACATATTTCTGACAAACTAATAAAAGATAGAATAAAATGAATGAGACATTAACTGTAGATAATTTTGTTCGAAATAATAAATAGAACATAAATTATAGATAATAATATTACCTACAATTTTTAACTTCACTATTTTTCTTTAATTAACACTGTTTGAAAGTAATTCGAAAAATTCAAAAATCGACGTTAATTAACATCCGTATCCGGTTAAAAGTTCGTTTATAAAAATAGGAGGTTTTTTTCCCAGACAAAAATTAATCTTAAATATAAAATTCTACCCTTCTACGATTTGTCATATTTGAGTTACAGCGCTTACAGACAGATCGAAAAACACACATAAATCATGACGATAATAGTCAAAATGGATAATTCTATCAAAATCCGAAAAAATCGGTTTCATTTATACTATATGTATATTTCATATATGGGTATAAGAAAATAATAGGAGGTTCCTGCAAAAATAGGAACATCAGTTAATTCTGGGACACCCTTACATTTGTGTATAGATTATAGAAAAGGTAATTTAAGTACTGCGTGTGTAATCCTAAGAGCTACCAACCCATTAGTCTTGGGTTTCATAAATATCTCCTGCCCTGATCACCCCAGGGCAACCTCTTTTCCCACTGATAATAGTATTGTAATGTTTTACTGGCTGTATATATTTCACGAAAGCCAAAAGTGAGGAAAAAATAACAAACAGAAAAACAGATCTTGGGTTAAATTTTATAAAATTTTATCAGGTGGAAATTTGTGATTTCATGAACCTTTTTATATAAATACGATTTTAAGATATTTTGTAGAATATATCCTCATTACTTTTTAATGAAATTTTATGTAAACATCATTATTTTAATTAATGTTGTATTAAAAAAGCTATAAATACTTTGATTTCTAAAAAAACATTCATTCTAAAAATTAATGAGAATCATAGTATTTATATACAAGATTGTCTTTTCATAAAATCACTTCTAATTTATTATATTTCCTTTATACCATTACCAGAAAGATTTACTTGTAGCATTACACAAATTACAATGACTGATTTTTTTATGTAAAATTGTTTTCTCTATTATTTTATTCAGTACATTTTATTATTTATATGGTATAATATACATATTATAAAATGCAACGTCTCTCTGTCTGTCCGTTAGTGCGCTTATCACTCGAGAATCACTTATCCGATTTACGTGATTTTTTTTTAATTCATAAATATGTTCTTTATCCAAATTTTAGAATATATTTTGTTACGTTAGGTAACATAAGGAATAAGCAGTGACGATAATAGTAGTTTACCACCAGCGCG
Organism: Sialis fuliginosa; assembly: GCA_961205875.1. Classification (NCBI taxonomy): domain Eukaryota; kingdom Metazoa; phylum Arthropoda; class Insecta; order Megaloptera; family Sialidae; genus Sialis; species Sialis fuliginosa. The sequence goes on from OY540810.1 coordinate 35,685,815, forward strand.
CTCTTTTGTAAATCGTTAAATATTGAACAATATAATGTAGGAAAGAATTGTGTAGAATAAAAATATCTAAAAAAAAACTTTGCGATATCATGCATATATCAACTTTTTATATTAAAGCGAGCGAAGCCACGGGTACATTAATTTATATTTATGTAGGCACAATAAGGCCCTTAGGTCGGTTTTTGCCTGCGCTTCCATTAGAATGAATGTTGGTAGGTATATTGAAATAAAATAATATTACATATGTTTTGTAATTTTAAATGATTGATGTTATTTGTACCAATAAATAAAGTATAAAAATAAATTGATAATTTTGAATATATTTATTTTATGTATGGTTATTGTAAAGATGCAATAGGGTATAGATACACTACAAGGAAAACCGTTCACGTTTGAATATCAAATTTTATTGTTAAATGATCCATAATATATATTTAGGGAGTAATAACATTTTGGTGAAAGCATCGCTTTTTATGATTATTTTCCTACATTTTCCTTTACAACGTGGTAAACTCATTTTAGTTTTTTGATGTAAGCAAAAACATAGTTCTGAATACATTATTAGCCATGTAGTTTCTTTACTATATGAGAAAGAATATGCTTTTTATATTTAATTTTATAAAGGAAATTTAATTAATCACTATATTTAGGTTTAATTATGGATATTTAATATTAAATTAATTATTGTATAGTTTTTTAACGTCCCGTTCGTAAAAAAATAATTGTGGTTACTATCAATAAACCATGTTGTAATTTCAAAATTTTTCATAAACTATTTTTGCTACAGTGTTCGCTATAATTTTCATTGAAAGTATAATACTAATTAAAAGCTACTTTCTGGAATTTCTTAAGATTTTTTGAATTGATAACTTAGAAATTAGAGAGGGGAGGGCGCTCACAATATTTAAAATCAAATATATCGTGACTGAAGGGTTAAAATCAAAAGATCATATAATATTTTTTGTTGCAAAAAAATGTGAGTATACTTTTCAATCTTTGGGAGGGGGGTTAAAAATTTGTTGACAGTGTTCGTTATAATTTTCATTGAAAATACTAATTAAAAGCTATATTAAAAAAAAATTCAGATTTTTTGAATTGATAGAAAAAAGAGGGGGGAGGACACTCTAATAACGACTATGAACGCAAATATATCGTAACTGAAGAATCAAAATCAAAAGGTCCTGAGACATTTTTGTTGCATTTTAGGAAGTCTATCTAAAGACAATGGATTAAGTAATTTTTTTTTTAAATATACTTTTCAGTCGATTTGGGTTATCGTTCCACGTCTGTATACCAAATTTCATCTTAATCGGTATAAAATTTATAAAGACAGATAGACAGTCGGACGGACAAAGCGAAACTACATATAAGGGTTCTCAGTTTTCTACGGAACCCTAAAAACATGAAAATATAATGTGTATTTATTTTTGCGTCCTGAAGATTTTTTTTGTAACCTGTTAAAGAAGAATGTTCGTTAATTAATTTTCATTTATTAAATCATGTAATTATTGTTCTCGATTCCAAGAAATAATAAATGAAATAATTAATATTTAAAAGTCAATTTGTATGTTTTAATTAAGTTTGTTAGACTCATTTAACTTTTATTTATGTGTATCACAAAGTTTGTGTTAATTCATATATATAGAAAATAATTAGAAAATAATATTAATTCATTATAGCATGGACTAAATAATACATTTTTTATTATAGTTTCTTTTTAAACGGGGATTATTTTTTCACATGATAATTTGTGTAACACCGCATGTCATAAGTGCAAAGACAGAAACAGGGCCGGCCTTAGCGAGTCGGCGATCTGGGCAAAGTTTTTTTCCTTAAAGTCAATCATTAAAAATATATGTATTTACTGCAGTAATCTATTCAATTAAAAATAAAATAAACGATATATTTTCTTAACCAAAAACAACTGTCTTCAAATGGATTTTAAACAACACAAATGTAAAATATTTGTTAATTATTAATCCATATAATTTGGAATTTAAAGTAGTTAGTCAATAACAATAAATATTTTTGATATTTTCGTAAGAAAAACTATTAGTTAGTCGGTTCCAAATCACACTTTTACTTTTTTTAAATTAAAAATTAATAATTTTTACTAGAATTTGTGTTTTTTTTTGTATTTGTTTTTCTCCGTGGCATTTATTTGATAGCCGAGGAAGACAGGTTGTAAATAAATATTTTCGAGAAAAAATGTATGTTGTATGTTTCGTAGGGGAAAATATACGGTATAATTTATTTTTGAAGTTATACTTCAGGGCACTTAACGATGCAACCCATGAAGTTAGGTTAGAAGTAGATAATACAGATCTCTGTAATGATAGTCGGTAAAACAGGTTTTTAGTTTTGCATTTGCATGCTAGACGTCACTACGCCATTTTTACTTTTTACAATTAAAGTTCAACCTTTTTTTACTTAGGAATCCATAGACATAGAGTATGGACCGCGCATCTGACTCGAAAATAGAGCCGTGTCAAAATAAAGAGATAGAAAATGGTTTGATATATACTTGTCCTTATTTTATCCCAAACGCCACCGCATCTCTCTCACTGTTTTGAAGAAATGTTACATCCGTTACACGATTATGTTAATACATAATGCGCGGTCCATGCTCTATGACTATGAGTACGTTTACACAGCGCTGTTATTCCGGTTTTACTATAACCGATGTAATAAAATCGGGTGTAAAAGTTTGTGTAGATGCGTGTAAACTGAATGGACATAATTAAATCTATTTAGCCAACCTCAAAAAATATAAGTATCTACGGAGTATAGAGATTTCATCGTAATGCATTTCGCATTAACATTTGAAAAAGCGTCGTTAGTTAAAATATGGTTAAAATACCTGAGACGAAGAGATGGAAAACAAAAGAAACGTGATTCGTGGGACGTAAAGGAGACGAAATATTTTTGAGATTTCTTGTTGGTACGCCATCGAACTTATAGCGTATTTCAAATCGGAATTATAATTCCAGCTGACGTCACTTATTCTCAGCACCACTTAAAACGGTTTTATTACATCGGTTATAGTAAAACTGGTATAACGGTGCTGTGTAAACGTACTCTATGTAGGAACCTATAAGCTATTCTATGAATAAATTTAATTCGTGAGTGCGTGCGACCGCGATATTTTTGTGAAGAGTAATCAAGTATGAGTAAGAACAAAATGTGAAGTATATTATCGTCAGTGAAATCACTCACGCAACGCGCTTTGATAAAATGACACAGTGTGTTATGTAATATCGATGCTATTTCTTTATTCTTTGCTGTTTTATGTTTGCCGTAAGTGGTGAAAAGTGTACGCCACCCGTTCGTCTTTTTATATTTGCATGCTTTCGCGTTTACATTGTTGAATCGGAACAAGAGAATACGTGAGGGTAATAACTTTAGTTAAACTTGTTTACAGTATTTTTTTGTGAAATGCGAATGAAATGTTTCCGAAAAATTGAGCTAGAATTGTGTAAATAAAAACGAGTCTAATTTATTTAAGTAGGTACTTGTTGCATGAATAAAAATGTATCTATGTACGTACATACGAAAACGTCTCTTCTATAGAATTTATCAAATGGGTTAATTTAGGATAGAATTGTCAAAAATATAAAAGTACCTATTTAAAATTTCAAATAATTGATGTAGAGTAAACTTGGGATAAACGGTGATTTTTAACATAGATGTAATGTTTTAAGATAGTATTCATTTATTTAAATTAATTAAACACAGTAAACTTCAACATAAAAAAGTATAAGATTTAAGATGTTGGCATGTTGGATGGGCATCAGAGTGTGTCAAAAAATTTTTTTTTTCTTCGCTCTCATAACGAAATACGTTAGTTTATGACCTAAAATAAATCCTTGCCGAAGGGATTATCATGTAGTTCAATTTTAAGAGGTCAAACAAAATTATTATTTAGTACTAAAGTTGGTATTACTGATCCATGATAATTAATAAAAAAAAATTAAGGACGTCATTTTGTAGAGAATAAAATTATTTTCTAATAATACCAGTTGTCGGCTGGGTAATTATTTTTCCGATAGCTCATTAGTTGGGTTATATATTGTTATTTATAGAATATTGACGTTAAAATAACGTGATAAACTAACTTATTTCGTAGATCGAATGTTTTTTTAGGGTTCCGAAGAAACCCTATTAATCTCACTTTGTCGTCCGTCCGTCCGTCCTTTTCACTCAAAGCCAAATAACTCGTAAACTATATAAGCTAGAAACTTGAAATTTTTACTGAACATGTAAAATGACACCCTCTTGTAAAATATGTACAAATTTATTGAATAAATAATTTTTCAGGGGAGGCAATCAAGAGCTAAAGCTAGGTAAAAAAATTATTTTTTTTATGCCAAGGTATGTGGCACGTTAAAATATATAACCAAACAAGCGGAATTTGACCCTTTTTCTATTTTTTTTTCTAAATCAAAAATGGTACCTGTAGGGGGCTTTAAAGCAAATCCAAAAAAAAACAAAAAAATTATATACCATGACGTGTGGCATGTCAAAATGTACATCTCAATTAGTAGAATTTGATCATTTTTTTATTTTGATACACCCTAGTAGGCATGTTGAATATTTTAGGTCACTATGTATTTGTGGATATTAACCCGGGTAACACCGGGTCCAGTGCGCTTGTAGATTATAAATTCATGAGTGAAAAGGTAGTATAATTGGGATGAACACTTAATCCATTAACCATATCACATGTGGTTTGTTTGCCTGAGGGTTATCCTATCTATTTATAATAATCAATATGAGGAGGTGAGTTTGAAAACTCGTTCGTTCCATTTTAAAAAATAATCGAGATGCAGTGGATTTTGAAAGAATTTTTGACATTCTTTCATAAAACTCATAATAATATTATTAAGCGAGTTTTGCTCAAAACTGACATTACAATATGAAAGAATGCCAAAAGTTCTTGCAAAATTCACTGCATCTCGATTATTTTTTAAAATGGGACGAACGAGTTTTGGAATTTACCTCCTCATATGTTCTTAAATAGGTGTATACATATATTCCTATAAACAAAAATCACATCAAAATCAAATCATATTAAGAGATTTTAATCCTGTAATTCGTCGTTCAATGAAAAGTCACTAATTGTAAGCCCACTTTTGTTAAATTTCCGTTTTTTTTTTAACCAGCTTAGTATTACTGATTTTTTTTTAAATGACGATATGGTCGTAAATAAATGATTTATATAGTATATAAATACTGAGATTATTAATTTTTCAAAGTTGGTACAAAAAAATACTATATTCATAAATACGATCATAAATAATTAATTTTTATTATATTTTTCATGAGCTAACTACATATGTACGTTTCAATGAACATGCAAAACTCAGAATTAAAATTCAGTGTGTGTAAATTATATATTATGTTTTGCGTACGAAAATATATTTTCGTACATTTATCATTTTTTACATTTTCATGTATCCAACAGCTAACAAATATACTTGAGAAGAAACATTCATTTTTTATTGTAATTTTTTTTATAAAAATGATTCTATTTGTATTCAGATCTTGTTCTTTTCTCTTTATTATGTATTACATTTATCATAGGAAAAAGTCAAATATTGGTTACAGTTTTATGTATCTACTTTCGCTTTTTATAAAAATCGATACATCTTTTTACAATCAACAAAATAAATAATGGATTAAAATATTTCTATGTAGATAAAAAATGACAAATATTCAAGGCTCTGTAATTATGATAAAAATGGTCGTACATTAAGAAATAAAAATATAAAGTACTGGCACTAATCTTGGCACTTTTAAGAGCAAGGTACTTATACTGTTTTTTGGGATTGATGGACTTCTTTTTTGTAATTCCCATGTACTCATGTTACCAATAAAACAAGTACCTCTTTATTAAATCAATTTAATCACCAAAGTCCGCAAATATAGTTTGTTTTTAAAATAATATACTTTTATTTTATTCAAAATAAAAGTAAAACCAGTAATGGGCACCCAGTGATGAACACTTATTAATGATTACAAAATGATAAGTACTACGACGCAAAAGCTATAAAAAAAAGAATCGTAAAATTTAAAACAATGTAAAGCAGATACTATGATAATATAATAATTAATTAATAGATTACACTAATAAATTAGTTTAAGTGTCTACAATTTTGATACCCATTGTCTGATTGTCATTTAATTAAGCTATTTTACAGGTAAGTGTCTATAGATTATGATTCAATAATGATAGTAATCAAATATCAGAAATGATTATAATTGGGTACATTTAATTAAACAAGAATCCAACACTGGGGTATGATCCAGTACTGGTACCAGTACCTTATTTAAGGTTTGATTTTTCTGTAAAAAATTGTATTATAAAGTAAACAATTTATTCAGTTTTTGTATGGCTGCACGGGGTTAGCATATATCTGCCGATAAATTTTGAAATCGTGTAGTTTTATGTTTCAAAATATTTTTTAAGATAAAATCAAAATTTTTTTCCACCTATGAGTACGTTTACACAGCGCTTTTATTCCGGTTTAACTATAACCGATGTAATAAAACCGGGTGTAAAAGTCCGTGTAAACGGCACTTTACATCCGACATAACTAATCGGGTTTAGTTATGCTATTCCTCTTGGTCTACGGGAATAGCATAAGTAAACCGGAATAGAGCAGGAATAAAAATGCGTGTAAACTGCATGGATTTAAACCTTTTTAGCCAACCTAAAAAAAATATAAGTATCTACGGAGTATAGGGATTTCATCATAATGCACTTCGCATTAACATTTGAAAAAGCGTCGTCAGTTAAAATATGGTTAAAACACCTGAGACGAAGAGATGGAAAACAAAAGAAACGAGATTTGTGGGACATAAAAGAGACGAAATATTTTTAAGATTTCTTGTTGGTACACCATCGAACTTATAGCGTATTTCAAATCGGAATTATAATTCCAGCTGACGTCACTTATTCTCATATGTGTAAACAGCACCACTTGAAACGGTTTAACTACATCGGTTATAATAAAACCGGAATAACGGCGCTGTGTAAACGTACACTATGATATCTAACAATAAGCATAAAACTTACATATGTATTGATTTGAAGTACATCTTGTAAGAGAATTAAAATGAAAGGAGAAGATTAAAACTTGTTAAAATATCTATGATTCCCTGAATTTCGTTACACGTTAAAAATATATATGGAAAATGTTTGTTACTAATTTTAAAATAAAATAATCAACTTGTTGGCTACCTCTGATATATGTAAAAACGTTTTGTACATGTAATAATCGTTGTGATACGAATAGTCAGTAAATGTGGAAATAGTAGTAGAAATGCACTACAAATGAGGAAGTTGAATACGAAAATTTAAATTTTAATAAAAGTTATATGTTTATTATGATACATAATATACCTATATTATATGCAGCTACATACGTATATTTTTCTACTAGAACATGAAACTTTAACAAAGTTGGAATTATTTCCTCATTCTCTGTAAACAGTGGAAACTTAACATTTATAATAGATATTGAAAGTTATAGATAACTTTAGTTTTAGAGGACTTGTTTGAAAATTCTCTCAATAATTCAAACATCGATTTTGTTTTTTTAATGTACCAGAACTGTCAATTTTTCTAAAATTTTATTTCATTTAAGTATATAAATATTTGTATGTATTTAAAATATTTTTTTATTTTAATATTTGTATTTAAAATTGTAATTGAGTATTTATGTTTTATGTGCTTTTCAAAAACCGATTAGAATACTTTTAGATATTTAGTATTTAAATACGTTTTGAAAGTATTTTTAACAGCTCTGTTATGTACTATGTAACTATATTTTTTAGATTTTTTTTAATCGTACACATTTTTTTCAATAACAAAAAAATAATTTTTAAGTTTTATTATTAATTTTTATTCTGACATAGATTTTATAGAATAAAACATTATAGAATTATAAAATCTCTAATTCCATAATGAAATAATAATTCGCCCTAAAATTGGACGCGAAATGGATCACCGTATAAAGTCTCATAGAAATTGAAAAAATATCGTTTTGCTGTAAAATTCCTTCGTGCAGTCTTTTCCGTTTGTGTGACTCGCTGGTTGTCACTAAATATTGTACAATGTGGTTCTGGTGGTGATTGTTTTCAGTACAATGACTCAAATGGTAAGAAAGATCGTTTGCAAGAAGAGACAACTGAAAACGATTTATTATTAACTTTCTTTATTTTGAACATATACGATCTCGTTACAGTTTTTACTAACCTAACCTACCACACGGGTTTTGATCTCGAACTATAGATTTAGATTAGATCTATGAGTTACAAGTAAAAATTAAAACATTTAACCAGTTTCAATGGGTGATAAATTTAATATTATACAAAAACAACAACAAAAAACGATTGCTCTTGTAAATATTAATTAAATGAATTGAAAAAAATAACAGGATATTAGAATAAATACTTTACGACCTAACGTTTTTAATTTTTTGATTGAATAAAATAATAAAAAGTAAATTTCCTATTTCCACGATTGCATATTAATTAAATGAATTGAAAAAAATAACAGTACCTATATTAGAATATATTCTTTACGCAGAAAATTTTAAAATTTTTTGATTAAAGTTTTTAAAATTGAATAAAAAAATATTTTGTATTACTTAATTAACTTATTGTTTTTATGTTCATAAAAATCACAAAAATAACTATATTATACAATATTACTTATATATTTCTTTATTAAAACTAAGATTATGGCAATATTTTGTGTCATTTTTACAAATCATCAAACATTTCTGTGTAACAAAGATCTATCAATCAATTAATCTGAATTTTATTTAACCCCACTCCACGTATTCACGTCAATCCCTCGACTGTGCATCCCGACACAGTCACACTAATTTTTTTAAAAAGTTTTTGTCAACGACAATAAATAATAGGTATCCTTTTTAAAATAAACTAACTTTTCACTGTACAATTTCTTTCGTCGAGATACATTAGTTCGAATGCTGTGCCTTCAGGACTGCGATTGGTTCTGGATTTATATTCATGTAGGATAACGACCCAAACCATACTACTTAGCTTTGTTAACTTTTTGGGTCATTAAAATTGTATAATTGTACGGAAACAAAGAAAACTTTTAAATTAAATAAAAGAAAATTAACAACAAGCTTTTCATGTCTCTCGCAAAATATGCAAATGAATGAATTTAAATAAAAAATAAACCAAAACGGAATTCGAAATAAATATCAATGAGTCAAAGCAATTAATTATCATCATTTTTGCATTAGTACGATTCATTGACCCTACACAATAAAACAATTAGTGAGTATAAATAGAAAAGATAAATGTGAAAATAACATTAATTAATTTTTTTATAGTAAGAAGATTATTTCAAAATAAATACCTACTAAATACGATGCTTAAAATTTATAAAAAATCTCACTAATGTTCAATATTGTAGGATTTTTGATATATTTAACGATTTTTTAATGTTTCGAAATGGCTCAATCTATTTCTGTTCATCGTTTTATTATTACATTTTATTATGTATTGTATAATAAAGTATAGCGATCATAAAAAAATTTCGAACTCGAGATTTTAACGGAATTACACGTATTGAGGGTTCCTGAATCACGTACGACCATTATCTCAATGACGTCTGTTTGTGTGCATGTGCGTGTCTGTAAACGCTTTACAACCAAAACGGTGAGACTTACAGACATAAAATTTTAAGTAAATTTTAAGGAGAGGCGTAGCTATAGTTCGTTGTGTCCCCGGCGAAAATCGAAAAAAAAACCGCCCACTTAGTGTTAGCAAAACCTTTAATGTCCTCTTCTCGGGTTTCACGCTCCTCTAGATCTTGCGCCTAAGTAAATGAAATTTAAACTCGTTTAGTAATTATTGTATTCAATTCAATTTAAATTGTTGACAAACAGTATTAACAGTCAGTAGATTGAAAAGACATAGGTGTATTAAATTAGATTTAGTGAATAGATTTAATTAGATCCGTAGTCCTAGCTAATACTACATTATATATACACGAGTACACTTACAATTAATTTAGTTAAGTAAGTATAGGAGGGTATTGTTACTGAACAATATTATCACATGCCATTATTATTTAAGACATAGGTGTCCAACCTTTTGAACCTATTGGGCCGCATAGCATAAACCCAATCTAACAAGGGCCACATATGACCCCCCCCCCCCCCCCCCCGAAATATTCAGTGTTCTAAAAAACGTGTTTTGAGAAAACATCAGTTCAATATACCTAAAAAATTTTGCTTAATGTATTTACCCCCCCCCCCCCCCCTCCAAATTTTTTTCTTACTACCCTACTGGAATCTGACCATGGACTTCGAAGATACGCCACTCAAAAGAGAAAAATAAAAAAACTTAAGTTTAAGAAAAAACACTGAAAAATATACCTAATAATTAAATACAGTTTTTGAAATCGGTCAATAAAAAACTTTTTAATAAAGAGAAAATATAACCGACTTCAAAAACTGTTAAATTTTATTATTAGGTATATGTACATTTCAGTGTTTTTGGTTTTTTTAAGTCTGTTTTATTTTTATACCTCTAGTTTTTCTTTTTGATTCTAAAAACATTGTATTTTATTTTTTAAATCGAAGAATCCTTTTAGCGTTGTGTTATGTGTTATATTTATTATTTTATTATTATATGATTCTTATTTTATTTTTTTATCCAATGAGGGCCGCATTAAAGATACTCGCGAGCCGCATGCGGCCCGCGGGCCGCGGGTTGGACAAGCTTGATTTAAGATACAATTTGCTGAATGTCTTTAAAAAAAGACAGATTGTAAATAACATGGATGTTATATATAAAAAAAAACTTATCGGAAAATAAATGAAATGATTATCTTTATTTCTCTCTTTCAACAAATTTTTCTAGCTACCTAATTCGTTACCTAAATTAGCCAATCGACAAAAAGTTAACATGACCTTTTATCAACTGACAATGAGCCCTTCCTCGATTACTAAAACGTCAGTAACAGAAATCTATTAGTTAAACAGAGTATAATTTACCCAATATCATAAGTTATAGTTACAATTACAACAATGCACATATTTTGAACTGTTGCTGTATACACTCATGAGTTCATGACAGTATAAATTTTAATGCAATAATTCTAAAGATAAAGGATCATAAATGTTCCTGACAGTGTGCGGAATCTAAATTGTAAGGAAAACGTGAACCGGTAATCTTTAGTAGGCAATTAAGTGCATTAGCTAGTTAACAGCCTTCAAACTGTGCAGAATATCACATACAGGATCGTATTGAGAATTAATGCAGCTTTTTGTAGCTTGAAGAATTCTAAAGAATTTTCAATAATGCATAATGATCATAAATATTTTATTATTTATATTAAAGTTGTATTTTTTTAGTTTTTCACAGAGATTGTAAAATCTTCAGGAATCCTGATTTCTTGAAGAGTCTTAAAGTTGTCCACTGAAACTTGTGACATAATTCAATAATCTAAAAAATATGTAAGTAAGTATGTTTTGTCTTTTTGGTTTAAACACAACGTAATATTATTTTTTATATATTTATGTATACATTTATATTTACTTTTTATTTTATATTTGATTATTGAATAAGAATATATGTTTATTTTGCGTAATTTGAAGCACCCGTATTAAGTAAAATTCTGCAATGTTTTATTTTTTTCGAAATTTCTCGAAAACGGTTACTTATTTTTGTATGAAAAAAGTATATTTTTGTGTATTTCGTCTCATACAATCTTCTACAAGTATTCAATTCAGAAAAAAATTAAAGAACAAAAAAATACTTGATAAAAATCGGCGGGCTCACTGGCCCCATTCACCTGTCGTCCAAATTATTATTGTTTGATACTGAAAATCGATAACACTTATTAATAATAAACCGGTTAATAAATTCATAACTACCACAATGGGTTCTCTATAGATATTAAATAAACACTACTTTTGGGCAAATTTTTTGAATGACTGTAGCTTCCTCACGAAGAATTTTCCAGACACAAGTTCATATGAAGTTTTTTGCTTACAATTACATCCTCGATCTACTGATAATTTTTTTTAGACTAGTTGTAAATGAGCCTGTAATATAATATAAATATAATATATACAAGGGTGTCCAAGATAAACGTGAAATGATTTAGAAAATGAGATGAATTATTTGTATAAGAAAGGGGTGAGTATTACTACATCAAAAAATATTAATAATTCTATGTGGTTTAGGAGATATATTAAAAAATCTGAAAAATGTGTAGAATTGATTGGTGTATTTATAATATAAAATAAAGGGCAATTAATTATAAGAGACTGCGTAGGAAGAAGAAAAGAACGAAACAGACGTTGGAAAATCGTTCAGTTGTAATACCTACATAATTCGTAGTACTTCCTATGTATAGAATAATATTTTGTAATTGATTTCAATAGGGATTCTGTTTTGTCATCGTAATTATTTGAAGTTATTGTTTGTTATGACAATGTAATATTTAAATTATTGTTTAAAACATGAAAGATACTATTTGGATTTGTACCTATAATTAGACTGTAACGACCTAAGGATTAAAAGCATTCGTTAATACATATATCTTATTAAGTAAATATGTCAATATTAATATTATACATGAACTACATTTTCTTTATCATAATCTTAATTATTGACATTTCTTTGAACTCTGATGTAACGTGTAATTAAATGTTGATCATAAGGACTGAAATTATCTTTAATTTCATGGATTTTAAACTGTACTAGTGACTATTTTATTAGCATTCTAATAATGATAATAAATTGAAAATAATATTTATAGACAGATTGCCTAGAAAAATGTTAAATATGACCAAAAATAGTTCATATAGGAAAAATAACTTAAACTAAGCATATACATATGTATGTATATGTATATTAAAATGTATTATTATACGAAGTAAAAATAATCTTAATTCAATTAATTTAATGGGTTATTAGCAACGAGTTAAATAGAAATTATGTATATTTTTTTGTTGAGAAAAACGTTATTTAATAAATTTAATATTTGTAAAAAGTTAAAATATTTTAAAACTAAGCTCTCTTTTTTGAAACTCAACTACAAACATTGAAGAAGTTGTCAGGCTTCTGTTGTATATATGTATACAATTTTGCTTCGGGTCACGCGCGCTTTTGTTAAATGTACTTTGCTTGTAACTCTACTATATACATCTCAAAATTAAAATCGTAAATAAAAATTGCACTTAAAATGATGCATTACATAAAAAATATCTGCAGAATTGTAATAAAAAGCCGATAAAGAATTCAGCGATTGAAAAACATAACAATTTTACCTCAAATTTGTAGTGCCTTACTTTATACAAAATTGAATGCTCTACAAAACAGATTTTATAAAAATTTTACGTAACAAACGTCGTTCTTTAGATATCTTGAAAAAATACGATTTTGAAGATTTTTATATGGGACCATCTACGAATTAGATCCCACTAACAAACTAACAATAAGTTTAATTAATATCGGTTTAGTGGTTCATGAGTTATGCGTGTGACAAGGGTTCAGAGGACGGACACACAGACAGATAGACACACACAGACAGACAGAAAAGAAACGAAAAATAGTTGCCTTGACCTAAAACGGAAAGATCAAATAGCAATTTTGAAATTGAAGAACACAAATTTACTATTTTCAAAAATGATCACATAGCTTCCCCATTTCTTCGGATATTGTTATATTTTATTTTGTATTCATATGCATTGACTTCAAATAATAAAGTCATAAAATGCTAACATAAAATATTTTGTACAGTGTAGTTCAATATGACATAATTTTATAATTACGGTACTAAATCGATGTGGTGCATATAGAAATGTCCATCGGGAAATTAGCGGTAGCCCTAAGATCAATCCAGCTATATATTTTGATGAATTTTAGCTTTAGTGTCTGAAGATAATTAGGTGTACACATTTTGACCGTTTATTACAGTGTTTCTTAAAGAGTTTCAAATGGTACGCGATTGAGTATTTACAAATATTTCTTCCAGAATTATGAATGTTTTATAAGACCTTCCTCCTACAACAGTGGCGCTGGAACAAATTTTTTTGGTGGGGGGGGGGAGGAGGATCAGTACGTACCTCAAAAATTAAGCTGACCTAATTTTACTTGGCGTTTAAGCTTAATTAATATCGTATCATTTGTAAAAAATAAATAAATAGATATACAGTGGAACCTCATTAGTACGTTTTTAAAAGGAATGGAGAAAAACAAGTACTAACGAAATATTTTAACATGGGATCTTACTCTTATGGAAGAATGCCGGGACCAAAAAAAAGAAATAAATGTACTTAAGCAAAACGAACTAACGAGGTTCCACTGTACACATTTTTTATTTTTCTTTGCATCTGACTAGACTCATGGTTATATTTTATAATTTATTTGTGATCTTTAACATCAGTTTACAAAAATTAAAGAATCTTTAAAAGTAAAAAAATTACAGAAAATAGATTTTTATAATTGCACGTCGCTTCAAACTCGCCCTAAAAATACAGAATCCAAATTTTGGGGTAGGGGCAAAAAGTAGTCATTGCCTCCCCCCCACTGAAAATTTGAGGGAGGAACAGCCAATTATTTTAGTCAAAAGAAGGGTATGACGATAAAATGAATGCCTAAACTGGGAAAAGTTGTGCCCGAATATTGTAAGTTTTGGAAACACTGGTTGATGGTATCGCGCAAACAAATCTAAATTCGTAGCTATTTGGGAAACAGATAGTTCCTATCAGCATCGGAATAGGTGTAATCGTATTACTTCCTGTTTTAAATTGTACAAGAGATCTCGTTTGTTTGTCGTTTCGTGGAACTGTTTACAAACAATCTGGCATATATCTCGATGATTTACAATGTTGTTTTTACCCGTTAAAAACATATGATGAAGTGTAGTAGAAAATAAAGTAAATTGAAAGATTGTATTTTATAAAAATTAAATGTTTATAGGATTCGGCATTAATTGGCTAACAATAAGGTTTACTTACATAGGTTCACATTGTCTTTCCACTATGGGTTCGCATTGTTATGGACATCTTAAATTATCAATTATATTATATTTTAAAATTTATAAATATAATTGTAAAAAAATAATAATATGTAGGTACATTTCAAGAGTATCTGAGATAACCGATGTTTACTTTCTTGGCAAATAATTTTCTGTAGGTACCGAAATAAAAAAAATTAATACTTTTGAGATTAAAACTGTACTTTTCTGTCCGTCACAGCCTTCTAGGGGGGGGGGGGGGATAATGGGTTACCAATCATTATTTTTATACAATCCCGGTGAGTTGGAAATCAAATAAAAACTGTGAATTCAATAAATTTAATTGTGTACCTAAATGTTTTTTATTATGAAAATTTTTTTTTCATGAATTAAAAAAAATTGTAAAAATATTATATGAAAGTAAGAAAGTGAGAACAATCTGAAAAAAATGGAAATATGTAATAAATATAATGACATCGAGATCACAAGAAAATTATCAGCACTTGCAACACTTACATATTTTTTCAAAAATAAATCAAAATTGTTATAAAAATAGATAGTTTTTTTGGAACCATTTGTTTTCTAATAGACGAATTATAATTAAATATAACGAAAAAAATTAAATTACAATAATCAAATAGTTAAAAAAAAACGATACGGAATACTAGTACGCGAGGCTTGACTCGTACTTGACAAATTTTGTATTTCGTAATGTTATTTTGTAGAGAAATAAGTGATTTAAACGGCACTTCATTATTTCAGATAGTTGTATTCAGTGTGTGGGATTGCGTAAATAGATGTTGGAAGTAAATGAGATTTTTAATTAAATCGTCTTGAGTTACTTCTGCAAATCTTATAGCATTTCTTCAGTTTTGGTTTATTTGCAGCTCACTTTCAACGCTTTGTTCATTTAGAAATGAAAACATGCAGTTGGTGAATTGGAATACCAGACAACACTACGTAAATTGTTGAGTATCTAAACATTGGGAGCGTTCACGTCTGATCAAAAAACGGAACAACGAGCTTTGATTGGTTGATTCATGGAATTTCAGGTGGAATGTACCAGAAATTTAAAGAATGTCATTTTTAAGCGTGTAAGGAAGTGAGAAAGAAGTAACCAGAAAGAGATATAAACTAGTGTTCTGGCAGAAACGCTCAACATGAAGTGAACATAAAAGTTCTTTAGTTAGCCTGGTCACTAGTTTCTATCTCTTTCTGGTTACTTCTTTCTCACTTTCTTACACGCTTAAAAAATGACATTATTTTAATTTCTGGTACATTCCACCAGAAATTCCATGAATCAACAAATCAAAGCTTGTTGTTTCGTTTTTGGTCAGACGTGAACGCTCCAATTGATTGTGGTAATATTTATTCACTTGTGATATATATTATTACTATCATTAGAAGAAGGAAATGTTTTAAGTGAATAGAAAGGTAACTAACTTTGTATTCTTAATAGAGATTCAATGAGGTGGATATTTCCATACATGTAAAATCTGACTGAAGATTATTATACTGATTGTGAGTGTTCCAAATTAGCAAAGAATTGTGTAACGAAAATAGAAGAAACTTCGTGCACAAGTCTTGAGGCTTCCACGGTGATCTTGATATGGATCTTGACTTCTGGGTGTAAGCCGCGTCGGCTTGGTCGCGTTATCGGCCAACGTTTCGTCACACATTGCAGTGAACATCTTCAAGGCACTTCTAAAAGTGCACTTTTAGAAGAAATTTTTGAGAAATAGGAAGGGGCGCCATAGATTTTATTTTCATATCTAGGCATGTGAGGGCGTTTTTCTACACACCGGCAAAACCGGTGCCGGTTCCAGTGACTGCGCCGGTTGCAATGTAATAAAATCAGTTTTTCCACGTAGATCGGACCGGCTAATTTACCGGTTACTACACCGGCACCGCCAAATGCTGCCGGTGTTGAACTTGGCAATCGGATAAGTACATTACTGTCAACAGAGGATGTACCCAATACTGCCATTTTTTTATATTTGTGATTTATATACTTCCTTCTGAGGTATAATAACCTAAAAAGATAACGCTTATTGAATACTGTAGACATGTTTCTATCACCACAGCTAGAAATCAACTGCACTGGCACTGAGAATGCCGGTGTGTGAAAAAACGGCCTTAGGGTCTCAAAATGTCGATCTCAATTAGAAGAATATGACCCTATTTTTTTTCTCTTACTCAAAAATATACCTGTAAGTGTCGCCAAAGTGTCCTCGTAGTATGTATTTCGGAACCCTTATGGCATACAGCCGTGTATGCCATAAGTCTTGACTGATTTTTTTTAAATAATTGGACTCTGTTAGTAAATTTTTATGATCATTACAAAATAAGTAATTTTAGATTAAATACGTAGATGGATTGAATAATTTACGGTCGTCTACTTTACTTAGGTATTAATTTATTAATAGTAAAAGAACATCAAAGAAGTTTATTGTTAAACTTCTTTGATGTTCTTAATCTGTGTAATTAACAACGTAGGCGATAAATTGAAAATTACTTTACACCAGTTATCAGTATCTATTTCAGTATTAGGTTTATATTTAATCCATTGAGCTAGAACTTTACGGATTAACACCTATCTACAAAAATACGATTATACAGATCAATCATTCGAAAATGTAAGTGACTCCTTTTACCTTTTTTGATAACCGAATATTTAATTTTTTTTAATATTTTTTTCTTCAGCTGAATCATGTCATATACACGTGATAATTATGTTCTAATACAACTCTTTATCGACGATGTACCGTTAATGATATTATTTTAGCAATTCATTCTTTACCCAAAAACAATTAAAAGTACTGTTATGTCATCTAGTATATCATGTAAAACAATAATGCAATTTAAATTAGTCTTTTACATTTTGTATAATTTAGTAATTTGATATTTTTGATCGAAACTGTAACAATCACTTAAAATGAATAATGCATAACACATACATATACCTAACGTTTTAAAATGGCATGTATACAATTTATTATTGAATTGCAGTATCGAATAAATGATTTTAAAAGCCTCTGGAGTAATGCTATTGTAAATCAACTTATACATTAATAATGAATATTCTACATAAATCTGCACTTATATAGGATGTATAAACAAATATATATTTAATATGTATGGTATGTACCGTAAACCTGGGTTACTTTATTACATGAATTCCCACTCTTGTTTATTATTTTTCTTTTTGTTACTGTTCCAGCTTAATCTTTTCTTAACTTTTTAGTTTAGTTAAAGATGAGAAGTATACGAAAAGTGGTATGCCATTATAAAATAAAAAGTGCGTGTTCAAAATTTTTCATAAACTATTTTTATTACAGTGTTAATTATAGATTTCTTTGAAAGTACTAATTAAAAGCTACATTCCGAATTTTTTTCAGATTCTTCGAATTGATAGTTTAGAAATTTAAGGGGGGTAGAACGCTCTGATAACATTTAAGACCAAATATATTGTGACTGAAGAGTTAAAATCAAAAGTCCATGTAACATTTTTTTAGGAGACCTATCTAAAGACATCCCACTCAATGGGGTAATTGAAAAAAATGTGAGTATACGTTGAGAAGAGGGTCCAAATTTTTTTTAACCACGTGTTCATTATAATTTTTAGTTAAAAAACTTAAAAACTACATTTTGAATTTTGTTCATATTTTTTGAATCGGTAGTTTAGAAAATTTTGTTAATTCAAAATGAACTCCATGAGAAATGTTGTAAAATAGTCCTATTGTTAAATAGAAATATGTAGAAGTATCATTGTTATCAAAATATACCGATGAAGTCTGAAACATGACGAAACGTCTATAATAAATAATGTTATATCACATATAACTATTTTATTGACATATAATGACCTAAATCCTCGAAGTCAAAATAAAGTTAATTAAAAATGATAATTTCCTTAAATTCTGCATATCTTAACAGATTTACAGTTAATAATATTAAATACAAAATTTATAATACAAAGTGAAACATTTCTTCAACAAACTGTGGAGAGTGTTGATTTGAGAGCATTTTTATTACTTAATTTATATCAAGAACAAACAAAAAGTTTCAAACTTTAAATTAAATTTTATGAAGTTTTCGTACATTTTATTAGTTATAGACCGCAAATTCGAATTATGGTGTAACATCTTCTGTATTGGGATGATAAATTATAAAATAAAGAAAGAAAATTAAGACGTTATAAATTTATGCGAAGCACGCGCGATGTAAAATGTATTTATCGAAGAAAAAATATGTAGCATATAATCGTTTAAATGTATTTTGTGTAAATAATTAAGTACTTACTTTTAATTTCTACTAAAAGGCATGCATTTTTTCGTTTTACTGAATAATTGATATACTTACCCAGAGCTGTCAATACTTCAAGTAAAATAGTTGAAAAAGTACTTTAAGTACATTTATAAACAGTGATATTTTCTGAACTTGAATTTATCAAGTAAATTACTTAAAGTCCTTAATAAGTACATTATATTTAAAAATAGCTTGAAGCACTTTTTTTATAATACTTGAATTTAAGACTAAAGTTAAGTACTTGAAGTATTTAATTCGAATACATTTGAAAATAGCAAAAAATACTTGATACTTAAAACACTTTCATTTGAAATTAGTATTTTTTTTGACAATTTAAATATTGACTTGATAATTGGCCTGAGTTATGTACTATTGTACCAATTCTCACAAAGCTCATTTCTAGACAATTAATGTAATTAACATTTATTTTTATTGGAAAAAGTAATTTAGAATTTGGTTGGTTAATTTGATATAAAGGGTAGGCCATCTGTTGGTTTCTTTTTGAAGTTCATGTTATTCAAAATACTGGTTATGTGTTTGATCTGTAAGCTTGTTTGTTCGATTATAGATAAGACGAAACTAGGTTTATGTTAGTCTCGTCTTGTCAGTATTTAAAAGGTATCGGTCTCGTTCGAATTCTCTTATTTTCTTAAGGGGGGAAAGAAACCAACAGATGGCTCACTCTATATTTTCAAATAAAATCTTTTTTTTTATAATCATTCTCTCGATAACCAAACCGCGGTATATTTTTGTGGGTTAGGTTAGGTGTCTCAGTTTTACATACTTTAATGAATAAGTCTCTTTATGTTCTGTATTTGATTATTTTACTTTAACACATAAACAAATTTTTTGATGAAAACGTCTACAAAATAAGATTTTTCAAATCATTCCAGAGGAGCATAATTTTTCGGAATTGATTAATAAAATAAATGTAAAAACTATTATACTCACCAAAAATATATTCATTGGTAGCCAACAAAGTGTGAATACTATGACAACTGTTATCATCATCTTGATCATCTGAAAATAAAGAAATAACATCAAAATCTTTGAATAAAAATAAACTTTTACTTAAAATTTATGAATCTATATAATATAATATTTTTTCTTATTATGAAAATATGCGAAGTATATTGTTTAAAATTAAAACAACATAATTAACTAAAAATGTGTGTTTTTTTTTAAAAATAATTATACAAAAGGTTCAATATCGTCAAACAAAAAAGAATAACAAACTGTATAAAATTATCGATTTACTTCTCAACGAATTTAAATTTTATACAGAGACGTATATCTGAAATAACGAAAATGGGGTTGTTGAAAACAAAAACTAACAACCAATTTTCTATTCTGTTTTGCGTTTAATTCGTAGGAATCAGCAGAGGTTATTAAGTATATATTATATATATATATATATATATATATATATGACTCCTTCTTATAACATTTTTTCCGAATTTCTCTGGCACAATTTTTAACGAACATTTTTGCTCTTAATTTATTAACTTTTTTCAATATTCCGATTTTTTTTTAAATTTCATAAAAAAACTAGGGGGTTTAGTTCCGAACGAAACTGTTTATCCATATATATTTCGCATAGATCCTATAATACTCAACACTTCAGAGTGGATAGGCCCCCTAGCTCCCCTCCTAGTTACACTGGTTGAATGTAAAAATATGAGAAAAAATTTAGTTCTCGATTTCGTGTACTTGACATGAAAAAACTTGAGACAAAATTGTCAGTTATAAAGTCGGAACGAGACGAGACTCACCCAAACCTATTTGAAAAGTAGGCTATTTTATAAATATATGTCAATTAAATTTTTTACGGAAGTAAATTCTCTCAAAAACATTGTGGGACGCACATGGTTATTTTTAAAATTAATACATAACTATCCAAGTGAAAGTAAATTACTTCCTCTAGGTACGCCTATGTATTTACATAATTTACAAATAAGCGTCCTTTGGTAATTTAATTTAACGGAAGATAATTTCACAAAGATGTGTTTTTATTAAAGTAAAAAATAAAAATTACAAACACCTCCTGTAAACATGAATTGCAAACTGAAAAATAAAAAAATAAAATATATTTAAGTAAATTACCTTTGGTAATACTTTAGGTAAAAGAAAATGGTAAACATCGAATTTCTCTTTATATTAAATTAATTTTTGTTTGTTTTATATAATATTTAGATTTTTTTCTTCGTTGTTTATCCATTTAAATACAAATTATCAAGATATTTTTTAAAACCTTGTTTAAATTTTCCTGTGCATTATAAAAAATATACGAAGAAAATTGTACATTTCCTTTCTTATGATGTTATTTTGACATTTACATAATATAACAATAAAAAATACTACGAATATGTATTGTATTGTATACAATTTGTAATTTAATATTACTGTGCATTTTTTTTAATTGAAATTTTTTTGGGAATTTTTCATTATTGGAAATCTAACAATACGTAATAGAGACAAACAAAATAAACATATAACTTCATATAAAGATATCGGCATTTTTAAAAATCTTTTAAACCTTCCGTTAATTATGAACTGATTTAATTTTTGCTTTGATTTGGGTCTTTTCTAAAAATTTGATAAAATATAATAAAAATAGCAGTTATTTAAAAAAATAAAGGCGATTTGACAAGCAATGGTTTAAACTTTTTTTGTTTCTTATGTTTTGATTCATTCTGTAATAAAATTTTTTTTGCATAAACGACTAGCTTCACTTTTTTGGCAATTTACTAATTTTAGAATCGCCCGAAGTATTTGAATATTTAATAAATTATAGAGTTTTATAATATAATTTGTTAAAGGCAAAACTTTCAACTTTTTAACCCTACAAATTAATCCATACCATGTTTGTATATTGTATATGTATATGCAAAGTTACTGTTGCGACATTTTTTTCCTTAAGAAACTTTCCAGATATATAAAAAATAATTTATTTATTAGTTACCATAAATAAAACATCTTTTGATATCATATACATACATTATATACATATTACATACGATATATTTATTCCCGGGAAATCATAAGACATTTAAACTATGATGTTTACCTAATAAGTTCTAAAACTAACTTTCATTCACGTACACAGTTGTGATATCAAAGTTATCGGGAACACTGTATGTTTATACATACATATATTTATGTCAAATGAAATGCTTTGTACTCTGTAGTTATGTGACATAATGTTTAATAAAGTTCGTATCTACAATAGTACTCGTGAAAATAGTTAAAAAAAAAACTATCTCATATAGTCTGTATCAAAATGGATTCGGGTATTATTGTGGAGTTTGGAAAATATAAAGAAGAAATGGATGTGTGTGTGATTGGGGTAATATGGGGAAATAAGGGGTCTTTTACCATATTATATAATTATGTAAGAAAATAATATATATTTTGGTTCGATCCAGATTATCGTGCTAGTCCCGTTCACACTATAGGTATCGTGCCGGTCTTGGTCCAATCACGCTCCGATACTGTATTTACTATACTGAATATTTGACTGGAGCGAGACCGGACCGGAACCTGCACGATTATTGATTAAATGTTTGTGAATTGTCGAAGAGACTGTGATAATAAAAAACACCGAAAGTCGACAGTTAATGGACATTTGACACTTTCAATTTTCAAAACACACTATATTTGTTATAAACATGTCAGAACCATCAAGCAGAGAACTTAAGGTTATTGGTCTAGCACCTCTTTAGTTGTGAACTATCCGTATTTTTTTCAATAGAAAAAAGATTTGATTTCGAAAAATTTAGTTTTTAATTTATATGCAGAACACATGTACAATTCATTAAATTGAATTTTTTACTTTATTAATAATTAAAAGTAAAAAATTAGATGCAATTTGGCGATCGCAATATATAGAATATATACTATGGCCTCGCCGTCTCTAGTTGTTGCACTCGCACACGTTGTTTGCCTGTAAGTCGCACTCTGTTACTGTTATGGACGATTTTTTTCACGCGACTTTACAAACATGCTGTCATGTATTTCTAGTTTTCATTACTTTGAATATACCTGGTTCTGAAACTACATGTGAATGTATGTATTTTATAGTAATTAAAAGGGTTGAAATTGCGAATAATCAGTGTTTAAAACGTCACTGTATGGGATTTTTGTGTAGAATTTCAATAAATAGAGCACTCCCGGCGAGTTCTCTCATTTACTGTGTATTAAAAACTATATTTTTAATTTCCAATTACTGAAAAACCATACGTCCAATTTTATTTAAAAAAATAATAAAATATGTGAACTA
Source organism: Sialis fuliginosa (assembly GCA_961205875.1). NCBI lineage: Eukaryota > Metazoa > Arthropoda > Insecta > Megaloptera > Sialidae > Sialis > Sialis fuliginosa. The sequence goes on from OY540810.1 coordinate 35,709,421, forward strand.
TTCATAATAAATAACATATTAAAATTTTAAAATTATATCTATACATTGCTCTAATGATCGAATAACCTAAACACATTTTAAATAGTGTTGATTTTAGCTATATTATCTTAATATATATAGAAAAGAGATAGATCTCTTAAAATGTGAAATGAAACGATATCCAAAACATGACAAACAATATAATTATTTAGATAAATAGAAAATAATATTTTATACAGGCCACTGAACAACAACGCTATTAATAATATTTCTAATGTAATTGGATGGCTTGTGTCATTTTTCATGGAATATTAATGTTCTCTAGAAAACGGTTAAAGAAAATAGAATGAAGCGTGTTTAGTACAATTGTTTAGGATTAAACAGAAATGAAAACTATTCATTTAAAAATAATAATGACAAGGATCTATTTCGTTACAGTAAAGGCTCTCTGGCAAAAGATTTTATTCTAATGAAGAGGTCGAGTTGGGAACAAACGCCTATTTTGAGGGACTTGACGCGAACCACTATAAGAGCGGTATTAAAATGTTAGGCCCTCCGCACACGGAGCAACCGTTTTGCAACGAGAATCGCAAACCAGTTGTGCAAGCAACCGTTTGGTGACTTTGCACGTGTAACGTAATAGCCCTCTGCACACGGTGCGACTGAAACAAAACTGATTTGCAATCAGTTTCCAACTAGTTTCATGCAATTGTGCTTGCAGGTCGCAGGTCGAATTTCGGTTTCAGTTGCGTGGTTGCATGATATTTTAGTTTTATAATTATAATAATATTATTATTTATTTACAATTAAAATTATTAGTTAATTATTATTATTCCTATTAATAATTACCTACTTATTAGTTCATTCAGAATGAAGGAGGAGGTGGAAAAACATGAAATTATATACAATTATAACCTTCCTAGGTATTTAAGAATGCTTTACATGTTGCTAAAATTTAAAAAAAACTTAAAAACTTAAAAAAAAACGCTTTTTTTCTTCACGGAAATTCCCATAATAAAACTGTCGACTGATCAAGATTCAGTCGCACTCGTGTGCGGAGCGAGGACTTAAATCTATTACAAACCAGTTGTAAAATAGTCGCTTCCGCAACTGGTTTGCGATTCTCGTTGAAAAACAGTCGCACTGTGTGTAGAGGGCCTTAGAGGACCGTTGAAACAAGTGCATTACTATAGATGGAGATTATGTCGAAGAATAAAATATTTTTTTCATTAAAAAATCGTTTTTTTCATTATTAGGCCAAATACTTTCAGCCCATGCCGTGTAGTAAATAAAGATATTTTATTCTGTTTATATTTACATATTTTCAAAAAATATATTTGACTATTTGTTTGCCTTACATAAAACATATAAAAATATTGCTAAAGTAGAACATACGGATGTTTACAAGAATCCGTGAAATTTTCTTTGAAAAAAGTTTGATTCATTTTGATATATTACTAAAAAGTAAATATGGAAATACAGACATAACATTTTAAAGGTTTTTCCGTTTGATAAATAACGAATATTTTTCCAAACAATATATTAGATTGCTTCTATAGATCAGTAGGTATAAATTTTATTGTACTTTATTAATAGCTTCTCTACATTTTATACTTTTTTATTCAGTCTTTTTGTATATACATATATCAAACATAGAAGCATATACATATATTATATAAAACATAAGTGAATGAAGAAAAAGAGATTTATAGACACTCTTTATATTAAAAAACAATTCCTATATCATTTGTTAACTAAAAATATGATCATTCTATAACAGTATGGTACTCAGTTTTAAAATAAATACTTATAATTATTAGTAATCTTTTTCTTTAATAAAAATAAATATTTACTAGAACATAAATAAAACTTCAATTTAAATTTTTCTTCTCTGAAAATTGTTTTCGCCAAAACGATTCATTTTTCGAAATTGTGCCTGTAAGAGATGTATAGCAAAAAAAGGTTATTATAGTTTGTAAGAGAAATATGCAAAATATAGAACAAAAAAAAGGTATTTACAGTTGAAAAATAACTCCTACATTATCCATTATTGAAAACCGGAATAAAATCCGTTCAGTAGTTATTGAGAAAATCGTGCACAGACAGATAGACAGACACAGCGAGGGACTTTGTTTACATATAGCATTAATATGTAATGTGTTATGTGAGTCGTACGCTACGGCCCTGAATTTGAAATACAGTAATTTACTTTCCTATCTACATGTATTTTGAGAAATATCTTAATAAGTTTTAGCAAGAATGTTATGTTTACTCTACTTTCTGTGTATATTGTACATAAATATTTATTAATTTAATAAGAAATTTGGGAAATTAATTTCCAGAACCAAAATTATGTAAATATATATTCAAGTTAATAATTTATGTAAGGTGTCAATATATATATATATATATACATATATATCTACACGTAGGCTTTATAATTTGGATTAATAAAATATGAAGTAAAAGGGTTCTGTAAAGTGAGCAGTTTTGTATACGTTGAGCATTAAATATATTGTTTTGTGCAATTTTCATTTGCTTGTCACAGATAAAGGGTTCTAATTGATCTCATTCGATCCGACGGGAAACATTCTACAGGAGTGTAGGAGTTATAGGGAAAAAATATTTACGATTTTGTGTAATCAATAACTAACGAAAAAGAAAAAATCTCAATTTTTATCTATATAAAGGGTTGTAATTTGTCTCATTTGATCCAAGGGGAAAAACAAGCAAGAGTTCAACCATAGTAAATGAAAAAAAAAAACAAAAAAACCAATAACAAAATATATCTGTATGGTTTCAAGTATTTAAAATATTAATAAATAATGGTTTTATTCATTCACTTCAAGAAAACAACGGGAAATTAAAATCAACCATTCAGAAACACCCGATCGCGGGCCGCAGGTTGGCCAGGGGATAAATTTCATTTAAAAATGTTTCAACCCTTAATTAATGATTCATCAAAAATGCAGCTAACTCTTGGACTGATATATCAAAAATAACTACCAATAGTTGAAATACCTGGTCTTAAAATAAAAATCAAATAAATAAATAATTAAAGTCATCTTTTGAAATAAAAATATAAGTTCCCTAAAATGTCTAGTAGTTAAAATACTCTTGGAAATGTATAGTACATATGTCGCCTCAAGCACGCGTTTGTTTTGCTGAGGTATATACATATGTAAGTATACGTATTGTATGATATATTTAAACTTTAAACAAATAAGTATACGTGGAATTCATAAATTAAACTCAAATTTCAGTGTTACACGAATTAATGTCAAGGGCTTCAAAGGCCAGTAAGTGACAGTGATATATTTCTTTGAATATGCTACACCCCAGTAATTTATATATACACGTAATATATATTCCTATATATAAGTATATAATCCATTTTATGGTAGAAATTAACAGTTATATACTGAATGTAGAGGACATTAAAACAAGCAAAATAAAGAATTCGCAAAAAAGTAATGAATTTTATATCTTTTGGTTGACATTATTTGTAGAAATGATAGTTCAAAGTGTGCTAATCAAAAGTTGTAAAGGGCGTAACCTACGAAAATCCATAATTTCTGCTCCTGGGGGCATCCAAACATTTTATGTTTATATTTATTTTTATCTTCTAAAGGGTCAACTTTAAAATTTGTATCAGAATTAGTGAGATAATACTCGCAACGATCACTTTTTAGACGATAAAAGTTACAAAATTTCGAATAATTCCAAAATCCCTAATTATTTCGATTAGCACCAAAATTAATAAGTCTTGTGTACTCACCGAGACAAACATTTTCCCCAAAAATAATTCAGATCGGTGCATTTTTACAGTATAGTTATCGTGAACGAAAAAAATTCTACATTTACAGACATACACAGAGAAACACGCACAGCCGCCATGCGGAAATTAACTTTTCTTTCAGTTTTGAAGGTAGGATAATCAGAATATGCTTTTATCTCGGACACGATTTTTCGACGGTATTACAATACTTCCATTTTTTTCAGAAAATGGAAGTAAAAAATTAAAAATTCATCAGAAGGAACATAAATGTCCTACAAAAGGATATGTATAATGTCAATATTGAATAATAGTCAAAGAAGACAGATTTGTGATATAACAACATGAATAAATTACTTACACTTTTTGAAAAAAAAAACCTAATGAGAAAAATATGAAAATGAAGAGCAATGACAAATCATAATGTTAACAAAACTTAATGACATCGAAGAAAACGCCTTAAATTAAACTTATGTATATGGAAATTCAAATCCCTTTCATACTTTCTCATCAGTCTATCGAACAAAAGGTCTTTGTTCGATTTGTAGGTCAAGGAATTGACAAAAAAGAAGAAGATGAAATATGAAAATTTATATTTCCAGAAAATACGAACGTCTATCATTAATAATGATATTTCGATAAAAAAGATGAAAATCATACTTCTGTGAACACGGATGAAATGTAAATTAATCTACCCCTCCCTTAAAAAAATCAAAAGTAAAAATCTACATATAATAACATATTAACTTCAATGATAAATACAATTTTTTTACATAACTAACAGTTACAAGAAAAACAATCCCAAAGAAAAATATGCATTTTATTAATTGTTTTTATGTCCATACCAAAACTGTATAAGACAAAACAGAGTAAATAGATTTGTACTCGGGGAAATATGTGTTTCTTTTGAACCGATATAGTCTGCGAAACTTCAGTCCAATTTTCTATCTGGTTTTGCTCTTTCTTTCGGTTCTTTGTCCTCATATCAGCAATGACTAAAACCACGAGTGTACGGAGAAAACGACGATTTGATCAAATGATACAGTTTTGAACGATACAGTTAAAAGTTAGTGTATTTATTTGCTTTTATGTAAGCTTTTAGTTTTGATTAGAATAAAATATATTTGAATTGCAAAGAATTTCTAGTAAATCAGGGGGAAAAGGATAAGACTCTTCAACTAGCTCGTTGACTGATTTACAACTAGTGTAAAAAAAATTTACAGTAGATCGAGGATGTAATTTTAAGCAAAAAACTTAATATGAACCTATGTTTGGAAAATTCTTCGTGAGGGAGCTACAGTCTTCCAAATGTTTTGCCAAAAAATTAGTGTTTATTTTATATTTAGAGAACCAATTGTGGTACAGTTATAAAATTTGATAACCAGTTTATTATTAGTAAGTGTTATCGATTTCCAGTATCAAACAATAATAATTTAGACCAGGGGTGTTATTTTTTGCTATGTTGTCTACTTGTAGAAGATTAAATGACACAAAATAGATAAATATCAACTGTTTTTGAGAAATATCAGAAAAAAACAGTACACTGTGGAAAAGTGATAGTTTGTTGGCAATATAGACAATATTTTGCACAATCTTTTGTATGAAATATACTGAGGTCGCCAAATTATATTTCATTTTTTACATTTAATTATTAACAAAGTAAAATATTTCATTAAATATATATGTGTTCTGCATATAAATTAAAAATACATTTTTCGAAATTAATTTTTTTTTTATGAAAAAATACGGATAGTTCACAACTTACGGGGAACTAGGCCAATAATCTTAAATTCCGAATGTTCTGAAGACTGCTATGCTCCTAAATAGATAGGGCTTAAACTGTCTTACTCCCTGTTACCATCTTGACTCTTCTTCCCCTACTTAGCTTTATTTTGTTATAACAAAATGTTGCAATTATGGAGCTTTGTCTGAAATCTAATAGTCATATAAAATATATTAAATTATTCTTAAAAAAATTAAAATTGAATTAAATAACCATTTATAAAATGAGTTATGAATGTAAAATGGTTAGTTTACGAAAACGCTATAATTTAATTTTTTGAATTTATGTTAATGTACGTACATTTATCTCTGCATCTGACATATTTCTGTTCTACGCATTTTAATATTTAACAAACAAGTACATGCATGGTATACCTACTATAACTAAAATCAGTATTTTGAAAATAATTTTGGAAGAAAATGTAAAATCTACATATAATGTACATATTATTATCATATTAATTTAAATAAAACAATATACCTACAGAAATAAATAACTTTTCTCTTTTAATTCCATGAATTTATTTTTTTATTCATAATTTAAATTAATATCCATAAAATATAATTGGAATAAAATTTAGTTTTATATCTAATAAAATTTATTATTTGTAATGATGAAAATTAATAACAAGTATCAATTTCCTAAAAATAAAATACATACTTATAATTTATATATTATAAATACATATGTATTATGTATATTTTTATATAGATATTTATGAAACTTTTCATATCTTGAAAATAAATTATTATAATGGTAATTGTTATTTTGTCGTAAATATAAAGTAAACAGATTTATTTAGGTGAGTTATATAAAAAATGTGCATCGTACATAAACATACATTTACACAATAATAAACAATATAGAACAATTTAAGCTGTTCAAAAGCTCAAATGACTTATTGTTATTTCCTTAGACAAGGAAAGATAAAGGACAAATAACACATTATCTAGTGTTGTTACCATATCGCTCCACGAGTCATTGGCGTATAATTCAGATTTTAATTAATAATAAATGTTTTATATTGTCTTTAAAACAAATTTCAGTGATAACTGATTAACAGAGAAACGTCTATTTGGAACTATCATTTCTTGATTTCATATACGGACTAGCATTGGTTGTTATGTATCCATAGTCTTTCCTAATCTAAGGTTATTTCACTTATGAAATATGTGCAGTTAAAGTGGCTTATTCGGTTTCACGAGACTGAACCGAGAATTTATTAAATGTTTGCAAGACCAGGGGAAACTGAAATATTTAATTAAAATTGTTAATATTGAAGTAAATCTCTCTGCAAATCTAGGGTTCATGTTCCCTTTAAATGTATAGATATAATATTAAAGAGTAAAAACATATTTTGCGATCACAGATTTCTTACAAAAAATAAAAAATCTTCTGATCGTACTGTTCGTTCAAGTCTGCTCCGACAGTATATAAGTAGAAAACAAAACAAAAACAACATAAAAGCTAAAAAAAATAATCAAATACAAAAATAAAAACATATTAAATAAAAATAAAAAAACGTGGCCTTTCAGGATAATCCCAAAAGCTAACTAACAAAAAAAATAAGTCTCTCAACTCAGTAGAATGTAGAAAATGAACTAGATTGCAATTTACCAACATTTCTGAAAAGTAACAGATTTCAATCTATAAAATGCTTTTATAATTGGATCTTGGCTTCTAGGTGGTCGATTTGGTCATGTTATCGGCCAACGTTTCGTTACATATTGCATCGGAAATCTTCAGGGATCTTCTAAAAGTGACGCGAAAGCTTCAAGACTTGCTTTTATAATTATGTATGTAATTAATTATTTAGCGGAGTGTGTTTTCTAAAATCATTAAAATTTAATAGATAATACAATTTAGGTATGGCAGTAGAAGATATTTCAATATATTTGCCCCAAAACTATTTATTTACTTTCCAAAATCAATAAATCTTCACAAAACAAAACAAAAATCGAACGAACGTATTTCTTAACAGGCAAAAACTTTTTTTCTGTCCAGTAGACCATGATTTGTACGGCTCCGTGTCTAGAGGTCGCCAGATAAACGATCGCAGTAAGCGGGGAGGGCTGATAACCGCGTTGTGGTGTACAAATTGACGCTAACAAGTGAAACCATTTGCTGTTATCGCAGTTAAGGGGGCTCTACTCATCACACTAGTTTTTGTATGGGAATGATAATATGTAATTGCATTGTATAACGCTGTTTCAACATTTTTAACGATAAAAATTGTATATACAGGATGTTAAAAAAGTATCGAATATTTTAAAAATGAATATAAGGTACTGGTACCAGTTATGACTGCTATAAGAGCATGTTACTAATAAAACAAGTAACTCTTTATTTAATCAATTTAATTATCAAAGTCCGCAAATATAGTTTTTTTTTTAATTATAGCCTTTTATTTTGTTCATGTTTTTCTCCAGTAATGGATAAAATAAAACCAGTATTGAGCACTTGCTAATGATTACAAAATGATAAGTACTACGACACAAAATATATAAAAGAAAGAATCGTTTTTGAAACAATGTAAGGCAGTTGCTTACATAATATAATAATTAATAAATAAATTATACTAATGATTAGTTTAAATATCCACTATTTTGAGACCTATTGGCCGATTGTCATCAAATCACGGTGTAAGACAGTTAAATGTTTACCTATAGATTAATATTCAGAAATGGTAGTAATCAAATATCAACAAATATTTCTAATTCAGTACATTTAATTAAAAAATAGCCATTACTGGGGTGATATACAAGATTTAAATAAGTAAAAATATACCTATATCAGCGATTACTAACACGAGTTTTCAGGAGTTTAACGAGTTTCCGATTAATACAGCTAACTTGGTAAAGCGGTTGTTCTGGAAGGGTTGGTTTGGAGACACATTGATTAGACTTTTAAAACTCATTTTAGTTAGTATTATACTATACACGCCATTGAAACCGAAACTTTTTTAATATCCTGCATATATTTACTACTTGTACTGTCATATATAAATAGGTATGTAGGGTTAACTGGGGTAAAAGTGAAACAAAATACAAGTCTTATGAATAACTATTTTAACTACTTACGTTATTTGAACTGTACGATACAACACGGACTTTAAAAATGAAAAAAGTGTGTTTCATTTTTAACCTCTAATTTGGGAAAAAGTGAAACAGGTAAGGGAAAAAGTGAAACAGGCCTCTAATGGAAAATATTTATCGAAAAATTAAAAGAAAAGCTACAAAGGCAACTTTGATTTATCTTCTTTGTGGCATATCAATGTGAAATTGTAACTTTAATTAATATCTGAGCTATATAGAAAGTTATGTGCAAAGAATTACAATTTAATTCACACGTTTTGACATCGACTAACAAGGAAATCTGTAGGGGTGAGACATCACTTATTAGGTGATTCATAATTTCAGGTCGTTTTAACAAACCTTTAATGATGATGTCAGTTTTTAAAATTCTCCTATAAACAAATCAGTTTTTTAGTTGCAAGCTTGTTTCACTTTTACCCCATTTTTTTGGTGTTTTATATTTAATACTTACCTTGGGTTGCATAAAGCAAAATTAACGATGATTAGTTAATCAGTTGTTTTCAAACCATGATTAATGTTAATTCTTAATTTAATCTCAATTTGCAAACGAACAATTCACTAAATATGATAATTTTTTACCTTATAAAATATATCATAACCGTTATTGTTTTTTTGAATTGACGTAATAATGGTTTGAAAACAACTGATTAACTAATTATGATTAATTTTGCTTTATGCAACCCAAGGTTACAGTAGTTAACAAATTTCAAGGATATGTAATATATTTTCTTATAAATAGGAATGATATAATCCAAAAGAGTCAAGATTTTTGTTTATGACATTATCAGCATTTCTATATTTTAAAATATTTGTTGGTATTTACAGTAGTGGTTTTCAACCTTTGGTCTCCGGACTCCCGGGGGTTCCCGAATCTACCGTAAGGGGTTCCAGTGTGTCATTTTTGCTTCTAAATGATTGTGTATTTATGTTATAATAATGTGTAAAATTTAAAAAAATATTTATATCTTTAGGGGCTCCGTCATAATAAAAATATTGGGAACCACTGATTTAGAGGACACTATGAAAGATAATTTAAGTAAAGTTATATTTTTATTAAATATTCTCTAGTATACTAGATAATATAATTAATTTAATTTTATGCACAGTAAATGTAAAACCTCGTCGATTTGATTATGACAGTTGTGTTGTCAATGAATTTTAGTTCATTAGAACCTCATTGTTTAGAACATAGTAGTTCCATTTCCATAGACAGCATTTCATTTTGATATTACTTACATCAAACTTTTACTGTATAGGTAAGTATAAAAAATCGATGAAATGAAAAGAAAATATTGAGAAGATAACGTAAAGTTTTTTGATCATAGGACTCTTAAAAGCTTTTTATTGATAATCTCTTCTGTAACCGATTATTTTCTTTTTTACGTATAGGTACTATAAAATAACTTTACCCAATATTGATTGATAAGTTTGACAGAATATGTCTACTAGGGTGTGTAAAAAAAGCAATATTTTTTTTCTTCGCTCTCTAAGTTAGTTTATAACTAAGTTAGTTTATAACCTAAAATAAATCCTTGCCGAAGGATTACCCTGCAAATCAATTTTAATAGCTTCCCTCGCGCAAACGGTGTATTTTTGACACCGGCATGAGTACTGCAAGGTTAATAATAACTTCTAAAGTTAGTAAGGAACTTGACTTTTTCTCGTACTTTATGAAACATCCACTTCCGCTACAATTCTTCGGATTGCCGGAGCTTATCAAACCGGAAACCGCGAATTCAACTTGTCACGTCACTTTTGTTAATTATTCCCACTTTTTAGTTGTTTGTTATACAAGTAGGTTTGTGTGAAGATACTATATCTTTGTCTTTGCAAAATATGTGCTCATAAATTCTAAACTTAGATGTGGTTTTACACAGCTAACTCAAGGTTATGAAACTATACAGGTTGTCTCATAATGAATGAGCGGGAAGGGAGTGCGTATGACGTCACTGGCCGTCTTATGTCAAATTGAAAATTTGAACTAATAGTTAATAAATTAGTAGTTTTCATGGATTTTGACGGCTGGCTACATACTAGCCGTCAACTAATAGCGTGAAACTACCCTATGAGACAACCTTGTAACTTGTACCTATAATAATTTAAACTAAAATATATCGACAAACGAAAATTAAATAATAGTAATAAGATAATAAACGTTATTCTTTTTGTAGTTTATTGTTTGCATAATATGCGTTAAAAATAAAATAAAGACAATATAATATAGTTACAGATTCACAGCTGTTTTAAAATAATATTATTTAAAAAAATTATTACTTGAGAAGAGAATTTTATTTATTTTTAATCTAAATATAGGGTAATGTTTAAATATGTGCATAATATATGCATAATGTTCAAATAAAATTTTCTTTGTTGTAATTTTTTCAGTTTTTAACGTTATTAAAGATGCCAGCATCTACAGAACTTTTAAGTTTTTCAAAATTTATAGTTATATATTTATATTTTTATTTAAATGATTTTAATAAAAATTGTATTAACATAAAAGTTTTTAGTTTTGACTATAACTTATATTATACAATAAACACATATACATTTACAGGTGCATAAATTTTTGTACAATTTAGTACATACAGAACATTGAGTGCAATGTGTATTTTGGCCACTACATAAATTTTCAGTTATAAAGTTGGTAACAACGTACATTGCAGCGAACTGATAACATAAGTTTGTGCTTATAGAATGTTACAGTGCTGTATTATTTCATATAATATTTGTATATTGGATAGATTTAGAAAAGTTAATTAAAATAGTAACTGATCATTTAAAAATTTTTACATATGTTGAAAATTTCATTTATCTATATAGTACAGTCAAAGCATCGTAAAAAATATGGTAACCGTGAATTTTGGGTAGGCAGTAATTTTTTAAGGGGGTTTGGTAGAGGGGGTCGGTCGTGAATCTAACACTGAGTTTTCGGGACTGTGAACGATGACCTTTTGGCGCAATTTTGAAAAGAAGGGTGCATATAGTTTTTTTTGTTTATCTCCGTAGCTGTGAGTGTAACAAAAATGTTGTAAAGGGCATTTTTGTAGATAGTAATTCTCTATAACTGTTATAAAATAATGATTTATTTGTGTAGGTCGATATATTAGTGTACACACAGTCCATTTAATAAGAATACTTTTTGTATTTTAATAATTTTGATTGTTAAATTGATCAAATAAACAACCTATAAAATCATGTGGAAATTTCTAATAATATTAATTTAAGAGATACAATTTAAATGAAAATCCGAAGAAGACCAAAATGTAATTGCACTAGGTTATAGACGATTATATCGTATAATACCATTTCTAGACTACGAATAAAAACGATATTACAAAAAGCTCCATCAATCTATAAAAATACTTTTTAAAGTTTTGAAACAGCAACATTTCATGATTTTGATTTGACGCTACATTTGTCATAACAATGTTTTGACTGATCTATATACATATCTAGTCCATAAATTTTAGAAGATTATATCTGTTTTTATACCCACCTTATATTTTGTTTATTTAAGTGTACTACATCAAATTCTAATATAGAGGTTTTTTCTTTTTTGAATTATAATAGAATCATAAAGATATGAAAATAAAATAAGAAAACAACAACAAACTGTTTGGGGGGGGGGGGGGGGAATTAAGTACAATTGTAAAATTTAACTACAATAATAAATAAGAATAATTAATGATTATGTTTTTTTTTATTATTGAGTCAATTTGAAGCTTAGTCCAAATTTAATATTAAAAAATTTGTCTTTGGGTTTGTAAATAGTTTAAAATTACAGAAAATATGACTTTGACTATGAATATAATTAATACAGTTGTTGCAATTTGTTAATTATTTGAATTAACATACATAGTTATAAAATGCATTATATTTTGAACAAAAATGAATTAATTTTTTATCAAATATAGACAGGGCCGTAACTAGAAGCTCTGGGGTCCAGGAACAGCAAGTGATCGAGGGGCCCCTTATAAAAATTTTGTTGTATAATTTTCATGTGACTATTTTCGAAAAAAAAAGTTTTTTAATAAAAATGTGAAGGCTTTTAAATTTTAATTATTTATATTGTTTTAATAACAATTAACGACACTAGTGTTCTTAAACCTTGTCGATTTCATTAAAAAAAATGTAAACAAAACTATATTCAAATTTTTACATTAGCCTTTATACATATATAGCCTAAAAAAAAAGCAAAACCATTAGTATTTTTGTATGACGACCATTAGTAAATGGATTTTAATAAAATTTTAGGAAAATGTATTCCTTATGATTATAAATATGTATGTAAGTGTTCCAATTCAAAATTTTATTCAAAACGACTAAAAACATATTTAAAAATAAAAATTTACTCGTTAATAACATGTGGGCAAAATATTTTTTGTAGATTTTTTATGTACTTTGCAATAGCTCTAAAGACAATTCATGTTTTCAAAATCTAATTTTTTGGGTTTTTGTTTTTGAAAATTTTTTCTCTTGTTGAATCAAAATGAGTTTTACTCAATTTTTTTTAATTCTGATTTCGTACAAAAATAGCTCTTTATGCTCGGGGGGCCCGGGAAACTGCTCTGGTCGTAGTTTCGACCCTGAATATAGACCATTTTTATGAACTAGCGCACAACGCCGCAAGATTATAAATCAACATTAAACTCATTTAGCGTTGTTTAATGGCTTTTATTGAATAAGCGTTTGACTCAAATCCGCACTTAATAACACAATCTGTTGTGATCATGTAACTCATAATACAACATTGACAGTTTACATAAACATAAAATGTGCAAACTTGACCGTTAAACAGAGTTATTAACGGTTGTGCTTTTATAGATACATAGATATAATTAATAATTAGTTTACATAACCGATTAATCGTGACTGATTTAATTGCCCTTTGTGAATGGATTACATTTGTAAAAAGTGTTAAGTATATTTTATGAGTTTATTGATACGTCGCAATTGAGTTTGTTGCGAAATATAAATATACAAAATTCTACATACACATGTATATAAATATAATTATTATAAATAATTAATAATAAAATAATAAATAAATAAATAATTCTAATAATTATTTTAAATGACCACCATTTGACACCTATTGGCCGATTGTCATCAAATCACGGTGTAAGACAGTTAAATAATATTTAGAAATGGTAGTAATTAAATATCACCAAATATTTCTAATTCAGTACATTTAATTAAAAAATAGTTATTACTGGGGTCATAACTCATAACTGGTTTTACATCATCGGAAAAATAGTTCCGACCTCCAAATCAGGGGATAAAGCGACTTGATTCCTTAGTGAACATGTAAAGAAAAAGTGTATTTTTGCCCCATGTGAGCATTAATAAAATCACCTTAGGGAGTTAGTTAATGAAATGTATAGTGAAAGTGCTATGAGCAGATTCGTAGGGTGGGGATAAGGGGCAGGCAGACGCACTCAAAGATGAATTTTTAAAAAAATTTCCCCATTTGAAGCATTGCTGAAGTTTGGAGGGATGGCAGTTTTTATATGTACAGTGCACACACATTTATACAATTCACTTTTAATACATGCGGTGTCAAAAAAAGTTATTTTTTAATATACATATGTATGTCCCAGTAGTCTGGAAACGGCCAAATATCTCAAAGGAGTTGAGTTTCTGATAAAAATATTTTATATAAAAATATCGGGGTTTAAAAGATGTAGATGAATGTTTGAATTGATTTGACCTACTTTTTTTTCTTTTCTTATTTAATTTATTTAAGCAAAAAAAATCTAAAATAATTCGTCAAGCGTCATTACATCGAAATAAACATTTTTATTGTTCTTTGCAATTTTTCTGTCAAGCTTATGGTTTCCATTTCTAAATATCTTCAGTTATTTTATTAAATATCAATTTAAAATTTAAGTCGGACGAAAAAATGTTTCAGACAAAAGTTGTTTTATTTTTTTTCGAAAAATAACACACCGTAATCAAAATATAGGTTTCTATCAAGGATTAACAAACCCGCTAACTACCCCCCCCCCCCCCCCCCAAAAAAAAACTTACTTAGTTAATGGACGCTCCCTAATAGGTCACTCGGTTTTCACGATCACCTGTATATTTATAAGGTATACGAAAGTTCCGTGGACCCATGGCAGATATTTTCATTTCAGAGAGGAAAAAACAATTACACAGCATTTATTTGTTTTTTAAAACAACTGACAATGTTATTTCAAGATTTTCAAGTGACGCAAGTGCGTGACAATGTGTAGACTCGTAAACAAAATACTACAGTTTCATAAAAAAGAAAAAACAAACGACAATCTATAAAAACTGACAGACTGTTCTGTTTTTACATCGTCTGGTCAAACACACAGAATAATAAATATACAGAAGCGACACTCAACGTTATTTTACTGGAAACATCGTTTGACATTAAGAGGTGCGACGGTTCTGATTGGTTGGGTATGTATATACTCTGCACCAATCATGTACCAGTATACGAATATTTGAAATCCACATGTTTTCTGTTTATTGGAATTAAATCTAACCTATACAACCCATGATGTTTTATTATGTCAAACAATATTTTTTATTGTACAAAAAATTAAATGCACAAATTATGTCAGACACAATAAAACATCACGGATTATTAAGGAATAAATAAAATATTCTTACGTTAAGATTAATGAAATAAAAATACAAAATTGTTTTAATTAATGTTTATTAACTATGACAAATTACTTGATTTACATTTTTTTACACTTAATTCATAAAATTTATATATTTCAAGTACAATATTACATTATATCAATTGCGTTATTAAGACTAGCACGTTTTATTCCTTACGAAAACTAGCATGTATGATATTTTGCCATAAAAATTAGCACATTTTATTTCTCACCACGTTACCTAACATTTTTGATAACTCACTGCATATTTTAAACATGTTAATTTTCTTTAAAATATGTTAAACATGTTAGTTTTCCTGATATTTCAAAGGTGCTAGTTCTCGTAAGTTAGGCTCAACTCAGACACTTCAAGTCACTAAAAAATGCCTCGAAGTTGAATACAAACTGAAGTCGAGTTTTGAAGGCATACTGTCACTGGCAGTGGCTGTTACTTGGTAACATTGAGCCATATTTTAGTTGCTGGAAGTGGCTAGTCGGACTTGAGCCTTAATTATAAAAACACATCAAACTTGAGTACATACCGATATTCTTAATGTTTCTTTATCTTCAAGATCAGGAAATATGATGTATGTAGTGTCTGTAAAGTGAAGAATAAATTTCATTAAATTATAAGTTTAATTATTAGCATAAAAATATTTATACTTGTTTTTAATAAAAAGAAGTTCAATTCAAAGTTGTATCTCAACACATAAATTAAAATAAAGAAGCAAATCAGTCATATGTAATAGAAAAACTAATAATAATTAAATACTTACATTAATATTAAAAAATAACGTCAACGTTTTGCAAACGATACACTTCCCGAAGTTCTATACGCCATTTTAGAATACTTCGCATCTTCCTTCATGTCTAAACTTTTTACATCGTTGCAAAATTTTATCAACGTTGTACTGTTGTGCAAGACACTTCCTCTTACCTCTCAAACGTCTGAGATCCCCACACCCGGCATCCCCTTACCGCCCATGCCCCTGAGATCCCAACACCCGTTAATGTCAAACTGTGTTTCCAATTTTACCACTAGAGTGACACCCCCGTGGTCAAACATACAGTATTCCTTAAGGCAGAGAAACTTATGTTGGTAACATTGACTCGGAAAACTTGCTATGCGACTCTTGGGACCTTTTATAGTATATATTTAATCTATGTTTACATTCATATCAAATATTGTGTATCAATAATAACGTATCGACGTATCCATGTAAATAATAATATCACAAATGTGGATTTTGTAAGGGTATGAGATTTTTAAAAGGATATGAATTGAGATATGAAATTCCAAAGTCAATATTGTGATTATAACTGGCTGCATATAAAAATCAATGTTATGAAGAAATATTTGATAATATTGAAAAGTATAACTTTTTATTAAAAAACTGAAACTACTGAACATTTTATCATTATTTCAAATTTCAAATGCTTGTAATTTTTACATAAAAAAGAATTTACAGCTAAAGCTGGCATTGTATACAGTAAAATACACATCAATTAACACAAATACGAAGAATCTGTCGGAAGAGGATAAGTCTAATTGACAATAATGAAGATATCAAAAAAAACTTCTGCCAAGTAAATGCACAGTGCTTCCTCGTACTAAATTCACCGAAGGTAGTTAATTATCGAACAATTTAAATTAAAAAAAAAACAAACGATAAAGTGTTGAGATAAGTTGCCTGGCATTGGTTAACCATTTAATGTGTATACAGTTTTACTAAAAAAATGTTTCTTAAGACGCATCTAATTATTTTTTCGTATATTTTTAATTTTTTGGCAATTTCAATTTAAATTTAATATGCAAAACAAATGACGTAAGGGACACACGATTTTTATGATTTTAAAATGGGACCGTCCTCAAGCCAGACTCAACCATCCAACCAAGTTTCATTAATATCGCTTTAGTAGTTCCTGAATTATTCGTGTTATAAGAATTCAGCGGACAGACAGACAGATGGACAGACACGGAACGAAAAGATCAATTTAAAATTTTGAAATCGGAGAACAATTTGTTTTTCTCATTTTAAAACGATCACAAAGCTTCTCGTATCTTCGATATTGCGAGGAAACAAAAACCAAAACAAATAAACTCAATATTTGTAAATTTTCTTCACATATATTACTTACACCAATACGTGATGAGGTGTTGCTTGAAACTATGAATATCTGAACGACTGTGGTAGACAACGTATGAATACCATTTTGAAATGGATCGGGTTTTATATTTTGTGTTTATTTCATCACGTTTTATTTAACTTTATTGAATGAGTGTGGCCGTATTGAAGCCGCTAAGCGAAGCGAGTAGTATATTTTATGCTTTGGTTATACCATACATACCTCCATGTAAAAGTAATGGGTTTATTCTGTTGAATATGTATATTTTAAATTTATTGTGAACACGTATATATCGGTTATGTAGGTTCTACACTACATACATATGTATGAATATTTTATTTTTGAATTTGGTTTTTTAAAACTCATTAAAATATTTTCACTCTAGTTAAAACTTTAATTTATACTTACCTAGCTGTTACCTGCAACTTCGTTAGTGTCATCCATATATATTATTTTAGTGACTGTGTGCAAGGTACATTTTGAATGATAACACTTTTGAAGTTTTTATTAATTATGTATTTTATTGATTGTTGTATAAAGGTATATGTTGTATATGATTTGCTTGTAGTGTATTATGTAGTATTCAGTGCGAAGGTACTGTAGTGAGATGTTTACCGTGTCAGGAGTTGAAGACCAAGTGTGTAGCGAGATGTTTACTATGTCAGGAGTTGAAACCGAGTGTCTTGTCTCGAAAAATGAAAGATCCTGTTTCAGAGCGGTTAGAAAAGGATAGCGATAGATATTTAGAGAGGGGGAAAAATTCAGAACGTACTCTGAACGTTTTGGAAAAATCCCGGTCGGCATGTTTAAAGCCTTAAGCCTTATTGGACCTTTACCGCCAGCATTATTGGGAATTCCAAATCGAAACGAAATGGACAGGCTTAAGAGATTTGAAAGTTTTATAACATTGTAAACAATTAAAGAAATTTGTCGCCTAACTGCAATAAAATTATTTATTAAAAATAAATGTGTGTATGAAATATTTACATTAAACTTTTGGAAATCTAATATGTTAGCGTGGGAACGTCGTTACATTATAAAGCTCAACGTCTGTTTGTCTATCCGTTTGTCCGTTAGTGCGCTTATAACCTTAACAAGCTGTTATCCGCAACATAGTTAGTGTCATCCATATATATTATAAAACTCAACGTCTCTCTGTCAGTCTGTCTGTCCGTTAATGCGCTTATAACTCGAGAACCAAGGGTTACGTGTTTTTAAAAAAAATCATAGATATGTTCTTTGGTTAGGTTATAGGATATATTTTGCTACGTTAGGTAACATAAAGAATAAGCAGTGACGATAATAGTAAATCAAGTCGAAAAAAAGTTTGCTGCCAGCGCACTCTTTTGCAATACGCTGCCTAAACCGTTAAATATTGAACAATATAATGTAGAATCAAAAGATTTTTAAAAAAGTCTGCGACACCATATATCTAACTTTTATATTTAAGCCACAATGACTGCTTTTATTTTACGAAGAAAATTAAAAATGTTTAGGTTCTGTTTACATGGACTTATGACCTGCAAAATATTAACCAAAATAAATGATTTTATTGTCATAAGTACCTACTTAATGTAGGTAAAATTTGCCTTTTACACCATCCAATTTGGTCTGCATATAAAAAAACCATATAAAATTTACATATATGCCTAAATGGCTATGTTTTGCTTCTCCACCATTAAGCTAGTTTCGGGTTAAAATTAAAATGTTTGTATGTGTACACATTTAATTCGTATTAATAATATCAACCAGTTAGTTAAAATAAAAACATGAGTTTTTGTTGAATGTGGAGGCAGAGGGAAAATATGATGTTTGTTTATAGTTTATATATAATTTTGTATTTCCCTTCAAGCCATTTGATGGAAAGTACAAATTATTGCACAAGATAAACAATTTGCTATACATACTTAATTTGAAATACCATTAAATTTTCGTTAATTGAACAATATATCATTTAATGATATTATAAATCATGTTGTATTTGTATGCAAGAGCTTAGAATAATAACATATTCTTTTAATTAAACTGCCACGCTTAGACAGTACAATTGTGTAATACCTACTAATTATATAATAACCATCACGTTTTACCACGAGACGAAGAGCATGGTATGATATGTATTTAATTAAAATTCTTCACTGTAAATATTTGAATGTATTTGTATATGTACTATATTTACTTCATTTATAGTATAAATATAGCTGTGCTCTTCTCTAGGGGTGTACCGGAATTTAGATTCGGACGGAATTCACGATTTTATTCTGGTTTTGGTTTCGACCGGAATTATTTTTTGTTTAAAAAATCAAACATAAATAGGTATAATAATTATGATATAAAAACATTTTATTAACAAAACTTTTAATAGAAACAATCATTTTGTAACACAAATGCAGTTTTTTAGATTTTGTTCGGCATAAGTATGGTTGTAATTGTAACATTAATACATTGACCTTAATTATTCAACTTATTTGTTAATTTACCAAATTTAATTTGTTTGTAATTGAGGAAAGGGATCGCGACTGTCTTAGGGCACTTGATACTGTTAAAGTTAATGGTGTAAGCTATATTTAAAAAAAAGTTTGAGTCTGTAGGATCGCGCCAAACTGAGATATTAATAATAATAATATATTAATAAAAATGTCATTATATTACAAACATTGAACTGTTCAAATATAAATCAAGGATTTTTGAAAATTTCGGATTGTTCTGCATTTAATAATACTCTAGCCCTAGATCTGTTTTATTCAAAAACATTTTCCGTCTCCGAGAATATCTCTCCGAATAGACTGTATTGTATAATACTTATCTAACAGTATTGTTTATGATAATGCATCATATGTACTATAGTAATGCATTGGTGCTTTAATTTCAAATAGTAGGCATTCTTTAATCTATACAAATTTATACCATCTTCTCTATTGAAAATTGCTGTTTGTGATTTATCACATTTATAATTTGACACTAGAAATGTAATTTCATTCGATCGAAAACAACGTATGATATACACACAATTTAAAACAATCTTACGAAGCTGTTAAAATTACAGGATATGTAAAAAAAAACTATTTTTTATAATACAATTTAAGATAATAATCTATGTATAAAGCATGCATATATTATTTTAATTATTTAAATATAAATAGAATTTTTTGAAAAAAAAAATCCGGTTCCGGCCGGATTTTTGTGAATTCCGGTTCCGTTCAGAATTGAATATTCCAGTTTTGGTACACCCCTAGGTATAATCTACACATACTAATGTCGAAATAAGTATGCATGAATGTGTTTCATGTGTTTACAGATGGAATTGCAAAAGTGCAGTAGCAGTATGTCAGGCAAGAGCTTTCCTTCCATCGCGTGACTAACATTATGAATAATGTTCGCTACATAAAACGCTTGCAGATAAAATGTTAAAAAAAGACTGGTTGTTGATATGTATGTACAATAAACATTGTAATATGAATATTATACCATTTGAATTATACTTGACGGAAGTGTTGATAATGGTTATTAAGTGCATGGATAATAAATTATTTGGTATGACAGAATGTTTATGTTTATCCTGATTTTAAACGATGTTATTAATGTGGTAGTTGTAATTGATGTTTTACAGTACATGTTGGTTTTATTGTAGTGGTAGTATTGTATGTTTACACTGTATTAGTTACGTTAAAACTACAGGAAACTAACCTAATGTCCGGTATTATAAACGAGCTAAAAAAATGACAGTACCCTTGAAGTTTCATGGAGTATTTGACAAGTTACACACATGCGTGGTACCAACGGTATTAAAACAGTGGTGATATTGTGAAAATTATTTTGTACGGTCAGAGTCGCCAACTGTGTTATAATAAGTTGAAGATAGATAGATACTATCATACAATTAATACCTCGAATTTGAAAGTGCTTGCAAGCCATGGTACATATATAAAGACAAGATAGTCTCAATAGCTCCTTGACCAATCAGCGTTTGCGCGGGAATTACGTCATCACGGGGATATATTTAATATTTATATAGGTAGAGTCGTATGCAGAAGTGGTCGACCAGTTTTCATTCAAATTCGTTTATCACAAACTTAGTAGACTCCTCCTATTTTTATAATATTTAAATCATTTCTCCATGTACCAAAGAAAGACAGATATTTCGAAACTCATTTGTTAGATAAAGAAGTACTCTTCGTTTATAGTACTCATTAATGTATATTTGTACGATTAAATTATTATGTAAATTTTGTGGCAATAAATATATGATATTTCGACTTTTAGTACCTATTTAAATATGTTAAACTTGATATAAAATTAATTAATGAAATGAACGTATATTTATGTTTTTATTTAAAATGATGTAACTATATAAGCTCCGCTCTAGAAAATGATAATCAATGATGTTTGTCTTAATATTTTTGAATTTGTTATACGCCATTCTGACCTTTAGGATAGTAGACGACTTCTGAAGCTCATAGTATCTTGCTTGCAAGCTAGTAAATTTTTTTTAGTCTCTTTATAATACGGGACATAAGTGGTACATAAGTTAACCAATACATACATATATTGTTTCTTAAATTCATTTCGACTACATTGAGTTTACGGTGGAGATTTCTTAAACTATTGTATTATGTGATGATACACATAAAATTGTTAATATTACGGTCAGTTATAGGGCTTCTTTCTGAGAGAGATTTTTCAAGGAATGATTGAATGTACCAAATAAGGTTGGTTGTAAAATCAGAGACTCCTATGCGAAAAATGGCCTGAAGCACTATACATATATACTGATGGGTCAAAAGATATTAGTTCAAACACATGTGGTTGTGCAATCTACATCCCAGCACTAAACAAATCTGTGATGTTAAAACTTCCACCTGAAACATCAATATTCTCTGCAGAAGCAATCGCCATACGAGAAGCAATAAAAGAAATAAACAAATCGCATTCTAAAACAGCTATTATAGTATCGAACTCCAAAAGTGTTCTTGAAAGTATAGCGAGACCAAACATTACACAGAATTTTATAATATTAGATATAATAAAAGGTATACAAGAACATTTAGAAAAGAACATACACATTCAGATAGTATGGACAAGAAGTCATTGTCAAAACTCCGAAAACGACACGGTTGATTGTCTTGCTAAAAAAGCGATTACAGAGGGCATAGATATAAATATTAAAATTCCTGCAAAAGATTACAACAGTATAATCAAAGAAAAAAATCGCAAGAAGTGGTAAATCCAATTTAATAATGAAAGCATGCATAAAGGTTCTCATTATTTCGCATTACAATGGAACTTACAGAAAACACCATGGTTCAAGAAAATGTGCTTGGACAGAAAATGGATCACCACCATCTGCCGAATAAAATTCAATCACACCTGTGTACCTTCTCATTTGTTCCGAATCGGATGTATAAATTCTCCTCTATGTGATTGTAACAATGAAGATATAGAAGACATCAATCACATCATTTTCAAATGTCCAAAATACGACATAGACAGAACCGAAATGCTGAAAACGTTCATAAAAAAGGGTACTCCTAAACCCATAAATGTGAACACCATTTTTCATATTAATAAAAACATAAAAGTCCTAATAAAATATTTAAAAAATAATAATATATCAATTTAAATAAAATGTATGGTCAAAAGAGTTCCACCTAGATTGTTCCTAATGTTTGACTCCTCACAAAAAAACTCATGAACCATGGTCGTCATGTTTGTCTCAACCTAAAATGCTTTGATTGGCCCGAAGCGATTCCTCATCCTTCTTAGTATCCACGTGCTATATGTATAAAGTAGGTCTAACTTAGAGGGTCGCTATCCACTCAACCAAATATATACAAAAAATAATACAAAGAAAAAAATAATAATATTAAAAATAATAATAATAATTAAACAAAATAAAAAATTAAAATAAAATATAATAATGTAATTAAAACCAAACATAAAAAAGGAGAAAAATAAAAAATAATAAAAAAAAAATAATAATAATAATAAAAATAAAAATGACAATAAAGTATAAAAGCTGTCTAAAAAGTTCAAGAGGAGCTAGAAGACAAAAATAAAATATATATAAAAAAAAAATCAGAGACCAAAACGAGTCATCCAGTTATAAATTAGAAATCAAAGAGACTTACCAAAATGTCTAGTTTAGTCTCAACAAAAAAGATTTACTTTTTAAATATTTGTAAATGTTATTTTAAAATATGCATATCTACGTTTAAAGCATTATTAAATGTTGTTAGTATTGAATTGCAATTTTAAATATTTTAGAGTATGGTATCCAATTATATCCGTCATTACAGGTAAAATTTGAATTAAAATGACGTTATTTCCGCCATTATGATTTTCATTAAAACTCATGCTAGAAATTGATATAAAAGACAATTTTAAATATTTCATTTACAGCATCAAATACGTTTTAAAAAGAGATCTTAAATTGCCATGAATAATGTATAATTTAATATTAATTTTTATACAAAAACACGACACAAAAAGTGTATCAAAGAAGAAAATTAATCCGGAATAGATAAACCAGAGGCAAAAAAGATCAAAAATAAATCCGACTAACGTACTAAAATATCTTCTTCTGATTTCTACACTTCTTATCTCGGGAGATTTGCATTACAATACGCAATTTAGAGCAGAGTTTTGCGTTTAATTCACATACGATGATCTCAAGTGGACGAGCAAATCCTGGTAGAATTGCTTGTGAGATTAGATAATAAATTATTTGAGAGGCAGTAGAAATTATGTTTTTTTTTCAGATTTGGTAGGAAATTTGTGTGTGTTATTTTCAAGGGAAAGTTTATATTTTATGTTTATTTTTTATAGTTATGAATTTGTTTTTATATTTTTGCAAATATATTCGCAATATGTTACTTATAATGATTATTTTGAAACCCAAACAGAAATAATGAAAAAACCGGATGTTTTTTTAAGGTTTTCCAACGGATTATTTTCAAAATGACGAATTTTCAGAGAAAATGTTTCAGACAAAAGTTTTATTATTTCGAGGGGGCTAAATATTGACAATATCAAGGAACCTATATTTTTTTTGTAGATTCGTAATTTTTTTTGAAACTTCCAATTTTTTTATGATATGGAGCAAAACAAAAAAACATTTATGGAAATTCAATAATTTTTTACTCGAAAACTATAAATACTTAAGAAAAATCACAAAAGAAAAAAAGTACCTATTTAAAATTTTTTTTTGAAATTTTGAATAAAAAAATTAATTACAAATAAAAAAAAATCTGAGAATTATTGCCTAAATCTAAGAACTTTTCGACTCTTGTGATTATTTAAAATAAATAATATAAATAATAATTATTTTTCCTCGTCAATTAAGAATATGTATAAAATATCTTATGAAGCTTGTTACTAAAGATGTATGACGTGAAAATTTAAAATTTTTCTCAGGGATTTAACTATGTATTTCATTGGCACTTAACCATCAATACCCCATTCTGCCATAAACATCCATGTTAATTGTCAAATTATGTAGTAAAACCTTTTGAAATGCTGTGTGGGTACTTAACATTTATTAAGAAATAACTTCTGTAAATTTCAACTATTTCTCGGGGAAATTCGACACCTACCAATTACCCTTAAATAAACTATTTGTAGAGAAATAGTAGATACATTACAGAGAACACGAAAAGCTGTCAGAACAAGCCTAGCCAATAAAATGTACAAACGTGTATTAAACGATGACAATTGAATCAAATTGAATTATTTCAATTATAACAATAAATATTTAGTTATTGATTAAATTTAACTTATTGATATACGTATCTCTCCACAATATCTATGAACATTTATTGATATAACCATAATATTTAATTATCTTTGATCTCATAGGATATCGAATATTCGTGGTTTATAAATTGAATGAAATCTAGCGAATGAAATGATTTGAGGCAGTAACTATTATATTCTATATTAATAACTCTGGTTAACTATTAATAAGCATGACTGATCAAATTGATCATGCTTTTTGCTGTAATAGTTGTCTGGAATTGTCTGTAACCTAAATACGACAAATCGTAGAAGGGTGAAATTTTATATAATACAAAATTTAAAAAATATAAAATTTTATATTTTTCTCTGGGAAGAAAACCTCCTATTTTTGAAAACGGTCCTTCAACCGAATACGGATGTTTACTGACGTCGATTTTTGAATTTTTCGAATTACTCTAACAGTGCGAATTAGAGAAAAATGATCAAGTTAAAAATTGTATATAGGTAATATTATTATATCTATAATTTCTGTTCTATTGATTTTTTGAAAAAAAAAGAAAAATTAATTATAAGTCAAAAGGTTCATAACATACAAAAAATCTATAGTTTATGTTCTATATATTAGGGTTCCGAAGAAACCCTATTAATATCGCTTTGTCGTCCGTCCGTATGTCCGTCCGTCCGTCCGTCCTTTTCACTCAAAGCTAAATAGCTCGTAAACTATATAAGCTAGAAACTTGAAATTTTTACTGAACATGTAAAATGACGCCCTCTAGTAAAATATGTACAAATTTATTGAATAAATAATTTTTCAGGGGGGGCAATAAGGAGCTAAAGCTAGGTAAAAAAAATATTTTTTTTTATACCAAGGCATGTGGCACGTTAAAATGTATAACCAAACAAGCGGAATTTGACCCTTTTTTAATTTTTTTTCTAAATCAAAAATGGTGCCTGTAGGGGGCTTTAAAGCAAATCCAAAAAAACAAAAAAATTGTATACCAAGACGTGTGGCACGTCAAAATTTACGTCTCAATTAGTAGAATATGCCCCTATTTTTTATTTTTTTTCTAACTCAAAAATGGCGCCTGTAGGGGGCTAAAAGCAGTATTTTATTTTGTCCCCCCCCTCCTCTAACTCTGTAACTACCGGCTCAAAAAATCTGAAAAAAATTTAGTAACGAGGTTTTAGTGGGACTACCAACAACAAATACTAAAGTCAATAATAAAATTTTAAATTTTGGAATAATAGGGAGGGGTGTAAGATAATTTAATTTTTTTATTTTCATATCTAGGCATGTGATATGTCAAAATGTATATCTCAACTCGTAGAACATGACCATATTTTTTATTTTTTTTCTAACTCAAAAATGGCGCCTGTAGGGGGCTAAAAGCAGTGTTTTATTTTGTCCCCCCCCCTCTATCTCTGTAACTACTGGCTCAAAAAATCTGAAAAAAATTTGGTAACGAGGCTTTGGTAGGACTACCAACGACAAATACTAAAATCAACAATATAATTTGAAATTTTGGAATTATAGGGAGGGGCGTCATAAAAAATTGTTTTTTTGATATCTAGGCATGTGGTATGTCAAAATATAGATCTCAATTAGTAGAACTTGACACTTTTTTATATTTTAACTTTAACTTAAAAATGCACCTGTAAGTGGTTCCAAACATTTCACGTAGTACGTACTTCGGAACCCTTATGGCATACACTCGTGTATGTCTTGCCCGAATTATTTTATTCTATCTTTTATTAGTTTGTTAGAAATATGTTTTAATAAAATAAGAATCACGTACACTCTTCACTGTCAGTGTATAAAATAAGTCCCGAAGTTCTCATGGCAGATATTTTAGTTGTATCGAATCTTTTGTAAGATATTAGTTCCTTAATTGAGAACTAAGAAAATTAAAACTTTAAATTGAGTGTCTCATTAAACCAGGGCTGGCCAATCCGCGACGCTCTTATGTGCGGCCCGCAGCCACATAGGAACAAATTATGTTTTTATAATGCTTATTTTAATTATCAGGTGTTTCACAATGACTGAGGTTGGTTTTAATTTCCCGCTGTTTTCTTTAAACTACTAATTTTAATTAATAATTTTTTTATATAATATAATACAAAATTAGAATTTTAAGTATTTTTGTGAATAAAGAAAACCATTATTTATTAGTATTTTAAATACTTGAAACAATACAGATATATTTTGTTGTTGGTTAAATATTTCTTAAAATTTACTATGATTGAACACTTGCTTGTTTTCCCTTTATCTGTGACGGGGCAAAATATTGAGATTTTTTCGTTATTTATTAAGTATACAAAATCGTAAATATTTCGGTTTCTATGCGAGGTAGTGGGTATTTTTTTCTCTAAAACTCCTGCACTTATATAGGTTTTTTCTCACCTGCACCGGATCGAATAAGATCAATTACAACCTTTCATCTGTAAAAATTAGCTTTGCATTTTTTATGTTAATACATTTAAGAGTTTAGGGATAGGGGGTTAAAATATTATATTATAAAATTGATTACATAAGCTATCTATTGGATTTTTATTTACTGCTCTATGATTATTAGTTCCGGAGATATAAGCTTTCTAAGTGTGACATATTTTCGTTACATTCTGAGCTTATTCTACTACAAAAAAGAATATCATTACAAAAAAATTCAAAACCGGAAAATCTACATTTTTTTACAAAATTTCTTATTTATGTGCGGCCCTCGGAAAATTTTAGGTCGTCAATGCGGCCCGCGGTGCAATTTGGGTTGGCCAGGCCTGCATCAAACCATTATATTTTTAAACAATATCTATATACATATGTATATATTACAACATATCATACAAACAATATTCAGAAAATCGTTCATGGGAATTGAGACACGTGCATTACACGATTCAGTTATATTTGCTATTGTTGTTAACGAACGTCGATGTATCTGCCTAAGTCATTGGTACCAGAGTCGGATATCCGATATCAAGTGTTGAAACACAATTGTCTCATTGGAGTATTTGAAACTAAAGGCGGTTAGAGTATCTTGTATATTCTTGTGAAATAACCTATCAAGCGTGAGTGAATGCTAGATCTAATTTATGGTAGGATAAATACTATAATATATAAGACAACGTTACTTAATTATTAAGGAGTTCACAAAGCTATTGTAATGGGTATGCAAAATAAAAAAATATAACATGGATTTAAAATTTATTGTAATAATTTTGTGTTCTAATAAATCATTTTAATGAAAGTATATAGCGGAAGTGCGGGGTGAAATGCATGAGTATTTAGTAAAACTTACTATACAATCGAAATGCTTTTATAAAAAATGTTTGTATATCTATGTAATATTTTATTCACAGTAGACATGATGACTCATTTAAAAAAACTATTTTATGATGATCTTACGTGTCTCTTATTTCCAAAAAAATGCTTATTTCTGTAGAAAATAAAGGTTAAATCACAAAAATTGACCCTTTTAAAACTAATTTTGAATTTGACGCCAAAACGCTCGCAGTTGTCATGGCGAATTTTTGACGTCACGCCTATGTAAACACTCCTTGTCAACTATAATAAATCCTTGTTCCATCGCTAAAGTTTCTCGGTTTTACTTTTGGTAACACAAAACTGAGCAAATTGGTAATTTAAAACCACAAAATAATTTATAAACAGTGGAGATATTAATGAAACAAAAATGACTTTTACGTAGCCGCCGTGACGTCATCCACCCTGACTGGTGTTTTATCAAACATGGTGGATTGGTGTATTTTGCGTTTTTATTTTAACAATAATCATATTAATCTCGCTTTTAATATAAAAATAAATACATTTAACCTATTTCATTTTTTAAAATCATAATTTCGTTACTGGCATCATGCCTATTATTATGTTATTTAACAAAAACAAAAAATATTTAAATTTTTAAGGGTCTAATCCGAATCGGTTAGATAAGAAATGGTTAACCTTTTTAACTCAGCGTGTCAAAGTTGTGTAAAAATCTAGCTTAACTCGGTTACCGTATTCAGAAATATTGCAAATTAGTACCTATGTACTAATAAATTTTTTAAAACTGTATCTAAACTGAGATCAAAAATGTTTTGGCGTGTTACCTCTGACACATAGGTTACCCATCACTGGGCTAGATACACCTCACAACGTTATTTTATTAGACAATAATAAGAGTTATTGCAAACGATTTTTTTTCTACATAGAGACAGGTAGACACGCACAAACGCCATCCGGAAAAAAACTTTTATTTACGTTTTGAAGGTAATGCAATCAGAATTTGAGAGTATTTCTTTTGGATAGTTATTTAATTAATTAAATATTTCAATCGATACAACATATCGTTATTTGTTAAGTTTATTATTCTAAACTCATATATTATTGCGTCTTACATTTTATATTTATTATGTATCTAATCGTGATATAATCCTGTAAGGTAAAGGCACTAGTGATGGCCGCTATAAGAGCAATTTTCAGTTTTTTTTATTAATGGGCTTGTTTTTTGTAATTCTCATGAACTCATGTTACTAATAAAACAAGTAACACTTTATTTAATAAATTTAATTATCAAAGTCCGCAAATATAGTTTTTTTTTTAAATTATAGCCTTTTATTTTGTTCATGTTTTTTTTCCAGTAATGGCAAAGGTAAAACCAGTAACGAGCACGCAGTGATGGACACTTGCTAATGATTACAAAATGATAAGTACTACGATACAAAAGATATGAAGAATGTAAAGTAGATGCTATGATAAAAATATAATAATTAATAAATAATTATACTAATAATTAGTTTAAATGTCCACCATTTTGATATCTATTGGCCGATTGTCATCAAATCACGCTGTAAGACGGTTAAATGTATATAGATTAATATTCAGTATTGGTAGCCATCAAATATCAACACTTATTTCTAATTCAGTACATTTAATTAAAAATTTGCCATTACTGGGGTCCTTGTCAAGACTGGTGCCACTACCTTATTACGTATATTGTATTCTTTATCGATCGATGTTTATGAACATATATTTGTAATTGTATACAAACATTAGACTTATTGAAATATGAGATTATAAGCTGCACGAATGTGCAACTTTATTTGTTTATTCGAATATAAGTAATGTACGGGTATACCGTATAATAGATATATTACGTTGCAATATTAAACAATTTTCATTGTTTTTATTTTGGGTAGTTACTTATAAGTTTGATATACGGGCTTCTACATACCTTCACAGAGAAAATTGTATATTTTTTTTATACTACCAGAAATATGATTGTGCACAGAAATTAAATCACTGAAATGCTCAAATAAATGAATACATTTTTAACTTTATACAATAAATTACAGTACATGTTTTTAATTATTTTATGGTTTCGTATACCACAACATGAATCAATAATGTATAATTTCTTTTTAGAATACATCAACCATTTTACCATGGTGCAGTTGGTGCATTCAATTGTAAATATAAACACAGACGGTTATATTATTTGATTTTTATTATTTTTTATTATTGGCTTTCACAAACGCTCTACGTCATGTGAGAACTATTTGAAAAATAATAAAAGTACTTTGCAATCATTGTATTTGTCCTCAGACGTGTATTTGTTTCGTATTTCTTTTATTAATTTTATTACTTTCAATTTACTTCAGAGTTATTTGGTTTCTAGAAGTTGATATTAAACATGTTCTGTTTGTAATATTGAATGGACTATGGAGTATATTTCTAATTGTTAAATAAACAAACAGCGAATAAAATGTTATGAAAAATATTCTACTCAATTTTTATTCGCATACAAGTTTTCCATTATTTTGAATTTTGTGTTTAATTAACAAAACTTTTTGATATTGAAATTACCCAAGGTATATTAAGACAAGGTAGTCTCATCAGCGTTGGCATGGGAATTAATGTCACCACGAAAATATATTCAAACGTTAGAAATGTATAATAGAATATTAATTACAAAAAATTCTTTTATTTATTCTTGTTTTCGTTTTATATATATTTTAACGACACTTACAATCAAAGAAGTACAAATTCTACATTGCATTATCATAAAAAAACTATCACATACAATTTGGTCTATTCGGGATGTGTCATTTTTACTATTCTTAAGTTGGCAATACGTTTTATGATTATGCAATGGTGAATTTGTACTTCTTTGATTGTGTGTGTTGTTAAAATATTAAAAACTACGAAAACAAGAATAAATAAAGGAATTTTTTGTAATTCATATTTTATTATACATGTCGAACATTTGAATATGTCTTCGTGGTGACGTCAATTCCCGCGTCAATACTGATTGGCCAAGGAGCTGATGAGACTACCTTGTTTTTATATACCTTGGAAATTACAGAGTTGTCACAAAAGAAAGAGATAAAGCACGCGTTGAGTAATTGATTAAAAACGAGCGCAAAAAAGATAGACTATATATCTACCATATGTGAACCAAATTTTACACATTACGGTAATACAGAATGCGCAATCCATGTCCCTATGTATTTATTGTAAGAACACTGACAGAACCAAGAAATTTCCATTCGTAGCTAAATAAATTGTGTTGATCGTTCAATATGAAAGAAATGTTACTTTTTGAACACACTATTTTCTGAAATATATCAAGTGTAAAAACAGAATTGAGTGTACATAAAAACAAGCATTCTTGTTCTTTATGACATGACTTTATAAGATGTACAAATATATTTGTTATATGTATAAATTAACAGATTGTCTTCCTTTCAAGTGTCGTTGAAAACTCTTGTGACCTAAATGTGGAATTCAAGTATGAGTAGTATTTAAACATAACCAACAGGAAGTATTAACTTTTTAATTAAAAATAAATTCCTAGAATAATAATGTTGATACTTTGGTACCGATCGCAAACTATATTTGCCAATGCGGTAATATATATTTTAAAGATATAAATTTTATAGTCGAAAATGAGTGTATATTTTATATTATCTTTTTGAGAGGATTCATGTTATGAAAAGTCGTAAATTTTTGATCTATTTTCTATAATTTTGTTCTAGATTTCGAATGGAGATCATCATTCTATATTCAAAAGTTTATATGTTTTGATAAATAAGTAAAGTAAATGCATTTCTTTGGATGTCTTTTGTTACAAAATTTCTTGTTATACTTACCGATAAAATTATTATTGAACATCTTATTTATTATTTTAAATTATAGATAGTTGTTTACAGTGTCAAAATGATGGACATTTATGTCCGGTATCATAAAGGACTTAACAAATTTGTTAGCTAACAAGCACTTTCAACTGAGATATCAAACTTATATGACAGTTCTTTTGGAGTTTGTTGATGACTTTGACAAGTTTCGCGCACACGTTGTAGGTAAATACAAACGGTATTAAAACAGTGGTGATGTTGTGAAAATTATTTTGTACGGTCAAAGATGCCAACTGTGTTACAATTAGTTGAAGTGTCACTGCTCTAAATTCCATAACTAATCCATAGATACTAGTACAGAATTAATACCCCATTTGAATGTAATTGCTAGCTAACAAATTTTGTTAGGTCCTTTATAATACCGGACATTAAACTAATTATTAGTATAATTTATTTATTAATTATTATATTATCATAGCAACTGTTTTAAATTGTTTAAACATTTACGATTCTTTCTTTTAAATATCTTTTGTTTCGTAGTACTTATCATTTTGTAATCATTACTGGTTTTACTTTATCCATTACTAGAGAAAAAACATAAACAAAATAAAAGGTTTTAATTTAAAAAACAAACTAAATTTGCAAACTTTGGTAATTAAATTGATTAAATAAAGAGTTACTTGTTTTATTAGTGACATGAGTTCATGATAATTATAAAAAAGAAGCCCATCAATCACAAAAACAGTAAACCTTGCTCTAATAGCGGCCATAACTGGATATGAAACAAGGATTGTCTTAGCCCAAGGCCATTATTTTTCTGTGTTGTAAACTAAATGAACTTTATTGTTTTTGTTTAAAATTGACTCAATATATTAGCTAGTATTATTTACATAAGCAATGGTAGTATTAGAAAGTTTTCTTACAATACAGGTACGATGTACAACATTTATATCCATTTACTATATATCAATACAGATTAAATCTATTTGCAGTAGCGTATATTGACTTCCCACCATTATCTTTGTGTAAGGAAGCAATTTACCGAACATTTATATACGCTATTGTAACATTGACGTGTAATATATCGGAAGAGAAATTCTGAAGGTCAAGATCATTCAACTTTTCTAATTATCTTCTTTGTTTGGAATTTAATAACATATTCATACTAACACATTTTCCTAACTATAAATTCGGTGCAGTTGAGTGCAAGAATATGTTTTCAAATTCTCAGTCAAATGTCAAAAGTCTTATTTAATGATTTTTCTTTTCGTGAAGCTATTTATATTAAAAATTCAATGCGGATGTATTTTGTAAGAAGTTGTGCTTTGACGTTGCATTTATATATTTTTTATACATAAATGAAATGTGCTGTATATTAAAACTCGAGATTTCAACGGAAATACATGGGTCGAAAGTAAACATTTTATAAAAATCTTAAATTTGTGAAATATGGCCTATTAAAAAACATACGAAAATGATAATTTTACCAATTATTTCGATAAATATTTTTATGGGAAATTTTTACTAGATTAAAAACGCAGAATTTGAATAAAAATTAGTTAATGTTATTTTTATAAGTACAGCAAATTGCAATGAAAAATAAATTATCGAGTTAATGAAAACTATGGAATTTCATGAGCCTAAGTTCAAAGTTGCAACCACATGGCGTAGCACCGAAACGAAAAAAAGAAAAAACTATCAAAATTTTGTTTACATTAATGGCCATTTATCAGAGTTGTACGTACACATTTTGAGGCCCGAGGCGCCAAAAATTTGAAGCCTAGCGAAAAGATTTTTGATTAAAAAAACTTTTTAGGTAAGGTTGCCATAATAATGTGAGAGCTTTTTTTGCACCCAACAAGTTTAACTACCGGCTGTTCGACACCCCACCCTACCTCCATAAGCCTAGGGGTCTTAGGCAAAACACGCCGACTAAATCCGTTTCAATAACTAATTTTTTTGCCCCCCCTCCCTGAACAAAATTCTGGCTACGCCCATGATTCTTAGGATATCTACAGTGAAATTGTATTTATCGTAAGTAACATATAACCATCTAAAGTTCTTGCGGACTTTTTGGCATTGGGTCTCTCTTATATGAAATCAATGTCGTTAATTATGAATAAAAAGCTTTAAAAGTTCTAACTTTTTCATTCCTAGATTTTCTATTCATAAAAATGTAAATTTTTTGATTTCGTTAGAAAGCGTGGAATGTAAATAGATTTGTTATCGTAAGAGAATCTCTACAAAATCTTTCCTAGTACCGAAACTATTTTCTAGTAGTTTTGTTTAAGTTGTTGTTGATTTAAGTAGAAACTGAGCTACAAGATTGTTTGTGCTCTAACAGTGCACAATTTAAATAGAACAAAACATCTGTCAAAGGAATGCACAGTGATTTCTCGTACTAAATTCATCAAAGAGAGTTAATTATTGAATTGTTTTTAATAAATACCGATTAACTATTTTGTTGAATTACTATTGACTAATCTTTTCATATTTATAAAATTTTATAAGAAAATATTCGATGCTATAGCTATGCTTGGGAAGTGTGTTTTATTCTCGACCTAAAATTTTTGTACGTATGAACATTGATAAAAAGAGCATTATATCTTAAATTTCTTTAGTAACCAACTTAAAAGTTTCCATTTTCTGAAAGAGAACATTACAGTCCAATTTTGTCGAGAAATTGAAATTTTTAAGTGACGGCAACACACTACAGGTCACAAAACGTAATAAATTAATTGAAATCCTTTTGATTAACTTCAAATTCTATCAGAATAGAACCCTATTAAAACTCAGCCAAATTGAATAAGGAATTTTTCAGTTTATTTCAAAGAAAAACGATATTTCTAAAAAAATTCTCCGATAGTTTTTAATTAATTACCAAAAAATGGTTTATGACGTAACTCATAAGTTTAAATAAATAATGAATTATAACCCTTTTAATGTGGTTTTGCTGTTAACCTCCTATAAGCACTACTAAGCTACTACTATTTTTCCTCTCGAAAAGAAGCACTTTTCGATTGTAAAAGTCAGATTATTCATTTTGACGCGCACGTACGAGTATGTACTATGTACATATGTACTTACTTCTACCATCACCAGAATAAAATTGCAGACTCTCATTTCAACTGATTTTTTTTCAATAAGTGCATCTATTTGAAAATGACAGCTCTGTTAAATTTCAACACCTTCCCGTGTGACATCTTGTAGATTTTACATCACTCAATAATGTAAATATGTATTGATAAATGTATGTAACTTAAAATTCAATAATATAAAATGTTTTTAAAATTTTCCAACTTATAAATTATAGACATTCAATTATTGGCTATTAAACCATCTCTACATATATATTAGGGTGATTCATTTCCGCAAAGTTTTTTATTTTTGAAGTGCTCAAACACAGTGTTAATCTACATGTAGAAAAAAAAATTCTCACCAAATTTGAGCTCTTAATTCCGATTTTAAGTACTTACTATTTAAATTTGAATTTTTCCCATTTAAAATGCATGTAAAAAGTAAATTTTTCTTTCAAAGTTATAATGCTTAGCCGCTTTTTACGATATCGCAAAACGCTTTATCAGGTCTTGTAGAGGATTCCTTGCTCTTCAAAATTGCTCATGGGTTTTTCGATATTGGTCGTACTAGTTCACCTGCCAGAACTATCGTTTTTTTACACTTCCAGCTATAAAAATGGCTGTAACTCATGAGATATTGGTCAGAGCAATTTGAACCTAAGGACTTTTTTTTAAAGAAAATAAAATTTCCTTTAAAAATAGGTATTTTTTTTCTCCCTACTAGTAGCGGTTCGCTCTGAAAAATGAAAAAAACGGTACTTTTTTCAAAAATTTTACTTTGATAGTTCTGGCAGGTGAACTAGTACGACCAATATCAAAAAACCCATGAGCAATTTTGAAGAGCAAGGAATCCTCTACAAGACCTGATAAAGCGTTTTGCGATATCGTAAAAAGCGGCTAAGCATTATAACTTTGAAAGAAAAATTTACTTTTTACATGCATTTTAAATGGGAAAAATTCAAATTTAAATAGTAAGTACTTAAAATCGGAATTAAGAGCTCAAATTTGGTGAGAATTTTTTTTTCTACATGTAGATTAACACTGTGCTTGAGCACTTCAAAAATAAAAAAACTTTGCGGAAATGAATCACCCTAATATATATCTATGTATTTTTAAGCTCCGAGCATATCATATCCGTCCTGGTATTTTGTTATTTAAAAATAGTCCAAATAAAAAGTACAAACTCATTGTTTTACCCTATTTAAGTATTTCCAATAAAACTGCAACATTTTTAATAACATTTATTCAATAAAATTACTGTTGAACACATATGCTGAAGCAAGAATTATATAATAAATTGCATATTGTTCACGAGATACGTAAGCACATTATTGCACATATATGTGCACATGGTCAATATTCATTATAACATTATATAACAAGAATCGCAATGGTGTTATTACAGCCGTGCATTGTGTTGAGTGACGACGATTATAATATGTTCGCAAAGGCAACCGCATATTAGTACGTCTGGTTCGTGGCAAATAAAGCCAAAACGCTGCACTTTTTGATTGGGGTATGCCACTTTCTGTGGTCATATATAAGGTCAAATGAAAGATTTTCAGATAGGGAGCCACTTTAAAATCCGTGTAGAACACCATTATATCGGATATTAAAGATGGCCCCCACGGTTTTCATTAAATTGGCTGTATCTCAGCTCCTAATCATCCGATTTCAATTTTATTTTGTTTATTTTAAAGTTCTTATTAAAAAAAATCTTTTTTATCATTATTCATTTTTCTCTAAATTTTAAGGGTTCCCCACAATTTTCCGAAATCTGAAGATTTCACTTTTCTTACAAACTTAATTGTTATATAACTTTTTTATTGTGCCCAATATCATTTTTTTACCTCATATAAAAAAGAAAGACATTTTTGTCTGCGTTCCATTGATAACAAGATAATACTGTTTTAATTAACAACTTCTTTGGAAATAGCGTGTTAAACTAAGAAAAATAGATTATTTTTGGATCATTCCAAGTCAAGTTTACCTGTATTGGTTTCTCGGATTCGAGATTTTGATGGAAATGTCCATTTATACCTTCCCTGAATCAATTCTGACTATTTTTATCATCATGTCTGTCTGTCTGTCTGTGTGTGTATCTGTTTGTCTGTAAACGCTGGAACTCAAAAATGGCAGTACATAGAGGGGTAAAATTTTATATTTAGGATTAATTTGTTTTAAGAAAGAAAACCAAATGTTTTTAAAACCGGAAACGGATATTTACTCTTGTAATTTTTGTAATTATTCGAAATATTTCTGAAACGGTACGTGTTGGAAGAAAATGTTTAAATAATAATTTACTTATAATATTATTATTTATAATTTATGTTATGTTCAATTCCTCTCAAAAAAGTTTTTGAGGTTATAATCGTTTTTTTTCAATTATATTCGAAATGGTTTAAAGCAGAAATAAATTATTGAAATAAAAGTTGTAGAGTACGTTATTTTCTATAGTTTATGTTACATTAATTTTTTTGTATCTCTTACCAATAAAAAAAAAATCTTTTTTATTTAATTTTTTATTTTTTTTCATTTTTTTTTTAACAAGTTCATGACAGAATAAAATGTTTATAACAAAAAATGTAGAGAACGTTATTATCTATAGCAGTGGTGGCGAACCTTTTTGAGCTTGCGTGTCATGAGTTTTTATTTTTTGTGCAATATTATGCAGCGTGCCTATATGAAAATTATAAAGTATCCTGTTTGCGTAGTTTAAAAAAAAAATATGAAAAGTAAAATATAATAAAAAATACACTCCTTTTATTAGGTATAATATATGTACATAAGTATGTAAATTAAAAAACAATGAAAGAAAATCAAAAAATTATTCATTTTAATTGATCAAAAAATAAAATTTAATGTGATTTTTGCATTTGTATGGCAGCTGCCAAATTTTTTACATCCGGTTCATAACTGGTGGCTTTGAGCAGGATACAAGCAGCACTACTTTCATCTGTAAGTCTACTTCTTATATCCGATTTTATCAAATTCATTGAAGAAAACAATGCTTCACATGTATATGCACTGTTAAAAATTTTTGTAAATTTACTACATTTTTACTAAGCAGTTGCTTTGTAAAATTACAAACTCTCGTATTGTATTGGAATTTTCAAACGCATTCGTAGTAATATTGCAATTTGTAATAACAAGAGTACTAAGCAGGTTGCAATTTTACAAATTTTTTGTATTCGTCAGAAACTTGTTGTAATTTTACCATTCAAAGTTGTAGAATTAAATCTAAAGTTTTGTAAAATTTCCATACATATTCGGAATTTAATTTTACCACAATTATCTGTAAAATTACTAACCAAAATTTGCAATTACAATCTCAAGAAGTGATTGGAAATTTACAAATCATTATTTATTTTTTCAAATTCTGTTTGCATTTTTACAAAAATTCATTCAAGTCATGAGCGCTATGTATTTTTACTAGTCTTGTTTGTAATTTTAAGTCTAAAACTTTGTAAAATTTCTACACATATTCGGAATTTAATTTTACCACATTTATCTGTAAAATTACTAACCAAAATTTGCAATTACAATCTCAAGAAGTGATTGGAAATTTACAAATTATTATTTATTTTTTCAAATTCTGTTTGCATTTTTACAAAAATTCATTCAAGTCATGAGCGCTATGTATTTTTACAATTCTTATTTGTAATTTCAAGTCTAAAACTTTGTAAAATTTCTACACATATTCGGATTTTGATTTTACCAAGATTAATAGTAAAATTACTAACCGAAACTTGCAGTTACAATTACAGGAAATTTACAAATCATTACTTTTTTTTTGAAAATTCTGTTTGCATTTTTACAAAATTTCTTTCAAGTCATGAGCGCTATGTATTTTTACAATTCTTGTTTGTAATTTCAAGTCTAAAATTTTGTAAAATTTCTATACCTATTTGTAGTCTAATCTTACTACAGTTATCAAAAAAATGACTAACTGAAATACGTAATCCAAATTGCAAAAAGTGATTAAAAAATTGTAAAACTTTAATTACTTTAGATTTGTTTATATTTTTACTAGTGTCTCTTACAATCATATAGTTTTATGTAATCTTCTAATTCTGCTGTGTAGTTTCAAGTATAAAACTTGGTATATTTATTTTGCATTTTTATAAAATTGTGACTTATGCAGATTTAAAATTTAATTTGAATGCAGTTCTAAGTAAAATTAGTAGCAAACATTTATACTTGAATTGCAAGTATGAAGTATAGATTATAAAAAAATATTTTTTTTTTATTAAAATGTTTTAATATACATGTTGTTTCTGAATATGAAATATGTTAGTTTTATAAAAAAAACCTCATAGAATCGATCAAGTGTATAAAAAAAATTGTGAAAGAACCGAATTATTCACTGTGGTAAAAAATAGTGATAAAATTTAATTGTAAGTGTAATAGGGTATGTTCAAATCTGCATATCAACATTTTTTATATTTGAAAGTAAGTAAATCTTTGCTAATTATTATTTATGAATTATATATAAACTGGTCAAAATGCCTAAAACAACCTTTATAAATGCTCCATATGCCGGTGTAAAACAACCTTTAATTTTATTTGAATTTGCAAGTCCCGACCAGCATAGAAAAAATCATTGTTGCGTTTCTTTTGACATGCCGACACAAGTATAGAACAGTGATTCTCAAAGTGTGGGTCGCGACTCCTAGGAAGGTCGCAGAAAAATTGATGACATAAACCGAGTTTAGTAAGCAAACAATTATTTTTTACTTGGTGTGAAAACAGTGTCCACTATTCGCTGAATTAACAATGACAGTTCTCTTGCCATTTGCAACCAACTTATTTATAGGCGAGCGGATTATCGAGTCTAGCTCGCTTAGAAATGACAATAACCGACCAATCGACGTTCTAGTGGCTAAAAATGATTTTATTAAATTCTTTATATTTTTCTGAGAAAAAACATCTATATACATGATATTTTTTTATGCGGTCCTTCAATAGGTACACACATTTTTTTGTTTAATAAATCTAAATCTGCATTAAAAAATCTGAAAAAATTATGTAAGCTTCTTTGGATTAAAATGAACATTTTTTGTCTCATAAACTTTTTTTTAAAATCAATTGTTTTGAAGATAAAAAATATTTATACTTTAAAAATAGCGAAAAATTCGTATATTTGTGATTTTTTTTCTCGGAAACTAATTGTTCAATCAAAATAAATCAAAAACAAAAAGAATCAGCCAACTTTGAACTATAACTATATTTTTTTTCATTTTGATCATTACTGTAATTAAATGTAAAAACTTCATTAGAGCCGAACTCACTCTTTGCGCCGTAAATAGATACCATGGCTGGCTACAACATTCATTTAATAATAATTGAAATATTTAAATACTGGGATGAATGCATCAATAAAAACACTTTAGAATATTTTTATTGCACATTTATTTGTCACGATTATTTTCTTTATTATAATATTATACTTATCAGAACATCTACAAAAAATATTTCTGTTCTTGTTGCGGAAAATTTCCTTGTACAGCTAAAACATGCTCTTGTTTGGATTTAGATTTAAAATGTTGTTCAGTTTGTAGATGTTTTGATAAGTGTAACAATAAAGAAAATAATTGTAACAAATAAATATGCAATAAAAATATTCTAAAGTGTTTTTATTGAAACTTTCATCCCAGTATTTAAATATTTCAATTATTAAACGAAAATTGTAGCCAGCCATGGTATCGATTTACGGCGCAAGGAGTGAGTTCGGCTCTAATGAAGTTTTTACATTTAATTACAGTAATAATCAAAATGAAAAAAAATCTAATTATAGTTTAAAGTTGGCTGATTCTTTTTGTTTATGTTTTATTCTGATTGAACAATTAGTTACCGAGAAAAAAATTCACAAATATACGAATTTTTCGCTATTTTTAAAGTTAAAATATTTTTTATCTTCAAAACTATAGCTTTAAAAAAAAAGTTTATGAGACAAAAAATGTTTATTTTAATCCAATGAAGCTTACATAATTTTTTCAGATTTTTTAATGCAGATTTAGATTTATTAAACAAAAAAATGTGTGTACCTATTGAAGGACCGCATAAAAAAATATCATGTATATAGATGTTTTTTCTCAGAAAAATATAAAGAATTTAATAAAATCATTTTTAGCCACTAGAACGTCGATTGGTTGGTTAGTGTACTCGAAATAGCTGTAATCCGCTCGCCCTATTATACGAAATGGTATTTTCAGTACTGACCAACATCAAAACAAAGCCGCGCTCACTCATCACATTAAATTTAATTTAAAATATTTTAAGTAAACTCAATTAGTTAGTTAAGTTAATGTCGAAAAATATACAAATAATATTTTGTTCAAAGATGTACTCGAGATAAGTTATTAACTTGTTATTAATTATTATTGATATTAAATTTCGCTATTAATCACAATTATGAGTGATTCAATTCAAAAAGTTTGAGAAATACTGGTATAGAACATAGTTTCATGTGAACGCGCTGGCGGAAGGGGTAAATTTTGTTACATTTTATTTTCTCACGATGCTAAGCTACTGCGTATGAGCAATAATACGATTTTTGAACAGTCGTTATTAAAAATTTGTTGTGTAAAGATTGATGCTGCTACAAGTGATTTTTTATAATTCTGTTGTTTAATCCAATAATTGTTTTTAACGTTTATTGAATATATATCTGTTATAATTCAGGTAACTTTTTCACCTACTTACATCTTTAAGCTGTAGCCATTTGTCTAAACAAATGATTTTTATTTTTGGAGTTAAAATTTTAAGGCAAAAGAAATATTTTCTTGTTTCAAATAATTTTTTTCCAAAACTAAGATTTTAATATTTGAAATGTGTAATCAAATTTTGATAAGTGTTTTAAAATTTCACGACAAATAAGTATAACTTCTAACGCGTGTACATAAGTACACATACCCACTTTTTGTTTTGTTTTTTATAGACATGGATCATAAATATCGTCTTATATTATATTATATTATATATACATGGCTTCATTTTGAAGAAGATTCTGATAAGGTATATTGCAAATATATGCCAGGCCTGCTTGATGATCCAAATGTATGCGAAGAACTGCAAGAAATGGTGAAAAATTTAGAACCACCCAAATCTACATAGCCAACATTTCTAGTGGATATTCGCGGAAGTGCTCGTAAGTAATGATATGTTATTTTAAAATAAATTCTTTACCACAATATTAATTTTTTTACATTTTATTAATTTTTTATGAGCAAAAAAAATATTTTGACATATTATTAATCAATTTTTTAGATACTTATAAAGAAGCTGAAAATAAAATCGTTGAGTTAGAAACAAAACCATATGTATACTCGACAGCAAATGAAGAATCTGCAAAAAAAAAGCAGATACTGATAAGAAGGCTCTGAAGCGCAAATTTGTTGCAAAGAATAAAGAGCTCATTAACAAACAATTTAGTCAAGCAGCATTGAAATGGACAGACGATCTTGGTATAAAAATTCGTAAGTAGTTTTAATTTTTTTTGGTAAAATTTTTTGTTATAAATATGCAACAAATATATTTTTTTAATGTTAGATTCATCTAATCCTAAAAGTCAACACACAAAAAGAAAAAAATTGAATTCTAAATCGATTTCAATCCCAAGTTGTCACCCATCTGATGACACTGACATTAAGTCAACTTCAACGGAATTTTCCAGTGATGAAGACAACACTAACGGATTAGATCCAAACAATATATTAAATCCAAAAAGGATTGTAAAAAAAAAGCTGAAGAAAAACTCGAGACCAGTGCAAATCAACCAATGACAATAGGTAAAAACATACATCGTTTTTTTTTTCTTTAATGTGTATTGGAAACGTGATTTTTTTTGTTACAGAAGATCTGCATCAATTCATATCGAG
Organism: Sialis fuliginosa; assembly: GCA_961205875.1. NCBI lineage: Eukaryota > Metazoa > Arthropoda > Insecta > Megaloptera > Sialidae > Sialis > Sialis fuliginosa. The sequence goes on from OY540810.1 coordinate 35,752,637, forward strand.
CTGTTTTGTAAGCATCGGCAAACGTTTGTCAAATTTAGGAAGTCAATTAACCAATTATTCAACCAGATTACAAAGCCTTGAAAATGTCATTGAAAAACTTCATAATTCAACAAGCATTTTGAGTGACGAAATCAGTAACTCTGAGAGTGAATTTGACATGATTCTTCCACTAGAAAATGAAGAAAGTTTTATTAAATTTAATGATAAAATTAAAAATGATGTTGATTTTAAAAAAAAATTGGTAAGTAATCACAAATAAAATTATTATTTTTTTATATAAGCCCTATTTTATATAATTCGTTTATAAGACATGAATAATAATTTTCTTTTTTTAGATTTACAAATTGTTATGCTAAATAAACAAGACAGTAGATATAACCAAGAATATTAGAAAGATACTCCGTGCCTACATTACTCGTGATTTGGCAATTAATTATGTGGCAATCAAAACGTCAGAATAATCTTCAAAAAAAATTTAAAATTTGTGTTAGCATTAAATTATGTTATTATTTTCATAATATAAATTATTGATAACACTGTTATAATTAATGACATATGTTTAATTGTTAATTAAATAATTAATAAATTAATATTTAATAAATATTTTATATTTAACACTAAAATACGCTGTTGTAGCATTCATTGATTTAACAATTTTTTTCAGTAAAATTACAGTCTGATATTGAAATAAAGCTATGCAAGTTATATCCCGATGCATAGTAATATTGCAACGAGCGGTTTGTATTTTTTTCAAATTGACTTGATGTAAGTTGGGTAGTAAAAATTCAATACTGCAACAAATAGTTTGTAATTTTTCGAAACTAAATTGGTATTAGTTGGGTTGAAAAATTACGATATATGGTTGTAAAATTACTAAATGTATTTAATCTAATTTGTTTAGTAAAATTCCGACTATTGTATTGTAATATTACTAAACAATTTTTTAATGAAGGTTAGTAATATTGCAACAAATAGTTTGTAATTTTTCTAAACTAAATTGGTATAAATTGTCTAGTATAATTACAATAAATTTTTGTAAAATTACTAAAATTATTAGAAACATTTGGCTTAGTAAAATTACGAATAATGTACAGTAATATTACTAAACATAAGTCTAGTAAATGATTAGTAATTTTGCGACAGATGATTTGTAATAGTTTAAAATTGAGTTGTGATAAATTGTATAGTAAATTTACAAAACTGTGTTCCATAATTCCGAAAATTGTGGTGCGTAAAAACTTCCTACACATTTTTGTAAAATTACTAAAATTATTAGAAACATTTGGCTTAGTAAAATTACGAATAATGTACAGTAATATTACTAAACATAAGTCTAGTAAATGATTAGTAATTTTGCGACAGATGATTTGTAATAGTTTAAAATTGAGTTGTGATAAATTGTATAGTAAATTTACAAAACTGTGTTCCATAATTCCGAAAATTGTGGTGCGTAAAAACTTCCTACACATTTTTGTAAAATTACTAAAGAAATTTTTAACAGTGTGTGGATGAAAAAATGGTTAAAATTGCCATTGCTATTTTTTTTAATGAACAAAAAATGTCTGGCATGGATTTCCAAGTTTTTAATAATTCTGCTTCGGCACTATTTTGGGTTCCTACAGATAATCGATCTCGCTCCATATCTTCCAAAATCTTTCTTAAATCTATAAATTTTTGTCTCCATGTAAACAGAACCCATATTTTATGTTTTGTTTGTAACATAAAAGCAAAAGAACTTCAGTATAATTACCGCGAATTTCAATTATTGTTATAAAGAAATCTTAAAAAGACATTAAAACTCAATATATTTAGAGTTACAAAATAGAAAAACAGATCGTGGAAGAAAAGTGCATCATACAAAAATATGTTAAATATATAGAAATATTATCTCTCCATGCAGTTAATATGGAACACAGTATTAGTATATGTAAGTTATAGTGTATGTACAATTAATATGAATTTTTAAATTTCCCTTGAAAAAAGAAATCGTCAAATCAGAAATTTTGCGTGCCTACCAAAATCATCACGCGTGCCACTTGTGGCACGCGTGCCATAGGTTCGCCATCACTGATCTATAGTTTATATTCTATTAATTTTTTTGTATCTCTTACCAATTAAAAAAAAATCTTTTTTATTTAATTTTTTATTTTTTTCCATTTTTTTTAACAAGTTCATGGCAGAATGAAATGTTTATAACAAAAAATGTAGAGAACGTTATTTTCTATAGTTTATGTTCCATTAATTTTTTTGTATCTGTCATCAGTAAGCCAAAATTTTTTGTTTTATATTTGTAGATACACGTACATTTTTTTATTGTATAAGAAAGTTCAGTGACATCCATGACAGATTTTTCAATTTTTTAGCTATACCATATGAGAAAATTGATCCCAACATAAAATTTCATATGATAAAAGGTAAACTTAACATGGAATGATCCAAAAATAGTCAATTTTTCTTAGTTTAACACACTTTTTCCAAAGAAGTTGTTAATTAAAACAGTATTATCTTGTTATCAATGGAACGCAGAAAAAAATATCTTTCTTTTTTGTATGATGTAAAAAAATGATATTGGGCACAATAAAAAAGTTATATAAAAATTAAGTTCGTAAAAAAAGTAATATTTTCAGATTTTCGAAAATTGTGGGGAACCCTTAAGATTTAGAGAAAAATGAATAATGACAAAAAATAATCTACTCAATAAAAACTTTAAAACAAACAAAAGAAAATTGAAATCAGATGACTAGGAGCTGAGATACAGCCAATTTAATAAAAACTGTGAGGGCCATCTTTAAAAGCCGATATAATGGTGTTCTACACGGATTTTAAAGTGGCTCCCTATCTGAAAATTATTCTTTTGACCTTATCTATGAGCACAGAAAGTGTCATACCCCAATCAAAAAGTGCAGGGTTTTTTTACGTACCAGACGTACTATATTATAAACTAACAGTATGTATGGATTTAATTGCAGTTACATAATGTATGTATGTATTATTATTATTATTAATAATATAAAAGTGCACTTGAGTAATACACAAATGGAGCATAAAATTGGTATAGGCCTAGTTATAAAGTTTCTTAATAAAAAAAATGGAAATAAAGAATAATTATGTTGGCTTATTAATGTGATTTTGCCTAAACCTTTTCGAGTTACAAGCCTTAACTTTAGTTTTTCTTATGGGCTACTAAGTTGGCTATAGCATATTTGAACGTGTTTTTTACTCTACTTTACAACGATACGTCACTTGTCATATTTATTTTCGAAAATAAGTCGAAGTACCTACTAAATACTAGTGATATTTATAAATTATTTTATTACAAACATTTCAATAGGCCATGAAAAAGAAAAATTGTTAAACAAAAATCACAATGACAACAATCAAAACAACAAATGAATATTTGAAAACAATAAACTATTACAAAAAAAAATGTTTTTACTTTTTTTCGAAGCCCGTAAGAAAAACTAAAGTTAGAGCTTGTAACTTGGAAACTAAAAGTGATACAAAAATTCTAAATACTCCAATAAATTCTACATCAAAAGTGCTTTAAGAAACCACAAACAAAAAGTACTGATCTACTTTCACAAAAAAGTTATAGCATTTTAAAAATTTTCCTAATCTTCAGATTTTTGAGTATACCGCCTAAACCAGTGCTTCTTAAACTTTTTGATGTCGTGGCTCCCCTGCAACTCAAATTGATAACCCACGGCCCCCCTAATTTTTTTTTTGGAACCCAAGTTGATTAAAAAAAATTATTTGTTTAATGTTCACTCCTGTACAACTGTAGTGCTATCTAGACGTAAAGGAAGTATTTAGGATTCTTGCCAACAGTTTAAAATTTTTGATTTAAAAAAAAACAGTTAAAATATAATCATTTTAACATTTCAGCATAATCATAATTTCATATAATCATAATTTAAGCAAGAATGTACATCAGTGTCGAGGCGTGAAATTTTTAATAAGGGAAGCATATTTTGTCAATCCTCCCCCTCCTATTAACCAAAAAAACTAGTTATGAAACACTTTAAGTTCAAGCTTTTACTTTTTAAAATAAATTCTTATATATTTATATAATAATTAAATGATTCTACGTCTTATTCTCTTGTATTTTAGTCGAAATTTGTATGATGTTCACTGCAGGAAATTTCACTAAAAAATTTCGAATTTTTGATTACGTTAAAAGTATGTTTATTGTATAGAAAATGACGTGAAAAGTTGAAATTTTCAAACCGCAGGTCTGTATCTCAAACCGTTCTCGAGATATAGCCTCTCAAAATTTTAGTTTTTTCAAATTTTTGGAGAAAAAAGGCCATAACTTTTAAACGCGTGTTCGGAATTGATTTTAGTTGACGGATTTGAAATCAGCCTGTCAAAATGTCTATAATGACATGTATAATACTTTAAAATCCGACAAAAAAATTTTGGTCAAAAATCGACATTTTGATTTTTTTCCTTTTTCGCGAATTTTTTTTCTTCGAGTTTTAAGGTATGATACATGTCATTATATAGATTTTGACACACTGATTTCAAATCCGTCAACTAAAATCAATTCCGACCACGCATTCAAAAGTTAGGGCCATTTTTCTTCAAAATTTTGAAAAAACTGAAACTTTGAGAGGCTATATCTCGAGAACGGTTTGAGATACAGACCTGCGGTTTGAAAATTTCAACTTTTCACGCCATTTTCTATACAATAAACTTTTAACGAAATCAAAAATTTGAAATTTCTTAGTGAAATTTCCTGCAACTCGTCATACAAATATCGACTAAAATACAAGAAAATAAGACGTAGAATCATTTAGTCACTATATAAATATTTATATAAGAATTTAAAAACGTAAAAGCTTGAATTTAAGGTGTTTCATAACTTCTTCTCATTTAACCGACTCTGTTGCTCTTTAGAAAATCCCCATGCATTTCTCGCTTATCTTGGACACCCTGTATAAAACACATTTTTTTTGGTTTTAATATTTACACTTGAAATAGCGACATATTGAGAGTGAACATTAACTGACATGTGACGCATTACATTAATAAATATGGGGTGCGTTTATTATAGATATAAACTATGCGTAAATCCAAATATTTATTTAACTAATAAACTGATTTTCACAATCGTTGGAATTACATTATGAATTTGATTCACTTGTTGCGATATGTGTTTTTGTTTACGTAACAGATTTTTTGTGTACCTACTAGATTGACTGTTAATTAATTTTACAGTGTTGAAATGATCCTTCATACATTTTATTAAATAATTTACTTGATGGGCGTGATGTATCATATTAATAAGCAATTAAAATTTTAATAACAAGTTTTAATTTAACAGTCATTTTTATAAGTGTATGTATTTTAATTTAATTTTAAATTTAATATAAATTAACATACATACATATCAAAGAAATTACACCCACAGTACGAAATAATATAAATATTTTAATAACAGCACCCTATAACATCTTTTTAAATATTTTTTATCTTTTTTCCGTGTTTTTATTTATTTTTTTCTTGTGGAAGGGAAAATATGAATCAATATTTCATCCATCGTTATAAATATTTTGAATTCTAAAACAAAAATTGCGTATTAAAAATAACTTAATGAAAAACGTATTTTTAAAAGAGGTATTTTATTTAATATTTTGAAGATAATTTAAAAAAATGCGATTATTAAAGAAAATAAGAACCAAAGAAAACAATAATGAAAAAGTGAGTTATATGAACTCTCGAAAAGGGTTTTATTAAATTAAGTAGAGAAACGATTCAATATATTTGGTCGCAAATAAGATGGAAAAATATAAGAAAGAAATTAAGATATTATACCAAACTAATATATAGGTATCTTCTATGCATTGATATGTTTTTAAATGAAAGGACATGATTTGGTGTTTTGTATCTATAGTAGAGACGTCGGTTAAAAAAAATCATAATTGGATTATTAAAAACAATAATATTAAATTCAGTTCTGACAATCTTTTAGACATTCTTTAAATTATATATTTAATTACAAATTTTCATACACACTTTAATATAAACGTGTAATATATTTATTTAATTATATATCTGTCCGGTAACTTTATTTTTATAAACTTTGTTCCTACCGAACCGATATTCGTTTTTTTTTGTTATATAGCTTCATCTTTCTTCCAGTTAACTGTGAAGGTTTCATTTCTTAGCTATAAAAAGTCTCTGAGCTATGATTTTTTTTTCAAGAGAATACATGTTTTTTTCGAAACATAAGATTGTATTATATCTAAAAAAATTAATTTCTGAAAATTAAAAATACGTTAAAATAGAGTATACTAATTTCTTCATTTATTTGAAATTTTTATTAAATTCCGATTCGTTTATGAAATATTCACGAAGGAAAAACTAAAACGGTCAAGTCTGGCTGAGGGGCTACGCCCGATGGCCAATAACTTAAATTAAAAAAAAAACTGTATCCTCGTAAAGGTAACTTTTGTATCATTTAACCTTATGTCTATCTCTTATAGATTTCGAGATCCCCATACTGTATTCTGGGGTATTTAGACTAGGGATGTAACGAATGTCGTTTTATCGGATAAAGATGCAGATGCATTGGGGAGGTAGGGTTGTGGATTATTGTGATACTATTTTGGATGATGTGGATGAGGATGTGAATTATTAATTTATTTGATAAAAAATAATAATTTTTTTATGTAAATGTTAATTTAGAAAAAAATTAATACTTAACCCTACACTGCACAATTTTTGATTAACTTCCCAACTGGAAGTTTATGTGATCATTCCGAAAATCAAAAATTACAACATATCTGTATGTTTTAAGGTCACTATAGTATATTTACACTATTTTTAGAAAGATGTCTGTTTGTGTGTATGTATGTACAATTCAATGAAAAAAGCTATTGACTTCGTTGGGGTGCCAATTGAAGCGTCTTGACGTAAATATGATCTAAAAGAAAGGATTTTTCGAAATTTAACCCCTAGGGGGTAAAAAGGGGTGTACAGTTTTTTTTTGGTCTGATTTTCTTGAAACTTAGCATAAATATTCTACAATACAACTAATAAAAAATGTATTTCAGTATTTTTTTTGTTAATTTAACCTCTAAGGGGGTAAAAAGGGGTGTAAAGTTTTTTTTTGGTCGAATTTACTTAAAACTTTAGCAGGTGGAGGTGATATGAATTTCCGTACGACATTATAAGTTTAATTTTTCGTATTAGAAATCGAAACGTACTTACACTAAAATGAAAATAATGACACGTCAATACGGTTCATTTTAAAATTCGCTACAATAGATAATTTAAAAAACATATTTACAATAATCATTTTTTTGAAAATCTGTTAAATATTGAAGAAAACAAATACAAAATTTTGCAAAAATGTTAAGGAGATCAATTTTTATATCAAGTTTAGCCAGGGCTTCGAACCGTTATTTTTTTCGTTTCGGTTTTCGTTCCGGTTCGTGTAAAAAAATATATTTCGGTTCGGTTCCGGTTTTCGTTCCGAAAAAATAACGGTTTTTTCGGGTTTCGGTTCAGTTCCGAGTGATTAATTAAAAAACTAATTAGTTGTATTAAAAAAAAATTTCTACCATAATTTAGAACATTTTATGGTACGTGTATGATAATCCGAACGACAATTGAAGTGGGAAATAAGATCATGTTAACGCACGTATTTTAATATGTACTGAACCGTAAAAACCGATATTTTTATTTCGGTTCTGTTCCGGTTTTCGTTCCGGCAAAAAATAACGATTTTTCAGGTTTTTGGTTCAGTTTCGGTTCGAAGCCCTGAGTTTAGCAACATATTTAAATTTTATTAAAATTCATGAAATCAAATATCAAGTTATTCGACATGATTTAACTAAATTAGTTTATAGTTTTGCGGATAAGGATGCGGATGAGGGTATGTAAATTAATGAGGATAATCTGCAGTTGCGAATGCGGATATTCGTTACAACTTAAATTTCGACACCCGTATATGTTTAATAAAGTAGAGTGGACCTGAGTGGAGTGTTGAAAAGAGTAATATTATTTTGAATTACAGAAATACGTTTTTATTTGACATGTAACATTCAAATTATTATTTACATTTCTTTTGTTTTGATGGATTCTATTCGAATGTAAGTTTTTTGTTTTTAATATTTTTTACGAATTTTATTTATATTATGTGTATTTACGCTTGTTCTAATTCGTATTATGTCTTCAGTAAATAAAACAAATTAAAAATTTAATAGAAGTTTTTATTTAAATTGAATGATAATAATTTTATTTTCACAGCATTTAATAAAAATGCGAGTGCCAAACTTTTTTCTTTGAAGATGTTTAAGGACTTGAAAACTTTTTATTGTAGATATTCTTGGAATTTTTCTTTTATATAAGTTCATACATGTTTTATGCCTGAAGATACATTTTTTCCTTATTTATTTTTCATCGCAATATAGAAAATTATTTCAGGATATTTTATTTGTTATTGAACGCGGAATATTTGTGTGTTACTGACATTATTTTATTTTATTTTTTGTATAAAAAAGATCAATTTCATGCAAATGTTTTATTCTTAAAAAATTGTATTTAGTCGATTGTGAATTTATTTAAATTTAAGAAAAAAAGGCGAAGAGAAACTAGTTCTCGGTCCCGGCTTTAAATTTTGAAATAAAAATACTTCTCTGATACTTCGTGAGTGGATTCATTTTGGCGTAACCTACAACTTTTTTATCTTCGAAAATTCTGAGAATTGGGACGTTTTTGATGTGGCATGCTTCAAACATGTTTAAGGCGTAGGTCAGGGCAAAAGACCCTTGATTTTTGTAGGCCAGTATAACCATAATATTTTACTATTATTTATCTAGCAATTGTGCAAAAATCAGCCGGTTATTTATAAATTACATAACATCATGAATTTGACATGTTGAGGATGTAGGTCTCGCTAAACATCCCAATATTTTTGTAGGTCAATATATTTCCCGATGTTTGCATTATAAAATCTTTTAATTCAAGTAAAAAAGAAAGGGTTATTCGTAAATTTCCTATAACTATCGTTAAATTGACATGTTTGACGCATGCCACATCAAAACGCTCCAAAAAGTTGTAGGTTACGCCAAAATGAATCCACTCACGAAGTTTCAGAAGAGTATTTTATATTATTATTTTTATAAAAAATATAAAATCCTCGATTTTACTTTATTTTTTATTTTACTTTTTTTACACGGCTTTTGTTGGATCATATTAACCGTGTAAAAAAAAGTGTTGGGTGTATAGCTGCGTCGATTTAGTCGTGTAATTGGCCAACATTTCGTCATACATTACAGTGGATATTTAACTTTCACTTTTTAGAAGAGCACTGCAATGTGTGACGAAACGTTGGCTGATAACACGACCAAATTGACGCAGCTTATACCCAGAAGCCAAGACCCATATCAAGATCACCGCGGAAGCCTCAAGACATTTTTTATAAAAAAAAGTTTATGCTGTTAAATAAAAATTCTTTAGTTTTATCTTACAAATTATTTAAATAAATATGTATGTTAGATGTAACGATAAGATATATAGTTAAATAATATATGTGTACTGCAAGATTTCCATACTGGTGACAACATCCTTTACGGTAATAATGTTTTTATCACGTAGACACATTTCCTTTTATTTACGGAACGTGTGAAGTAAAAGCATACTTTGAGTGGAGGGGAGAGGGATTTTTAAAGGACGCGTAGCCGTCAGATTATATTTTTTACGAGAGTAATTTTAATATCTCTACCCACATCAAATTTAAAGACGTTAATTAATTTTAGTGAAAAAGATGTTAAATATTTCAAATAATCAAGTTATATACGGTTTCTGAAGTATTTTATTACTATTATTACACATTAGAGTTCTATTGTATTATTTTTATTAACCCATATATATATTTTTAAATATTTAAGATGTTATATATAACATATATATGTAATACTAGCTGGGCCCACGCGGCTTCGCTCGCGTAGACTACGGAATTATTGTTTAGGATTTTTGAAAAATATAGTTTAATTAATTAAGTACAAACACGATTAGTTATTATTGTAATAATAATTTATCAATACCTAAATTACCTAACAAAAACGAATCAGAAGAAAAAAGTACAAATAATTTGTGTTCTGTTTAAATTTAAATGTTAATTATTGAAAACAAAATAAACACAAACGATCAGCCGAGGGACTCCGAATATCTACCGAGCGTACGCGAATCCAGTCTGATGTACTCGCTTCGATGCGGCACGACACCATACATTTAAGATGTTACCTTTATAAATATATTTTAAGATATTTTCTAAATTATACGACCAAATTGGATGCTGTAAAGGGCAAACTATATCTACATTAAGTGCTTATGACGATGAAATCATTTATTTCGATATGGATTAATGTTTTGCAGGTCATAAGTCCATGTAAACAGAACCCAAATATTTTATGTTTTTTTTGTAACATAAAAGCAGTCATTGTGGCTAAAATATAAAAGTTAGACATATGGTGTCGCGGACTTAATTGAAGAACTTTTGATTCTACACAATTCTTTATTACATTATTTTGTTCTATATTGAACGGTTTAGGCAGCGTATTACAAAACAGCGCGCCGACGGCAAAAATTTTTCCGACTTGATTTACTATTATTGTCACTGCTTAGTTGTTATGTTATCTAACCTAAAAAAATATAGCCTATAACCTGGCCAGAGAACGTACCTATGAATTAAAAAAAAAAACACGTCAATCGGATAAGTGGTTCTCGAGTGATAAGGTAACTAACGGACAGACAGACAGACAGACAGACAGACAGAGAGACGTTGAGCTTTATATATATTAAGGATAACCTGGCCAGAGAACGTACCTATGAATTAAAAAAAAAACACGTCAATCGGATAAGTGGTTCTCGAGTGATAAGGTAACTAACGGACAGACAGACAGACAGACAGACAGACAGACAGACAGAGAGACGTTGAGCTTTATATATATTAAGGATGTATAGTAGGGTGTATCAAAAAAAGCAATATTTTTTTCTTCGCTCTCATTACGAAATAAGTTAGTTTATGAGCTAAAATAAATCCTTGCCGAAGGATTAGCCAACCTGTAGTTCAATTTTAAGAAGTGCCGCAAAGGGGGGTCCCGTTTCCCATTTAACACATGAAACATTTCAAGCTTGATACTATGATGTATGTTTGCAGTTGCTGGTTCTTAGACTATTATAAATATAATAGATTATAATTTAATGTTTAAAAAATAATTACAAAGATTTGATGTGAGAAAATGAATGGGACATAAATTATATTATATATTAGCCAAAACATTTTTTTTATTCGCACCGCTTCAAAAATAATTCGAAAATTAAAAAATTTTATAATTGACGAAAATTTAAAAATTGACTAATTGATTAATTCGTTTCCGGTGATTACGTATAAAAAAATCATTTGTACATGTTGTAGAGAATATTATTATAAATAATTTTTTGTCCCATTGATTTTATTAGTTTGTCAGAAATTTAATAAAATTAAAAACACGTATACTGTTCACTCTCACAATCAGTATTACATATAAGAAAGTTTCGTGGCTCCAATAGCAGGTCATTATTTTATGAAATTATAAATCTAGAAGGTCAAATACATAATTTATGTCAAAGATACGTACCAGATATTTGATAGGGAGATCATATTTACGGTTAATAAATTTTACGCCTTTCAACTATACTTCTACATTAATGTCGATAATACGTACCTAACAGTTATAATTTAATATCGATAACTAACAGATACCAACGCGCTTGGATGTCACCAGCAAGCTTTGTCCCATAAATTGCAAAACCACTAATGGACATTGTAACAGTAGTTGCTATATATATATACAATAAATTATTCATTTATGTTTTTGTTGTTCTTTAAAGTATTTTAATTCTTAAATTAATTAAATGCTGTTTTCTATTTTTAAAATAATAATTAGTTAGTTTGAATTCTAGGTAGCTATTAAGATTTTAAGAAAATAATTTAAAACTGGAGATTTTTTTGTAACACAATAATTATAAAGTTAAAATTAAATAATTAAATTGGGAAATAAAGTTTCGATATGTTTATGTTTTGTTGTAAATAAATTTTTAATTAACATTGCTTTTCTAAGAAAAACTTTGTTGAATTATTAATAATGAATAAACTTTTAATTAAATTATTTGTTATAAAAACTTATATTCAATTAATATTATTAAAAGATAAATTATTTAATTACATAACATACAATACCTAAGTTTAAATATTTGTACATAAAAATAAAATAATGAAGATACTAAATAAAGGCTTGCAAAGATCAAATAAGTACAAATTCAACATTACAAAACCATAAAAAGCTGTCAGAATCACATAATGTTTTGCCAACTTGCTTCCCGAATAGACCAAATAGTCTGTACCAGCTTTTTTATGATTTTCCAATGTCGAATTTGTACTTATTTGATTGTATGTGTTGTTAAAATATCAAAAAAATACGAAAACAAGAATAAATAAAGGAATTTATTTGTAATTGATATTCTATTTATAACATTTAAATACATTCCCCAAGTGACGTAAATTCCCGCGCGGCCGCTGATTGGTCAAGGAGCTGATGAGACTACCTTGTCTTTATATACCTTGTCGGGGGAACAGCTAGTAATATTATAATAAAATAAAACGGCCAAGTGCGTGTTGGGCACGCACATGATAGGTTTCCGTAGTCATTACGATTTATAAACAAGAGTTATTTCAATGGACGCTCTGATAACGACATTTAAATGCAAATATATCGTGACTGAAGGGTTAAAATCAAAATATCATATAACATTTTTTGTTGTATTTTAGACCTATCCAATGACCACCCACTCAATGGGTTAAGTAAAAAAAAATGTGAGTTCATTTTTCAGTCTATGGGAGGGGGGTCCAAAATAATGTTGAGAGTGTTCGTTATAATTTTCAGTGGAAGTACTAATTAAAAACTACATTCTTAATTTTTTTCAGATTTTTTGAAAAGATAGTTTAGAAATTAAGGGGGGGGGACGCTCTGATAACGACATTTAAATGCAAATATATCGTGACTGAAGGGTTAAAATCAAAAGGTCATTTAACATTTTTTGTTGCATTTTAGGAGACCTATCCAATGACTCCCCACTCAATGGAATATGTGAATAAAAAAATGTGAGTTCACTTTTCAGTCTATGGGAGGGGGGTCCAAAATAATGTTGACAGTGTTCGTTATAATTTTAAGTGGAAGTACTAATCAAAGGCTACATTCATGAATTTTTTCAGATTTTTTAAATTGATAGTTTAGAAATTAAGGGGGGTGGGGGACGCTTTTATCACGACTAAGAACGCAAATATATCGTGACTGAAGGGTTAAAATCAAAATGTAATATTGCATTTTTTATTGCATTTTAGGAGACCTATCTAAAGACATCCCACTTAATGTATTAAGTGAAAATTTTTTTTTGAAAATACTTTTCAGTCTATGGAATGGGGGTCCAAAAAAATTTTTTTTTCAAAAATATTATCATTTCTGTTTTTGGGTTATCAGTCTTCGTATGTATACCAAATTTCATCTTAATCGGCTTAAAATTTTTGAGGACGGACGGACGGACATAGCGAAACTATAAGGTTTCCTAGTTTTCTACGGAAACCTAAAAATCTAGCCCCGAGTAAAAATTATATGAATATTGATTGAAAATAAACAATAATTTTAAAAACGTGGTCATCATTTGTAGTTATTAATTATGAAAACGTGAAGCTTCAGTGAGATATTTTTATCCGCACATTTTAATGTCAGATCCATTAAGTACTGTAAACACGTGTTGAAAAAGTGATTTACTTTTCGTTTGACGAGTGGTTTGATTTGTTTATTTAAAAGAGAATAAAAATAAATTATGTATCAATCATTTTATCCGGATATCTGCCTGCATATATTTTAGAGATACTGTGTACTAAACATAGGTATTTTATTTTCCACTAATTCCTTCAGTGAACGTAAAAGTCACTGAAAATCAGTTCTCACTGAACAATTTACATTTTAATAAAGTGTTGATTTAAGTCTGCTGAAATAATATTTTTTATTACCTTATATAGCCTTATAACAGGACCTGAATAATATGTTTTTATGTGATACAAAAATCACCCGTGGATGGTTTTGGATTTTTTGTTCGACCTACATAAAACCTGTGATCCCTAGAATGTCGCTATAACCGAGTTCGACTGTAGTTATAGTTTAGCTCATGGTTTCTTACTACTGTTGAATATGAAAAATAAAAAATAGACACCTATTATCTCTTCCACTTATAGTTACGCTTCGTAACTTGGTGTCGTTACTGTGTCTATAGGAGTTTCCTTCAGTGCACTTTTATTATGGTGGATTTTTTAAACATTTTTGGTTTTGATCTTGGACTTCAATTATTTATTTGTGTTGATTTAACCTTGGCTATTCTTTTGTAATAATTTTAGTTTTTAACAATGATATATTACAAAACCAAAAACACCTTTTTTAACCGACTTAAAAAAGGAGGAGGTTCTCTATTTGACAATATATTTTAGTGGTTAATGTCAACTAGGTTTACTTATTAGATATAAAGATAATTAATTAATTTGCCAAAAAAATGTGGTCATTTTTGTCGTTTTATAAAAAAATGTAAAAACAAATTTATTAAAATGAATGAAAATCAAATAAAACATAATATTCCGAAATAATTGAAATAATTCTAAAAATATCGTAATGTTATACACGTGGATAAACAAAATGTAGAAAGAAAATTATTTATCTTACAACAAAATTACAGATAACAGCATGTTGTAAAAATAATTGTATCAAAGGTGAAAACTATCTCGATGGTACTACACACGAAGTATTATTATGTATTGAAGTGAAAAATAACTTCGTAACAGCTCATTGGTTATAAGTGGACATCAAAATGAACAACATCAAGTGAGCGGATGTAGTGGCTCTATATATATGAAACAAAATGTTCAACTACTCTCATATATTTGTAATGTACGTAATCGAATAAATAACATATATTGTATAGCAGTGACGTCGCTAGGTGGGGGAGAGTGACACCCAGGGCGGACATGGCGAGTGTCACCTCCCCCCCAGCCAAAAAGTCAATAGGTTTTATTTTTTTACACATTGTGATTTTTTGACGACAGAAAAATAAGGTAAAGTCATTAGTTTTTTTTTGGATTAATGAACTTATGTATGTAACTTTTTTTTAATCAATTAAATTATTAATTAGATTTGGAACAATGGAAAGCAGTTGCTATGATAATATAATAATTAATTAATAAATAAATTATACTAATAGTTAGTTTAAGTTTAAATGTCCACCATTTTGACACCTATTAGCCGATTGTCATCAAAACACGCTGTAAGACAGTTAAATGTATATAGATTAATATTCAGAAATATATTTATATATATTAACACATATTTCTAATTCAGTATATTTACTTAAAAATTTTCCTTTACTGGGTTCATTGTCAAGATTGGTGCCACTACCTTATCTATTAAAAAAATAAATAAATTAAATGGTTATCACATCTCTTATAGGCTTTCAATGACCAAAACATTTTACTCTCTGGAAGCTTAAAATAACTAAAACAATAAGGCAAATATGCTTTATTTTTTAACATATTACACGGGTGTCATCCGTGATGAATTTCTACTCTATAAAATGTGCAGATAAAAATTAATAAAAAAATAATTATTTAAATTTCTGACCTCTTCGTGACTTTTGGCCCATCTTGTATATCCTATAGTACATTTTCGACAAATGACGTTCTCAGAAAAGTCATTTGTTCAATGTAATTGCGAGTAGACGTCTATTGTTTTGTTATAGAAAACTTCAGAACAGAAAAAAAGATAATAGGAGGCAGCTGGGTCATTTCGAAGACGAAATGGTCTCTATATAGTGTGGGCGTTAACGTGAAAGGTTAAAATACAAATTGACCTTTCTTTTCATAATAAATGTACATTGGTATACGTAGGTACTATCTACTAAAATATTTTATTAACAGACATTTGGATATAAAAATCTGGCTGTACCATCTAAAACCATACATATTTGTTATTATTCGATTATTGGTATTTTTACTTCCATGTTCCGAAGGAAATGGAAGTATTGTAATACCATCGAAAAATAGTGTCAGAGAAAATGACAAATTCTGATTGTACTAACTTCAAAACTTAAAGAAAAGTTAATTTCCGCATGGCGGCTGTGCGTGTGTCTGTGTGTCTGTGCGGATGTAGAATTTTCTTTCGTTCACGATAACTACTGTAAAAATGCACCGATCTGAATTATTTTTGGGGAAAATGTTTGTCTCAGTGAGTACTCCAGACCTATTGTTTTTGGTGCTATTCGGATTAGGGGTTTTGGAAATATTCGAAATTTTGTAACTTTTTTCGTCTAAAAAGTGAATATTGCGAGTATTATCTCACTAATTTTGATAAGATTTGGTACATTTGCAGTTCAATTGAATCTAAGGGACATTTATTATTTGTACGTGCCTAAACAGCCATTAAAGGGGTGAAAAACACACTTAAAACTTGAATTTTAAATACTAATATGTCATTAATTCATGTTGCCTTGGAAACAAATGCAACTAAATTCAAATTGTCAAATTAGTTTTTCTACGAATGTGAATTACGTTTTGGACATTAGAAAACTAATATTTATATACAAATGGCAAAAAAAGCTGTAACCGTCGTAAGTATATATGTTTTTTTAATGTATTACGATATGTATATTCATAGTAGGTTATATAAATAAAATATTTAAAAAAATGTATATTTAATAATTATTTAAAAAGATAGAAAGAACATGGAAGTCATGTATGGTTCTCCATACCGATATTTTATTAATTTTATTGTTTCACAATAAGTTATCAATTATCAAATCAAGATCTCTATATATAAAAATGAATGTTCGTTTATATGAGGCTTATAGACTCGGGAATTACTGAACCGATTTTAATGCAGTTTTCACCAATAGTTACATAATTTTTCTGTGCATGTTCGTGGTTATTAATATTTTATGAAAAGCTAAGATTTAACATCAAAAGACTAAAAAAAACTTTATCAAGTCGTGTTTTGTTTCCATGATGTCAGAGCATACAACTGTCATTTATATAAAACATAGTAGCCATGGAATAAAGAACTCTATTATTTACAAGAATTTACGATTTTAATATTTAATTTAATTTAGGTCACTATGATCACGTCTCTTTCAAATATTTTGTCGAACAATTGAATGATTTTTGACATGTTAACAACTAAATATTTTGAAATATATTGATTAAAAATTGAAATATAAAGAAACATTTCACTTTCAAGAAAGGTAAAATATCGAAATTGATTATGATTGTTGCTAACCTATTTATTTATTTATTTTGATTGTTATACGAATTCTAAGACGGAGCCTGGTGTTTGCTAGGAGTTTGAAAATACAATTTTACACAATTTTCTCAGTAACTACTGAACGGATTTTATTCCTGCCTTCACTAATAGCTATTTAGGTTTAGGTGTATAATTTACGGATATTTTGTATAAATTCGGAAAAAACAATTCGCAGTGAATCGTGTGTTGTGGACATGTGAGTGGACATATTGTGTGGGCATGTTGGGTGGGTATGTTGAATATTTTAGGTCACTATGATTTTGTGGATATTAACTCGAGTAACACCGGGTCCAATGCGCTAGTATTAAATAAAAATTAATTTTGGGCAAAACCTTTGGAGGGCTGTAGCTTCCTTACAAAAAAATCCGGAAACATGTTGATATAAAGTTTTATATTAAAAATAACTTCCTCAATTTACTGTTAAAGTTTGGCAAACCAGTTTTGAATCACATTGTATGTATGCACTCGTATAAAAGCTCATTTACTAGTTTTATACGTGTTTAGTTCATCCTCTTTGTTGGTTTATTGTTAAATTAATCTTATCCTTTGTTGAAAGCGTTCAATATTTAGTTATCAGGAGTAATTTTAGTTGTAAAACAAAATAAGAAAATATTTTAATTGAATTTAGGTTTGTTCAAATAAAGGGAAGGAAACAGGAAATTAAGTTAGCAACTTCTAATAAGAGAACTAATCTGAGATGGTTATCAAACCCACTAAACAAACAAACAACGAAGACTTTTGAGTTGTTCCCAACACGCACGATTCAGAACATCCGAAATGTTGTCCTTGAATACATTTCCTTTAAGTACCTAATTTATTTATACATGGCTAGATTCTTCAGATTTCGAGCAAAACCTGCGCAGTTTTTAACAGATTTTTTCTCTGAAACTACTCTATGAAAAATTAAGATTTCCTAAATTTAAAATTAAAATTGCGTCATTGTCACACAACCCAGCGATTCTCAACCTGTGGGGCGCGGCCCCCAAGGGGGGCATTATAAAATTAAATGGGAGGTGCGAGCATATCAAGAAAAAATGAGAAAATTGTTTTTAAAACATTTATTTAATTTACTGATAAAATACATTCTGACATAATAAAAAATAAACTGCACGTTTACATTTACACTGATTTAATACACTTATAAATAGGATTGTATCAGTACTGCACAATTTATTTAATAATTAACATATCAATATTAAATTATTATTATATGATCACTATATTATTATTATATTTTCAATATTATATTACAATTACAGCACGATTTCAGTGAAAATTATTGTATGAGGGGGATGGGGGCGAAGAGAATTGTGATTGAAAATTGGGTCGCAAATACTAAAAGGTTAAGAAACGCTGACTTTAACCGATTTGCATGTATGGCATCTCATTCTCTTCGTTTTTCAATTAAGTTTAATTTATAATTAATTTCAGAGCCGAATATTGCACACCCCAAGCAAACTATGGCTTGGATGTGTGTTCTATTATCGTATAAATTTTTTTTTGTGTACGTACTACATTGTTAAAATTAGCATTATATCTTGAATTTCTTTTGTAACCCACTTAAAAATTTACATTTTCTGAAAGAGAACATTACAGGCTCCATATTTACTTATTGAGATGAATCAATTTAAGAAAATACAATTATTAATAATTGAGGTTGTGTCATTTATTTTATTTTGTTTTCAAATGAACTTAAATAATCATTTTTCATACAAAAATATGAGAGTAAAGTTTTAAGGTATTTCTCGGGGAGAAACAAGGTACGCTATATGTTAAAAAGGAAAAAAAAGTGAAGTATAAAATCAAGATGTTATAAATTAAAATAAAATTTGGCAACGTTGAGTATAATATTTTCTAATGCGCATGCGCGACTTTTGTATTCCCGATGACAGCTACATATTATTTAATGTTTTGATGTGATAACGTGTACTGTTATTTGCAGCTGAATTTGTTATATATTATAAGTTTATAATTAAGAAATAGTTTTCATTATTTTTATTATTCCTTGAAATTAAAAGAACAATATATTCAGCACGTACGATTTTTAAATACCGCGGTAATTGTCAATATTTTGCGGCGTTGTCATAGCTAGTACCATGATATTTTTTATTATAAAATATGTTTTTATTTTACTTACATATAACTTAAAAACGGGGTGGTGAAAATACTTGAGATTTTTTATATTAACTCCAATTATATTAATTTAGTTTTTCTCAAAATTTCATAAATTTCTTGATCTTCCTTCGCATAAAATTATTTATTTTTTCATTGAAAATCCGCTTAAAATATCGTAATCCCTATACTCGCAATGTTAAATTTGTTATTTTATTTTGACGATATCTTCGCTCACAGATGGTCAATCATTTTAAAATTTTGAATAGAGCATCTAATAATCTTTTTTAAGTTTTTTTTACAAAATTTGAGCTTACTCTTGAATCTTTTAATTTTTCCGAGAAATACCTTAAAAATTACCCCCATTTTTTGTTAAATGACCTTATTAATTAATACATTTTAAAATGTGAAAGTGGTGTGAATTTTATAGCCAAGCCATGTAAAACTTGTTTTTTTTTTTATATAAAAAGTAGTCAATTATAAAATTACCGCTAAATATGGTTTGCAGGAGTATTTATCTTTGTGGATCAATTCTTTGGTAAGATTATGTTACGAGAAATACAAATAAAAGCACGAAGTGAGAGTAAATATTATTTGAGCTATTATTATGTTAAGTTTGAAAATTTATTTTTTAAAAGAAATTGTCACGTTCTTCTATTATCCCTATGTACATAATTTTGTGTCACTATTTGCTTCATATCATCTGTTGCATGTAATGTTGACATAGTGTTTATTGAAGCGTAATATACGAGAATGAGAGCGGATATATTTTGCTCTAGAAACTGATTTGAATACTGAAAAATCTTTGTGTGAAAAAATATATTAAAAAATAAGTTTAAAGTCCTAAAAAAATAACATTTGTATACATAGAAGGTAGGTACCTACTCTTATATAGAGGTAGGCAACTTTTAGATATTGCGTAACGTATGGTATTAAAAAAATATTGGGAAGGCGATTTTATTTGTATATTTATTATAATACAGTATGATTCAAAATAAACGTCTGCACCGTATAGCTGTTATTATAAGATTTTTTTGGATACATCGCTTGTTTATACATATAGGAAAATTGTTTTTTTTTGTGATTTTGTTTTCTTAAATCACGGGAAAATACAATTTTTTAAGATTATTCATAGAATGGGCAGGCAGTTTTTCATAAATCTATAAGGCGTTTATTATGACACATACCATATGTAGGGAATGAAAATTTATCGACTTTTTAGTAACCGGTAATTCGGTAAAATTGTTAATCAACACTGGTTAATCGGTACTTTTTTTGTTTTCAAAAAATTACTTAAATACTTAACTGTTAATAATATTATTTATGTAAGTAACTTAAAATACTCTTAATTAGAAATATGAGTAAATATTAAAAAATAAAAACATTTTAAAGCTAATTCGGCATTACAAAAAATATATAAACTAAAAAACTGCATGTATTTTTCCTTATTTTTTCTGTTTTTTTTGACACCTTGTGAGTTTTGAAATTGTATTTACTATGATAAAAAAATCAAGAAAGTCTGGGAATTTACTAAAATTCAGGAAAATATCAGGTAATTTAATAAGTATGAAAAGTCGAGGAATTTACTAAAAAAATTAGATATATACATGAAATGTTGGTACTCTGTATTTGTAGTATCTACAATTGTACCTCTTTAGTATCACCTGTTCTGTCCTGGAGCAATATCTACGTCTATTCTATCGTCCATGTCTGGTGGAGGTGTAGAGTAACAATAAATAAGCCAAAAAATAAATTAAAAAAGTATTTGTATAGTGTACTAATAAGTAAGTAACATATAAGCCGTAAAAGGCTTACAATTAGATGATTTATATGAAATAAAAATAGCTACATAAGCAGTGAAGATATAAATAACTCGGTAATACATATTATGTCACTTTTGTATCAAGTAAAAATATTATCTCTACGACGGTGTAAAAACCAAGCACGCTACACACGTAATACAAGAAATTTCATATTTAATCCTGATGAGAAAATCCGAGAGAGTATTTGTCATGACAAAATGGCGCGCTGGTGGTGTAAATATAATAAGTCCTTAGGATTGATGGAAGAAGTAATGCAAATAAAAATACATATTTTACGGAAAAAATATGTACGTTTGCATACAATGAAGTCATTTAAATATCTAGGCATCATTTAAACTTTATGTCACAACAGCAACGTTAATATGTCAAAAATAATCGTCTTTTTGTAAATGTAGATATAGTGATTCTTAAAATTAGATGAGATAGAAAAAATGCTATTTGTATACTACCTATCATATATTAATCTACCAAAAATGTACCAAAAACTATATAGGGTACTATATAAAAATTTTAAATACATCAATCAATTCTACACAAAAAGTGCTTTAAGAAACCGCAAACAAAAAATACTTATCTACAGCTTTGATAAAAAAGTTAGTCATTTGAAGAAATTTCGAATTTTCAGTTTTTTGGGTTTACCACCTAAATCATCCAGAATTATTAATATTTTTTGATGTACTAATACTCACTCCTTCGCCTTACAAATAATTCATCTCATTTAACCAAATCTGTATCTCTTACCGTTTAAGAAATCCCCATACATTTCACGATTATCTTGGATACCCTGTATACAAATCTCCCCAAAAAAATAAGTCGAAGGTTTTTTAATATATTTTTAGTACATCCTGAACAATACTAATGCTGGCGGTACCGTAAATTCCAAAGCTCAGACCTCAGACAATTCACAACACAAATAGGTCATCAAGTAGTGTTTGTAAACGTCTTGCTATTATCTTAAACACTGTGTAGTAAAAAATTGTTCTATTTAAGAAAATCGTGTTGGCCTTGGCCTCTTTTCAAAATCAAACGGATATGAGATATTTGACCGTTCCCAGACTTTTCTAACATCCTGTATATTGTTGTTATATATAGTCGTTTACTGCGGAATTGTATTTTTGTATCTTATTTATTTATTCATATAACTATATAGAGTATATCAAATAAAATTGAAATTTACATGAAAACAAAAAAGTACAAAAGAATATAATAATGGAAGTTGTTTACAGTACAGAAAATTTCCAGGAAAAACCCGGTATCAGTCTTTCAGATTTAAATGCACTCATCCCTCTTTCTATGTATTGTGAAAAAATAACTAATTAAAAAAAAATTAAAACTATATTTAGTTATCAAGAATAAACCATGCCTACCTACTTATTTTTTATATAGAATAGAATTTCTTAAGAGTCTTTATAAAAAAATATCAATTTGTCGCTTGTTAGTTTCGTAAAGGCAAATATATAGGTATGAATATCAGTTAAAACGTCAAAATGTCACAAATTATATATTTATAAATATTATTAAAATTTTAATTATACGCACTTAACTTAATTTATATTCCAGTAAAAAAGGATATTTTTTTTAATTCACTGAATCTTGGACCCAAAGTCGGTCTTAGGTTTTGCGGGGCTGTGTGAAAAATATATGCGAGGGCGGGAAAAAAAAACTTTTGCTTACTCGTTAAAAATACCCAAATCAAAAAATATAACTGAATTTTCTATTTTCCTAAAAAATGCACAATAGTTAAATAGCTGTAAATTTAGTAAAACATTTTTTTAAGAAAATTAAGGACTAAAATCTCTAGTATCGTAAATATTTCTTTAAAACAATATTTTCATTTAGATACATTTTAAAAAGTTACAGGCCAATTAGAAGTGCGTTGAAAAATTTGAGCGGAATGGAAAAAAATAGAGCTTCAAAATGCTTTTTTGTTTTTTGTTTTCGATTTTTTTTCAGTTAAAATCATCGTTTTCACTTCATTAGTTTCCCTACAAATTGAACAGATTATCGTAAAAAATATTTTAAAGCTTTAAGGGTTTACTTCACAACTATTTTGATAAAATTGTTTTTAGTTAAAAAAAAGTATTTAAAAATTTGCAGCTAAATTTCGCTTGTACCAAGAAGGAATTGTAGACTTCAAAATCATTTTCTAAGATTTTTCCACCAATTCCTTGATGAAGAAAAAATGAATTGCCATTTAACCAGTATTAACGTTATAGATAGAGGTTAATGAAGTGAAAATTTCAATAACTCGGTGAAAAATATATTTTATATAAAAGTAAGGTCGTTCAAGCTTTTAAATAACATATTAAATTTTTTTATCTTACCAACGCTGCCAAAATTCGAAATTTTTTAGATGTAAATGAAAATATATTTTTTATATAAATCTTAAAGTAAATAAAAAAAAAATAAAAAATAATAAAATATAGGTTATTTTAATTTTTTTTATTTATT
Source organism: Sialis fuliginosa (assembly GCA_961205875.1). Classification (NCBI taxonomy): domain Eukaryota; kingdom Metazoa; phylum Arthropoda; class Insecta; order Megaloptera; family Sialidae; genus Sialis; species Sialis fuliginosa. The sequence continues at coordinate 35,776,413 of OY540810.1, forward strand.
ATAAAAAAAACATCGGTTACGTCGAGACGGTCTACTCTCGGGTCTATTTGCGGTACACACCCTGCACTAATTGGATGCGTAGCATGATACAAATACCAAATGTTACTTGTCAGGATTCTGAAATCCTTGATTGGGATACGCTGAGATGTATTATACCATCTGAACAAAAGGAGAATAGGAAAACAAAATGTAAATGATTGAAAAACAAACTGGTAAAAGACAAAGTGGATAAATATGGGAAAAACAAGAAGCACTTTGTTGTGAAACTTTTTTTTTAAAAAGCTGCTTGTTATTAATGGTGAAACAATTCATTTTAAGTGTGTTCTGCTGACTTTATTGTATTGTCTATTTATTTTAAATTTACAGACTGTGGAGGCTAAAACAGGTTTTTTTTAGGTACAGTTTTGCAACTTACAAGATTTGTTACAAATTTGGTTTAGAATAATACTATAAGTTTGTTCCGATTTTGGTTGTCCACGTCAGGGGTAAAAACTATAACCATGGTTCAATTGCAAAATTCTTCAGATTTTCAGATTTTTTCTAAATAGCGGTCTAAATCAGTATTATAAAAAGCGTGTTTTCAGTTATTTTGTTCAGCGTAGTGGATAAACAAATGATTTTATTTAATTTTTTCAAAACGGAGGTGGCAGGTACTTTTTTAGTAAACAACTTTTATTTGAAACTTTTTTTTTGTATACTTATTTAGACCGCTATTTAGCAAACATCAGAAAATCTTAAGAATTTTAGGGTATTATTCTAAACCACATATGTAATAAATCCTGTGTTAGCAAAACAGTACATAAAATTCGAATTTTAGGTACATTTTAGCCTATACAGCCTTGACAAGTTGGTTCGAAAATTAATTACCTTAAAATTATTTTTGTAAATAATAAATATATTTTTATCTATGTATAAAATTTTCTTTCCTACGTCTGTTTAAGCAGATAACAAAGTAGTTATTTTATTTATGACTATGCTGATATAAACGTAACACTATATTTATTAATTTTTATATCAGTTTATAAAGTACTTTAAAAGTATATATTATAGCCATGATTTTTATGAATCGTTAAAATTTTACGGTCGCTGTTTATTATCAGTTTATAATAAAGATGTCGGTTTTGTTATGATAATGTTGGTGTAAAAAATATTGTTGTATTTTATATACAATAGAGATACAATGTTTATGTTTCCTATTAAACGTTAATCTCCAATCTTTCTGATGTGAATAACGTCTAATGTTTTACTCGAGATACTGGGTGGGCATTTCAGAAACTTGATGTAACACGCAAAGATCAATTTTGCGCGCCAGCGTAAATTTAAAATCAGTATATCTCAACACTCAGAGTACCTACCACGCGGTTTCTGGTCTCAAATTATAGATCACGATTAGATCTACGAGGTACAAGTAAAAATTAAAACATTTAACTAGTTTTAATGTGATAAATTTAATATTATAAAAAAACGACAACAAAAAATTAAATTTTGTATTTTCACGATTGCGATTGTAAATATTAATTAATTGAATTAAAAAAAATAATAACAGTATATTAGAATATATTCTTTATGAACTAAGGTTTTTAATTTTTTTACTAAAGTTGTTTCAATTAATAAAAAAATAAAAAGTAAATTTTGTATTTCAACAATTTTGTTTGTAAATATTAATTGTTTTAATGTTCGTACAAATCATAAGAAATACAAGATATAATGTCTGAGTTTTATTGAACCCTACTGAATTACAGTCAATGTTAAAACTGAATAATAAAAGTAAAATTTTATGTTATTTTCTTCTGCTTTTTAAAAGAAGGAAATGAATTACTATTTTTTCTCTCCTGGCAAGAGAATCAAATGAAAATTGACGATTCAAGTTTAAAATGAATATTAATTATTAATATTATTATTATTATTGTATCACAATTATTATAAATTTTGTGTGATTTGTGTTATTTAGTGTGATTGCTGGTATTCACAAACGCAAAGTTAAATTAACATAATCAAATTAATTGAAAAGCTTATGGTACGGGAGACCCGACTCGCATTTGAATTTATGTAAATATTTTTTATTATTTCCATACTAAACAAATTAATGAACCAATTAATGAACCAGCTAATAATACAAAATATTCTGTCGCCGATCTCTTTTTATTCGATCTCTTTTTATTGTAAAAATTAAATACCTTCTGGTAATCTTTAAATAATTATAATATTATAATCAACAATTTATTTCAGAGTCTAGATTTGATTTATAAATAGTGAATTCCCTACTATCCCTCGTGAACGTTTCCAGCCTTGATTGCCCCAAGACAATTTCCATCCACTTCAAGTAATCTCAGTCAGGTGTTCGGTAGAATAAGTTAAGTATGACTTTCTGACTGTATTGTCAATCAATTCTATTAAATAATAATACAAAATAACATAATCCATCAATTTATAAATATAATCACTTTAATAACTAATCGACTAGTTTGATAATTACTTAACTCTATAGCTGGTAATTAATTAACATCCACCGATCGAAGGTTTGCGGTAAACTGCGCAATCTTCGTGAAAACAAACAGATACTCGTACAGATAAATCACACGGGGTTATTTCTAGTACACAGGTTTAAAGCATTTCTGCATTTATCTTAGATTTATACTCGCTGTACGTCCAAGGATCCCCAAGCATGAAAGCTAGTCACGCGTTCTACTGAAAATGTAAATTGATATTTCTAGACTAATATATATAGGGTGGTCCGGTTTGGGATACAGAAATTTTAGGAGCTGAACCCCTGGCTCGTTGTGAGTAAAAATTTTACGGGAAAGGGGGGTCTATCTTCAACATCCTCTGAGTTACAGGCTGTTTAAAAAATTCCTTCAGAGTAGTAAAGATTATCTCATAATTTCCAAAATAACGTAACTAGAGCATTCACAATGAGTCAGTTTTATAGGTAATTAATTAACATATTTTTCAGTAATAGCGTTATTGCTCATCAAAGTCAATTTTTTTTCTATTTTTTTTTTAAATTTTATGAAAATGACATTTTTCTTAAAAAATACCTATAATACCATATATATCATCTGATCTAAAGAATTAATAAAGATTATTATTATTATTATTATTATTATTATTTTTATGCGTTTGGATTTGGGTCTTACAGTTCTCCAATTTTAAATTTAACTAAATTAATCCCCAAAGTGACTATTTTGCTACCTAACTTATTAAATAAAACAGTCATACATTTTTTTTATTTATAATTACATAATTTTATTATTAATGGTAATTTACTTAATTTTAAAAGTACAATAGGTGCTCAAAGCGTAATTATGTAATTATAAACAAAATTTTGTATGACTGTTTCATATAATAAGGTAGGTAGCAAAATATAATAGTCACTTTGGGGATTAATTTAGTTAAATTTATAATTGGAGAACTGAAGATCCAAGTTTAAACTTTGTGTTGAGAATTTGTAGGCAATATTATGACGTACCAAAATAATGATAAAAAACCACATATTACAAGTAATTTTGGAAAAAAATGTCATTTTCATAAAGTATTTTTTTTTTGACTTTGATGAGCAATAACTCTGAAGTGGAAACGCGGCTAGTAATAACGGTTTTATACTGAAAAATATGTTAATTAATTACCTATGAAACTGACTTGTAGTTGCTCGTTACGTTACTTTGAAAATAATGAGATAATCTTTATTTGTAAGTACTACCCTGAAGGAACTTTTAAACAGCCTCTAGCTCAAAGAGTGTTGAAGATAGACCCCCCTTTCCCATACAATTTTTTACTCACAATGAGCCAGGAGAGAATCAGCTCCTAAAATATCGGTATTCCAAACCGGATCAACCTGTATATGTATTTATATCTCTTATGTAAACATCACGACGCTTGGTATTGTTTATTGGTGTAGTTAGCGTGCTTTGTCGTTACAGAAATATACTTGTACCTATAGGTGATATTTGTTAATTGGTTTTGATTAAGACAATTCAATAGTACCGGTTGACGGTTGGGTAAACATATTAACTATTGTCAGATTTGTAGTTATTGTGTTTGTTTTGGAAACATGTCACGTAAATGTATTGAAGTGCTTCAGTTTATTGATTTATTGAATATTTGGGGCTCTAAAAATAAGTATTTTTACGATCAAATATATTTTTAGAGTTCGGTATCAAAATCAGAAAAAAACACATAGAATCAATGTCTGTTTGTCTGTTTTAGCCTTCTAGCTTCTGAACTGTTTGACCTAGAAAGCTGAGATTTGGTATTATTATAGTAAATTGTGGACCATTATAATATATCTGATAAGTAACACTAATGCCATTCGAAAGTTGAACACCATTTATCACAATGCTAACCTAACGCTACTCATGAGTGTCATTCTCTTACAGCTTTTATGACATTTCTCTATCATTATTTCATTGTCTGCGTGTTTTTGAGATCGCTAATGACGATTATGACATTAGTTTAACGAGATTCAGATTGGACAAAATTTATTGTTAATGTTAATTTACATAATTTTAAAACTAATTATGTAATTATAAATAAAAAAAAATTATGACTATTTCATTTAATAGGGTAGGTAGCAAAATAGTCATTTTGGGGATTATTTTGATAAATTTTTATCTGGAAAATTGTAAGACCTAGGTCCAAACTTGGTACAGTGAATTTGTAGGTAACATTATGACACACCAAAATAATGATAAAATACCACATATTATAGGTACTCTTGGGTAAAATATCATTTTCATAAAAATTTTCAAAAAAATAAACATATTTTTTGACTTTGATGAGCAATAACTCTGAACTGGAAACACGGTAGCAATGACTCTAATACTGAAAAATACGTTAGTTAATTACCTATGAAACTGACTCATTGTGGTTACTCTAGTTGCGTTACTTTGGAAGTTATGAGATAATCTTTGTTTGTAAGTACTACTCAGAAGGAAGTTTTTAAACACCCTGTAGCTCAGAGGGTGTTGAAGATAGACCCCACCTTCCCGTACAATTTTTTACTCAGAATGAGCCAAAGAATCAGCTCTTAAAATATTTGTATCCCAAACCAGACCACCTGTATAACAGTTGTCTACAAAAAAAGGAAAGTAAAAAAAGACAATAATAAAATAGATATTTGAATTTTATTTATTCCTATAAAATATTATTATTTCCTATGCAGTGTGCACGTATCTGAGAATATCAAAATTCTAAATAAATATATATGTGTACATATATCAAGCAATCTTTTCGACTTGAAAATCGTACTCACGAAACTAAATTATGTCACAGAAAATTTATACGTAACGTACATTGCAGATATTTTCTTTGAAATCATTTTTATGTGAAATATTTAATACAGTTCTGATGTATTGAACATGATATAACCATACACCGAATTTTTATTTCGTTAAGTTGACAATAAAAATTTTTATATTGATAAATATTAATATATTTTGAAGCATATACAGGGTTAGTTAAAAGTAAAAACCTGGCCATTTATTTGCTAAATATAAACCACATCAAAATAAATGTTGAATGGTACATTTACGCGCAATAATTTGTTTTTGTTCTTTATGACTACAAAACTATGGAGTCATCAAACATTTTTTTAAATGACAATATATGTAGGTCATATTTGGTATCATTGAACATACATTTTTTTCTTTTTAAAGACACAAAAATGGCATATAATCGATTATCAATTATTTAAAAATATATTAGAGTTCAAAAGGATTGCTGTTGTTTTATTACGTTTTGCGATCTGTAGCGTGTTGCGTGACTTAATAAATGACCAATACTCGACATTTTAAACTTTTTTAAATATAATAACAGAAAATTAATACAAATCGATATCAAATTAACAATAAGTAAATATGGAGACTGTAACGTTTTCTTACTCATTTTATCAATTTTCATACGCAAATAAATATTAGACCTATGTCCGGTATTATAAAGGAGCTAGCAAATTTGCTAGCTATCAAGCATTTTCAAATGAGATATCAAATTTATATAACAGTTCTTTTGGAGTTTGTTGAAGACTTTGACAAGTTTCGCGCACGCGTTGTAGGTAAATATCAACGGTATTAAAACAGTGGTAATATTATGAAAATTATTTTGTACGGTGAAAGATGCCAACTGTGTTACAATTGGTTGAAGTGTCACTGCTCTAAATTCCGTAACTAATCCATAGATACTAGTACAGAATTAATACCCCATTTGAAAGTAATTGCAAGCTAGCAAATTTTGCTAGCTCCTTTATAATACCGGACACTAGAGTAATACACACATGAAAATTATAGCTATTGGGGTATGTAATATGCAATAATAATAAAGTATCGCCTATGGTCGAAATTCGACCAATATTTTACTTGTCTTAACGGCAACATACACATATGATTTTTTTGTGCACATCTATGGTACAGTACCTAACGTAACCTAACCTACTTTTAAACGAAAATCTCTTAACTTATATTGTTTAAAATCTTTTTTGTTGAGCATTAGTTTTTCTATGGACAAAGTCATTACAACTTTTGTAATAAATTTCCCCTTACAAAGAAGAAAGCAATATTTAGCAGCAGGAAACACTGTACCATCACTTAGCGGCAGACAATTTTTAAATAATTGAAATCTTATTTACCTTTCTTTTAATAAACAACGATGATATTATTACACCAAAAAGAAAAATAAGTGCGATACTCACTTTTTTTATACCTTGCTAAAATTCATCGACAATTAATAATTTACCTATATTCGCTACTTCGTGAAAATAATTTACGTTTACTTGAAAATGTTAACAAATAATTTAAATACAAATAATGTCATGTAAATTATTAGTTAGAGGTAAAATTGAAAGCAATTAACAAATATAAGTATGTAAAAAAATATAAATGGCGTTAATTGTCATAAGAATGAAATCGACATAAAATATTCATTTTATCCAAAAATATGCTAAAAATAGAACTAAATTAAAATCAGAAATCTAATTTCTGCAGAACAACCAACGTCTGTATGTGACGCCAGAATAATTGGTAAATGTGTTTTCATTGTTGTTTAACGATTACTTGATGATTTACTGCATTATTTTGACGAAACTAATCGAGCGACGTTTAAATTTTGATAAAAAACTTCTGCCAAGTCAATGCATAGTGCTTCCTCGTATTAAATTCACTAAAGGTAGTTAATAATTGAATAATTTAAATAAAAACCGATAAAGTGTTTAGATTAATTACACTACTGGTCAAAATTAGCGGGATACATACAGTTTTGTTAAAAGCCCAAAGATTAACAACTTTGTTTGTTTATCAATAGGGGGTTTGCAGCCCTTAGAGTGGTGAAAAATTGTAAAGTATGTAAAAGTTAAACTGTAAGTATGGAACTTTTTGTCAAAAAAAAATTGGTAAAATCATTTTTTTAGATTTTATGTGTGACTAAATACACAAAAACTGCACTTATATTAAAATTCTTTTATTTAACCCGCCATAAAAAATACCATAAAGTATGTTATGAAAATTTGTAATTTATTTTATCTTATTTAATGAAATGCAGATTTATTTTTTTAAATCATTTTCTTATGTAAATGACGGACAATGTCTCTTCTGAGGATAACATAAATAAGTTTTCGAGATACAAACTTACTAAAGAGAAAAAACTTGACGATACAAAAAGTTTTGTGTTTATTTTGTAGCATTTAAATTTAATTAACATAAATATTACATTATGCTATATTGATACATTTTTTCATAAAATTCATAATGTAGATATTATAATTTTAATAATTGTAATTTTGATCAACTGTGATCAAAAGAACGATGCACTTATAACTATATAACGTTTACTATAAATAATGATGTACGCTAAAATTATAATTGTGTCAACAAAAAATTGTTATGAACAATGCTTAAATAAATTAAGAATCGAATTATTGATGAAAAAAATAATAAAGCTTTCAGTACACGACACACATAAAGTACATAACCTATATTGTAAAATACATGGGCGGGTATGTATGATAATTCACACGCCAACTAAATAACCAATGGCCCAAAACGTATACACGGATGTTGTGAAAAAGGGACACACAAAAACATACGAACTAGTTCATATGTATAAATATACATATGTATGTATATACAACTGTTATTCGTGTGAAGTCCCTGAATAAAGCATATACGTAATTTTTGTCTTTAATAACTGAATTTATAAAAATTAATATTATTAAAAAATAGTAAATGCTTTAAATGAGAATTAAAATATCTGACTTGGGAACCACGGTACTTTCTTGTACGTAATCCTAACAGTGAATAGTATACGTGATTCTTATTTTATTAAAACATTTCTGACAAACTAATAAGGTAGAATAAAATGAATAATATAGGTAATATAATTCTCTCCATTATATAACAAGTGTTTTTTTTAACGTAATAATTGAAAACGGATGTTTACTCTTACAAATTTTTGAATTTTCGAATTATTTTTGAAATAAGAAAAAAATGTTTTAGATAAAAAATGTCGAGTATATTATTATCTATAATTTTTTCCCCATACATTTTTTTCCAACATTTATGATTTAGACAGAAAGAATTTTTTTATGTAATTATTTAGATTCACTTACACTGTTCACTCTCAGCATTACGTATAAGAAAGTCCCATGGTACCTATGGCAAACACACACACTGTTCAATCTCTGTAATACGTATAAGAAAGTCCTATGACACTCATGGCAGATATTTCTCCTCTGTTATGAACCATTTGAATTATAATAATTTTTTTTTCAAAAATTCGATTTTTACGAAAAAATGAATAAAACATAAATTATAGATAATGATATTATCTACAATTTTTAACTTGACCATTTTCTCTATTTCGCACTGTTTCAGAGTAATTCGGAAAATTCAAAAATAGGACGTTTTCTTCCCAGACAAAAATTAATCTTAAATATAACATTTCACCCTTTTACGATTTGTCGTATTTGAGTTACAGCGCTTATAGCAGACCGATAGACCGACCGACAGACGGACACACAGACATCATGGCGAAAATAGTCAGAATGGCTTAAGGGAAGATCAAAATGGATAATTCCATCAAAATCCGGATTTCGAAAAAAATCGGCTTCACTATACTCATACTATAAGTATATTTCATATACATGGTATAAAAAAGTAAAAAAAATATTATATTTAATGTTCTTTTCGATTCTATTTCTATTCTATTTTATTTTATTCAAAGTTTGGAATAATGATACCTATCTAATACTTACATTTTCAAAATATAAAAAAATGTAGTTTACAAAAAATACTCTCAACTGTAGTGGGTCTTTCAGCAAAGTTTCAACACAATAAAGTTAAACCTTAAACCGAACCCGTACAACATTTGATGCTCCATGTATTTTGCTAGGCCCGTATTGAATAAAACAAACTTTTTATACAAATAAATGTTCAGTCCTATTACATTTATAATTTATTTAATGATGTTTACTTAGTGTGCCCTTTAAAGGTTAATATTTTTACATGATATTGAAAGTTTTGATGTGTTAAAGATAAAAATATCTTTTCACTAAATTATATTATTACGTTTCAAGTCAAAGATTTGAATGCTCGTAAATCTAGCAACTACAAAGGAAGTCTTTTACAATGGAAAATTAAATAAAATCTTGAAATTTTACATATATATAAAGGTACAATAAAAGGAAAAACAAAAATAGCATTTATAACATTTACGTCTATGTATACTATTCAGTCTCGTTCACGTGAATATTTCAAAGTAAAAAGAAAGATTGATTGGTATAAAGCATTCTATTTGAATTATAAAAAACATACATACTTTGTATGAAAGAAATTCACAAAAAGTGAGCAACGTTTCGTGAAAATTTGTCAAAGATAGAATCTACAACGTTTTAACTATTTGTTACAAGAAAGGTGATTTATAACTGCAGAATCGTGTGGATAGAAGGATTTGAAATTTAATGAAGCGGGTTTTAATGTAATTTATTGTACGCCAACGAGAAGGCTGCACAAAAGAGACGAGAATGCAACGCGTGTTTAATTCGCTATCTGTGTTAACAAGGAATATGAATTAGATAAATGCATTTGATGTTTTTGATGAAAGTTATGTTCACGAATAATGAATTTTGCTTCCTCGCCATATCGAAAATATGAGAAGCTTTGTGATCGTTTTACAAAAATAAGTTTCTCTCCGATTTCAAAATTTTCAATTGATCTTTTCCGTTTTAGGTGAAGATAAACACTTTTCGTACCATGTCTACTGCGTGTGTGTGTTTGTCCCCTGAATTCTTGTCATGAACCACTGAACCGATATTAATGAAACTTTGATTGAAATCTGGCTTGAGGACGGTCTCATTTATAAATCATTAAAATCGCGTGTAAGAGGGAGGGGTGATATCCCAAAATAGTTATTTTTGTAAAGATTTCTCAAGAACGACACATGTTACGTGAACATTTTTTCTTTTAAAAAGGCTACTAAAAATTTTGTAATAAAATATGCCCTTAAGAAGATTTATCTTCATTTGCATAAAAAATCTTTTTCAATAAAATTGTATAAAAATTCAATGGTGAACTAATTGCAGTTTATCTGAATGCTTTATCGGTATTTACTAAAATTATTCGACAGTTAACTAGCTTTGCTGAATTTAGTACGAGGAAGCACGACTTTTTTCACAATTCACTTGGCAGATATTTTTATTTTAAGCTACTTCTTGTTAGTCAATGATGTTCAACTACAGTAAGACTCCGTTAACGCTGTTTCGGTTTAACACGGTTTTTTCGGTTACTTTTTTTTATTAATTATTCATTTACATTAATTTCATCGCTTAAGCGCAATTTTTCATATTATATGAACATAAAATGCCTGAACGTGACAGCACAGCCGCAGGCAAACAACGTTAAATGATTTCTTTACAAAAGAAAACTAGTGTTAAATCACGAAGAACCTTCCACGTCAATATAATCACGCAAATATTTTTTGTTTTTATGAATATTTTTTATTCAAATATTGATATTACAAATAAAAGTTGCCAAAGTATTAAAAAAATATTTTATGACATTATGAGGTAATGCACCAGTTATGGTCGCTATAAGAGCAAGTTTTCGGTTTTTTGAATTAATGGGCTTGTTTTTTGTAATTCTCATGAACTCATGTTACTAATAAAACAAGTAACTCTTTATTTAATCAATTTAATAACCAAAGTCCGCAAATATAGTTTGTTTTTTAAATTAAAGCCTTTTATTATGTTCATGTTTTTTCTCCAGTAATGGCAAAGGTAAAACCAGTAATGAGCAAGCAGTGATGGATACTTGCTAATGATTACAAAATGAGAAGTACTATGACACAAAAAATATAAAAGAAAGAATCGTCAAATTTGAAACAATGTAATGATAATATAATAATTAATACATAAATTATACTAATAATTAGTTTAAATGTCCATCATATTGACGCCTATTGGTCGATTGTCATCAAATAACGCTGTAAGACAGTTAAATGTATATAGATTAATATTCAGAATAGGTAATAATCAAATATCAACACATATCTATTTTTAATTCCGTACATTTAATTAAAATTTTTCCATTACTGGGGTCCTTGCCAAGACTGGTACCACTACTTTATTTACATTGTAGAATTATAAAAGTTATTCAAACTTTAAGGCTTCCTTATTTTAATGTTGTGTTTTGCTTATTGGCTGAAGCAAAGACCAAAAAAAAAATTAACAAAATGTTTTATGGAACTCTAATTTACACAACATTTCAATGAAAAATTCCTTTATTATATGTGTACCCAAGTGTGTTTATGTATCATATGTATATTTATATATGCATATATTTTGTTTTTTCTGTTCTTTGAACACGCTGTAGGTGTAGAGACGCTTGAATCATCACCAACTCACTTTTTAAAACGCAGAATAAAATTTACATAAATTATAAATGCTTGTTTATTTGGTTTCTTTCTACCTACGTCTGTCCAAACAGTATTTATTCATTCTATTAAAAATAGTAGGGTGGGTTTATTTATTTATATTTAATTTGTAATTATGTTAATAACACATAGTGCTTTCTGTATATCTAACCAAAATAACAATTTCTTTTGGAATTTATACCATCACAAAATGTTTAAATTAAATGTTAATACGTATCTATACGGGTCATTTAAAAGAAATGTAAAAAACTAACAGTGTTTCGAGGATGTTATTTTAAACAAAAAACTTTATATGAACATGTGTTCGGAAATTCTTCGTGGGGGAGTTACAACTCACTTAAATATTATGCCCACTGTTTATTTATTATCTAGAAAACCCATTGCTGTACAGTTAATTGTACATTAATTATTTAGTCCAGAGGTGTATAGCAACAATGGGTCCTTCAATGTTTATCTTATATTTTTTTATAATTTGATTTTTTTTTAATTAGACATTTACACAAAATATACTTAATTTGTCATAGAATTTGAAGCATCTGCATTAGGTAAAATTCTGTAGTGATTTTTTTTTGAATGAATATTTTTCGTAAATAATATAAATTAATAATATAATAATATAAATTAATAATAGTAATATATAATATTAATAATATAAATTAAAGTACATTTTTTGTGTATTTCTTATCATATAATCATTTAACATAGTATCATATACATACATATAAGTGTTCGAGGAAGGAAAATATAAAAGAACAAAAATATACAAGGTACCCGTTAACTTCTTACACCTCTGGTCAAAATAATTATTGGTTCATACTGAAAATCGATTACACTTATTAATACCAAACCAATTATATATCAGATATGTATATATTTTTTTATCCATAGAACATTATATTGTCGTCTGGTGATAAACTTTTTTCGACAGCTTTTTGTGTTGTATAAGTATTTTCATTGTTTGTGTACTATGTTGTATTGTGTTGGGTTCACAGGGACACGTGAATAATTGGGAGGTTGCTAATGGGTCGATCATAGCAGGGTGTAGACAAACATGGTGACCATGTTGATAGGATTTGTGTGTATGGGTTCATTAGGTATCGGGGGTATATAAATGGTATATTTAAAAATCATGTTTTTATTAATTTAACTTAATTTTGTTTAAAAAAGTAATTGTGTATTGATTTTGGTATTTTATATAAAAGTCATTATTATTATAAATTATAATTGTATCACAATGAACATAATTTTACACTTGTCCTGGCTGAAGGTGGTACGTCTGATTGCATATAACTAAAAATACACATCTTCGATTTACTGTTTAAGTTTTTTTTACATGTGTTGTCAATCATTCTGCATATTATATGTTGAGTTTATAATAACAATATCATTTTTTAGAATAAGTTGTTTTTTGCAATGAATTTTTTCATGAATAAAATTGGATATCATATTCAATATACATATATAAAATTTAATTTTGTATTTATGGAACGTACCATGTTGATATTTTCAATATAATATGAAGTATGTACGTACAAAGTATACATATATGTATATTATATAAATATTACAGTCAGTTACGAGGCTGTGTGTGGGGTTGAAAAAAAAATTAATTTACTCATTAAAGATACATATATATATATTTTTTAAATCTAAAAATAATTATTAAAAAATCCTGTAGTGAGATGAATTATGTGATTTTATTAATATTCACTGTATAAAATCAGAAAATGTTTATATCATTGTAAAGTGTATTTAATTCTCTTTAATTTAAGTTGAATTATATTTAGCGTATATTTATTAATTTTTCGAATATAAGCCTTTTAAATGAGTTAAAGATTTATTCGTTCAGTAAGAATTTGATTACATTTTTCAGTGATAGACCAGTAACGTTATGAAGATTCCCATATAATCACTTGCATGAATTCTAATGTGAAAAAAAATTTGGTTGGTGCAGGTTTATTCATTTGGTTATAAAAAACATAATATGTGCATATATGAAACAATTTATAAACAATTGTCAAAGTTATATGAATAGCATTTTTTTACCTGCTACGGCTTACGTAGTGAGAATTAAGCAATATATGACAAAATGCCTCAGAACCTTTTTTGTAAATTACAAAATTTCCCATCAAAACTTTAGACATGAGAGATGCCCGCGTTTTTCGCGCGACTCGAGAAATAGACCGTGTACGTTGGCTTAAGGAGGTTGGGAAGTTACTTTTGAGTGGAAGGCGATGGGGTAAGATGCAGTTTTCGGTTGTCAAAACTACGACTTGTCTTTCTCACTTGCACTTATGTATTTGTCATTACTTGTCATTTTACAATGCCAGCTAGCGCCGTTGCCATGTTACGCATTAATTTCAAATATTTATACATAATTTCACACATTTTTTATATTTCTTTTATTGTTTTCTTAATAATGGTGTAGTTAAAACATGTAATTCTTCTTTAAATAATTACATAATTGTAATATACTTAATTTTCAAATCAATCTTACTGTTTTTTAAATTAATTTTTATCATTTTTCTATCTTTTAACAATCTATTTTTATCAACTGCTATTTAACGCCAACTGGAATTATTAAAATTAATTTTCTTAAAAATGATTCATTCTGAATGTTTGAACAACTGTGTGAAATTTCAACTAATTTCTACCGGTAAACGTAACTTTTCAACCTCTTTATAGCAAAAAATTCTGAAAAAATTCACGTATCGCTCGCTCAGATAGATATACATATGTACCTAAATATAAAAAGTGCATTAACACTGACCTTGCGTTTTGAGCGCGCGATCCGTTGGTCGCGCGAGTTCTCTGCCTCGCCTGGGATGCGCTTGCACCAGACAACGAGAGCTATCCGCGTGTACGTGAACACGAGCACGCCGAGCGGGATCATCAGCTGTAGCGCCATCAATGTCCCGCTGTAGTACGTGAAGTACTCCTGCACTGGCCACACTTCCGTGCACACGAATCTGCAAGTTAAGGTTAGGTTGTCATAATTAATGTCCCAGGATAGATGTAACAAGAGGTGTAATGAACAAAACAGTTTCGAATTTCGGAATGACATTTGAGATCGAGTCTTGCTTGATGTAAAACTAACGTATACCAAAAATTAGTTGGTTTGGTCTTCTATAGGGTGTTTAATAGTAAAGTTGAAAAAATTACCAAGAATAAAACAACTTTGTTTTTAAAAATAAAAATAAAAATACTAAGAAAAGTTGCTTAAAATGTAATGTAACAATTTCAGAACAATAAAATAAATTGAAATGAAACAAATAAAATAAAATGTAAAATAAATAAATTATTGTTAATCTATGTAGGTACTATGGGTTTCAGAAGTCGTCTGAAATCCTAAAGGTCAGAATCGCTTACAACAGATTCAAAAATATTAAGACATCATCGGTTATCTTTTTCTAGGGCGGAACTTATATAGTTACATCATTTTAAATAAAAACACAAATATACGTCCATTTCATTAATTCATTTTATATATCAAGTTTAACATATTTTAATACTAAAATTCGGAATATCAAATATTTATTGCCACAAAATTTACTTATACAATTTTCAATAGATTACATAATAATTTAATCGTTTTTCTTTATCTAGCAAATGAGTTTCAAAATATCTGTCTTTGTTTGGTACATGGAGAAATGATTTAAATATTATAATAATTAAATCAGAGGAGCCTGCTAAGATTGTGATACGCGAATTTGAATGAAAACTGGTCGACCACTTCTGCATGCGAATTTATATAGTTTCACTTCCCAAAAGCTGACTAAAATGCTCTATCTATGAGTTTGAATGCCCCCTTGTTAGTGAGTAAATATTTTTTTTACTGAAAGCAGTTAAAAGTAGTTAAATTAAAGTCAGGATATATAGTAATAATGGAAACGCCTATAAACAACACAATAAAATATAGTTATCAGAATAAAACAGACAAATACAACGTTACGACAATCATAAAATCAAAACGTTCATGACTACAATCGCGTACATACACAAACATTAAGTGAAAACATTTAACATGTGTAATTAAATTCAGTTAATTACAACAGTGTTATAAAGCTCACAATATCAAAGTCTATAAACGATACAACGAATTCTACACGCCAATGTCAACTTGTCATTTAGAAAAAAAATGTAGCACGTGTTACAGTGTGTTACAAATGAAATACTTTTTTGTTACAATTTTTTATAACATGACCAAAAATAATTCTACTTTTTCAATATCTTTGCTTCCTCGAATATCGAAGATACGAGAAGCTTTGTGATCGTTTTAGAATAAGACAAAAAAACTGTTCTCCGATTTCGAAAATTTAAACTAATTTTTTTGTTCAGGTCAAAACAAACACTTTTTGGTCGTGTCTGTCTGTGTGTGTCCCTTCAATATTTGTTACACGGATAACTCATGAACTTACTTTCAATTTTTTATACTTTACGTCCATAATTGGCCACCAATTCTATCTCTGTGCTAAATTTCAATTTTTTACGTTGAATAGTTTCAGAGAAAATTGTTTGTGACAGCCGGACGGACGGACACCGAAGTGATTCCATAAGTGTTCCGTTTGGCACGGAACATTAAAAACGAGAACCAATCAAAGGATATGTCATAGCCACTTCATATAATATAGCATTTCATGAAAAGTTTAGACGCTTTGCGAACTACGGACAGATAGTGTAATTACCAGCGCTCAACGACTCATTACACCAAGTGTCTAAAAATTGTAGTCATTTCATGAAGTGCAGCTAGCTTCTTGGTTTGTATACTGTATGCCAAACGATTACACCATCCGGATCCGTCTAATCTAGTTATATATTTTATGAAAGCTGTATATATAAGCCGATGCCGATAGTAAAATACCTACATTGTTTATAATTATAAATAAAAAGTGCGCATTATAATTTATTATTTTGTGCAAAAAAAAACAATTGTTTTGGAGGCAAAAATTGAGTCACCATTTTAAACTATATTAATCTCAGGAAATTCGGCTTGCAAAGATTGCCCTAACCAAGCGACAGTCTTTTTTAAACAGTTTGTTGTAGCAGAGATTAAATTCCCGTTTTAAATTATATTAACCTTCAGATGCATAGCTTTATTGAGGTTTTCTCTAATAAACCAACCTTTTATAATATCACCTTTGTTCGGCTCTATGGTTTCGTTATCGACATAAAAGCTCTAGCTATTTCATGAAATGAAGGGATACTCAAAGGTGTTTCACGGGGTACTTCTTAATATTTTTTAAATTTAATAATTTTGCATTTTGAGCAACAAATTTTGCATAAATGTGATTTTTAACTTTTTTTTTAAATTTCGTAATGCGTATTTTATTTTTTAACATCAAATAAAAACAGTTTTAAAATTGGAATAGTATGTAAATACATTTTTTCAAACATTTCCTGATTCCCCCCTGGACCTGCCCTTACGGGTACGCCTGTAACATTAACTCTCGAAAGGGGATTTTAACTTTGGTAAACACTTGTTGTTTGGCATCACAGTACAAGCCTAAAATCTGCTTGCACTTCAAGAAATGGCTACAAATTTTAGACATTCGATGTAATAAGTCGATGAGTGCTGATTACTACACTATCTGTGCGTAGATCGTCATGAAATACAATTGTGTTACATCGAGTTGCTACGGATTAAGG
Source organism: Sialis fuliginosa (assembly GCA_961205875.1). NCBI lineage: Eukaryota > Metazoa > Arthropoda > Insecta > Megaloptera > Sialidae > Sialis > Sialis fuliginosa. Next base: position 35,793,972 of record OY540810.1, read on the forward strand.
TTAAGTGCCGCCCTGGGCATAAAAATACTGCCAAGGGAAAATATAACCTATTTTCTTCAACAATCGCATATTTTAAATATGCGATTGTTGAAGTAAACAAATATGGGCGGATGTAGTTAATGTGTTGGTACACAGATGGCAGCAAGTTGATTAGGTCGTTCAGAACGAAAATCGTGCGCTAATTCGAAATCAGTAGTTCAATTGATAGAGGCGAATATTGGATATTTGAAAAATGAGGACAATCGAAATCGTCAGAGAATTTTTACAAGATGTAGATAATCGGAGTAAATTTTTGTATTTTTTTAGTGTTGTGTATTAAACAAAACTTTGCCGCCCTGGGCAGTAGCCCATGTTGCCCATGCCTAAATCCGCCGTTGCAGATATGCATTTAGAATTTATGGATACGATGGATAGTTTTACGTAATTGGAACAAATGCTTTATGATCTGATTTAACACTTTGTAACTATAAACGCCACTCGTATGACGACTCGTTACGTAATTCTAGTTCAGTGGTGCGATTGCGGTTTGTATAAAAGAGGTGGGGTACACGGTAGAAATACTACCGTAATATCCATGCATGCGTTATACTGATATATAAATTAAGTAAATGTACTGTTAAAAATTAATGTAGACATTTCTAGTAGGTATAGATTTAACTGCCAAAAATCAAGACGTAGATATAAACCTTATTTATCTTATTAGGAATTCTAAACACTTAATAGATGAATCTATTCGTTCGATGCCATTGAAATAGGGCTATATATACGAAACGAGAGTTTCGTCTAATGAAAAATGAGCCTTTCATCTCGGTCTGGTCTCGTCGAAAAGTAAGCCGGTCTTGTCTCGTATTAAGGATCTGAAATAGAGCTGTATACGAAATGAGCTCATCTAGTAAGTTTGGTCTCATTTTGGTTTTTAAAGTCTCGTTTCACAAGGGGATCACCAGACTCTTGTCGCACCAATTTGCTTTTAAAAAATTAGGGTTATAGACAAACCTATACAACAAACCGTTTGACGGAAAACTCATAAACAAACGAGAAAAAAATTATGAAATTTCTCTGTAAATTCGCTTAAACATATGTACGTATCCATCAGTTGAAGACAAACGCAACACTAGTGATGGCTCGGTCGTTAGCGCTACGGGCTGACAACCGTGAATGACCGGGTTCGATCCTCGGTGCGATCGATATTTTTTATAGGCACATATATTTAAGCGAATTAACAGAGGAATTTCATAATTTTTTTTCTCGTTTGTTTATGAGTTTTCAGTTAAATGACTTGGTGTGTAGTTTGTCCATGGTGCTATTACAACCCTAATTTTTTTTAAACAAATTGGTGTGACAAGGGTCTGGTGGTCCCTTTGTCAGTTTTAGTCTTATAATTAACTGTCTCGCCTCGAACTTATCTCGTGAAAATTAAAACCGACTTAGTCTTTGTGACGGAGACCGAGAAAAGTCTATCTTAACGAAACTTATTAAAGATATCGTCTCGGTCTAGACCAGCGGTCACCAAATTATAGCCCGCGGGCCGAATCCGGTCCTCCAATTTTTTTCATCCAGCCCCTGATTTTTATATATAAATATTTTGTATACATATATGTATAAGAAATATTAATTTTATTATAATGTTATTAGTTATATCACAACAATCATTACAAATTACATAATAGATCGTATTAAAAACGTTACATTATGTAAATTAATTATTTGATGTAAATATGTGTATTTATCTACATTTCAATAGATATTTTCCATTATAAACGATATATAATCTATTGCACATGTAAATAAATAGGATTCCAACAAGAAAATTTTTCGTCCGGCCCTCTATATTTAAAAACAATTCGATTCAGCCCGTTTCTCGAAAAGTTTGGTGATCCCTGGTCTAGACAGATAATCTCGTAGTTACTGGATTAAATTAAAATAATAAAATAATTTTAAAAATATTGATTAATTATGTAAATCCATTTAACTATCAAAACGATTAATTATCATATTCATATTAAAGGAATGTTCAGCAAAAAGTTTTTAATAAAATGTTTAAAATTCAAGTCAAAGAGAAAATACATATATGTTAAAAACTGAAATAATAATCATTTATAATGCATAAAACAAACGAATTACAAGTGCTTTGAGATTGTGTTAATTTTAATGGTTTTAATTAATTAATGCATAATATTCACAAGATGTATATAATTTGCAAAAGTACAGAATATAAACTTTAGAGACAATAGATTTATAACTTTGCAACAAAAGTTTTAAATATTGAAAGAAATACTAATATACATCAAGTATTTACGGTAAAGAAAATTAAAATAATGGTCGCTTGCTGTAAATTTCAGAATGAATTACAAAATGTAAACTAGGCACTTCAATTAATGGCTGTAGCAACGTTAGAGAGATAATTGGTAAACATTAATGGTTATTAATTAGTTTGATTTTAAAGTCTTCCAATTTGTTTTGATAAACATAGGTATATTTTTTACAAATAACTATATTACGAACATAAAATGTTTACTTAATGCAAGAGGAATTTTTTTTTATGTTACGTGAAAATTTTATAGAATATTTTTTGTAGGGCATTACATTTCCTATAATATGGGTACAACATTTGTTGTAAAATATTCCCTTACAAAGATTTATCTCAATTTATTTTAAAAATTCGTGTTTTGTTTTTCTAAATTGATATTTGCTTGTATATATTAAATGTCTTTTTGACGTTTTAAATGCCATTTTAGCGTTTTAAATGTCATTTTGACGTTTGCATTTTAGATTTAGATTGAAATTGTCAAAAAATTAAAAATATATGAAAAAATATTCTAGTGCGTTTTAAGAAAAATTTCGAACTAATATTTTTTTAGTAAAATTGTATACAAATTAAATGGTTAACCAATCCCTGGCAATTTATATAAACACTATCGGTTTTTATTTAAATTGGAATAATTAACTACCTTTGGTGAATTTAGCACGAGGAAGCACTGAGCCCAACTGACAGTGTTCTTAAAAGAATGATTTTAAATATAGGTCTTTCGTGAAACTAGAAATTAAACACATTTCATGTTCAAGGCTATCATAATATTACCACTTTAAGCATTTATAAATTATCTTAATTAAAATAATAAGAGTATAGTTAATTATAATTAAATATTCAATTATATATAATTGTAATTATTGTATCTTAAATTAGATTAGTTTCAACTACGAACGGATAATTATTTTATCTTTGCATAATTTTGAGTAACTATTTAAATTATATTATTAAAAATTAAAGTGGAAAATAAATGTTTGTTTTATTCTTCCGAATGCTATTGTTAATTCTTTTTGTGTTACGTATGATATGTATATTATATGAAAAGTTTTAAAATACACAATCGAAAAAAGATAATCTAATTGACGCATTGGATATTTTAAAAATGAATAAAATATGAAAAATATTTCGAAAGAAACACCATTTACTATTTAAAATATTATATTGATTGAAATTATGTATTATTTTATGTTTTTCTCTACTTTCTCATCCAAATAAGTTGTTATTTATCTACATTCTATATATTAATAAAAAATGTAAAATGAAATTACATTCGTAGAGAAAATTGTACTTCACATACAAGAATATATATATGTTACATGCACATTAGGGTGTCCGTACAAATTAAAATATTGTCGGAACGCCCCCTTAAATAAGTTAGCCACTAACTCAGCATTGACAATTAATATTTAGGCTATACTCAATGACCTTTAAATTTAACGTGTATTTTAAATAACAATTTTCATGTTTTTCTAAAAAATACTACTTTTTTATCATTTTTCCCTGTTTTTCCTTTATATTATAACTTTTTGAAATTTTTATAGAAGACTCTATAAATTAAAAAAATTAATTTTAAAATTCCATCTCCGCTGAAAATCGATATTTTGTTAAATTTGACAAATTTTTATGTTTACTAAATCTATTTTCTCTGGAGATGTTTATAAACTAATTAAATAAAACTTTAAAAATTTACCAGCTATCAAAAAAAGTCATAATATACATGAAAAACGGGAAAAATTGAGAAAAAAGTAGTATTTTTTAGAAAAACATGAAAATTGCTATTTAAAATACACGTTAAATTTAAACTGCATTGAGCATATTCTAAATATTAATTGTCAACACTGAGTTTGTGGCTACCTTATTGTTTGGTCACAAAGAACAGATTGAGGGGGCGTCCTGTTAATATTTCAATTTGTACGGGCAACCTCATGCACATATAAAAACATAACTTATGAGCCTGATAGTGACAGTTCTTCTTCTCTCGTGGCATACTTATCTATATAGCCCCAAGTATACAGATAAGTGTGATAAGTTTTATACGTTTAGTTTGACACCTCGTAAAAACTTTAAAACTGCACGACATCTATAGGTGTATCTACACTCTACAGATATAGATATGTAGAGAACTACATAAGTTAATGAATACTTCACATTTTAAAGATAATGATTGCATATAATGCAATTTACAAAACAGTGTTTTTCAATTTAATTTCACCACGATATCATTTAGATATCCATTAGAAAAATGCGGAATCTTAAATAATATTCTTATATAATATAAGAAGCTTTAAAAAATGAGATAAAAGAAGCACAGTAGCATCTGTGTGGCAACTAATAACGTAGAAAAAAAAGTACGTCTATTTCCACTTTAATTAACTTTACTTTTTTATGCTACTGTATTAATAGATCGATGGATGGAGGGTTTAAACTAATTTTATTATAAATGGGACAATATAAGCTATCTATCGTATGATTCCAATTACAACCTTTCTTATCACGTTTTCTCTTTTGTATTACACTGTTCCTTTTTTTTCCTGAAAATCATCTATTACAGGCCGACTGTTGTCTCGATATCCGTTGCCCAAATTGCTCTATAACATCAGATTTTTTTAAATAACCTAAGCTAAAAAAAACAAAATAACGACTTAGCCATAGACATAGAGAATGGATCACGCATCTGACTCGAAAACAGAGTCGTGCCAAAATAAAGAGATAGAAACAGGTTTGGAATATACTTGTCCTTTTTAAACAGGAGTGTAACTATTTAATTCTTGACCCAGAACATAAAAAATATTCATATGTAGATATATATAAAGAGGTTAAAAACAAAAAATAATTAACGTTATAAAAAAATTTTATTAAAAAAAACAATTATTGATTTCTAAATAATATAAGTTTCAAATTTTTTGACCCAATTTTAATATCTTGTTCTTCCTTTTTCGTAGCTTCGTAATGTAACCTAATATCAAAAACAAAAAAATAATTTTGTTAAGTAAATCTTGTATGTGCTGTTTGTAAGTGCAATCCACGTTTTGATTTTGTAGCAACCACATGGGAATTGATTTAAAACTATTTTTTTTATATATATATTTAATATTTTTTGTAGCAAAAATGTTATTTTCCCAGAATATCCGTTCATAATTTTGCAAATTTCTATCAGATCAATTGATGTTTTTTTTTTAAATTTCCTCGATGAAATATGAACCATTATAATATGTTTATTGTTTATATTATTTACTTTTCTAATAAAAAACTTATTGCACAAAAATCACAAGATAGATATACAAAAATATATCGGACAGAAATATTACTCTGAACTATAGTATGCTACCAATCAGATTCTTAGAAAAAGAGATAGATATATTCCAAACTACACTGTATCTCTCTCTCACTTTTTGAACAGATGTTACACCATTGAGAATGCACTGTCTATTCTCTATGTCTATAATTTTAGCAATGTTTAAGAATTTATTACCAAGTAGGAATTTTTTTAAAGTTTTCGTTCACGGTAAGATATAATACTATCTTTCGTCATTAAAATGAATTTTTACTTTTTACTGTACGCTTTTTTTTACCGAAATATTATATTATTTTACCTGCCTTAACGGCAACATACACACATGATTTTTTTTTTGTATATCTATGGCACAGTACCTACCTTTCAAATGATATAAGTTTCATTCACCTCCTTTTATAATAAATACTAAAAAAACGTACGACTATTTTCGATGCTGTATAGATATCATTATTAATGATAATCAGAAATACATATTTATTTATTAACTGTATTTTTTGTACCATAAGCGAAATAAATTAACAATGATATTATTAATCAATACTAATATGGATCACGTTACTAAATAGAACAATAGCAATCTTCCCTTTCATAGACATTTTGCACTTTTTTCTTTAATCGATATTTTCTTAAGTGGGTTGCGTGTATCACTTTCTAGAATATCAGACGATACCAAGGAGGCTGCTAACAGTAAGTTGACATGCTATCTTTATTACATGTGTCAGATATCCTGAAACTTTATGATCCATATAATAATATAGGAAATGTTAAAGTTCATAATCAACCGTATCGTTGACACACATTTTGGCAGTTTTATGACACTTCTGACTGATTGTAAGTATGTACATATATAATAAATAGTAAGTATTCATTATTTTGTGTTCGTTTTATGTTTTATTATTCGAATGATAAAATGTTAATTTTAGCATGTACATATATATGTATATGTATAAAAGTTTTCAACAATAAATTGTATTTATTTGATTTTTATTATAAAAAATAAACCATTATTTTTATTTCTTTTATAACAATTTTAAGTAAGGTGCATGTCGTAAATATATTATTATTTTGTGTTTTGAATAAAAATTTATGTTATGAAATTTAGTAATTGAAATTATTCTCTCTTATATTTGTTTAATTAAATTTGTTAACAAACGTACCCCTAATGTGTAATACCCAATACCTAATCCTAGACAACCATGCCGTACTGTATGCCAAATCCTGCCCTGACAGGCACAGAGGCAACCTCCATTCCGTATTTGTGTCGCCGTTTCTATATGTTGTACGTGTAGGCGTTTATCTCACATCAGGAAGAAGAATGAACATGTAAAGAAAATTAGATGGCTAATTTTGTAAAGAAGAATGCCAAGAAATTTAAATTAAAAAAAAAATATTAACCCGGTATGTACTAGTATATCTACAACAAGAAACACTATCGTGCTGAATAGAGATGGGACTGCTACTGCGGTAGCTTGCTTTTTGTACTGAACAGAAAGATCAGACTGCTCTGATCTTTAACATACATGTTATCCTGCTCTTTGCTTGTTTTTTTTTAAAAAAGGTAAAAACTTTGATTTAAGATGTGATTATATCACTGCTACTGCTAACTACTCTTTGTCTTAACTGCTCTCTGTGATTACTGCTAACTAAAAATCGTTATCAAGCCCATCTCTAGTACTAAACTGAAATAAATTATAATATATAGTAAACGTATATCAGGATCCAAATATGTAGGTATGTATTATATTATAATGGATTTTTTTATTAGTAAAACTATTGTTTTGTGATCAAGTAAAACCGGTCAATTGTATACGAGTTATGTTCACGAAATGCACTACTTGTACCTATTGAATTCTTCTTTCTAGTCTTCTATTTCAAATAATGTAGAGATTGTTCAGGAATCTGAGGGTCGTGACAGATAGCTATAATTTTATTTAAGGAACATAGAAAAACGCTTACTGCTAGTCGCTTATAGTAGTAAAAGAAATGGTACTAAAATAGAAATATATTTTCGAATCGATTACTTTGGCTTTTGGGTGTTAGTCACAGCGTTTTGATCGGTATCTCAATTAATGTTTCGTCACGTAATGCATTAGACATTTTGCACTTGCATGACTATTTTTGTTCCATCGTGGAATCACATAATTGTATTTTGTATTCTAAAATATGCAATTGTTGACTTTTTCCCCTCACGCGCATAGAGTGCATACGAATACATTTGCGCGTTTATATATGTATATGAAAATGAAACACGTGTGCTTTAACAGCTTTTTTTTACTGCGTGGTTATTACGCAGAATACAACTGTCACTTCAGTATACTGAGGTTCTAATTTACAACATTATATATTTTAGTATTTTTGGGTTATATTGTGATGAAATACATCTTTCATTTACATTGTTATACTACTAACCATTCCGTACCACGCATTCACTGTTTGGGCTCTAGAGAAGTTGGAAACCAATTTTAGCCAAAAAATCATTTTCAGTGACGTTTCGTACGATTTGATGCCCGTAGAATTTTTTTTGGAGTTTGTTAAATTTCTGGTTTATGTTAATAAGCCAGCAACAATTTGCGACCTTGAGGACAACGTTGTTTGTGTCATTAACGAAATGAGGCCAACTTATGTGCCCGAGACATCCAAAATTGGATCTCTTGGATGACCGCCGTCAAGCAAAACCGTGGAGGCCATTTGAACGATATTATTTTTAAAACATAATGGCATCGAATGCTCTTTAACTTGAAATGAAAAGATCCGCTATATCTCAAATAAAACTTGTTTTATTTAAATTCAAAGATGTACGGATGACCCTTTACATTTATTTTTATGAAGTATAAAATTTTTGAGACAAAACGTTATCTTGAATTGGTATCGACCTTGTACTATAAAATATTGAGTTGTTTTTGAACAATTTAGATGCAATACGATATGTTTTATTACTTGTAAAAGACGTATAACTTCTCGGTGATAACAACGCACACCACGAATTCATGAATAACATTTTACAAAAGAAAATTCGAAATTTTTATTTTACTATAAAATTTAAAATCTGAATTTGATTGGATTCTTATTACATTTTATTTATTAAATTAGTATTCATCATGCAAGCCCATAATAATTTTTGTTTGTTTTGAATTTTGATAAAATTAATTTCTTTGTAAAGAACTCCTTTATGCTCATTCTCTGCATAATAAACTAAGCAGTTATCAGAGATATTATTTAAGTTCAGTGGTAACAGAGGCAGAGAGTGAAATTAATGTACCTAATTATGGGTTTTTTACATCCACACTGTTGTTTTGCATGCCTTTGTGGTTTTTTTGTGCGAAATTTACGAAAGAAATAAAAATAATATATGCACGTTTTATATGTACACATTCGTATTACCTACTTTGAAATTGGTGAGTGTAAATATGAGAGTTTTGAACATTTTAAATTGGTTTGCGTAATTTATTACTGTACACAATGAGTATTTAACAATTGAAATATATGAAAAACTGTTGTGAGTACCGGGCACTCGCACTGTGATGTGTAAACACCTGTACGTATTTTTTACACACATTCATTAAGGGGTTACTTGTTAAATCTAATGGTCACCTTGAAAAATGAGACTTTCTTTAAGAATTTTTTTAGAATAGTAAAAAAAAGTAATCAAATGAATTTTTTTTAAATGAAATATAAAACAAAATGGTGACTTTAGAGTCGCTACACTGAGTGCATCTTTTTTGTTATGTGCTCCAACTCGGAAAACAAAAAAAAATTTCGTCGAAGTACACTTGATTGTTAAAAAATATCGATTTTTGCAAATTTTGTATCATTTTGAATAAAAAATCGTGTTTTTGACGAAAAAAACGACCTTAAATTGTTTATAAAAACCGTAATTGTTAACCAATCGTAAAAAACGTGTAAAATCTATCTAAGAAGTTACAGTTAAAATTTCAAGTCGATTCCAAATTAAAATTTTAACAAAATTTAAATATTAAATATTTTATGAACAAAAATTTATAAATTCTTATCATAATAAAATAATATATTTAATAGAAACCTATACATTTTTTCAATTTTTCGCGGCACACAGTTTGATAGTAAATGCTCTAGAACAAATTCTTTTTAATACCCGACATTAATTACATTAACATAAAAAATAAAAAAAAACATTGTATCTGCCTTATGTTATAAACCTTCGAATATCTGTGACAATGTTATTAACTAAATCATCAATAATTATATAATTAATGACATAGTAGATGAATATAATTTAAATTGAACCTAAACTAACTATCCACAATTACTACATAATTTGTGTATCGATTATAAACCAACTAAATGAATTATTTATGTGCATATATACGAGTACAAATACGTTACAGACCATTTCACTTGAGCTGTACGAAATTTGTCAACTACTGTTGTTTTTCGGGGGTTTTAGGGCATTTGATCGTAAATACGTATTCATTTGTAACTACACCGCATTAATATGTCAAGTTGATGGGCACTATTTGATACTGTATCTCATTAGGTTATATTGTATTTAACTATGAAATAATTCACAACTTTTTAAATCAAAATAAGGTACTGGCACCAGTCCTGTACTGTACTGTATTAGAAATATTTGTTGATATTTGATTACTACAATTTCTGAATATTAATCTATATACATATAACTGTCATACAGCGTGATTTGATTACAATCGGCCAATCGCTGTCAAAATGGTGAACATTTCAATTAATTATTAATATAATTTATTTATTAATTATAGCAACTGCTTTACGTTGTTTCAAATTTGACGATTCTTTCTTTTATATCTTTTGTGTCATAGTACTTATCATTTTGTAATCATTAGTAAGTGTCCATCACTGCGTGCTCATTACTGGTTTCACTTTATCCATTATTGGAGAAAAAACATAAACAAAATAAAAGGCTATAATTTAAAAAACAAACTATATTAGCGAATTTTGGTAATTAAATTGATTAAATTAAGAGTTTTATTAAATAATAATATGGGTTCATGAGAATTACAAAAAAGAAGCCCGTCAATCACAAAAACAGTCAACCTTGCTCTTATAGCGGCCATAACTGGTTCCTTTACTTGTCTCTTAAAAGTTCAGTATAAAAAATAAATATATTTTTTATTAGATAACAAATAATTTTAAATAGGAAGTTTAAAACAGTCAATGTTGTCAACTCTGCAAGAAAATATCAAACGCAAAAAAAGATGAAACAGGTGTAATTAGAATTTATTCTATGAAAAATTATTTTAAAATATATACGCAGTAAAAATATATTATATTTTCTTCAAAGAAGCTTTTATTGTGCATTAAATAAAACCAATACATATTAATTGAGTACCAGAACACTTTGAAGAATCATCAATGATCAATTCAATTACCATTGACGGCTCTTTTTATTTCTTTTAAATGAAACATTTGTATCGAAAATAAAAAAATAAGAGTCGAAAACATTTATACAAGGCTAAATATTTCTTATTTATATATATTAATGTGCAAAAAACATTTTAATTATTAAAATTACCTTTAAAAAAGAATTAATTAGAACATTCTTAAAGGCATTTCATTGATGTAAATTTGTTACGAGAAATCTCTTTATATAAAGTATAAGTAGTTTGTCGTGTCGAATTTTTCCTAAAATTAAAATTTTGTGGACCGTTAAATTTATCTCAACGTAAAGACAAATTTAATTTATTTTAATTCTAATTAAATTTTACAATAATTAATTACAATGAAAATAATTTGAGTATCAATTTTTTAGTATTTATAGAATTTGTAACTGCTTTAAAGAATAAAATAACAAAATTCATTTTTATGAGGTACTGGTACTAGTTTTGGTCGCAAGAGAAAGGTATACTGTTTTTTGGGAATAATTGGAATATTTTTTGAAATTCTCAATTTAATTACCAAAGTTCGCAAATATAGTTTGTTTTTTAAATTATAGGATTTTATTTAATTTATGTTTTTCTCCAGTAATGGACAAATTAAAACCAATAATGATCACTTGCCAATGATTATAAAATGATAAGTATATAATACGACACAAAAGTTATAAAATAAATAATCGTAAAATTTGAAGTAATGTAAAACAGATGTTCTATACAAAATATAAAAAAAAACTTTAATGAATACTGTAAAGATCTGAGCAATATGTTTACATTTAGAATTCACCTTTCTATTAAAATATTAGTGCTTGTAGTACATAATATATTATATTCTAAAAAGAATTTCTTCCGTGACAAAAAAAAACAAAGATAAATTATTCAGTGTACTGAGAATGCTTTTCTTTACAAAAACCCAAGTAAATTTAGATCCAATTTTGTAGTGACATGTGAAAATAGAGATGAGCTTTTTGTTAGAAGAGATTTGTATTTTCTGTTCTAGAGACGGAAGTAGAATTGTATTGCAATAGATTTATATGACGAGCTTGTTATAAAAAAAACAAACAACATTTTTTTGGCTAGTGTTAACATCTCTTTCACATCGAAGTTTAGATATTTATATAGAATTTGTTTTTACAGTTTATTAATTAACGATAATCTAATAATTTTCTTCAAGATTTGAATTATAATTTTATATATATATATATACACCAAGATTCTTCTTATTCTTCATCCATTTTTGTTTGCTGCCTTTTCAGACAGCTCCTTCGTGGTTGATTTTTACTTTGGAGAATGTATAGTGCGAGTATTGTAAGAGTATATGTGTGTTAAGGAGCACAGGGACACAAGATGGAATGGGAAGTTGCTGATGGGCCAATCATAGCAGGATACAACGAATAGGTACACCAAGATATTTTATGGTTTCTCGTAGAGTTTAGTTGTACTTGTTTTTACGAATTTTTTATTGCGATATGTTACTTGTAATACGTATTTTTGAAAATAAATAAAATAAAACGAAAAGTGATAGAAAAATTCTAAAAGTGGCATTTAATACTACATAAAAATTGCCTATATTAAGAAATCACATACAATAAGTTCCTATCTACCGTGGTAAAAATGTTATGGTCATTTAAAGAAATTCTGAATTTTTAGTTTTTTTGATATCTCGCCTAACCACGTCGAATTTTTGAATTTTTTTTGGTAGTAATACTCATTAATTTCTTACAAATAATTAATGTCATTTAATCAAATACCCAGTATAATATTATCTCCATTTTTACTATAAATAAAACAATTAAAAAATATATTATGGAACTTAGTTATATGACATATTAAAGATAAAATAAAATAAATATATAATTAAAAGTAGACAAGCAGTAAAACATCGATAACAAATAAAAAGATCTTATCATTTTTTCTATACTTACTCCAAGCATATTATTAGCAACATGAGACTAAATTTTCATGACAGCATTATGATTTTCTTATCATGTATTTTTTTTAAACATATACTAGTTTGCTGTACTATAAAACGAGATACCAACAAACGAAAAACAATTATTTGGGTGTCTCATTACAAACTAATTTAATTTTTCTTTCGTTTTATTTCTAAGCACATTTTTTTATATACGTATCACGTGCAAACGAAAAATAAATTTACCGTGGTCATTTTTGCGATAAATTATATAATTCTGTACATTTTCCTTTATGTAACCACTTTATTACACTTTTTATTGAGTTTAATAAAACTTCTGTTTATTCTATTTCAAACTTCAACTGACATTTTTACAGTGTTAGTACATGAACATATGTGGTTACGTTTAATAAAATATTTTTCTAGTGATATAAAATTTATTTTATGTACAGTAGTCCCTCTATTCCCTCTATCTACATCCATGATTGGTTCCAGAAAAATACCATGTAAATGGAATTCTTGTAAATTTACTTACCAAGGAAACTAAATAACTAAAATAACTAATTAATTTTATTTTTAAATAAAATATTTTAATTATCCGTTTTCATTTTTTACTTATAGTCTAAGATCCGACATAAGAACGACCTTCACCCATCTGTTTAATGGATGAGAAGTATTTTTTATCAAATTTAGTATGTTAAAAAATATATCGCGAGTGAGTTGGCTAAAAAAATCCTGTCAAGGCTATGATTATGATATGATAACATTGCACTCATGTGCGATAGAAGAGGACGCAGCATTGGAGTTGCGCGCGGAAGGCCGTCGGGTGACAGAGAGTGCGCATGCTATTTGTTCATGCAATAGAGAAGGAGAGCGATACACTTTTTTTCAATTTTTAATTAATCATAGCCTTGTCAGGAATTTTTTAACCAACTCACTCGCAATATATTTTTTAACATACTAAATTTGATAAAAAATACTTTTCATCCATTAAACAGATGGGTGATGGTCGTTCCTATGTCGGATCTCCTACTATTACTTTCAATAAAAAAAAACTATTTTATAAAATAAAAAATAAAATCAATAATATCGAGCGAAAAATAGCAATTTTGGAAAAAAATCCAAAAACAAAAACGCAAAAAATTAAGTTTTTAAAACATTTGTAGAATTTTCTTTGGTACCATCGGAAAGTACATAAAAAAATCTACAATATAAAAAAAAGAATGTCCCTCTACCATATTTTGCCCGCAGGTTATCAAAGAGTCAATTTTGATTTTTAAATGCGTTTTTTAGCTGTTTTCACTAAAATTTTGATTTGAAATTCGACAAACTTATTTATAATCATAAAAAGCAATATATTTTACCAGAATTTTATCAAAATCCATTTACTATCGGTCAAGTTATACAAAAAATAAATAAATTGTTCATTGTTATTTTTTTAAGGTTATGTAACAAAATAGGATTTTTTACTATTCAGTTTTATAGGACAATTCATAACGAAGACAATGAATATTTTAATTTAGCAATCCGGCTAATAGAAATGTAGATATTTTAAAAAATGTACAAGAGAAACCGTGAAAAAGATTGTTTTTTTTCAATAAAGTAAAAAAATTGCCTTTCGGAGGTCACTCAATTAAAAAATTTCAGTTACGTACTCCATGTGATGCCTACAAGTTTATATAGAAAAATTGCTCGTTCCTTTCAGTCCCTTATTGAAAAAAAATCGCTTATATGATTCCACTATAATTTGACCAATATTTATTGGTGTTAATTTTTAGCACTTTGTTCGCTAAGTGATTTTATAAAAACAAAAAAAATACATATTTTATTTCCAATAATTTGAAAAACTTTTTTGTACTTCGTATATAGATAAATTGCTTGTTAAGTACCTATACTAATGGGATATAGATTTTCTCAATGGTTTGTTAAGCGGACGTTTGAACTTCTAATGATCGTTATAGATTTCAATGGTCAATTATTATCAGAATAAATTGATTACGAATATTATGAATTGATAATATACGATTGATTTTCTATTATATATGTGTGGCTTATTTCATTAGTATTTTTTTAAATAACACCTTTTGATTCGCTTAAATTAACAGAGCTTTAAAAAAGATACGACAATTAGAAGTGGGTGAAAAATTAGTTGTAAAATTTGCTTACAAAATTAGAAAATTACAGGTCAAGCTAATAAAAGCGTGTTAAAAAGGAAATTTTCAAAATTATCAAAAGTCAAATATTTGATTTGGTCAAAAAAATTTACCATGGTCCGTGGAAGCTCTCATAATTGATATGTAAAACAATTTATTATCAAATTCGTGTTCGGTGGCCAAAAATAGGTAAGAAAACATAATCCGGTTAAGATGATAATATACTTTTTTGTGGACCTGTGTAATTATTAAATTATAGTTATTTTGCAAGGTATTTTCAGTACGATTGATATTCGTGAAAATATTTAGTTCGCTTTTGCTTGTCTCAAAAATTACACCGGATTGATAATTCTAATTCATTGAATAGAATAATGACTGGTTAGAAATAAAAAAATACCCCTAATATAAAATATCCTTACGTGATTTTGGTGCATCCAAGCAAGAAAAGCTTCATATAAAGAAAAAAAGAAATAAAATGAAGTGAATGATACTAAAGTAGACATAAAAAAGAATAATTTGGATTCTGCGTAAAGGCGCAAATCAAATAAAACGGATTGGTTTGATTCAGTTTACGAGAGCTCTAAATGGAAAAACTGTTGAGTTTGTACTTCGTGGACAACTCTGTAATATATGCACATAATTTTGTCTAGGGAACAAAACTCGTGCGTTTCTGAGTTACTGGTTTCATCTAAATGATAAGTAGATATAAATTTTAAATTTGCAAAAAGGGTTAAATCCATTGTGTTGATTTGTTAAATTTTAATAGTCGAATGCTCGATTAGTATAACATAATATAAATAATAAAAAGGCTGGTATAACCAATCTTAGAACTAATTGTGATTTTGTCACTTGTTTTTCTATACAATATTTTTTTCCAATGAAACACCTTACTGAAAATATAATTACTATAGATAAAAGTAAGATGAAGATAAAACAATGGGTGTGACTGTCGGGATGCACAGTCGAAGGATTGACGTGAATACGTAGAAGTGGGGTTAAATAAAACTAATAGCATTGTATAATATAGATAGTTATTTTTTATGATTAGTACGAACAAATCAAAAAATTAAAAACGTTACTGCGTAGAAAATATATTCTAATATACTAATTTAAAACAAAACAAATAATAAATATTTTCAATCCAGTCGCGGCTGTACGGAGCTCACCCTAACGCCAAAACTTAATAAAAAAATAAAAAAATATTTTCAATTGCCATCGTAGACACACAAAATTTAATTTTTTTTATAATATTAAATTTATCACTCAATAAAAATAGTTAAATGTTTTGATTTGCACTTGTACCTCGTAGATCTAATCGAGATCTATAATTTGAGACAAAACCCCGCTTGGTAGCTGCTCTGAGTGTCGAGATATACTGATTTTAAATTTACGTTAGCGCGCAAAACTGATCTTTGCGCGTTACATCAAGTTTCTGAAAACCCCACCCAGTATCTGGCCTGAAACTCTAGAAATTATTCACACCAAAACTGCAATTAGTTCTGTTGATCTATTTTTGAGATATTGCCGGAATTTTTTTTCACATACATATACATATGTACATAATACACATATGTAATAATAAATAATGAAGGGATAATTATAATTTACAATATGTACTTCTTTGATTGTATATGTTGTTAAAATATCAAAAAATACGAAGACAAGAATAAATAAAGGATTTCTTGTATTTGATATTCCATTATACATTTATAACATTTGAATACATCTTCGTGGTGATGTCAATTCCCGCGCCAACGCTGATTGGTCAAGGATCTACACATAACTTGGTGTGAGCCTCTCTCGACTTGAAATAAACGCGCGTCATATGATTCAGAAGGTTTAAAATAAATGAGTCCCGACTGTAACTATTTTTCTCTACGAATGGGAAGTTAAAAACCATTTAACGTTAAAGCTGCACACAAGACGAGAGTTGGATAATTATTGTCTTATCTCATCTGACAACTGACAAACTCGTCTCGATCACGTCCCGCGAAAATTGAAGCCATCTCGTCTCGTTCGAAATTAAGTCCATTTCGCTCATATAATTTATTTGCCAATACATATAATACAATTTAACTCCATTGATTTTCTCCATTGTTTATTTTCAAATGGAACTATTAGATTTTGAATAAAGAAATTATTTTATATTACATTTAATTAATAAAGATTTATTAGAGCTTTGTTCCTCTATAAATTATTATACATATTTGTAATTAAACTATGTTCATGAATTAATGTAGTTAATTAATTAACAATAATTACAACTATTATTACGAAATTATTTAATTTAATGAATAAGTAGAAAATAACGGAAAACGTTCCATGTAATAAATCACAGGTGCAAATGATTACCTACCGTGTTTGGGTGTTATTTTGGAAAATGATTTGATTTTAGTTTAAATTTAAATTTCACTAATTACCTTTTATTAACAATTATTTGATTTTTATTAGATATCTTTATTTTTTTAAATAATTTAAATTCACCATCACCGTTTATTTTTTTGTACTTAAAACAATGAATAACTCAATATTTTATTGATTTAAGTCAGGAGTGGATACCCCTTTTAGACTTCCCTTTAGTATTTAGTTCGGAAAACAACCCTCTTGAACGTAGAATGGCTAGACATTATATAGAATGTCTGCATTATGCACATTGATGGTAAATACCTATACTTATACCAACAACATGGTGTTTTTTTATTTTTGTTATTTTACTAATTTTTTTTCTGGTTTACAATGTACAGAGGACAATAAAAAAAATTACCTCTGATGAGTCATAAGACGGATTATAAAAAAAAAAAAAAAAAAAAAAAAAAAAAAAAAAAAAAAAAAAACAACGGGTACACCGTTTCAAATCCATTGAAGAGATTCGCTGTGCGATTTGAAAGTAATCTCGGAAAAGGACTATTCAGACTGTTTCGAAGATTGAAAAAAACGTTGGTATAAGTGTATTTTGTCAGTGGGAGGTTATTTTGAAGGCGATTACATTGATTTGGAAGAATAAATAATTTTTTTCATTTTATTAAACAAGTCACCTTATTTTTTGACTTTCAGGTTACACCTACACGAACAAATATATATGTATGTAGTATACCGAGCTGTCGAAAAAAGGATATCTCAGATGCATGGCCCCCATATCCTAATGCGGGCCCCCAGACTAGAGCCTTACCGGCCCTCCCCCTTTCATTTAGATTTTAAGGAAAAAATATCACTAGAAAAAACGTTTTACGTTGTATGTTAGCGAATACCAATAAATAATTTTTAATTGGATAAGTTTTATTTTATTGATAATGCACATCATTTGCCAATAAAAAAAAACTATCAAATTTCATCTAGCGGAAAGTAATAACTATAAACATTATCGAGTATTTATTAGAATTCTACATGGTCACTTTTGTTAGAGTTATTAAATTGTTTATGTATAAAATAAGTATTATAGTGTTGACTCATGACATAATGTCTTATAGTGGAAAATAATATATCAGGGGTTCCCAACCCTATGCCCGTTTTACTTGTGTCCGCCGCTGTGCGACAACGATAAAAATTATTTCAATTTTCAATAATTTGTTATGTAAATTCTTTTTTAATATTTATATCCGCGACAGAAGATAAAACTGACATATTATAATAATCTGTTGAATTTTAACTATTTTATTCAAAGGTATGACTTTTTTTGCAAATTACAATGATTGAATGTTTATCTTGAGTTCTGTTTCATTACGTTACATCTTTAATCAAGATAAAATTAGGTAAGTTTGCATTAAAAAATGTGGAGCATATTTATTTATATCAGTGAAAATTTTGTTTCCTGAAATTGAATATTTTTAATTCCGAAAAATTATAACTGTAAAATTAATGTCCTATGATAAATGTAAGTATTATTTATTTATTATTTGTGGAATACTTTTTCCAGTTTTTGTATTTATTTATTCTTTTGTGACGAATCAATGTAAGAAAATATAATTATTAAGTGAGGTTATGCCATTGTTTTATTATGTTTTCAAATTTTATTATTACTAAAATTGACAAAGTTGTCAACCTTTTTAATTAATACATTTTAAAAAGTTTAAGGGGTATGAGCCATGCTATCTTTTTATCAATTATTAAGTAGGTATATCGCCATGTTTATTTTTGATTAAATTTATTTATTTACAAAGCTTTATCTCCCTTCTAAAGTTTGTTGGCTACATTTCATTTACATGTTAGTATTTCAACTACCGTTTTAGATAAATAGCTACCGAAAATGTGTTACTCTTTAAAAAATTAAAATAGAATTTCGACTGATTTATGAGTATATATATATGTAGATAAATTATCCGATTTTTTTTAAATACAGCTACCGAAAATGTGTTAAACTCTTTAAAAAATTAGAATAGAATTCCGGCCGATTTATGAGTATATAGATAAATTATCAGTTTTTTTTCCAAAATACGTATTTTTATAAAGTGTCATTCACTATTTTGCCGCAATATTTCTTTAAATAATGGATATTGAATCTACTTTAATCTAGAATATTATTGAAAGTGTTATTTAGTTTCATTTGATTAAATCTATAAACTATGCGCACTAACATTTTTATTGCTTTAAACTAAAAAAATAGTCGTATGTGTTTCAACTATACCTATGTATATTGACGAAATATTTTCAGCTAATAAAATATGAAATATTGATTTCAAAAAGGCCAGAAAATATGTCAACCCTTGGAATAGCTTTATTTCTTACAAAAATAAAATTCAACATGAATTATGGAATTCAATAAATTTATAAATAAAAAGAATGCATTCAATGCTTTCCTCGTCAAAAATATTCAGGATTCATAACAGTTTATATTAAAATTACAATCGATACAATGGAAAAGCACAATTGAATAAATATTGAATTTTATTTGGATAAAGAGATTCATTCTAAACGACCGTATAAAAATTTATAAAGCAGAATGTCACAGTGAAATATACTTCTTTCAAAAAATGTATTTAATTGTTTATTACGGTCTACATTTATTTTTAGTGTTTTCGGTTAAAGTGTAAATGGGACGATTATTTATATTGAACATTGGATCTAATGGGTTTTATTTGAAGAAATTTTAACATGGTTTGTATAAAGTATAAGGGATTAAAAGTTAATCTGATTACTTTTAGATTTGGGTTCCTAACAATATAATAATTACTTTACATATTATAAAATGTATTATTTATAAATACATTGAATCTTGGCTTCTGGGTATAAAACGTGTCAATTTGGTAGTGTTATCAGCTAACGTTTTGTCACAGTTTTCGAAATTAATATCGACGGTATCCAGTTTTTATCATCTCGCAAAATTAGTGTTTCGCGATGTAAAGCTGTTGTGGTTTTTCGAAAATTTACTGTGCCGGTTGTATTTTTGAAAAAAATATTTTAGATAGTACTTTCTTATTTTTTCAGGTAAATAGTACAAAAATCTGCATTTAAAATAAGTTTGATTTCAAATGACATTAAAACCGTCACTTAAAGAAAAATTAACCACGTTACATCGATGTCTCTCTCAAAACCGTGCAACTTTCGTCTGAAATATTTTTCATTAAAATATCGCTATAGAAAGTTAACTGCTTGGTGGACACTTAAAATGGGATAACCTGTTTATACAGGCTGATTCAGGACTGTCGTGCCAAATTTGAACAGTATATTAACTTAAAGTTACAATTGAATTTGTTCTGCAAGAGAGAGGATGGTTGCAAACAGATTTTTCTCTATTAATCAATTATCACTATCAAATAGTTTTAAATGCAATATAAAACATTTATTATTAATTAATTTTATAATTTCAAACAACTGATTTTAATTTTTAAATCCGAATGATACACTAATGACTCGTGGAGTGATTTTTTTGTGGAGCTATATGGTAACAACGCTAGGTAGTGTGTTATGAGCCCTTTATATTTATATGAGCCTTTTATATTTCCTTGTCGTTGGTAACTGCTTGTTATGTATATTTATTCTACCTGTGATACAATTTCATCGACCTTATTAATTTACCATTACAAGTATTTTAATTGAAAAATATACTTTATCTACTGTTCTTAGTTGCTTCATTATGAACGTAATTAAGATGTAAGAGTTGTATTTACAAATTAATTACTTCTTGCTTGGAAAAACAAGAAGAAAAATTAAAAGTTTTTAGTAGTTTTAAAAGAAATTGAATTTGTTAAGTGGAAATTAACTCTTTACACTCAAAATTAAAAAAGTCTGATATAATTAAAATACCATTAATAATAATTATGTTAATGAGATTTCTAATGAAAATATCAAGTTGCCTTTTTTATTTTATTATTTAAACATATTGAACACAAAGAAAATATAAAACACCTTTTCAAATTAACAAGAAATACATAAATAAATATTTATAAACGATATTTGGAATATTAAAATATTAATTGAAAATATTTCGAATTATAAAAATATATTTTCATTATATGAAAAACTAGCTGTGCCCGCGATTTCGCTCGCGTGGACTACGGAATTATTGTTTAGGATTTTTGTAAAATATACACTCATCCAAACAATTAAAGGAACAAGAAATTAAACATTTTTTTGGGGTGTTTTTTGAAGTGCTGTATCTTTGTGAAAAATGATCGTATCGAAATAAATAAAAAAGTTTTTTAAAGCTTCAAGTTTCTAGTTTTGAGATTTTTTAGCATAATTTTTTTTGAGTTACGGTTATCGCGCAATCATAAGAAATAGTGGGGCACAAAATTTTTCCATTTTAAAAAAATTTTTTTAAGGGTTTGCGGGCTCGGGAAATTTTTTTTCAGTTAAACCAATCCATTGGTCAGTTAACTTGTTTATTCAGCTTTAATTTGTTTTTTTTTGGTCTCTCTCTTTTTTTTGCCGAGATATCTGACTTTAAATAAAAAATGATTCTTTTGTCTTCGATCATCAATATATCAGCAACTAATGATTAAACAGTAAATTTAAGGGCAGTTTTCATGACTTTATTAGTTTGAAAAAGTACAAAAAAATGACCTTTTATGGTCTTTTAGTAAATCTATCGCTACTTTACAAATATTGATGGGAAGATTAATGTTACCAGGTAATTTTACAGCTTAATGTACCACCAACAGTCCTGTAAATTTTGAAATTGATCAATCGAACCGTTTCTCAAAACTAGAAACTTGAAGCTTTAAAATGCTTTTTTATTTATTTCGATATGACCTTTTTTCACAAAGATACAGCACTTCAAAAAACACCCCAAAAAAATGTTTAATTTCTTGTTCCTTTAATTGTTTGGATGAGTGTAGTTGAATTAAGTACAAACACAATTAGTTATTATCGTAATAATAACAAATCAACATCTAAATTACCTAACAAAAAATATCCTATAACCTGGCCAGAAAACATATCTATGAATTAAAAAAAAACACGTAAATCGGATACGTGGTTCTCTAGTTATAAGCGCACTAACAGACAGATGTTGAGCTTTATATATATTAAAGATTAATAAATAAACATTTTAATAGTAAAAAACAATTTTAATGAAATCATTATTTTATTTTAGAATAAACGAAAACAAAACAAATAGTTTTTGTATTTAATGTATGTGTCATAAACATTTTTCCGATAATAAATTAGAATCATTTTAGCAGTATAGTTCGTTTCAGATCTCCTGTTTCAAGGGTCATTTGTTTCGTTGAATTGACGTTTCGTATCTTCTTCACGAGTTGAAGAGTGCTATGAGAATTGAAGAAGCTGTAGAAAGACAGATGGATCTTTGTGAAATAAAAAAAAAACTTAAAGGAGGTAAATATAGTTATTATATTTATATAATAATTTACTGTACATTCTTATATTTATTTATGTTTACAAAATAAAGATTTAATATACGTATACTTATGCTTATTCTAAAATTAGCGTATTCGACACGATGTTATCCGAGGATATACATTTAATCTGTAATAAACCTATTAAACATGGATTTTACTAACTGCTAACTATTGATGAAGATGACGACGAAGATGCCTTTCCGACGATTCTTTTTTTCGATGAAATTAACACAAATTATACACTTAAACCACTCACATGAAATGCCCTATCCATTAGTGAAAACCGGAATAAAATCCGTTCAGTAATTACTGAGAAAATCGTGCACAAACAGACAGACTGACAAGGAACCGTTTTATACTATGTATACTATACATATGTATATGAAATAAAAATTCCCTAACCATAAAAATTGTAAGAGTTTAGACTTACACGTGTTTCATTGCAATGCTATTATCATCAGAGTCCTAAAGACACTAACTTAAATCTAAAATAACCACATATGTATATTAGTTACCATTTTCATATTGTAATTAGCTACCTTATTTGTAACTTTTCTGCAACTACAGAATAATAAATTTTGATTTGATTTATAGATATTATAGTATATAATAAATAAAAACAACTTGTTTGCCTAAACGTCAAAAATTTAATAAAGAATAAGTAATCGCAAGCTTTTGATTCACAGAATCATCATCGGGCTATTAAATTTTTGACGTTTGTTTTTATTTATTATAATTAACGTCACTATTAGTATATTATGATATTATAGTATATATAGTATGTATAGATATTGTTCTACGAAGTAGGGACCATGTGTAATATGTAGATAATTACATAAATAAGAAAAATTCTGTGACTTTTTTTTGTATTCCTAACAAGATTTATATTAATAATAAACTGAGTCCATTTTAACCTCTTTTCATATTTGCATAGTTTTCCAAACTACAAAGTAAAAAAAAAAACGTCTGCCAAGTAATGGCCAGTGATTTCTTGTGTTAAATTATGTAAATGGAGATATATCTTTGTAAGAGAATTTTTTATTACACAAAAGTTTTAATTACTTTTTTTATAGAAATTTTAATGCTCTACAAATATTTTATAGAATTTTTACGTAACATGCATCGTTCTATAGATATTTAAAAAAATTACAATTTTTGGTTACTATTCCCATCTCTACCTGATTTTGATGATTTTATATGAGACCATCTATTTTACAGACCCTACTAATAAACCATGGTTCATATCTGTTCAGTGGTTCATGAATTATGCATATGATAAGGATTTAGGGGACAGATAAATAGACGTAAAAACCAAAAGTGTTTATTTTGACCTAAAACGGAAAAATCAAATTAAAATTTTGATCACATATAACTTCATTCTATTTTTTAGATATGACGAGTATATAAAAATCTTTACCCTTTACCTTGCCCCATATTTATAATTACTGTTCATTTAATTAAAAACTATAATATACCTAGTGAAATTTTCAAATCGATTCTTTATCCGATACAATATTTTTGTCGACAAGGTTTTGATAAAACCATTAAAATTTTTTTTTTCAATATATTTTTTTCTCAAAAGGACAACAAACCGTGAATAACGACAAAGTTAAACTTCAATAGACACTTTTAAAGTTGTTTGGGTGGGGGGATTTATCATACGACGTATATGCCTATATAATTCTGACATTTCAATCTATATTATGCAGACATCTTCAGAAGTAAAAGATTCAATTCTAAAAAAATGTTAGATATGCCACTCCATAACTTCAAGAATATCTGAAATACGGGATAGAATCCCAAATAACAAGCATGGGTGCATAAACGTGAAAAAATGAGACTAAAACTGAATTTGATACCTGTTTAAAACAGGCTGTTTTACAAACATAAAATCATATATATGATAGAAAAAGCTTGGTAAAAAAGAATTGATACACACGGAGAAAAATATTTCATAACAATCACTCAATTTTACTTTACTATTTTATTATAAAAACGGGAGACAATTGATGATCATATAGATTGTAAAGGATCTGCTGAAATTTTGCTATGCTGCATCGAAAAATTAAACTCTTTCTCTCTCTCTTTTTAAATAAAATATATTTACGATAATAAAAATTGCGTATTTTATTTACAATGGAGATTGTAAAAGTTACTGAATTGACAGTACTTACATGTTAAAACTGATAGTATTTTGTTTCCTCGCAATATCGAAGATACGAGAAGCTTGTGATCGTTTCAGTCCGTCCGTCCATGTGTCCGTCTTTCTCCTGAATCCTTGTCACACGTATAACTCATGAACCACTGAACCGATATTGTTGAAACTTGGTAAGATGGTTGGGTCTGGTTTGAGGACAATCTCATTTCCAAATCATCAAAATCGTGTGTAAGGGAGAGGGGTGACGTCCCAAAATATTTATTTTTTCAAGACATCTCCAGAACGACACATGTTACGTGAACATTTTATAGAATATTTTTTGTAGAACATTAAATTTCCTATAATATGGGTCTACAATGTTTGTTGTAAAATATTCCCTTACAAAGATTTATCTCAATTTATTTTAAAAATTCATGTTTTGTTTTTCTAAATTGATATTTGCTTGGACATATTAAATGTCATTTTGGCGTTTTAAATGTCATTTTGACGTTTGCATAAAAGATTTAGATTGAATTTGTCAAAAAAATTAAAAATATAAATTTCGAAATAATATTTTTTAGTAAAATTATATAAAAATTAAATAGTTAACCAATTCTAAACAATTTATCTGAGCATCGGTTTTTATTTAAATTGTTCAATAATTAACTACCTTTGATGAATTTTGCACGAGGAAGCACTGTGCATTTACTTGGCAGATGTTTTTTGATATTTAATTGAAATTTTTAATCGGCAACTTTTTATTAAAAAATCGACTCTTATTTTTTCCGTGCACTTTTTAAATAAACTGCCACTTTGTTCAAGTTAATTATTTTTCAAATATAGTTTCATTTAAGTAGTTTATCTGTCTGACGATTGTTTTATTTCTCATTTAAGTTTATATATCACGATTAGAGAGTAAATAAGAACCGTTGTAATACTTGTAATTGAATAAAGAACGCGATACAGAGCTTTGGTTACTTTATGTTCTTGGAAAAGATAAAAGTTAATTCATTTATAAACTGTTTATTGTTGGTTTGTTTTTCATGATATTGTTTTCTTATTCTGTGTATTTAGAATTAAAGCATAATGTATACACTTCCTTGAATGCATTGTAGGGCATGTAAACCGGTTTTAACCGACACCGGTTAACCGGTTTTTTGTTAAAATTAACCAAAACCGTAAAACCGGGTTTTTCCCGAAAAACCGAAAGTCAATTATATACATATATATTTTTTTGTTTCTTTAAGTGTCAAATAATTTTATTTTTTTACTGTTATTCATGAAGTATTTATATTGTGAATTTATTTAAATTAAAAAAGGGGGACATCTATAAAATAACGCGTAATGTGTAAATAAAAATATTATAGCGGAGTAAATGGAATTTGAGGGTCATTCCTGAAGTATATAATAATATGTTAATAAAGGAGATTATACCATTTCAAGTTCAAATTTAGAATAATAAATTTCAAATTGAGAATTGTAAATTCCACATTTGAGATGAAAATAAATAAACAATTTATTTCAATATAATATAATGTTTTATAAAACAAAATATATTTTCTATAGCTGCAATTATGGCCTCCACATACTATCACGAGCTCCTGTTGAATTATTGGCGAACCCCATAAGAAATTTTTTCTTGTCCAGCCTTTTTTTCGGTCATTCAATTAATAATTTAAATACGTAAATATACCATTCGCTGATTTTTATTTTTGCTCGCCGGGCCAGATCCCCCTTAATCCTAGACTCCCAGGCTAGAGCCTTGTATAGGGTTGCAATTATTATTTAACTTATTATTGTTACGAATATTTATTAATT
Organism: Sialis fuliginosa; assembly: GCA_961205875.1. NCBI lineage: Eukaryota > Metazoa > Arthropoda > Insecta > Megaloptera > Sialidae > Sialis > Sialis fuliginosa. Next base: position 35,820,781 of record OY540810.1, read on the forward strand.
AAGTTAACATATATTAAATATTTTTAATTTCTTAATTTTATTTAAAATCAGACCCTTAATTATTTACTATTGTCCAAATTAACAAATCATAATTAATGCATCATATAATTATATATCATGAGTGATATATCGGATATAATTAACAATAATTTTCGAGATATTTTCTCGTACAATATTTTTTAGCTACTGTAATCGAAACTCAGTTTGAGTCATATTTACTGTCTTCACCTATATCACTTTTAATACTAGCTTTTAAACTATCTTTACCAATTTAAAATTAATAGTTCCCAATTTGCAGTTGATAAGTCTCAATTTGAAATTGATTATTTACAATTTGAAATTAAATAGTCTCAATTTTGAAATTGATTATTCCCAATTTGAAATTGAATAGTCTCAATTTGAACTTGAAAAGGTATAGTTAAATAAGTTTTATTTTTTTAATATTAAAATATTATTTTATTTAAATAGTTTAAAACATTTTTTAAACTTAATTGAAAAACCCGACTAAAAACCGGTTAACCGGTTTTTCACTTTATGAAAAACCGGAAACCGGTTTTTGAAATTTTATCGGGTTTTTGTATGCCCTAATGCATTGTCACAATTAATTTCTTAGAAAATTCAGGATATAAATAATAATAAACAAGCCTTGGGTTGGGGTGAGACTCTTTAGGTCCACACAATCAACTTCCCAACATGGTATGATTATAAATACTTGAATACTGATTATTTATTGTTTTCATATAGTTTATGTGAATATTTTTTTAATATGTATATGAAAAATTTTAATGGAATTGGTCAGAAATAAAACTCACCTTTTTATTATGAATATTAGTTTTTTAATATCCTAATGTCAATACTATAACACACATTTTTAGAATAACTAATTTAATAATTTGAATTAACTTGTATTTGTTTCCAAGGCAACATGAATTGTAGACTTATTTATTAGTATTTAAAATTCAAAGTGAGGGTGGTTTTCACCTTTCACCTCTTCAATGGCTGTTTATGTTCGTATAACAAAAAAAAATACTGAAATACATGTTTCATTATTTGTATTGTAGAATATTTATGCTAAGTTTCAAGTAAATCCAACAAAAAAAACTTTACACCCTTTTTTACTCCCGTGAATTTCGAAAAGTCCTTTCTTTCAGATCATATTCACGTCAAGACGATTCGATATTGGCACCCCAACGAAGTCAATAGCATTTTTTATTTGCGAGATTTCGTGCACGTAAAAAATGGCACGCACATATGTACGTACATACTCATACACACACACTCATATACATCTTCCCGAAAATAGTGTAAATATACTATAGTGACCTTGAAATATACAAATATGTTAAAAAAATTTATTTTGATTTTCGGACCGATTACAATTAAAATTAAAATTCGCTTAATATTTTACCTGCCTTAACGACAACATACACACATAATTTTTTGTGTGCACATCTATGGTACAGTTCCTTTCGAATGATATAAGTTTCATTCACCTCCTTTTAAAATAAATACTAAAAAGACGTACGATAATTTTCGATGTTTACGTATTAATATATGTATAGATAGGTATATAGGTATAATATATAGTAGTGACGTTAAATATAAATAAAAACAAACTTGTTTGTCTAAACGTCAAAATTTATTTAAGAATTTTATTGAGATAACAACATTGTTCTCACATTTAAATCTTTATTATTTGCCTGACGATGATTCTGTGAATCGAAAGCTTGCGATTACCTTTTCTTAAATAAATTTTGACGTTTAGACAAACAAGCTTGTTTTTAGATATATAGGTATATATTCTGATGGTAAATTATGAAAATTTGTTTTAAATATTACCACGTAGTTTTAAATATTTTTGTATAGTAGGTACGCAATTTGAAATAATATCTATTTTTTTGGCTTTTATGTGTCGTTTTATTCGTTATTTCTGATAACTTGTCACATATTAAAGTGGACACCATCTTGAACTACTTTAATGAAATATCTTGAAGTGATTTACATGCAAATCTGATTTATTAACAAGACTACAATTGCGATTTGTAAATTAAAATTCCATCTGGCTTAGCGTTGAAGCTTGACTGTGACATCTATTCAATAATGTTCATTTTCACATGGTTGCATATTGGGTAAAATCGATATATTGCAGTGGTTCCGGGAAATCATGAATGTTTTGAGTCATTTTTATTTTTCGATATAATAGACACATTGCAGTTTTAGATTTTTGAATAGAATTAACATTTCCCTTGATGACAAATGATGTTTTTAATAAAGAGAAATACACAAACAATTGAGTGCGTACATAAAAATGTTTACAGAAAATGTATTTTTAAAATACTGTTTAAAACCGAGAATTTATTGTTTTGGTTCGACAATATTGTTTTAAAGAGAAATAATAATATAGTTTGATTAATATTATATTATAATATTAAGAAAGTATTGTTTCTCATATATATATATATATATATTTAAATATACCTATTTTGTAGGGGTTTTTTTTAGGTCAAAATATTAATTAAAGAACTAAACCAATGTTCAAATCATTTTAATTAATAGCGCTTATTTTAATTTTCAACATTTTTGTCTTCATCAGAAATTAATAATTATCCCTATAAGAAATCATAAACATAAGTAAGTAACATAAGCAAATGAACAAGATATTCATAGATATAAACATATTTTTTTTACTTACAATTTAAACAGTAATTAGTGTGACCATATGTATGTAGTAAAAGATGCATATTACATCAAAAAAATTTTTTTTAAATATTAAAAAGTACCCATTCTTGTACAAAAGACTAAAAATATGTGTGTGTGTTAATTTCTGATGAAGACAAAAATGTTGAAAATTAAAATAAGCGCTATTAATTAAAATGATTTGAACATTGGTTTAGTTCTTTAATTAATATTTTGACCTAAAAAAAACCCCTACAAAATAGGTATATTTAAATAATATCAAGATGGTCATATATATGAATACTAATATATATATATATATATATATATATATATATATATATATATATATATATATATATATATATTTAAATATACCTATTTTGTAGGGGTTTTTTTTCAGGTCAAAATATTAATTAAAGAACTAAACCAATGTTCAAATCATTTTAATTAATAGCGCTTATTTAATTTTCAACATTTTTGTCTTCATCAGAAATTAACAAATTATCACTATAAGAAATCATAAACATAAGTAAGTAACATAAGCAGATGAACAAGATATTTCTAGATGTAAACATATTTTTTTTTTTACTTACAATTTAAACAGTAATTGGTGTGTACATTTGTATGTAGTAAAAGATGCATAATTACATCAAAAAAATTTTTTTTTTTATTTTTTAATATTAAAAAGTACCCATTCTTGTACAAAAGACTAAAAATATGTAAATGTGATATCAAACAGATAAAACAATATATAAAAACAATTTTTTTTAAAAATTAAAACTTAAAATTTAGTTTAAAAACGTTAAAAATTAATAAAATTCGTATCACATTATATCACATGTTGAAAAGTATTTATAATAAGATAAAGCTTAATTAAACAAGAAACATCAATTGTTTTTACTTAAAAATAGTTACAAATTTATTATACAAACATGAAAAAAAAAAAGAAATAAAATTACTAGTGTTTCAATGAACGAAAAGCACTAGTATTACAAACTTAATTATATTTATTTACATCTATGGAAAACAAAAATCTTATCTATGTTAAATGTCAATTTTAAGTACAAGGTAACCTAGAAAAAATTTTTTTTAAAAATTAATAAAAGAGAGAAAAAAAGGAACATAAAACCATCAAAATCAAACTAAAACATATACCTAATCAAACAAAAATGAAAAAAGATAAAATTAATAGAAAAACCAAAAAATGGCATACAATACAAGCAAAAAGAAACGTAGAAAAAAGAAGAAAGAGGAAAAAAGAAAATTTATTTAATTAAATTTAGATATGATTCTTTTAGGTGATTAAGATTTTCTCTAGAGTTAAGACATTTAGGTTCTTTTAAGATATGTAACGATTCACTAAGTAATCTTTTTTTTAAAATAGGCTGAAAATCTAAAATTTCAACATCACCATATTCAACTTCGTGACCAGTCTGTTGTATATGGGTACGAAGTGCAGTAACTTCATTTTTAGCATATTTATGACTGTTGATTCTCTTTTGCAAGTATTGTTTAGATTGCCCTAAGTAAGAATAATCACAAGAACATTTAAGTTTATAAATAACGTTAGAACATTTCATCTTATCAGTTTTATTTTTCAATTTAGAATAAAAAATTTTTGTAGTATACTTATTATTGTTTATCATTTTTATATTATGTCCTGAAACAACTCTTTTCATTTTTTCAGATAAAATAGGTATATACGGGAATGAAAAATATATTTGATCATCATAAGAGTAATTGGAATTATCTGCAACAGCCAAATTTTTACTATTTTTATTATGTCCATAAAGTATACTTTTGAGTCTATTATTTATAGTGTTTTTAAGAAAATTAATGGGATAACCATTTAATAAGAAAATATTGTAAACTTTGTTGAGTATTTGACTTCTATATTTAAAATTAGTGAATTTAATTGCCCGGTCTAAAATAGCAGTAATAACATTACGTTTATGTTCAATAGAGGAATTAGAATTGTAGTTCAAATATCTAGCGGACCAGGTAGGTTTGGTATACCATATGGTTTCAACTTTATTATGTTTATTAATCAAAATTTTAATATCTAGAAAACTAATTTCTCTATTTTGATTTTCAAGTTCATAAGTAAATTGTAATCTATTATGAAAAGAATTAAAGCTATTGCATAAAGTTTCAATTTTATCCGAAGGTATTGCTGTAATGATGTCATCAACATATCTTTTAAAAAAAGGAATCTCATAATCTACATTTTTCAAAACAGAATCTTGTAGTTCGTTCATAATAATATCAGCCAAAACAACAGATAGAGATGAACCCATAGGTGCTCCATAAATTTGTGAATAAAATTGATTTTTAAACTGGAAATATGACGTATTGCAACAAAATTTCAAACCATCAATAAAATCGTCCTTCTCAATATTAGTGTATTTTTTTATTTCTTCCCATTTATTAGTGATAATCTCAATAGTAGTATCAATAGGTATGTTAGTAAACAATGATTTAACATCAAGTGAAATTAATTTATATTTATTAGGTATATGAAAATCTTTAATAAATTCATGGAATTCCCACGAGTCTTTCACGGTATTATTATTAGCAGTAATATTTTTTAAAATATCAGAGAAAAATTTTGACAATTTTTGTTGTGGGCTATTATATGAAGCAACTATAGGTCTGACAGGATTATTTACTTTATGTAATTTTATCAACCCGTAAATTTGTGGAGGAGTACTATTATGCACTTTAAGTTGGTTACTCAAATTTTGATCAATATAACCCATTTCATAAAATTTTTGAATAATGTTATTGTTTTTGTTCTGGAAAATATTAGTGGGGTCTTTATGTATTTTAAGATATGTTTCACCATCATTTAACAGCTCATACATTTTATTATCATAATCTACTTTATCGATCAATACGGTTTTATTAGTTTTATCAGCACGAATCACTTTGATATTTTCATTCTCCTTAAAAAACTTCCTTGCATCAGAAACATCCTTAATTAGAGAACAATTATATTTATTATTCAAAAAATTGTTTTTTTTCATGTTATCCTTGTACTGATTAACATTATATATAAATTTATTTCTAATTAAGTTTTTTTTTTTTTTTTTTTTTTTTTTTTTTTCATTTTCATCTAGGTTGTCAATACCATATTCAAATGAAATAATCATATCATTGATAGGTAGATTATTATTATTATAGGGTAAATTGAAATTTGATCCAAGTTTTAATAAATTGTTAATATTATCTGGTATCTTGTTAGAGGTTAAATTAACAACAAAATTCTCCTCATTGTGTTTAAGAGGGTTAAATTCAATATCTATTGGTAGCTTACAATTATATTTGTTATTATATTTAGAAACATGGTTATTACTTATTATTAAATTTCTATTTTTATTATTATTATAGTTATCTACTATCTGTTTAGAACTATTGATACAATTATTAATATATTGGTTTTCATTAACCATGGCTTCAGACTTCAATTTATTAAATTTATTAATGACAACATTAAATGATTTATAATAAGTAAATTGATAAATAGAACTTTCAATGAAAAAAACTTGTTGTAAATCAGATATAGTGAGATATTGTTTTAGCAAACTATGACATTCATTAATACAATTTTTGTTATTTTTTAAATTACTAAAGGTTTCTGAAATTAACAGATTTAATAGCTTGTACTTAAAATTATTTAAAATATTGTTATATCTATGTTTATTGCTATTATTACTTAAAGAAATAAAGTTTTTTTTATTATCAAATTTACTATTCATAAATTTAGGAAAAAGATTATTCTTTTTACAACTTATAAGGAAAAATTTTTTTATATCTAGTCTTGCCTTTGCACTATATAATTTTCTTACTTGTTTCATTCTATCTTGGATGTCTTCATTTTTATATTTGTTGAGTAGAGAGTTCATATTACACTTATCATCCCCAGTGTTTTTTATATTAGTATTCATATATATGACCATCTTGATATTATTTAAATATACCTATTTTGTAGGGGTTTTTTTTCAGGTCAAAATATTAATTAAAGAACTAAACCAATGTTCAAATCATTTTAATTAATAGCGCTTATTTAATTTTCAACATTTTTGTCTTCATCAGAAATTAACAAATTATCACTATAAGAAATCATAAACATAAGTAAGTAACATAAGCAGATGAACAAGATATTTCTAGATGTAAACATATTTTTTTTTTTACTTACAATTTAAACAGTAATTGGTGTGTACATTTGTATGTAGTAAAAGATGCATAATTACATCAAAAAAATTTTTTTTTTTATTTTTTAATATTAAAAAGTACCCATTCTTGTACAAAAGACTAAAAATATGTAAATGTGATATCAAACAGATAAAACAATATATAAAAACAATTTTTTTTAAAAATTAAAACTTAAAATTTAGTTTAAAAACGTTAAAAATTAATAAAATTCGTATCACATTATATCACATGTTGAAAAGTATTTATAATAAGATAAAGCTTAATTAAACAAGAAACATCAATTGTTTTTACTTAAAAATAGTTACAAATTTATTATACAAACATGAAAAAAAAAAAAGAAATAAAATTACTAGTGTTTCAATGAACGAAAAGCACTAGTATTACAAACTTAATTATATTTATTTACATCTATGGAAAACAAAAATCTTATCTATGTTAAATGTCAATTTTAAGTACAAGGTAACCTAGAAAAAATTTTTTTTAAAAATTAATAAAAGAGAGAAAAAAAGGAACATAAAACCATCAAAATCAAACTAAAACATATACCTAATCAAACAAAAATGAAAAAAGATAAAATTAATAGAAAAACCAAAAAATGGCATACAATACAAGCAAAAAGAAACGTAGAAAAAAGAAGAAAGAGGAAAAAAGAAAATTTATTTAATTAAATTTAGATATGATTCTTTTAGGTGATTAAGATTTTCTCTAGAGTTAAGACATTTAGGTTCTTTTAAGATATGTAACGATTCACTAAGTAATCTTTTTTTTAAAATAGGCTGAAAATCTAAAATTTCAACATCACCATATTCAACTTCGTGACCAGTCTGTTGTATATGGGTACGAAGTGCAGTAACTTCATTTTTAGCATATTTATGACTGTTGATTCTCTTTTGCAAGTATTGTTTAGATTGCCCTAAGTAAGAATAATCACAAGAACATTTAAGTTTATAAATAACGTTAGAACATTTCATCTTATCAGTTTTATTTTTCAATTTAGAATAAAAAATTTTTGTAGTATACTTATTATTGTTTATCATTTTTATATTATGTCCTGAAACAACTCTTTTCATTTTTTCAGATAAAATAGGTATATACGGGAATGAAAAATATATTTGATCATCATAAGAGTAATTGGAATTATCTGCAACAGCCAAATTTTTACTATTTTTATTATGTCCATAAAGTATACTTTTGAGTCTATTATTTATAGTGTTTTTAAGAAAATTAATGGGATAACCATTTAATAAGAAAATATTGTAAACTTTGTTGAGTATTTGACTTCTATATTTAAAATTAGTGAATTTAATTGCCCGGTCTAAAATAGCAGTAATAACATTACGTTTATGTTCAATAGAGGAATTAGAATTGTAGTTCAAATATCTAGCGGACCAGGTAGGTTTGGTATACCATATGGTTTCAACTTTATTATGTTTATTAATCAAAATTTTAATATCTGATGACATCATTACAGCAATACCTTCGGATAAAATTGAAACTTTATGCAATAGCTTTAATTCTTTTCATAATAGATTACAATTTACTTATGAACTTGAAAATCAAAATAGAGAAATTAGTTTTCTAGATATTAAAATTTTGATTAATAAACATAATAAAGTTGAAACCATATGGTATACCAAACCTACCTGGTCCGCTAGATATTTGAACTACAATTCTAATTCCTCTATTGAACATAAACGTAATGTTATTACTGCTATTTTAGACCGGGCAATTAAATTCACTAATTTTAAATATAGAAGTCAAATACTCAACAAAGTTTACAATATTTTCTTATTAAATGGTTATCCCATTAATTTTCTTAAAAACACTATAAATAATAGACTCAAAAGTATACTTTATGGACATAATAAAAATAGTAAAAATTTGGCTGTTGCAGATAATTCCAATTACTCTTATGATGATCAAATATATTTTTCATTCCCGTATATACCTATTTTATCTGAAAAAATGAAAAGAGTTGTTTCAGGACATAATATAAAAATGATAAACAATAATAAGTATACTACAAAAATTTTTTATTCTAAATTGAAAAATAAAACTGATAAGATGAAATGTTCTAACGTTATTTATAAACTTAAATGTTCTTGTGATTATTCTTACTTAGGGCAATCTAAACAATACTTGCAAAAGAGAATCAACAGTCATAAATATGCTAAAAATGAAGTTACTGCACTTCGTACCCATATACAACAGACTGGTCACGAAGTTGAATATGGTGATGTTGAAATTTTAGATTTTCAGCCTATTTTAAAAAAAAGATTACTTAGTGAATCGTTACATATCTTAAAAGAACCTAAATGTCTTAACTCTAGAGAAAATCTTAATCACCTAAAAGAATCATATCTAAATTTAATTAAATAAATTTTCTTTTTTCCTCTTTCTTCTTTTTTCTACGTTTCTTTTTGCTTGTATTGTATGCCATTTTTTGGTTTTTCTATTAATTTTATCTTTTTTCATTTTTGTTTGATTAGGTATATGTTTTAGTTTGATTTTGATGGTTTTATGTTCCTTTTTTTCTCTCTTTTATTAATTTTTAAAAAAAATTTTTTCTAGGTTACCTTGTACTTAAAATTGACATTTAACATAGATAAGATTTTTGTTTTCCATAGATGTAAATAAATATAATTAAGTTTGTAATACTAGTGCTTTTCGTTCATTGAAACACTAGTAATTTTATTTCTTTTTTTTTTCATGTTTGTATAATAAATTTGTAACTATTTTTAAGTAAAAACAATTGATGTTTCTTGTTTAATTAAGCTTTATCTTATTATAAATACTTTTCAACATGTGATATAATGTGATACGAATTTTATTAATTTTTAACGTTTTTAAACTAAATTTTAAGTTTTAATTTTTAAAAAAAATTGTTTTTATATATTGTTTTATCTGTTTGATATCACATTTACATATTTTTAGTCTTTTGTACAAGAATGGGTACTTTTTAATATTAAAAAATAAAAAAAAAAATTTTTTTGATGTAATTATGCATCTTTTACTACATACAAATGTACACACCAATTACTGTTTAAATTGTAAGTAAAAAAAAAAATATGTTTACATCTAGAAATATCTTGTTCATCTGCTTATGTTACTTACTTATGTTTATGATTTCTTATAGTGATAATTTGTTAATTTCTGATGAAGACAAAAATGTTGAAAATTAAATAAGCGCTATTAATTAAAATGATTTGAACATTGGTTTAGTTCTTTAATTAATATTTTGACCTGAAAAAAAACCCCTACAAAATAGGTATATTTAAATAATATCAAGATGGTCATATATATGAATACTAATATATATATATATATATATATATACCTATATACGAAACAAGTATTGTCTTAATGCCCTTTTTTGTGTGTGCCATTTATGGTTATATCGATGTAGCGAAAACGATGTTAGATAAATTAAATTGAACAGGGAAAATTATATAAACAATAAAATTTTCTACAAAAAAGATACAAGGTAGGTATGTATCAAAAACAAATTGTTCAGGAGTGAGAGATGTAAATGTTTATAAGGTAAAGGCACCAGTTATGGCCGCTATAATGGGCTTGTTTTTTGTAATTTTCATGAACTCATGTTACTAATAAAACAAGTAACTCTTTATTTAATCAATTTAATTACCAAAGTCCGCTAATATAGTTTATTTTTTAAATTCTAGCCTTTTATTTTGTTTATGTTTTTTCTCCAGTAATAGATAAAGTAAAACCAGTAATGAGCACGTAGTGATGGACACTTGCTAATGATTACAAAATGATAAGTACTACGACACAAAAGATATAAAAGAAAGAATCGTCAAATTTAAAACAATGTAAAGCAGTTGCTATGATATTATAATAATTAATAAATAAATTATACTATATAATATTTAGTTTAAAGTCCATCATTTTGACTCCTATTGACCGATTGTCATCAAATCACGCTGTCAGATAGTAAAATATATATAGATTTATATTCAGAAATGGTAGTAATCAAATATCAACACATATTTATAATTCAGCACATTTAATTAAAAATTTGCCATTACTGGGGTCCTTACCAAGACTGGTGCCACTACCTTATTGATTTGTATACGGATTTGAATCGATCAATTTCTTACATTGTTTTAAAAAATACACTAAAAATTAAAAAGCAAAAACTTAAAAACTTTTCCGGATTTATTGTTTTAGGAGAGTTATGAAGTTTGAAAAAACAATGTCAGTGAAATTATTATTTCTTGCTTTCTTTAAATCAGAAAGACGATCAGTAATGTGCTCAAATAATAAGAAGAAAAGCACGGATGGGATAAACTTTAATTTCAATTCCTGCATTTTATATTCTAATAAGTTTTCATTGTTTCTATTCGATTTCATTGGAATCTTATTATATCCACAAAGGAAAATAGATGACAAGTACTTAATTGAAATTCGAATTGTTTACTCTATAAGCTTTTATGTAGAAGGTTATGTAAAGTCACCTGCAGAAGTGGTAGACTAGTTTTCATTAATTCGCTTATCACAAAAGTAGGCTCCTCCCATTTGATTATTATAATATTTAAATCATTTCTCCATGTATCAAACAAAGACAGATATTTTGAAACTCATTTGCTAGATAAAGAAGTATTCTTCGTTTATAGTACTCATATACATTTGTGCGATTAAATTATTATGTAATCTATTGAAAATTATATAAGTAAATTTTGTGGCAATAAATATTTGATATTCCGAATTTAAGTATTTAATTATGTTAAACTTGATATAAAAACTGCCAACATATTTTTTTTCTTTGGCATTGTGTAAACTATACAGCCAGTAAATGAGCACATACCTGCACCTGACGCGAATTACTAGTGGGACAGGAGATTGGTCTGGTATGATCAAGGCAAGAGACCCTCACGAGTCCCAGGAATATTGGATTAATTCCTAGGGGATACACATTAGGATAACACAATTCTATTAATTAGATAATGTATATTTTGTTAAAAATGATATAAAATTGAAGTAATAAATATACCTACTATACTTATAGTATTAATGAAAAACATATTGAATTTTTTTATTTAAATGTATGTGATTTATTTATGTCGTTTTTGGGATTGTACAAGAATAAACATTTATTTAATTTATTATAATGTTTACTTTAATGGAATAAAGTAAACTGTCATAAAAGAGATATACGGCTATGAGAATAGTCAAATAAAATGAATAATGAAAAGACCTGTTAAATAAATGACGGATTATAAAAAAAACAATGTTGACAGAAGGATGAAATATGTGTATGATAGTATATTAAACATATGTACATATTATCTAAAATAAAATAATCAGGTAAAAGATAACATAATATGTATTTTAAAATAAATAAATAGAACATATGATGGTACATATTGACAGTATAGGCTTGATGGGGTCATATGATCTTCGAAGATAAAAAGTAATTCTTGATAATTATAATTAATCCAATAAATATTTTTTATAATAAAACTTTTATAAGATTTCAAAACACCATATGTGACATTAAATTCAAATGTTCTATGTGAATAACCTCAGTGACTCCTTACATAATTATAATAATTCCGGCCACCCTGTTTGTTGTAACATGCGATTATTGGCCCATCAGCAACTTCTTATTATATACTCTTACAAATACACGTACGTACAACACATATTCTAAATAAAAATCAACCACGAAGAAGCTGTTTAAAAAGGACAAGCCAGCAAACAAAAATGGATGAAGAAGAAGAAGAAATTTCAAAAACCATAACACAAAAATAAAATATTCGATTAAAACGTATTTAGTTATATCACAAGAAATTATTACAAATGTAAATAAAAATTAAAAAAAAAACAAGCTTTTATGTATGTATAATTATTGTATATATAATATACAATTGCACTAAAAAGTAAAAAATACATTTTTAAACTATCACAGTATTTTTCAGCTACTTATCACAAAATTTTCCAGAATTCATATGACTAAAAAGCTTGTGACGCTCATTCAATATTTAATGTAATGGACGACGGGAAGTTAGTTAAAAATCGGTTGCAAGATTTGTGTTCCACATACACAGATACATGTGAAGTTAAGTAAAAGCTTGTAAAAATAAATAAAAAGATTATTATGGAATGCATATGATTCTATTTAGCTAAAAAACTATTCCAAAGTTCTGGCATATCTTGTTATTTCTTTCCACTCTACGAATATTATTATTATTATTATTATTGCAACTTTCGTTCAAAGCTAAAGTTAGTTCATAAGAATCTACCACATAAAAGAACCTTATATGTATCATAATTGTTCTACAAAACGGTCTTTGTGACCGAGATTGTGGGTTTAAAAACCAACAATGCTTCTGTGTTTCGCTAACGTTTATTTAATTACAACACTAGTTCCAACCTACGCTAATGACTATAATTGCTGTAATGACAAATAATGTCCCTTTCGTGTAGCCATTAAACGCATATTTAGTTTCATTATATGACTTTCTTATTGAAGATTTTTGAGATGGGGGTTATCAAAAGTTTTTAATACTGTGTCCTATTTAAATGTGTTTTCAAGGGATTTACTTTTTGACGTGAATATAGCATAGAATAGAGCATAGGTTCCCAAACTTATTAGAATATCTACCTCCTTTTTAGCTATAAAAAATCACAAGATAACTTTGAATGTTTATATTTTTAGTAGTGAACATTTTTATATACATATCTAGTGTTATTTATCTAAGGTTTCCCAACTACACCCAGAGTCATCAGGGCTCCCTTTGATCCACCCAATACCGCCAAGGGAGCCGAGGACTGCAGTTTGGGAACCTGTCGTCCTAAACTTAGAGGTCCATAAGAAAAATTAAAGTTAGGGCTTGTAACTCGGAAACTAAAAGTGATATAAAAATTCTAAATACACCAATCAATTCTGTGTGCTTTAAGAAACCGCAAATAAAAAGTACCTATGTACTTTGACAAACAAGTTGAAGCCATTTAAAGAATTTCAAAATTTTCAGATTTTGTATTATTTATTTATAAATATGACGATTAGTTATTTACGTGCGATACGAAGTTGTTTGTGTATTTTTTTTTTTTAATTTAAAATGATACAAATATAAAAATGTCTTCGTAATAGTCATTTTCAGTGAATTTTAGTTTCATTTTATTAAAATCAAAAATTAAATATATGTATCTATACTATACATTTTAATCTATTAAAAAGCAGTTATTGGAAATATAGAATTTCACATGTTAAAATACAAATAATTTATATTATGAATCACAAATCTATAGTTATTTAGTACTCTTGCAATACGATTGAATGACAGAATATCGATATATTATGTGAAAGAAAACGTCAATCTAGACACATTGATGATGTTATTCGTTATATGATATGTGCCGTTATAATCTTGAAGAAATATTTCACTTTTGTGCCAAGAACAGAGAAAGAAAGAGATTTTTGATATCGGAAGTTATATTTTTAAAAGCAAAAACAATTAACGACTGTATATTGTAGATGTATAGTCATTAGACATTAAAAAAAAATAATATTTACTGGAATAGTACCTACATACTTCTTGACTTGAGCATTTTACTATGAACGAACCGAACGAATAGCTTTTTGTATTTGTATTTTGTATTATTATTAGAATAACCATTTTAAATACTCATTTGATCTGCACGATACAACACGGACTTTAAAAATGAAAAAAGTGTGTTTCATTTTTAACCTCTAATTTGGGAAAAAGTGAAACAGGTAAGGGAAAATGTGAAACAGGCCTCTAATGGAAAATATTTCTCGAAAAATTAAAAGAAAAGCTACAAAGGCAACTTTGATTTATCTTCTTTGTGGCATACCAATGTGAAATTGTAACTTTAATTAATATCTGAGCTATACAGAAAGTTATGTGTAAAGAATTAAAATTTAATTCACACGTTTTGACATCGACTAACAGACATTGACAAAGGAAGGGGTGACACATCACTTATTAGGCGATTCGTATTTTCAGGTCGCTTTAACAAACATTTAATGATGATGTCAGTTTTTATAATTCTCCTATAAACAAATTAGTTTTTTAGTTGCAAGCTTCTTCACTTTTACCCCATTTTTTTGGTGTTTCATATTTACCCCGTTCGACCCTATTAAATATACGAGTGAAACTTTCTATTGTTAAAAATTTAAAAGTTTATAACGGAAATAAGTATTTTTGTTATTTTCATTGTGTTTTTGAAAGATTATTTGTAGAAAAAAGTTGTGAATTTTTTTTAACTTCGAGATTTCGAGAGAAAAAAAACACTTCACAAAACTCCTCCGTGATCTTGGCTGAAATTGTACGTAAATAATAATTTATTCAGCCACGTTCTACTACAAAAAAATATTTTACTCATATATTATTCGGATTTTTCTATTTTTTTTTATTTTGATAGCATTTGAAGGTCCTCGTATACTAATATGTCGCAGCTTCTTAACTATTCTCGAGAAAATCAAACGCAAAAATAATTATTTGTTATATTATATCGTACTACCGGACTTGCCCCGGTTTCGCACTGGAGTTCATATTTTACCCCCTGTCACACATGGAAGGTTGTAATTAATTTCATTAGATCTAGCGAGAAAAATACTACGGGGGAGGGGGAGGGGGAGGGGGTTATTAATGAGATATTTTCGATTTTTTACGACTTGATTTACTATTCATCACTACCTAACGTATCATAATATGTACTATTATTACCTGACCAGATAATATATCTATGAATTAAAAAAATAACACGTAAATCGGATAAGTAGTTCTCGAGTGATAGATTGTGTCAACCGAGATTGTCAAACACCTCACCCTTTCCTTATTGCCCCCTTGTCAATATGCTCAAAGTTTAGTTGGCACGACAAGGAATTTATAACTATATTTTTTGAGTACTGAGTTGGTGCATTTTGTTTACAATTTTAAACATTTTTCTCTGCTGCGTTCACTTGTTTTACAAAACTGATTGCTATATTTTTTGCTACAGTAAGTCCTCGACTTAAATGAAAACCTTTGGAACGAATTAATCGCGTAAGTCGAGGCCTTACTGTATATAGATATAGATGTGTGTCGTTTTAAAAATAAAACGTATCGAATATCCATTTAGAAAAGTAATATTAGCTGTTTATAGAAAAAAATTTCAGTCTGGAGGGGGAAATATCATTATATTTTTTTTCATTTGTGGGTGTTTCATAATGGTAATTTTTTTTAGGAGAACCATTATTTTTTATTTCAAAAATTTAATTCTACTACTTTTGTAAGATATATTTTTTCATCTGAGGCCATTAAAAAAAGATATCGATTTTACCCAATTAGTTCCTTACTCAACGCACTGTGATGTTTCAATTTATTTTTATACTCACAAAGAGTTGTGTAAACCTGTTTCAGATAAAGAAAAACGTTACGAAATATATGTTAAATAACAAATACATAAATACATATTCCTTTTGAAATTACCATACAAATAAAAAAAATATGATAATAAATAATTTTCACGTGAACATGGTTTAAAACAAAACTGGAAAATTCTACGCTTCGTAAATTTGTGTTTATAGCTCATGCATCAACTATAAAAATGGTTTTAAAATGGATAAATTTTTCTTATCGTTTCGAAATTCAAACATATGCATTTTTATTTCAAATGAATATTCTTTTAATATTAAATAGTACCTAACCCAATTTTGTTATGAATTTTAATTATAATATATTTGTATTATATATTTTGGTATGAAAGCAAGTTATTACTTATATGAATTTTTGAGGATTTTGATTTTCGGACAACTTTCTGTTGGGAAGTTAACAATTTAAAAATGTATGCGTAAGAAAAAATCAACTTTCATTTTAAATGAAATGTTTTTACAACAATATAATTTCTAATAAGATATTATATTTATATATTATGTTTTTAAAGAACACACGGTGGGAAAATTGAAAAAAAAAGCAATCTTCTTTTCTTTGTAAGGTTCTATTTATTTTACAGTCAGTTACTGCATTTGTTTGCTATTTTAATTAAACAAATAATTAGTTCTTTGATGTTTACGTTTATAAGAATGTATATTATTTAAGTAATATTTTGATTATTTTCATCTTTTTTATAAAATAATTTGTTTATTTTCAAACAAACATCCGGAAGAATTCTTCATCACAAATTTTACGAAAGATATAAAACGTTATAATTAAAAATTTCATTGAGAATTATTTACTCCCAATTCGATACAATAAATACGTACAGCCTATTACTCTGTAAAAAATTATTTTAAAAATAGATTTATTTAATTTAAAAGGAAAATTTTACAAGAAAAAGAACTTCACTGTACGAAAATAATAAATTGTATAAATTTTACATTAATTAAAAAAAATAATAATGAATCGTGTAAATTTTTATTTAATTTTATTGTTATCGACCGTGTATAAAAACAGAATTGGGTGTAATTTCATTTAAAAAATTCTTAAGTAATGTTTATTATTCATTGAGACATTCTTCGTCCACTTTAACAAATAAAACAAAACAATTTAATTAAAGGAATTTCCAAATTTTCGAACCCCTATCCTCCCCTTTAAAAGATTCATAAATAAATTAGGTGATAGAAGATATCACATAATATTTACGTAAGGTTGATTTTACGTAATTCCTAGTTTAAGCCAAGTAGGGGTAAAAATTGTTCCAAAATAATACTTAGTACAAATGGTATTAGAATTTATAAATTATATAAATATTCATAAAAAAAGCCGAGGAAGGACCACTAGTTTAAAAAAAACAACATTAATTCTGTCGGCTATAATTTGTTTTGTGCATACATTTAAACAATAAACATTTAATTTCACAAAACTGTTTCTATTATACGTATTATGGTGGTATATCATTGTTGGCAAGTGTAAAATGAATAATTCGTAGTTAGTAAGACATTTATGCTTCTGGAGGAATATAAACGTTTTAACAAACATAAAGGGTCTACATGTGTTTGTATTTAATCTGACCTCTTACATATTCATTAATGATTTAAGCTCCTAATGCCTTTATAAACGCCAACGTAATTTCATAATTAATTAAATATATTTTACTCATTGTGACCGTGATTATATATTATATAGGTACTATGGGCTTCAGAAGACGTCTGCCACCGTAAAGGTCAGAATCGCTTACATTCGACAATATTAAGACAAACATCATCGGTTATTTTTTTCCAGGGCACAAATATACGTCCATTTCATTAATTCATTTTATATCAAGTTAAACATAGTTAGCTACTAAAATTCGGAATATCAAATATTTATTGCCACAAAATTTACTTATACAAATTTAATATTACAAAATAATTTAATCGCACAAATATATATGAGTATCTACTATAAACGAAGAATACTATATAGTATGTCTTTGTTTGGTACATGGAGAAATGATTTAAATATTATAATAAACAAATGGGAAGAGCCTACTAAATTTTTGATAAACGATTTTAATACTTTCATGACTTCTACATTATTTAAAATATTTAAATATTTTTTAACGTTGTTTACCATTTCTTATTTTACATAAATTGATTAGGTATAGATAAAGGTATCTTAACTAAATAAATCATTCAAAATTTTTAAAATATAAGTTTTCATAAAAAATTCGTTCCAGTTTCGATATTCATTTTTTCATCAGTTCTTTTGAAAATAATAAAATACTCTTAATTTAGGGTAAGCCAATGTGTATGAAGTATGAACCAATATTCTTGTAAATACATTTGATTTTTACAAAAAAATACATATTTCAAATTATGAATCGTTTAATTTAATTTTATTTCTATTCAATAATTCATGAACGCTGAGGAATTAATGAAAATTAAATTAAATTAATAGTATTTACTTTTGGAACAAGTTAATAAGATAAGTTGAGTATTATTTAAATTTTCACGCCTTCCGTCTTCGTTTTAATTAATTTTTTGCGATTAACAATTAAAAGCAAATCGTTGTCGTTTTGAAGAAGAACTAGAAACGATTACAAGAAATTAGTCTAAAACTTTAATTGTAGATAATTATAAATGTCGATTAAAGATCTTTTTAACATTTAGTTAAAAATAAAAATATATAACTCATTGTCAGTGAATCAAGAAAGTTTTAATTCGGAATCGAATCAAAGTTTATTTGAATTACAATCATTGGAAATGAACTTTTTGTAATGGAGGCTACAAGACATACTAATTTATTTCGGTGAGGAACTTTTTTTTGTATTTCCACATACAGGGAATAATTATTTAAAAAAAAACATTATTTTATTAGTTAAACAGTTAATTTATTTATTATAATTGTCAAATTGACTACAATATTAAACTAAAATGAAAATTGAAGTGAAAATGAAAAATTTCAGTCAAATTTTGCCGCCTTCGGTAATTTTAAATAAGATAACATATTTATTATGTATATGTATGTATCTACATACATATATGAAAATATATTTGTAACAACCATTGACAATCAATTTGCTTTATTACTTTTTGACTATACAAAAAATGTTAATGAAGCAGATATTGTAACATCAAGTTTATTTTATTTTACAATTTTATTAATTTACATTATTACAAAACCCGGAGAAATTATAACTACACCCGGAGCGAGGAGATACGGTATTAAAACCCTGAGACTCCGTGTGAAAACCCGATACCTGGTCACCCTATAACTAAGGTTATCAAATCCTGTGAAGATTTTTTTTATTAAATATTAAATTGTAGCAAAATTTATTGACCGCATATGCTTGAGATATATTTTAAACTTTTTTAAACGATTTGTTGCTCACATCCGCGCTGCCAATGTTTAAGAAGCGTAAAACATAATAATAAAATATCCCGTTTCCTAGTTGATATCTGCACATATTTTTTGATAATATAAAAAAATTCAAAGATATAGCACGAAAAATGAATATCGATATACTTATTATACTAATTCGATTGTATGATATTTACTATTTAAACTTGTTCAAATACAGTAAAAGCTCTATATAAACTTTTCTCAAAGTATAAAAATATCCTTCGTCTCTTTTATTGTAATTAATTACAGTATGAAATGTACCTACGGTTAATTTGAAAAACAGGAATTAATGAACAATATAAAATTCTATTGTAAAAAAATTTCATTTAATCGATAATATGATAATCTTTACTATACTAGTATAATATAAAAACATATTTTTTCAAGAATACTTTATGTGTCAAACAGAAAATAAAGACTTAATTGTAACATTTCATATTCTTTTTTATTACTGTTCGAGGTTAGACAAAGTCATAATTTACCGGAAATGTCAAAAACAATAGAACCGGTGCTGATAACTATCGTTATTTATTGTAATTAAAGATTTATTTCGTTAGTTATGATCATATTAATACTAGAAAGTGATATTTTATCTTTTATTTATTATTGAGATAAATATTGAATAGATATAATTTAATAAAGAGAGAATACCTAAAAGTAAAATCGTTTAACTAAAAACAATAAAATAACATAACAAAGTTCGTTAGACTTTAAAAAATATATTACAGGCTCTATTAACCTACTACATGTGCTGAAAAGTTTTTGACTTAGCAATGAAAAAACTATTTTTTAAATGAAAAATATCTTTTATTCTTTGACATAATATCCATCTAGAATAATTCACTTGTTCCAACGGTCTTCTAACATTTCGATACCGGTTTTATAGTGGTTCACGTACAGTCCCTCAAAATAGGCGTTTGTTTCCAATTCAACCTCTTCATTAGAGCCAGAGCCACATTTTCAATTTCGGAAAAAGGTAGTGGTCGTTGGGGGCCAAGTCAAGAGAATACAGTGGGTGCGGAACCAATTCATTGCGCAATTCCTTCAATTTATCGGTCATAACGTGCGCCTTGTGAGTTGATACATTGTTTTGGAGAAACAACATATTTTTCTTCGCCATTTGTGGCCATTTTGCGACTTGGTTCGTCTAATCGATCCAGTAATGCATAGTAATATTCTTTGTGATTCTTCTACCATGTTGAAGGTAGTCAATAAATATTATACCAAGTGCAATCCAAAAAAAAACCGACTGTTGTGTTTTTGGGCGTTTCGGATGGCTTTCACCAGGCAATAACCATTCTGCTGACTGCCGATTGGACTTCGGTGTGTAATAATGGATCCATGTTTCATCCATTGTCACAAATCGTATAAAAGAATCCTTCACTTTTTTTCATTATGAAAAAAATAACAAAAGAAGCGAAGGCGGTAACTTGAATAAAAGTACATGAAATGTCATGAAATTTTGACAGTATTCTAGTTAAGGATGGTACTCTATGGGAAGCAAAAAGGATTCTTTGTTTATGTCGCTATCTGTGTGTCCGACCGAAGACTTTTCAGCCCATGTAGAACATACGACGTCCTTGATTATATTACCCAGTTTGTTGTAAAAACAAAATTGATAAAATCATTTATCCATGTTCTGTTTTAAAAGTGATTTTCATTTCCCTTTTTCGCAGTTACAGATTATCATATCATTGGAAATGAATGTTCGATGTTTCAGAAAACGAGCTTTCCTCAAAGCGATAAACAGTTTACATTGCCTACATTTTTAATATTTGTTGAAGCATTGATGTTCAGTTTCCAGAAAATAAATTATTTTCGGTGAAAATCAATAAGTTTGTATGGATACGTGAACTTACAACGAGTTAATTTGGTTAAAATAATTGAATTGCCTTCATTTGAATTATTGATATCTTAACCTTTTAAGTCGAAAATGAAATGAGTTTATCTTTTTAAGAAATAACTAAAAAATTCATTGTTTATACTAATTAGGTTCTATCTGTATAATGTAATTAATTTTGTTGAGTCTAATTTGAAAACTATAATGTTCACACTTTAAAACTGTTTTTTGATGCAGGTATTCAAAAATACCTAAAAATATTGAAAAAAAATTAATGATGCCTTAATTTTGTTTTTTTGAGTTTTAAGTCTAGTCAGAGAAAAAAAAGAAAATTAGTATCTCTGTTTATTTATTTTTTGACAAATAATACAATATTAAGCAAGTTACAGAAGATTGAAGTCAATTTTGAATTTTAAGAACGCCAAGTAAAGTTAGGTTAGCTTAATTTTTGAGGTTCGTACTGTCCCCCCCCCCAGGTAAAAATTGATCCGGCGTCACTGGACAGGTGACAAGCAAGTTTCTTTAATAAAATTATGTAAGTCAACAACCCTCAAAGGAAAATAAAATATTTACTCGAAGAAAGAAGTAGTATAAATGTATTTATTGTATTACGTATTTGGTTTTCGATACCTAATAATACAAAAAAGCAGAAGTTTTTTTTTCATGTTGGCATAAAAGAAAACTTTTTCGCTTTTAACGGATGATATGCCAACAAACTTGAACGAGCTTTGTTTGTCATTAGGACAATATAGACTTTAATTTAACGGAAAACCTTTGAACTCTACTTGACTATTTGCTGTCCTTTGCTAGAAAACAATTGCTGAGATTTATTAACTGTAAACGTACTCTCTGCACAACAATTCAACTATAATTAACGGCAAACAAAATTCATGGTAACAAGCAAATTATGTAAATTATAATATAAATTACATTTAATAATATTATTTACGTACAAGTAGGTAATTGTATTATATGATATAGTTTTAGATGCACAGTGGCACCGGAGTCGTGGGGCAGGAGGGACAGTTGCCTTCTCTAACATTTTTAGTGAGGGGGGAATGACAACTTTTATCCCCCCCCCCCCAAATTTTGATCCTGTTTTTAATGGCGAGTTTGAAGCAACGTGCAATTATATATTTGGTTGTCTTAGGTAACATAAGGAATAAGCAGTAACGATAATAGTAAATCAAGTCGGAGAAAAGTTTGGCACCAGCGCGCTCTTTACTATACGCTGCCTAAACTGTTAAATATTGAACAATATAATATAGTAAAGAACTGTGTATAATAAAAAGATCTATATTTTTTTAACTATAATTTTCAGAAATCTTAAACAATAATTCCGTAGTCCACGCCGCCGGCACAGCTAGTATTCTATATACCAATACCTATATATTTAAATAATTGATAGTGGGTGGATCGAATAATGTGGAAGAATAATGTTAATTATGTTTCCATTTCAATCCATTGAGACTTTCAAAAGTCAAAGGTACAAATAAAATACAAAATATAAAGAAAATCAATTTATATAATTTCCAATTTGTGTGCAAACAAAAGAATAATTGAACAAATATTAGGTTTTGTAAATATAATTTGATATTAAAAAAGTGCAATTGACTTCAGCATTTTTCTCCAAACAGAATGAGCAAGCCGATACATGCTTTTGTGGCAATCATTGTGTTTGCAGCATTCGATATTGAAACGTATAACTATTGTTAATTTATTAATGTATATATGGTTTACTGATTGTTACTTGAATAATGTCTTGTGGGAATTTTTGTGAGTATATATGTGTGTAAGGGGATGCTGCTGATGGGCAAATCATAGCAGGTGTAAATAAACAGGGTGGCCAGGACAAAGGAAATTATGTAAGGAATCACTAAGGTTATTTATATAAAACATACAGAGGAATTTATATTTTATTTTGGCATTTCGAAGAAAATAGGTTAGAATGCTTTAATTTCTAGTAATTCATTAAAAAATATAAGTAATTATATTGGACAGTTTTAAATTTGTTTAAAAGAATAATGAAGTAAATGAGGCTTAAATACTGAACTCTTAATTACTGCATACTGCATAAAATGTATATATTCTATAGAACGAACAGAAGAAAAAATACAACGGTTTTTTGTTATCTAAAAAACCAGTATTACACAAAAATAAAATATATAACATAGGATTTTTTAATTTAAGATGTAGCGAAACAAATTCATGTCAGAACCAATAAAAAATGAAAACATTTTTATCAGCAAACGTCTTGTTGAATTAGGGAAACTATTCAGGAAATTTACAATACAAAAATAACGGAAAGTATTTTCGTACGGTATTTTCAGTTTAATGAAAATCGACATGTGGGTTTATTTGAAGAAATATTTTTTAAAGAATATTTGAAGAATTTTTGATTATTAATGTCGTCCACACGGAAAAAATATAGTATAAGAATTATGGTTTTTCTTGTCTATCCTGGATAGTAAGCGAAAATATATAATATTTTACTGTCTGAAACTGTAATAAAATAATTTTAGGCCGTAATATTTGCAGTTTATCCATTAATTTACATTCAGTATTACTATATATTACATTACATTCTAAAATTATATTATTGCAGTTTCAGAGAGTAAAATATTATATATTTTTACTTACTATTCGGAATAGACAGGAAAACCTGTAATTCTTACAGTATATTTTTCCGTGCAATTGAATATTTTTATTGAAAAAATTACACAAAAGAATCCATTTTTGTAATTAAAAAGTACACTCTTTTCAAAAACAAGCAATTACTAAAAAGGAGACAAAAATAGTCCTTGGTAGTTATTTAATCTGTAACTTAATGTATTAGTTTTAAACGAAATCTTCGACAGAATACATTACGAAATGAAAAAGTATATATACTTACAATTAGTAATGTATAGAGTGCAGAAACCTTCTTTTTAAATAGTCATGTATTTTGTCACTCTTTGAACTTTTAAAATGTTTAAAAAAAGCATTTTGATTATACCTATCTTTTTAAATTAATTAAATAATCTTAATTAATTAATCTTTCCAAATATTGAAAATCATGATAAGTAAAAGATTATTATTCTTATTACATTAAGTATAGTGAAGTCATGATAGCGAAATTTTTTTTAAATAAGAAACTGAAAAGGAGCAATTTTTTTTATAAATTTGTTCTAGGCATCACAGGGATTACATAACTGAAATCTTTACATTGGGAGATCTCCGGAAGGTAATTTTTTAAATCTTTTTGAAAAAAAACCGGTATTTTTACGGTTTCTCTAGTACATTTAAAAAAAATATCTACAATTCTATTGGCTGGATTGCAAAATTAAAAAATTCTTTGTCTTCGTTATGAATTTCCCTACAAAACTGAATAGTTAAAAATCCTATAAATTTGTTATATAACCTTAAAAAAATAAAAATCAAAACAATGAGCATTTTATTATATTTTTTGTATAACTTGACCAATAGTAAATGTATTTTATTCTTTATGAATAAATGTACCAAACAAATCAAAATTTTCTTGAAAACGGCTAAAAAACGCATTTGAAAATCGAAATTGACTCGTTGATAACCTGTGGGCAAAATATGGTAGAGATTGTAAATTTTTTTATGTAATTCTCGATGGTATCAAAGAATATTCTACAAATGTTTTACAAACCTATATTTTTGCGTGTTTGTGTTTTTTCTAAATTTGCTATTTTTTGCACAATATTTTTGATTTTAGCGTATAAAATAATTTATTTGTTTTTTTTTCTGAGTATATTATGAAAGTAAGTAAGAAAAACAAATGTTTATTTGAGATATTTTCTTTGCTGTTAAAATGGGCCAACTAGATGTACTATATGTGTTTAGTAGAATTGAGTAGAATTATTGATTTAGTGTTAGTATAATTAATTATGTTTTTATAAAGGGCGTCTCGTAAACATGCCGCTAAACTTTTAGGGGTGTCTCGTAAACATACCGACAAACTTACAAGAGTTATCGAAGACATTAAAACAATCGCTTCTTGTAATAAACTCATGTCCGCAAACAAGCCATTTCAGTAGTAGAACAAAAGAAAGCACCCAGTACAAAAACAATGAATTTTGCCTTCTGGTTCAATTTTTTTCTATCTTGGGGAAAAATAGTTCAAGGTATGCTAATCAAAAGTTGTAATGGGTTCAACCTACGAAAATCGATGATTTCTGCTCCAGGGGGCATCAAACATTCAATGTTTATGTTTATCTCCTAAAATATCAACTTTAAGTAAATTTTGCAAATGATAAAAAACAATTAAAAAATATTTTTAGAATTTTTAATTTTATAGAAAAACTGCCGAACCAAAAAACTAAAAAATGCCACTAAAATTTTCTTTGTATTCATTGACTAATTCGAAGTACTTTTTATTCTTTGCAAATTTTTCCAAAAGTTGATCTTTAAAGAGAAAAATAAAAATAATTATAAAATAATTTATTAAACAAAATATTCTGAGCCCTTGGAGCAGAAACTATTGATTTTCGTAAGTTACGCCCTTTACAACTTTTGATCAGCACACTTTTCATAAAAAATTTCAACCAAAAGACAAAATTTATTACTTTTATGCGGGGTCTTTCTTTTGCTCTAATACTAAAACGGTTCGTTTTCGAACATAAGTGTATTAACAAAAATCAATTATTTTAATGTCTTCAACAACTCCTGAAAGTTTATCGGTATGTTTATGGGATATCCTGTATACTATAATTAAATGCTATGTTAAAATTTTATACACTCAAATTTTTTAATGATAGAAACACGAGTAAATCTACGCTACGGTAACTGTTTTATGTGTAACAGTCAATTAGCGCAATGAATAAATTAAACGTTACCTGTTGCATCTGCTGTAATAGTCCCTGGGCTGCGTGGTAGTCGACGTGAGCGCTACCGGAAGCGCTGTGAGCATCGCAAACAGCCACACACAGCTGATGATGACAACCGCAGACTTCTTGGACAAGCGCGGCTTCAGCGGCCACATGATTGCCATGTACCGGTCCACGCTGATTGCGACAAGTGTGTATGCGCTCACCATCACCGACATCACTTGGAAGTAGTTGACGAACCAGCACATGAAGTTACCAAACGGCCAATACTGCAGAATGAATGTCGAAACCGACGTGAACGGAACGCAGAATAATGCCATCAGAATATCTCCGACGGCTAAATTCACTATGAAGTAGTTCGTTACAGTTTTCATGCGGGGCGTTGATTGGACGATATAACATACGACACTGTTTCCACTGATTGCTACGATAAATATTGTAGTGTACATTATGTACACCATACTTTGATAGTATTTGGACTCGGGTGCAAATCTTGAACAATCATCGCTGCTCACGTTTGAGTAAAAAGAGTAATTGTACTCCTCCGTGTCGTAGGCGTACGAGTCGTTTGTATAAAAATCTTTTATTGAATCGTTCGTAAGCGACATCATTGTGCTATTTTTAGATTCCAATTTATATATAGTAATGTGGTGTGTTTACGCTCACATGTTTTTGTTTAATTTAATCTACATTTTACATTTATTTATAACACGAACACGTTTAAATATTCAATTTTTGAAAGTCAAACTTGTTTAGATTTAACAATAAACACATATTTTTTTAAACGCACTATGCCATTTAGGGGAAACCAGTATATAATAGGCAATAAACCGAAATTGTTACGGTGGTGAATTTTTTATTGGTCGTAGATTTTCCTGATACAGTTAGATCAAGCACTTCATCGTGCCTTTATGACTTAATAAATTGGATGGTAATATAAAATAACCGTACTGAAAAATAAATAATGCTTGATACTTCACTAAGCACATGCGAAGTTCACAGTAAATTTTATCGTCATATATCATCTGCAGAACACATAAATTGCTCAGGTTTCGGCACTGACATGTATTTGAAGATCCATAAACATTTATTTCCGATTTGATGTATTATGAATTTCTCTAATTTATTGCGACGTGGGGTTGTTTACAGTTGTATGAAATCATGCAGATAACGGTGGATTCTGAAATATAAATTTACAGATTATAATCTTGTTGATTCTATGAAAAATAATAATTAATATGTTTAATTTGCTTAAAGTTCGGAAATATATTGAAAAATAATATGATTAATATTGTAGATAGCATATTGCAATATCATATATTCAATTTGCAATTCTATGACTAGGGTTAGTAATTATGTTATTCATTTTAATAAAATAAAACCTCTGAGAATGATAAGGAATAAAGATCATAAAAACAAAATACCCACGTTAAAAAAACAATTCGTTGACAAAATGGTGGTTTTATACAAAAAAAAACAGGCTGATATATTTTTGTGTTGTCATGGAAATTAATTTGTTTAAAGGTTTGTTATGCAGATTATAATAAATTATAATAGTAGGTATATAATATGTAGTGTATATATATATATTTTTTTTCTTGTGTTTATTTTTATTTTTTAATGCTGTTGTTTTTTTTTCTTGTTATTCTATATTTTATGTTTTATTTATTTTATTTTTTCCTATTTTTGTTTGTTTATTTCTATTACTATTTGCTAACTACCTAATAAGTATAGACATCACTTGGGATTTTTGGAGTGATGGATGTAGAGTTTGCTACCGGACCTGACGGAGCAGGTTTGAAGATGTCGATTATAGTTTGTATATTATACAATCTATAGCATAACATTTTATTATATTAAGGATTTGTTATTGTGTTACTTCAGTTCACATGACACGTAATGATGGTTCTTACAATACAATAAGATGTTGAAAGATCCGATTTCAATTTTTGTTTGTTTTTTCATAACGAAAATTCACTGATTTTTTTTTTTTTTTTGTCTTAATGACTACTCTAGACCTATTATCTAAAAAGTGATTGTTGCGAGTATTATCTCACTAATTTTGATAAGACTTGGTACATTTGTAGTTCAATTGAACCTAAGAGACATTTATTATTTGTACATATTTAAACAGCTATTGAAGGTGTAAAAACTACTCTCAAAATTTGAATTTTAAATACTAATTAATACGTCACTGTTTCATGTTACCTTCGAAACAAATGCAACTAAATTCAAATTGTCAAATTAGTTATTCTACGATTGTGTATTATATTTTTGAAGTTAGGACATTAGAAAATTAATATTTATAATACAAAGGTGAGGTTTATTTCTGACAAATCCCATTGAAAGTTTTCATGTATTAAAAATTATTTAAAAATATATTAAAGAACATGGAAGTCATGTATGGTTCTCCATACCAATATTTATAGAACGAATGTAAATATTTTTTAATAATTTAAAAACTAAAAGGTCTCCTTCTCTACAAGCAGAGTCTAAATTTAAAAAAATGTAAGTAGGTATATTATTATATAGTCCGCATGTATAATGAACAAAGTTCGTCCCTGCATTAGTTGAAATATATTTTAATATGCAGATATTATATGAAAGGTTTATAAATGCTTACAATTAGCTTGAAACATTATACATATACAATTTACTAGAATGTACCAATAAAGCCGACAAATAAATCATCACATACAAAATACACCACAGTTGGAATTGAGATTCTATACAAAGTACGTGTATATGTTTTATTTTGATTCAAAGCATGTACCAAATGCAAGAGGAGAGCTTTAAACGGAGCTACTGTCCTCGGTATTAACAGAGTGCATGCAGAAATGGGAACAATTATTGTTTATTCAGGTTAGCTACGTGGTATATGTTCTGACAATGTGCTTAATTTTTATAACAATAGATCGCTATAAATGTGGGATTAAATGTACGAGATTCTCAGAAATATGTGCAAGTACGTGTGCAGATATCCGCTTATGTTAACAGTTTACTAATGTAACTTTTTTAAAACTACAAATTGGAATTTGTTGAATTTTTTTCGCGAAATAAAGCAGCTCATAGAAAAAATTTAAAATATAAAAATAAAAAAAAATAGATTATGTTCAATTCTAAAATCATTTGGATCATTTTGCGGCATTTTTTCAGTAAAAATTAGCATTTTCTATCTTCAATTTTTTTTTCACGACCTGCTTTATTTCACTAAAATTTTTTTAGTGGGTTTTATTATTTTGAAACTTTAAAGTTGAATATCTCAGCATTAAATGATCCGATTTGAAAAAAATTAAAATGCATTTTAAAGAGTATGTCTTGTAAATGTGATCTCTAGTTTGAGTCACTTAAAATGTAATTTAAGGATATGTTCTGTTTGGTTTAGTTTTGCTATTAACCCTTTCGTGCCCGAGGTTTTTTTTGTTACCGATATTGCTGATTTTTCTGTCATCAATTCATACCTATCTAAGTATACTAAAACTCCAGGGATTTTGTTGTAATAACTATAGTTTCAGAAAAAACAGCTGTGACATATATGTAACGCTGGGCACATCCCTAGTCAATTGGTATGTTGTAAGTTTTTATCGATTCTTGAATAACTCATACATTTTGTATTACTATATTTTGTTTAATTGTATAAGATGGATATTTATTGACATTAATTATTATTCAATTTTTTGTTCGTGGCAAAAAAACAATTATAAATATACATTTTCTATAGCTACAATACAAAAATGTAACATATTCATAAAATAGGTAAGTGGTATTAATAATATGCATATTTAAATAACATGTAACTAAAAAATACATATCAATGTTTTTTGTGGAATGTGCAGTGGCGTAGCCAGATTTTTCAAGGGGGTCTAATTTTTTTAAGAGGGGGCCATTGTCATATAACATATATTTTACATATACATTATATGATATAACCATTTGACTCCTCGCTAATTACCCATGCGGGGGAGCCAAGATCTACTGCCCCCCACCCCCCTCAACTGAATACGGCATTTGAGAGCGCATATATTTAATATCTGAAATGGTGGAAATGCAACCCATCGTATTGTGGATTTTTGGACGTACTGCATAAGATGAAGTGCCGTAACCTACAAGGTGCAATTGAACTATTGGAGGTACAGTCGCCTGCAGAACTCATCTGGCACCCTAAAGGCTAGAATCGCTTACAACAGATTCCAAATTTAAAGACAAACATCATCGGTTATCTTTTTCAATCAAGTTTAGTATATTTAAATACTAAAATTCGGAATATCAAATATTTATTACCACAAAATTTACGTATACAATTTTCAATAGATTACATAATAATTTAATTGCACAAATATATATGAGTACCTATTATAAACGAAGAGTAGTTCTTTATCTAGCAAATGAATTTCAAAATATCTATCTTTGTTTGATACATGGAGAAATGATTTAAATATTATAATAATCAAATGGGAGGAGCCTACTAAGTTTGTGATAAACGAAAATGAATACAAACTGCAAGACCATTAATGCAGGACTGTACATCTGGTTCAAGAATTCTTGTATTAGCTACAGTACAAATAGATGAGCCAGTGAAGATAATTTCTGCAGTAGCCTTTAGTTGTTTCCCGCCCAAGTTATCAACAGTACCACCACCGTCTTCTGACCGAGTTTTCGTCAGAGGATTCGTTTAGATCTGGCGATTCAATATAAACAGCCTTTATATCAACAAGAGCTTCTCATAAAGTATTACCTCTGTAATATATCTGATATATTTGTATAGCATTAATAAAATTTTAATATATGCAGTAAGTTATTAGCTCTTATCTTACCTATTATATTGTATGATATGTATAATCTTGTATAGATTAATTTTATATACCAAAGAAATAATATAAAAACTTACCCGCTATAAACGAAAAAGAATTTATATACTTTTTTCGGTCATTATTTATAGGGATCAGGCCCGGTGACAAGAGGGTACTAAGGGTACAGCTATATGGGGCCCCAAACTTTGAGGCCACTATTTAATATATATAATGTAAACAAAATCAGTCATAAACTAGCCACGTGGTGACGATATATCGAAAAAAAACGACGAAAGTTATGGGCCCCAAAATTTAAGTTGCCGGGCCTGATAGGGATAGATGTAATACTTTTAAAGAAAATATTAAAAATTAAAATTACAAAACAAAAACACCTCAAAAAAAATATAAAAATGTAAAATATTTGCAAAAAACGATCACGTATCTATTGACTAGGGATGTGCCCAGCTTTACATATATGTCACACCATAGTTCAACACTAATTTACACATTGTAAATTCAGAAATTTATAAAAACTGGATACATAATACGAAACTACAAACAATTCTCTACAAAAAACCGTAAAAATTAAAAATTTTCTACTAATAATAACAAAATAGAATAATATTAAAGAGAAACATATTTCTATTTTTGTATCTGTAAAAATACACCCAACTTCATTGTTGCACAATTATTGTTGAAAAACAAATAGAACGTTGGTATTTGCATTGTTGATGTATTCAGTCCAATACTCGAAAATAAGTATGATTTCAAACCTATTCGACTTAAAATAATCTTACAGCAACGCAAAATCATAACAAAAGCGCGTTGTTACATACATACATATATGTCACGCTGGTTTTAAATTACTTAACTTTTCTATTTTGTTTAAAGTTGGAATATTTTTTGTAATTCATAAAAAATCTTTCATTACAATACATAATCTGAAAGATGTTAATTTAAGCTTCATTTTATTTTTTATTTTTATTTTCTGTACCACCAAAATTACTCCGGCTATGTACATTTGAATTATATTTCCTGGTTTTTACTAAAACTGTGATATCTTTGAGAATTTTTATCGGATTTTTTTCCACAATACTGATTTAAAGGTATTGAAATTCTCTACAAAATGGTTATTTTAAAATTTCATTTTCTACTTCATTTTTCAAATTAAAAAAAAATTACATACTTAAGAAAAAAAAGTTAAAAAAATGTTAATTTTTGACCAAGTTACAAACATTTGAAAACAGGTTATTTTTTAAGTATCCCCTTAATTAATTTGCAGAGTGTATGCTCTTAATCCAACTATATTATTGTTTCTTCTTTACTTATTATTTTAATTTAAATGATTCTTTAAGCTTTAAAGGAATCAACAAAGTTTGTTTTACGGAAACTACTTTAAATATGCAATTTCCTATTAATATCGAAGTATTCTGAAATTTGCATTATCTGTACACTGTAGACATATCAATCAATCATAGTCCTAAACTAATAAAAGGTCATATCGATGACAAGAGGAAGTTGTTTTACGTAATTTGATTGGTTTGAACTTAGACTACAGCTAGAAGCATTTTATCAAGGAGTCTGGTGGGCATTTTATGTGATCCATCTCTCACAAAAAATCAAATAATATATTCTTTTTATATAAATACAATCTAAATTATTTTAATCTTGAAAAATACTGTACAGTTACAGATAATTAAATTTCGAATGATTTTAAATTTTCTAATTAAATTTTTTTAAATATTTTTTATTCGTAATGAAATTATATTCTCAACATATGGCAAGAGTGGCTGTAATGAGCAATGGTAAAGAATAATAAAATAATATATAATCTGAAATTAAGCTTTTCCAACTCGCGAAAATAAATTACAAACGTTAATGATCATTCGAAGAAAAAAAATTGTACACCACTGATCTAAACTCATTAAATAAATAGAATTTAATGGATTTAGAAGCATCCAATGAAATTATTACATGAGAGGTAAAGTGTATATCTTCAGAAGTTAAATTTGATTTTAAATGTATTAATCCCAATTTAATTGTCAGTCTGCAGTCATTTATTTAAATTACATTTTTCTTACATTACAAATCAGTTGCTAATATAAAATAAAATCGTTTTTAAGAACTAACTATATTGCATTTTTAATTCTTTGTTAACAATATTTTTTTGCTCTTGTAAATGGTGAAAGGTATTTTTCATTTATAAAACAAATAATTTTAAATACATCATTAAACATATATAATTTATGAGCAAATACAAAACACCTCTAATAAAATGTACGTGTAATTAAATTTTAATTGGCTATAGATACCTATGTATATAATGTGTAATATAATATCATTTAGAATATAGATTATTGTTTATTCATGTAAATATATTTGATATTTAATTAAATCACATGTGGTAACATTGGTATATTTTAAATATTAGTTAAAAATTAACTACAACATGTGTGAAATATAGACGGTATTATCTATATTCTATATTATTGTTTAAATACTTTAAATTGCAACTATTGTTCGATTTGTACAATGAAATATTTTAAAACATTAATATGACTAATTAATAGATAATGTTTCAACAAATAAATAAATTAGAGTTTCTTATTTCAAGTATGTATATCCTATATAATAAATAAAAATGTAGTAAATAATATTATTATGGATATTTTTGTTATGCAAATAACATACTATGCATTTTTCTTGTGTGGGACGTCAAAAATGTGTTTTTCGTAATTTTATTTATTTTTTTATTTTTTTATTTGCCCAAGATAGATCTTACAAGGGGAACCCTTAAACTTGTTCTTTCCAATTTTCTTCATATTGAAATATGTTGTAGAGGGGGGTTCCCTGATCACACCTATACCCGGTTTTGGGTGTAGACGGGTAATAGTTTTGAAGATATGATACAAAATATTTTTTAATGCTGCATATACTTATACCTATTTGTTAAAACTGTAGACATAAGCGTCTGTTAACTTAGCGGTAATGATAATAGACCCGCGCGTTCGATTTCCAGTCTGTGTTTTCAAATTTTTATTTTTATTTTTAATTGCACATAGTGACATTATTTAAATATATAGTTCTTCTAAAAAATATCTTATGAATTTATTTTCAATGTTTATTTTTCAAAATGTTTGTTAAAACTGTAGACATAAGCATAGTATATATGCAGCATTAAAAAATATTTTGGATCATATCTTCTAAACTATTACCCTTGTTAATTGATTTTTTCGTTACAAAGAAGGTTACGAAAATTTCATTTGTTTAATTTAGATCGCAAAAATCACAGGCAAAAATTGAAAAAAATAACGCAAGCAATAATTATTCTTACCTAAATAAAGTTGTGTTCTGGTTCGAATGCATTCTTGCATTTAAGGGCATCAAATTTAAACCATAATTCACCCATTTAACCAATAATACCCATGATACTAATTTGTTCCTGTTTAATTTCTGTGAGGATCGGACTATTCTAAAGCAAATGTGGAACACGCGTACTTCTAAAATTTCATTACATGTCTTCTGACCATCTGTAGTGAAATTAGATCAAAGTATAGTGATAAGCCTTGAGCGAAATTCATTTGTAAGGCATTTTTATTACATTTTAATAAAACGTGTTTGCAAATATACCATGTTTAATTATATTAAATAGAACTTCTTATATATCTATTAAAAGTTTGCTGATTGTATTCATGGCGTTCATTTTTAATTCGATTGTACATTAATGAAATTACATTAGAACTGGACGCGTGAGTGATTTTCACTTAAAAAGTTAAGTTGTTTTACTCACGTCCTATCACGCACGTCGAGCACGCTCGTGACACGATTTTAAGTTTTATTCAAATTAAAAAAAAAACATCTGCCAAGTGAAAAATGGTAAATTCATCAAAAAGAGAATATTAAATAATTTTAATATTTGACAATTTCAATCTAAATTTTTCTGTGATTCAAACGTCAAAATGACATTTAGTATGTTGTAAAAAACAAACGACGATTTTTTAAAGCAAATTGGGATAAATCTTTGTAAGGGAATATTTTATAACAAACTGTGGTGACCTATATAATAGAAAATTGAATGCTCTACAAAAAAGATTCTATACAATTTTCGCTTAACATGTGTCAGTCTTGAGATATCTTGAAAAAAATATATTTTGAGAAGTCACTCCTCCCCCTTACACACGATTTTGATGATTTTAAAATGGGATCGTCATGAAGCCAGACCAAACAATTCAACCAAGTTTCATTAATATTGGTTCAGTGGTTCATGAGTTAGAAGAGCCCTGAAGATGTCCATTGCAATGTGTGACGAAACGTTGACCGATAACACGACCAAATCTATGCGGCTTATACCCATTAATCAAGATCCATATCAAGATCACCGCGGAAGCCTCAAGACTTGTATCCAAGTAAATCAACCCAGGCAATGATAAGTAAATATAAACAGGGGCGCCGACTACATGGGGCTTAAGGGGCTCAAGCCAACCCAATATTACCGTAGGGGGGCTGACCCCCCCCCCCCCCCCCCCCGAATAAATGTATGCCTTCTGCCTGTGTAGTTGACTATAATAAAAGTATATGAAAAGCAGACGTCACCGTCAACCAGAACCTAGAATACAGTTGATTCAGTATTGTCGTGCCAAACTATTGAGAAAAATATTTTAAACAAAAAACTTTATATTAACATGTGTCCGAAATTTTTTTTGGGCCATCATTCCAATACAAACCAAGGTAAGCACAAATACCCGCTCTACATGATGGCCATAGGTATTGGCCACAACATTCTCCACAATGTTGGCCAACGTGTAGAGCCACCATTAAAGATAATAGTGGAAGCTACATTTAAAAAAAAAATTGAGTTTGTAGGATCACGGCAAGCTGAGATATTAACTATTCAATTTACTTCTTTGTTAGTTTGAGTTTTAATTTGTTTTTAAAAAGGGAAGGACGTCGCGAGGGTCTTTAAGCGCGTGGTACTCTTAAAGATAATAGTGTAAGCTACATTTTAAAAAAAATTTGAGTCTGTAGGATCGCGCCAAGTTGAGATATTAACTATTCAATTTACTTCTTTATTAGCGTATGAGTTTTAATTTGTTTTTAAAAAGGGAAGGAGGTCGTGAAAGTCTTTAAGTGCGTGATACTCTTAAAGATAATAGTGTAAGCTACATTAAAAAAAAATTTGATTCTGTAGGATCGCGCCAAGCTGAGATATTAACTATTCAATTTACTTCTTTATTAGCGTATGAGTTTTAATTTGTTTTTAAAAAGGGAAGGAGGTCGTGAGGGTCTTTAAGTGCGTGATACTCTTAAAGATAATAGTGTAAGCTACATTTAAAAAAAAATTGATTCTGTAGGATCGCGCCAAGCTGAGATATTAACTATTCAATTTACTTATTTGTTAGCTTATGAGTTTTAATTTGTTTTTAAAAAGGGAAGGAGGTCGCGAGGGTCTTTAAGTGCGTGATACTCTTAAAGATAATAGTGTAAGCTAAATTAAAAAAAAAATGATTCTGTAGGATCGCGCCAAGCTGAGATATTAACTATTCAATTTACTTCTTTGTTAGCTTATGAGTTTTAATTTGTTTTTAAAAAGGGAAGGAGGTCGCGAGAGTTTTTAAGTGCGTGATACTCTTAAAGATAATAGTGTAAGCTACATTTTCAAAAAAAATTTGAGTCTGTAGGATCGCGCCAAGCTTATTTGTTAATAATAGAAGAAGGGGGTCTCGACGGTCTTCGGGCATTAATAGGCGATTGATTATACCGGAAAATTAGAGGTAGAAAGGAACAATTGCGGTAAAGAGTTTTTAGTTTTTATTGTTTTATATATGTTTGTTTGACATCTGCAGATGATAAAATCACAGAGTGCTACTGAATTCACCCTTGCGTTTTTGAGGGGAGAGGGTTTAAACAAGTCACTTTTCAATGTTTTAAGTATAACTCAAAAACTATGCAAATATTGACAATTTTTCAAGGATAATTTTTTAAAGAAAATTAAATTTCCGATCAAAATAGAAGATTAAAAAAATTAAAAAAATGGCTATTTATTTATAAAGCATCTAACGTAAACTTTATGGGGGGGGGTACATGATATTATTATTTTATCTTATATAATGGAGGAGGGAGGCCAAAAAAATTGGGTCCCCCAATATGTTTAACAAGTCGGCGCCCCTGAATATAAATCTAATGTTATATAATAAAATTTACTGCGAAAACGTTGTACGTTGTTTTAACAATTAAAATCAAAAACATTAATATTTGCGTGGAAATTATATAACACATGGAAACTAATTTATGCTCTCAATTATGAGGCAAAGATGAAACAAGCTTTATTAAATAACAATATTATTAATATATTAATATAATAATATTAAATTTATATGTTAATAATTTAAATGTTAAATTTTTTTTTTGTATTCGTGTCATTAAGATTATTATAAGTACTTGAGAATATTCTAGAGTGCCTGGGTGGGATTTGTAGGGCCTTTTTCTGGTCTCTGGAGTTTAATCCCGGAGCTCTATAAATAGATTAAACAGTGTTTTTGCAGGTGACCTATCAAGGATTTATTGTATTATGATTTTAAGGAATTAACCCGTTGTCTCTGAAGTGTTTCTAACAGACACGTGCGCAGATAGTTACAGGCGATTTTTATGTCCTATACATTTCCCTGAGTTAATTAACAAAGACTCATTGTCAGTCAGACTGTTCGGGTAATATGAGTGTATTTTTAAAAGTACATAATACGGTCTGTGAGATCATTCAATGAAAATCCCCCCTCCCACAAAAAATAAAACAAACCATGGGTTCGAACCTTGAGGTCCACATAACCAACTTCCCAGCATGGTATGATTATAAATACTTGAATACTGATTATTAATTGTTTCCATACAGTTTGTTAATATTTTTTTAATATGGATATAATTTTTTTTATGGAATTTGTCAGAAATAAAAATCACCTGTGTATTATTAATTGTATTAGTTTTCAATTCAAGACGCTACGATTGGAACTCCAAGGAAGTCAATAGCATTTTTTATTTGCTAGATTTCGTGCACGTAAAAGATGATACGCATACATACATCTTTCTGAAAAGTGTAAATATACTATAGTGACCTTGAAACATAAAAATATGTTGAAATTTTTGATTTTCGGACCGATTTGAATAACTTCCTAATGGGAAGTTAATAAAAAAAGCATATTATAATAAGTATTAAATGAAAATATTAGAATGTATGGAATGTAAGAAAAACAGAGTGCATAAAAAATTAAAATAATGTTACTTTGTTTTATAATTTGTAATTTTTTCCTTACATAATAAGAAAATAAAATTATCTTTATAATTTACTGTCATTTCCAGAAGTAAAAGGTATGGAAATACATCAAACGATTGTAAAACATCTGTAACTTATATAATATCACTTATTCGCTTGACGGGTTAAAAATAGCGAATAAATTGCAATAAATAAAATATAGATGATTAAAATTTTCAAAACTCAATTTGTTTAATGTTTAAAACAGGGCTTCGAACCGTTATTTTTTTCGTTTCGGTTCGAATAAAAAAATATATTCGGTTCGGTTCCGGTTTTCGTTCCGAAAAAAATAACGGTTTTCCGGTTTTCGGTTCAGCTCAGAGTGATTAAATAAAATAAAAATTATTTTTTTTCTGCAATAATTGAGAACATTTTATGGTACTTGTATGATAGCCCGAACGACAATTGGTGGGAAATAAGATCATGTTAACACACGTATTTTAACATGCACCGAACCGAAAAAAACGATTTTTTTTCGGTTCAGTTCCGGTTTCCGTTCCGGTAAAAAACGGGTTTTCCGGTTTTCGGTTCAGTTCAGGTTCGAAGCCCTGGTTTAAACTCATTTATGACTCTAGAAGGGTTTAAAATAACAAATTACTTAAATTTATTTATTTATAAATATTAACGACGCTTAAAGGGTTAAAAATATAAGTAATATAAGAAGAAATAAAATTTAGTTAAAAAAAAGAAATACCATCCTCATTTCATTTCATTTTCT
This sequence comes from Sialis fuliginosa, assembly GCA_961205875.1. Lineage (NCBI taxonomy): Eukaryota > Metazoa > Arthropoda > Insecta > Megaloptera > Sialidae > Sialis > Sialis fuliginosa. Next base: position 35,859,952 of record OY540810.1, read on the forward strand.
TTACATTACCTGAGATAATAAGTGCAATTTTATAAAACATTAAAAACTACATTTCTATGATCACTGTGCATATAAGTCAATTAAAAAATTAGAGTAATACATTTCCCGAGATAAAGGTTATATTGAAATTACAACACTTTATACTTAATGTGCTAATTTATTCATTGGTTGGAACGTACGTACGAACGAGCTTGTAGGTATAATGGAGAGTCAAAACGGAAGTTCCAGCAGTAGCCGTGTATACATGTTTCCCTCCCTCACCCTACACGTTGTCACCTTCATAAGACTATAATTTAATGCTTGTGCAAGATTGATAATATAGATCAATGTAAGGTCTTATGTTTGTCGTGTATTAAAAATGTCCATTTCGGATAATATTTATTTATTAAATTATGTAGATTTAATTAAGAACTTGGTTTTAAATAATAATATTATCAAGGCTTATTAGTATAAGAGTTGATTTATATAGGTACCTTGAACGCTTTGATTTCTCATGAATAGTAATTCATGAAAAAGCAATTGTGCCGGGGTAAATCCTACCGGAACCCTCGGCACAGCGGCGCTAAAAATGCCTCCCACCGATGTTTTAAAATTGATTATATCTCAGCTCCTAATCATCCGATTTAAATTTTCTTTAGTTTATTTTAAAGGTCTTATTAAGAAAATTATTTTTTGTTATTATTTATTTTTCTCTAAATCTTAAGGGTTTCCCACAATTTTCGAAAATCTGAAATCTGTTATACAGGGTAATTCAATAATGCGTCCGGCTTTCCTAGCGCATTTCCCGTAGGAGATAGAAAAAAAGGTTTGGTACATAATATTATTGGTTTCAAAAGATCAATGTTTAAAATTATTTTTTACAATACAGGGTGTCCCATTTTTGCGCTATAACGAAAACAAAGATTTTTTAAAATGAAACATTGTAACGTTTTAAGTTTTCCGATGTCATATTTTAACCTCTACATTAACGTCTGTTCATTTTTTGATTTAGTGGCAGTACTGCCAAATTATAATTTTTTTCCAAAAAATAATCCACATGCAGGCTCAACCATACAAAATCGTAGCGACCTCGTTTTTTTTAGCGATGAATTTTTTTTAGCAATAATGTAAGTCCTGGTGAAGAGTACATTTTGATAATAAACAATTCTAATTTAATTTAATAAAAAATGCCAAAGTTAGCAATCTTCAAAATGATACAACTAATTTTTTTCAAATGTGACTACCCTTTTTACTTTCTTATACCATGTATATGAAATATACATTAGTATAAGTAAGTATAGTGAAGCCGATTTTTGTCGAACTCCGGATTTTGACGGAATTATCTATTTTGACCTTCCCTGAATCCATTCTGACTATTTTCGCCATGATGTCTGTGTGTCCGTCTGTCTGTCTGTCTGTAAGCGCTGTAACTCAAATACGACAAATCGTAGAAGGGTGATATTTTATATTTAAGATTAATTTTTGGCTGGGAAGAAAACGTCCTATTTTTGAAAACGATCTTTCAACCGGATACGGATGTTTACCTACGTCGATTTTTTAATTTTTCGAATTACTCTGAAACAGTGCGAAATAGAGAAAAATGGTCAAGTTAAAAAATGTAGGTAATATCTATATCTATAATTTATGTTCTATTCATTTTTTCGTAAAAATGAATTTTTGAAAAAAAAAATTGATTATAATTCAAATGGTTCATAACAGAGGAGAAATATCTGCCATGAGTGTCATGGGACTTTCTTATACGTATTACAGAGATTGAACAGTGTGTGCATTTGCCGTATGTAACATGGGACTTTCTTATACGTAATACTGAGAGTGAACTGTGTAGGTGAATCTAAATAATTACATAAAAAAATCCAAAAATTTACAAGAGTAAACATCCGTTTTCAGTTATTACGTTAAAAAAAATCACTTGTTATATAAATATAAAATTATTCATTTTGTTCTTTCTTGTTAGTTTGTTAGAAATGTTTTAATAAACAAAGAATCACGTATACAATTCACTGTTAGGTTAGGTTAGGTTAGGTATAAGAAAGTCCCGTGGTTCCCAAGGCAGATATTTTTATTTCACTGTTCGATGGGTTTTTTTTCTTCTCCCTTTCAATTTGTATAGGAGATATCCTATGTCTAAACCCCATAGTTTATGAGAAATTTCTGATAAAAATGATAAAGATAGGTAGTTGTATTATTGATGTAATTAAACCAACCGAGCTACCATGGTGGGAATTTGATGTTTACGTTTTTAACTATTTTGAAGTACACACAAGCGAAAGAGCAATTGTAAAATATTTTAAATTAATACACAGAATTAATAAATAAATCTAAAAGATTTAACCTAAATAGCGTTGAAAAGGAAAGTTAAATACATAGCTGTATATTAATGTTTTCATAAACAAACAACCACCCTACATTTCCCAACCCCTATTATAACATAATGTAATGCATGTGCAAGATTGAGAACGCAGCAGCGTAAGTCGTAAGTTAGTTAATTAATGTTATGTGTCAGATAAGGTGCGGTGTTTGGTTTGTCATGTTTACAGTTCTTAAAAATTTCTCCTTAGATTTCTGGGAATAATCAATATTGTGGTTAAAGTAGAAATAGCTACGTAGTACGTTTTCATACACTAAAGGAATTTATGAAATTTCAATATAAATTTTGTTTTTCGTTTTTCCCACTATATAGGTTCTGTCTGGATAATTTTATATTTGCGGTTTTTGAGTACTTACATACATTGTTTAATAGGTAATATAATCGAGTTTTGGAATTTTTGTCTACCTTATAGGTAGACAAAAAAAGACAAGTATGGGAGCAACAGGCTTGTAACAATTTTTACAAAAAATACTCTAATTTAATATATGTTCACAATTTTAGCATAAAAAAGCATCTGTCGATAGCCTAACTACTCTTGCATTATTCACACCAGATATTTTCTTTAAAAAAGACCGTTGGTACAACTTGCCCCGTCTTTGGGAGTAGATGTAACAGCCAAGGGGAAGGTAGTAACAGTCAATTTTGATACATATTCGAACTTTAATTTTGTTATTTTTGCAACTTTAAATTATCTATAATATTTATCATTGAAACTAAAACAAACTTTTTACAAATGATGTGCTTGCGCATAAAATTTTGGAACCAGTCGGGGCCAGCCATACTGTTTTTTGCCAAGAAGGAGGGATATTTTTTGATTGAATTTTCATACTTCAATTGGAAGCAATCCAAAGTATATGTCAGCGCACTTGAAGACATAGAAAGCTATTTTTCATTTCTCTTCAGCAGTGACAATTAACCTAGACTTAACATATCCAACTTTTGGACAGTCATTGTTTTTCTTTTTGTTTATATACCTGTAGAGTGATACATGACAAAGGTTGAAATTTTTGCTCGCTTTTCGTATACTACAGTTATTTTCTAGAACTTCGGTTGTGGTACATTTCTTGACTTCGAGTTGTCATTTCTGACTTCCTCTTATAATCGTTCATTTTAAAACAAATAATATGAAATGAGAACCGATAGATACGAGATTTCAGGAGGTGAAACTGGGGTAAGTTGAAACATGTTACAATTTGCCCCAAAATATTGTCACAATACAACAAGCCCCCTAGCATAATTTTTGACATTAAACAAAAATTTAATAAAATTATGTCACCAAATGTAAAATTGATCAAAGAATATTAAAACTAACATAAGTACATTTAGAAACTATATGCAAAAGTAAAAGTTTTAAATTACAAATATCGGTATGAGAACCATTACATTGCCTTTGTAAAACGGAGATTATATTATAATAATAACAAACGTTTGTATATTTAAATTTCATGAATTGTCAACCTTTATTTAATATCAAATCTACCCCACTCAAAAAAAATGCCAAAACAATGTGTAACTCATTATCAGATCTATTAAATTAGTCTACAATTTAATATAATTATGCGAAATTTCAGCTTTTTAGATTAAATGGTTTAGTAACTAGAAAGCTGTAACAAACAGTTGATTTCATATGTGTTCCCTTCTTCTGATTTCGGTACGGAACTCTACTAAAAGCATGATATTCAAAACTTATATTATATGAAATCATATTGTAATGTAAAGTGTGGGAGTCGGAACGTGAAATAATCAAATGTATGCTAAATAGGTGTGTATGTTTATAACTGAAATTATTTAACATACATATTATACGGTCCTAGTAAGTTTAAAATACACTCTTATTAACGAATAGCCATTTTAGTTTCTTTCTTTAGTATAGGATGTATTTTAGGAGGTATATTTTTTGTTATTAAAATTAATTTAATGTAATTTGAAGTATTTTTGTTTCTATCGATATTTTCCGCAAACGGCTCATCCTATGAAAAATTATCAAAGTACATTTTTTGTTTATCATGTTCTCATATCTAAGTGCTCAATCAATAAAAAAATTAAATAGCTTGGTTACCCCATATATCCCTAGCATAAACAATTATTGGTCGATACTGTAAATTGATAACACCTATTAATATTAATTAATAACATCCTTGATCTGTTAAATTTGTTTACATTCATTGGAAATCAATTATGTATGACATACATACTGCTCTTGAGATGTCTCCCTTTTCCATTTAACAACCGTACACAAACAGACAATTTTGAAGATGTAAACGACGGTCATTAAGCAATTTGAAAACAAACGCAATAAAATTTGATATATATGAACTGAGACATCATAAAAGCTCCCCATATGTCACCTAAATGAACTGTAAGATAAAAAATACATATTAAAAACTGAAATATCTAACAAACAAATAAAAAACACTTGAAGTCAAAACCTTTGTCATGAAAACTGTAGTTGAGATAGTTATTACATTAAAAATAAAACGTTTATTGTTAGTATTGTACAGTACAACGCTTCTAGTTGTATTGAAATCGCGTTGAAGTTTTATATACGTACTTTGTTTATTAAACGTGTATTCGAAGAGTTCTGCAAGATGTCAATTGCAATGCAGATAGAACGTTAGAAAAAGTTCGGTAGGCAAGTAGCCAGCTTTTGAATTTTATGTGATACTAAGGTGGAAATAACAAAATTATAGTGACTGACTTTGTCTGGCTGATGACCTCTTATTTTTTAACATATGCATTCTTTGATCTATCAACTTTGATCTACAATTACACAGTGTTTATTATGTTTATATTATAGTAAATAAGACGAGTTGAAGTTCACTGTAGAAAAATCACTAGAATGTTTCGAATTTTAGATTTCATTAAAAATATGTTTATTGTATAGAAAATGGCGTGAAAAATTGAAATTTTCAAACCGCAGGTCTGTACCTCAACCTGTTCTTGAGATATAGCCTCTCAAAGTTTTAGGTTTTCAAATTTTTGGAGAAAAATGGCCATAACTTTTAAACAGGTGGATGGATTTGAATTTTGTCGACGGATTTGAAATCAGAGTGTCAAAATCTATACAATGACATGTATAATACTTGAAAATTATATAAAAATTAATACCCCTTGGATTTTTTTCAATTTTTCGCGAATTTTTTTTTCTCGAGTTTTTTAGACACTGTAATTTTAAATTCGTCGACAAAAATCAAATCCGGCCACTCATTCAAAAGTTATTGTTATTCGACTAAAAATAAGACGTTATAGTTTCATAATTGTGCGTGTAAATTAATATTAAATGCTATTTTGTATTTAATGATGAATTGAATGATTGAAATTATTTATTAACTGAAAACACAGATTTGTATTAATTTACTCATAAAGTAAGGGAAGCACTGCTTCCTCTGCTTCCATAGACGATTCGCCACTGCTACCAACAATAATTCTAAAGTGATATGTGGCACTATAAATTAAATTATAAAAATGATGAGTATAGATAAATATAGTCTCTTATGTCACATATTGATAATTTGGTCATTTTCTAATACAATAGTAACTGCAAACTTCTTTATTAGAACCTACATTATGAACATGAATAGTGTGTATTCTGTGTATACAAAGAGTATTTTGAAAATGAAGAATAAATTATATCGTATAATTTTAGACCTAAAATGACAATAAACATCGGAGAGTTTAATTTGACATAAACTTAATTAAAGAGTGAAGTCTGATGAGTGCAACGACCCTGGTTTCATCGCTGTGGGATAATTAAAACGCGAGTTATGAGCGATTGAAAAAAAAGTAATCAAAGATGGCGGCAGAAGGGAAATTTGGGCAGTGCGAAAATTCAGGGTTAAGGTCTCCGTTGAAGACCCTTTCGAATGAGCCACAAAGGAAAAAATGTATCCGAAATTTTTGGGTCAGTTACTAATTTTACTGGACTACAAACTAATTAAAACTTTAAATTGGATATACGCGAGTTGTTTCCCTATAATCGATCATATGTGTACTATAAATACAGTGTTTATTTTTATAAATAACTTCAACCCCTGGTTTACTCCGTATTTGTAAACTTCTCGTATGATATAACATAGAAATTCAATTTGTTCATATGTTCACATACGACATACACCTACAGGAATGCGGTAAGTACACATATATTAAATGTACATACTTATTCACGCATGTGTTTATACACATATGTACAGTTACACATAGATGGATTATAAACAAAAATGTGTCGCCCTGAGACGGTGTTAAGTTCACATTTTGACGAGAGTGACAGTTTAATGGAATTTTGTACATTGTTTCCGCTTTTTTGTGGTTACCGACATGAATTAAGTAGACATATCGAGTTAATCTTTATTAATAAATGTTAAAAGGCTTTGTTAAAACATATTTCTACCCTAAAAAATGTTAATTTGTTTACTTTGTTGTGCAAACATATGTTATTTATTTTTTATTCAGGTCATTAGGGAATAAAAATGATAGGTATATAATATTTTTAAAATGTTTGCTTTTCAGAAACAAATTTCACTTTTTTCCCAATTCATCGATTTATTGTTACCCGAGTAGGTACTTATAGTTCAATGTATTTAGAAGAAAAAAAGTGTAAAATTCAAAGGATGCTGAGTTTTTGTATACACCTTATAAATAATGAGATATTGATCCCGTTGTAGTTTTTACAGCCTATAAAAGGTGCTTACAATTAGTTTTAAGTAAATATGTTTGTTCTTATAGATTTTACGATGATGAAGATTGCGATGGAAAGTTGGGAAAATTCTCTGTAAAAAGATCCTTTACAACTTTTTTCCTAAGAGCTGTAATTTTCACGAAAAGTTAGGTAATTTAGGTGTTGATTAGTTATAATTACAATAATATCGTGTTTGTATTTAATTCAACTATAGTTTTCAAAAATCCTAAACAATAATTCCGGTGTACATGAGAGCTAGTTATTTATAAAGACTAAATAAATGTGTATAAAAAAATTCAACTCCCTTGGAATTTTTCCGTAGTGATTTCCTCACTCAACTTTTATACTCTGCACTAGAAAAATGTTCAAGATTTAATTTATTAAATGTATTATTATGTAAATATGTCATTTGTAAATCTGAATACTTCATTTGTATACATACAAGATTATACAACAGAAACTGGAGTATGGAATTAAGCAGAGTTCCCCAACCTTTTTTGTGTCACCACAGACTTACTAAACATACAAGAAGCGCAGATCGGTACACTGGAGAATCGTTATCGCGGTTTTAAACCAAAAAGACAAAACACGAACACGGTGTTTTTAAAACAATTCGTATAAAAATGTTAAGGTTTTGTTGCTATTTTGTTTAACAAAAAAACACCATGCTGGTGTTTTATCTTATTGGTGTAAAACCATCGTTATATATGTATGTACCGATTTTTTTACATACTCTTAACACGTTTCGGCCCGCCGATTACACGCGTGAATTATATCACGTGTTATGTATTTAATTTTAACCTTATATTTAATTATGCATACATATTATTTATGAGGCTGCCAATTATGTTAAAAAATACTCAAATCTATATTACAACAACACTCTACAACATACATATAGCAAACGAAATAAAAACAACTACACATTAATACTCACAAACCTAACAACTATATATAAAGGTCCACAAAATTCAACCATACAAATTTATAACAATTTACCGACAAATATCAAAAACCTACCTATAGAAAAATTCAATAATAAGCTAAAGAAATTCTTGTTGGATCGCTGTTTTTACACGGTCAGTGAATATCTGAAATACAGTTCAAATTAAACATAGAAATAAAATAATTAAAAAAAAAAAAACAAAAAAACAAAATAAAACATTCTTGATCATTTTCATTACTAAAATTATTATTTACTTTCTTGTTGTTTCTTATGTGTCATTCGAATTTTCCTTATGTTATTCATATATCAAGTATCATCCTTTGTATTTTCTTATTTTTTTTTGACTTATTCAATACTTGTTTGTAAAAGTTAAACTGAATAAAATTTATTATTATTATTATTATTATGAATACGTTTTGAATTAAATTCTTTTATTATAAGTATCGGTGTAATATTTTATTAAGACAGTGATTCTTAACCGTTCCGCGATATTATGAAAATTTTAACGTCTTAAGTAAAAAACGTTCTTTGTGAATTGTTGCAAGAAATTATGTTTATTAATTTTGGACATTTTTTTATTTGCTAATAGATTTTTTAAATGTTAAGAACTACTATGTGGGTATATGAGAAAATAAATATTTAAATTAATTAAATTACTTGTAAAATATATATGTCTTTTGAATTTCAGAAGGTTGTGGCCCCCTAGAGGCAAGTTATAAAAATACAAATTTTTTTTTTGTCAAAAGATTTTTTTTACAGTTTGAACAATACCTGAAAACCTTTTCTTTGCTCTTCACCATGCCACCCACCCATAACACCTGGAGCCCGAGGCGGATCCCTCCGCTTTTAGAAGTCACTTTTTTATAAAAAAATCATGAAAAGTACATCTTGATTACAAACACAAAATAAAATAAAAGTATTGCGTAAAAAATCTAGAAACAAACAAATACCTTTCGTATAAACTTTTAACGAAAACTTTGAAGTCATTTTATTGTTCAAAACCAATGTATTATAGTTGTTATTACAGAGACGGACTTTGGTTAATATCTCGGGGATTAATATATTACAATAATATTTTTTACATTTTTTAATATTAATTTGTGAAATAACTATTCATCTCCTCAGTATATTTTTGCGTTATCGTTAATCTATCATGCCAACATATACTTTCAAATAAATATTAATTGGAAAATATAAAGGTATTATACATCCAAAACTTTCAATAATGAAGCACCAAATATCTGATAATGTTAATAAAGATAGTATATATACCTACAGTAAAATATTTAATTAATTGTAATATATTATTTAACTTTAGCGATAACATATTAAAACGATGTTAATATTTAATGAAATGTTTGTCATTTTATAAACCTTTAAATTAGTATATTTATCTATATAAGATTTGCTGAACATTTTGAAGAGTTTAAAAAATATCGAATATTGCATGACGAAACGTTGGACGAATTAATTTGACTATTTTATATAGTTAGTATTGACGTAAGAATACATATTAACAAAGCACAAATTTTTACATTAGTAATTTTTACACCAAGTAATTGAAGGCTTAGTAATATTTTTTTCTAAAAAATAATTTTCATTTCACCTCTGTTTAGCTAACAGTTAATTAATTTTAACAGTCTAACACCTAGTGTGGTGAATTTGAAGAAAGAACTTTCTTGTAGACAAAATAGTTACAGATTCTAAAGTTGCCAATTCGATTTTAATATAAATTACACAATAGCTGCCACCTACAGCTGTCGTGTGGAAATTCACTATACTTGCTTGCACACAAGTTTAACACAACGAGAAAGAATAAAGAAAAACCCACATCCTTTAGAAAATTGAATAAAAAAATAAATAAATCGATATTGATAGAACTAGAAATGTATCATTATAATAATATAAGAAATATTTTGCTTCCTTGTATTTAAAAATTATTTTTCATAATAAACAAAAATGAACAATGCATTTAAATTTATTTATACAATGTAAATACAAAATATTAAATATTAAAATTTATTGTTAGAAACGAGCTGTACATTTTCATGAGTAATTATTATTGTACATATTGTATAATAATTTGTTCCCAATATGTCATGCAAATAGCTGATATCTGATCAGAGATGTCATGAGCAGTTCATCTTACTGTTAAATTTAAATAAATATATTTTATATTTTACTTCTTAATATCTGGTTTATAAAGAATTTTCTCGAAAACAAATTCAATTTAACATCTTTACCGTCTTAATACCACGATATTACGGTATTTTTAACCGACTTCAAAAAATGAGGAGATTTTCAATTCAATCAATAGATATATATTTTATGTTCGGGCATAACTTTGATAAATATTTTTTGTTTGAAAGAGTATATGGATTTCAAAGATGTGCCACTCAAAATGGAAAAAATAAAAATAAAACCTAAAAAAATACTGAAAAGTATTTAAAAATTAAATTTAACAGTTTTTGAAGTCGGTGCCAAGCCAATAAAAAGCTTTTTAAGAAAGATGTAAATAAAATCGACTTCAAGAAACTGTTAATTTTAACTTTTAAGAATTTTTACGATTTTAAATTTTTTTATTTTTTTTCAAAATTGAGGTACTTTAAAATTAATAATAGGGTTATATATAATTGTACTAAAAATTTGATTGCACTTTGTACACTCGAATTTTTAATAGTTTGCACTAAATTTTAACTCGTTTTGAAGAATGCCAGAATGACGTCACAATTGTCAAAAATCACGTATATACATAGTTGTTCAGAATAAAGTTGATGCTCTAATAATATCCACGTTAACTGTCCTTGGTTAAGGTAATCTGGGGAGGTTGGTTAGTTTTAGTTAGGTTAAAATATAGAAAATCACAATAAATATATCAAAAATATGTATATATGTAACAAATAATGATCAAAAAATTACTTTAAAAATATCAAAATCAATGGGATCATATTAAAATGTATTTTTAAGTGTACAAAGTGAATACTATCAAAGTTTTAGTGAAAGGATTAAAAAAAAAGTGAATTTGAATACAAGCCGTAATAATATTAGAAATAATAGCAACAAAAAATAAAAAAATATCTTGTTACTTTTTTTTATTATAAATCTGGTGCATATGGTAGTGACAGATAGACAGGTAGATACAATGTTGATTCCATATACCTGCGTTCATTTTTTCTGATTTCGATACGGATACTAGAAAAATAGAATTAAAAAAAAATAAGTAGATTTAATATAAACGCAATTCGTCTGGAAATTTACAATAATTTTTGTAACAAAAATCTTTAATTCATAAAAAAAACTCTCATAAAATATTAATAATGAACAAATTTAAAAAGCTTCAATATTATTTTATACTAAAGCCTAATGAAAATTTATTCTTCGTTAATCATGAATTTAGCTACGGATTTTATAATGGAAGAAAAAAACTCTCGTTAACCACGAAAATGTCTCAACGGGTCGGTTGAGATTTATTGGTTTTTCCGATACGAAAATCGTCGTGTTGTGTTTTTCTAAACTTACTGTCTTCAGGGAGATGCGTCAACTTTAAAATGAATTATACAGTACTTGTTTTTGTTTATTATTTAATGTTCTGCAACGTGCACTTTAAAAGAAAAACTTGTAAAGATTCAATATAAATTATAATCAATCAATGCAATGGCACAAAGATCGTAGGTGTATTTTATATTAACTTTATACAGTCTTATTTTTCTTTATTTATAATTAAGAATATTAAATTATTTATACTTGAATAGTTTACTTCCCACGTTTATTTATGTAAGCACTTTAAATATGGTGGGTGATTGACTATTTTGAAATTTATTCATCTAGATATATTTTTAATTTATGCACAGTTTACATTACAATATATGTATGTACAGTCGCCTGCATTAATGGTCTTGCAGTTTGTATTCATTTTCGTTTATCACAAACTTAGTAGGCTCCTCCCATTTGATTATTATAATATTTAAATCATTTCTCCATGTATCAAACAAAGATAGATATTTTAAAACTCATTTGCTTGATAAAGAACTACTTCTTCGTTTATGGTACTCATATATATTTGTGCAATTAAGTTATTATGTAATCTATTGAAAATTGTATACGTAAATTTTGTGGCAATAAATATTTGATATTCCGAATTTTAGTATTTAAATATATTAAATTTGATAGAAAAAGATAACCGATGATGTTTGTCTTTAAATTTGGAATCTATTGTAAGCGATTCTAGCCTTTAGGGTACCAGACGAGTTCTGCAGGCGACTGTACATATCCGTCTGTCAAGACTCTTTTTCTCAGGAAAGGTTAGAGGTATCAAGTTGAAATTAATATCAAATAATAAATTTTAAGATTCTACAGGTTTTGATGATCAGTGAGTCAGTGAGTCTGTCAGTATCAAAATATGCTTTCAAAGAGTGTATCTTTTTGTTGCATTGTTGCATTGACGAATAGACAGATAGACGAATAACAAAGTGATCCTCTAAGGGTTCCGTTTTTTCATTTTCATCTCAAAACGGTCTCTTCGAACTGATAATAAAGTTTTAATACATAGAAAAATATACCTGCTTCCAAACTTTTGGACGGTAGTGTATAGGTCAGAATCGCTTACAACAGATTCAAAAATATTAAAACAAACATCATCGGTTATCTTTTTCTAGGGCGGAGCTTATATAGTTACATCATTTTAAATAAAAACACAAATATACGTGCATTTCAGTAATTAATTTTATATCAAGTTTAACATATATGTATTTAAAAACTAAAATTCGGAATATCAAATATTTATTACCACAAAATTTATTTATACAATTTTCTATAGATTACATAATAATTTAATCGCATAAATATATATGAGTACTATAAACGAAGAGTACTTCTTTATCTAGTAAATGAGTTTCAAAATATCTGTCTTTGTTTGGTACATAAAGAAATTTGAATGAAAACTGGTCGATCACTTCTGCATGCGACTTTACATTGTGTACTTATTGTAATGAATAAAAAAATGCATTGTTATTTTGTATACAAACTAAACAATTTGTATTGGAAATATTAATAGTACAATGTTACATTCAGTTCAATACCATTAGTCAATAATTACTATTATCCAAAGTATATGTCATTGTAAATGAAAATGTTACTTTTTACATAATTGTTCTAAGTAAATTAATAATAAATTATTCATACTTATATTCATTATTATAATTTTTTTTATATGTTTTTTTCTAGGGATCTTAATTTGCTTATTTCTTTACATATGTAATACAATTAATAGATATTCATTATATAATTAAGAAAGTAGAAAACGTCTAATATTTTATCTAATGGCACTCAGTATGTAGGTGTTTATGATAATTTTTTCAATTAATGTTATGTACACATTACAAATATTACATAAATGTTAAATTTAACATCATCATAAAATTTCGATAAAATTATTATTAACACTTTGAAAATAAACAAATGAGATAAATTTTGTTAAACATAAGAATGTCTCAAAATTAAAAACAAATATTTAAAACAGTGGTATTAAATTTGAGACCTTAAAATCAATCGGAATGTATATTTATACTTTGCTTGAAAATAATTATTGGAATTAATTAGGCAATAGATTTTCATTATGTTTAAGAACCCAAGGTGGCATATCCAACAGGGGCGTGAGGGTTAAACCCCCTTCTCCGAAACTGTCAATACACATTATTTTATTTAATAGTTGTGATTTTGTGATACATAAAAAAATTAAAATTACATATAATTACAACAAAATAAAATAAAAATACTTTTTTTAGTGCGCCACTGGGAACACATCCCTACATGTAGGGATATAGCTTAACAATAATTGTGTTAGTGTAAATATTTTTAGGGCAGTTTTAATAAAATAATAAAAATATAATTTTATTAACATAAAACATTATATTCTTTATAAACTAACATAGGTAGGTATATTAATATTAGTTTTAATTTAATAAAAATTAATATTCTTTATTATAACTCAAACATGAATATAATAATTTTCAAAAATAGGTAGGTAGGTACCTACTTACTTATTTTATTTCAATTTTTTTTTCGAAGTAAAATAAAAATCATTAGTTTGTATTAAATTTTTTTTTATTAAACTCAAAATTGAATACCTACTTATATTAATTTTCAAAAATTGTTACACGGAAAAAATACCGGATAGTAAGCAAAAACCTATAATATTTTATTATCTGAAACTGTAATAATACAATTTTAGGTTATAATGTTTGCAGTTTACCTATTAATTTATATTGAGTATCTCATGAAATTTCTAACATGGCTGTACGACAGTTTTTTGCTTCTTTTAAAAATCACGCGTTATTTTTCGCAAATTATTATTTTCCGTGTACCTACCTAAATTTTATTATAATTTATTTTCGAAATAATTCAAAAAAAATGCATCCATTTTTAGGTTTAAATTAAATATATAATAAAAATAATTATTTTTTTCGAATAAGAGAAATAAAATTACGTCCCATAAAATAAACACATCAAATTAATACTTTATTACACTCACCTATTTCCATAAAACAGTTACAACAACAACAATTTCAAACAGAACTAAAACCAATCAAAAGCGCTCAACAAACAAACCAACTCCGAAGTTTTCAAAGCGCGTTTTAAGAATCTCCGAAAGTATGCTTTCGTGAGTTTGTATTTGTGTGTGTGTGTACATATGTATGTGTAAGGCGACGTCTGTGCGAGCGGCGCGATGCAACTGGCGGACGTTGATACGCGGTGTTGTTAATGCTTCCACAGGACACATGCGCGCCAGTCGCGGACAGAGATATCGCGGTGATCTTGTTCTTCTTAATTGTTGGTACTGACGATTTTTCAACTTGAATCTGTACAATTTATTGTTTTTATTTCAGATCTGAAGTGATCTCGGTTGATCTTCATTTTGGAACAAATCAGATCTTTGTAGATAAATAAAATTTTGTCTACCTTAAATAATAAATACACATATACTATATAGAAACTTTCTTTATAATTTAATCAATTAAAAAAAAATTGTACAGAAACGTATTGAATGATATTTGAGGCCCGTGTATTAAATTAATAAATAAATTCACAACTCACCCCCTGTCACAGATGAAGGGTTGTAATTAGTCTCATTCGATCCAGCGGGAAAAATACTTCGGGATACTAGGGGTGTGGGGAGCAAAACAACCCTCTATCTAGCACAGGAGTCGAGATATTTACGATTTTCTATAATGAATACCATATGTAGCGAAACAGAAAAATTCAATATTTACTGTTAATACAGCATAGAAACATAATATTAAGATATTATTATTAAATTTAATAAAATGAAAAAAAGTCCAGAGACGTATTAAGTGATATTTAAGGACCGTATTGTTAAAATAACAAATACACATTTTTTTTTAAATTGATTAAAATACTAACAATACGTTTCAATCTCACGATCTACGACGATCTGCAAAGATTTACAACGATCTGCAAAGATCTACAACGATCTATAAAGATCACGATCTGCAAAGATCTGCAACGATCTACAAAGATCAACAGCGATCTACAAAGATCTGCAACAACCTACAATGATCTACAACTATCTGCAAAGATCTACAACGATCTATTAAGATCACGATTTGCAAAGATCTATAACGATTTGCAAAGATCTACAACTATCTGCAAAGACCTACAACGATCTGCAAAGATCACGATCTACAAAGATCTACAGAGATCTACAACTATCTGCAAAGACCTACAACGATCTACAAAGATCTACAAAGATCTACAAAGATCTGATTTGTTCCAAAATGAAGATCAACCGAGATCACTTCAGATCTGAAATTTTTCCCGGGAATGTTAAAACTAGCTCAACTGTCCAAATATTTTTTGATTTAGAATTTTTTACATTTTTGAGCAGAAATTTCAACTTATTTTATTTATTTTTAATGTGTTGGGCACGTACTTGATAGGGTTCCGTAGTAATTCTCACGACGATTTATAAAAAATAATTATTTCAAAATTTTTCATAAAAAATTCTTGCTACAGTATTCGTTATAATTTTTTTTTGAAAAGGGTGTCCAAAAAATTTGTTTTTTCAAAAAGATTATTATTTCTGTTTTTGGGTTATCAGTCTTCGTCCGTATACCAAATTTCATCTTAATCGGTATAAAATTTATATAGACAGACAGACGAACAGAGCGAAACTATAAGGGTTCCTGGTTTTCTACGGAACCCTAAAAATCACCCAGGGCGTCAAAGTCGCTAAGGTTGACTTTGTCCCTGTAGTATACTGAACAAAAATGACCAAATTTTCATCGATTTTCTAATTCTCATACGAAAGTAGGTATTTATTTGACTGATACCAGTACTTTAGGTGTTTTACGATTAATAACCTTAAACTAATGTTTATGTACTATGCATAGATTATAGTGGATTCTTTATACCTAATACGTTTTTCAATATCTTATGTAAACATACTTATAAGTATATTTTAAAAATCATTTTAAATGTAAAGTGAAACCTGAGAGATTTATTCACATGGTTTTACGGAAAAATTATGGCGGCCTTATAATGTAGGTACTTACGCGTTTCTTTGTTTAATATATCTGCATTTTATATTTGAGAAAATACAGTATTTTTTTGTTATAAATTAGCAGGCCAATCTTGTATTACTCTGCTTTCGATCCGTGTTTCGATTAAAATAATTATTTTATTTTAATTATATAATATTTTCAAAAAAGTTACATTTTTATATTTAAAAAATGTCTATAAGGTAATGGCACCAGTCTTGGATCCTTTAAGAGTAAGGTATACTATTTTTTGGAACTGTATTTTTTAATTTTCATGAACTCATATTACTAATAAAACAAGTACCTTATTTATTTAATCAATTAAAAAAATAGTTTGTTTCTTAAGGCTCTGTCAAACAGGAAGCGGACTGTCCGCGGCGGTCAAGTTCAGTCCGCGGCGAACAGCGAACAGGTTGTACATTTTTACAGAGTTCGCGCACGGACTGAATGGCAAAATGAATAAAAGAGAAGATAATAATGAAAAGTTGAATGATCTTGTGCGGTAGTGCAGTTGTTTGTATGTCATCGCTTCAGTATTTAGCTCGGAAAACAACCCTCTCGAACGTAGAATACCTATTCACTATATAGAATGCCTGCATTATGCACATTGACTATGGCATACCCATTTCCTTTTTCGTCTTGCTGCTGAACTCACAGCTAACAAAAGAAGTAATTCTTCTTCGTTAGACTGCTGGACATGATGGTCACTAGATAAAGAAAGAATTCGCCCTGGTTCGCCATCATTTGCGCATTCTATTTGACCACCCTAGTCCGCTTTCTGTTTGACAGAGCCTTTAAATTATAACTTTTTATTTAGTTTATGTTTTTTCTCCAGTAAAGGATAAAATTAAAATAGTAGTGGGTACCCAGTGATGGATATTTACTAATGATTAAAGCCCCCTCCCTACCCTCCCTAGGTACGCCCATGATTATACATAGATTAATAAGTATAAAGCTACACGGTTAAATAAACCCGTAATGTTAAAAATAAAAATAAAATCAATCAATACATATGTATATGTTACACACGTACTCGTATGTACCCTGCTATTTATTGTTAAATACACTACATTTCTACCAACAAAAATGCCATGACCAAATACACCAATCACAAATTTTAAAAATAATAAACAATAAACAGTACGTGCAATTATGAATTGTTTTGTTAATATTGACAATATTAAAGAGCTTTACATTTTATGGAGTATAATAAACCATTTGCTGCTGTGTTTTTTTTAAAATACGCAATCAGCTTGTTGCCTACTTACTGATAATAGTAATGGTTCATATTATTAATTATATAGATCACTTGACTCTGGTTTAATGTACTTGTGTATTAAGTGTCTAGAGAAGTGGTTCCCAAAAAAGTTATAAATATAAAAATTACATACCAACACAGCTGAAAGTAAACTATAACGCTCCAGTACCCTAATGAAATAACGGTATGGAGAACCATACATGACGAACCATGTTCCATTATATTTTTTTATTTTCTTATACCTGTGTATATGAAATATACCTACATATAGTGAAACCGATTTTTTTCAAAATCCGAATTTTGATGGAATTATCCATTTTGGCCTTCCCTGAATCTATTCTGACTATTTTCCCCATGATGTCTATGTGTCTGTCTATCTGTAAGCGCTGTAACTCAAATACGAAAAATCGTAGATAGGCGAAAATTTATATTTTAGATTAATTTTTGTCTGGGAAGAAAACCTCCTATTTTTGTAAACGATATTTTAACCGGATACGGATTTTTCGAATTATGTACTTTGAAACAGTGCGAATTAGAGAAAAATAGTCAGGTAATATTAATATCTATAATTTATGTTCAACAATATAATTTTAAATTTTGGAATAATAGGGAGGGGTGTAAGAGAATTAAAAAATTTTATTTTCATATCTAGGCATGTGATATGTCAAAATGTACATCTCAATTCGTAGAACATGACTATATTTTTTATTTTTTTTCTAACTCAAAAATGGCACCTGTAGGGGGCTAAAAGCAGTGTTTTATTTTGTCCCCCCCTACTCTATCTCTGTTACTACTGGCTCAAAAATCTGAAAAAAATTTGGTAACGAGGCTTTGGTGGGACTACCAACGACAAATACTAAAGTCAACAATATAATTTTAAATTTTGGAATTATAGGAAGGGGCGTCATAAAATATTTTTTTTGATATCCAGGCATGCCATGTGGTATGTCAAAATATAGATCTCAATTAGTAGAACTTGACACTTTTTTATATTTAAACTTTAACTTAAAAATGCACCTGTAAGTGGTTCCAAACATTTCACGTAGTACGTACTTCGGAACCCTTATGGCATACACTCGTGTATGTCTTGCCCGAATTATTTTTATATAATAATACTTACACAAGAAAAGATATTAACACCTAACCTAATCTAACCTATCTAGCACTGTTACCATTTTCCTCCGCAATAATGTGCTCCATAAAGTCATTGACACGGCGTATCACACTTATTATTTTAATTATAAAATTAATTAATATAAATGTTTTATATTGCTTTTAAAAATTTTTCAATGAGAAACGTCTATTTGGAACTATCATTCCTCTTGATTCTTACAAACCAAATTCAATTGTAATTTCAAGTATATTTGCATACAATTTTGGGATGTATACATTGAGAATGACATTTGATAAAAGATGAATTTTGGTAACAGTTTCATAAATTTTCCCAATCTAAGATAAAATGTATTGTTTTGTTAATTTTTTAATAGAAATATTTTATATTTCATCTATTAAAATAATATTTAAAATCACATTTTGTATAATACGACAATGTCAGAAAAAAATTTACAAAGAAAAATAATCAAGAAGTACGTAATATATAAATGCAGTGAACCATAATTTGAGAACATCTGGACTGTAGTAAGCTAAAAGCGTGCATACATACATAACATACGTTGTATTCACATGTATGAGGATGTATCTCGAACAAAAGTAACAGGGAATTGTTTCTCGTATAATAATACATGCTGTAGTCGTTTTAAGTTGGCACTAATGGAGTTTTATAGTAAATAAAAAAGAAAACGATAATAAAATGGTTAGAGTGCGTTCACATGGCGCCATATAGGTTATTTCCCGGTATTTGACTAAATTTTAAAATGTAATAGACTTGCGTTTTTTCTTTTTCCAAAATAATGCCGAAAAAATGCTGAAAATAATAATTGTTTTATTCAAATAAAAATTTTCCCGCCAAAACGCTCATTAAAAATTATCTATTCTATTAGTGTATTGTGTGGAGTTCCATACTGCTGATAATATGCGGAAAGCTTTTTTAGCTTTGGCAACTCGGCTAATTACACCTTTTGTTCAATAGGTTTCCCATTTGTCAGAGCTTTTTTATTCTGACTGACAATAAATGGTAATTCTCATATCGAAACATTATATTGATGGTATTAATTTCTGCCTTTTTATATTTTTGACTGTAGTAATAGATTGTTATCAACAAAAGAAATTTGACATATTTCACTATAGAGATACGAAAATGTTTGGAATATTTGTAATTGTGCCCAACTTGTTCAAAACATTGCAGAAAGATATTTAGCTTAGGTGTACATGTTAAATAGTTTTGTACGTACCTAGTACTGTATAAAGTTTATATAGTTCATAATGTATGCACAATGCACACCTATATATCATACATAGGTACATACATTCAATTAATTTACATGGTTGTCTAAATTTAAATTAATTTCAAAGGTATTTTAAATTTATTCCTAATTAACTCTAAATTAGTTAAATTAGTTAAAACACATTATTTATGTTAAATTAATTATAATGTTAGTGCAGAAAACTACTGTATAATTAATTTGTTTCCAGAGGTAATATTGTTGAGTGTCTGTAAAATGAAAATCAGTATGAACTTTAAAAATGTTATATTTTGTGTTCTAATAAAAACAATGTTTCATCATGTTCATTTATGTAGTTAAGTGAATGGTCCTCAATTTTTTTTAAAATGATGGTACTACAAAAGTTTAAAAACCGCTGATCTGTACTAATGAAAAAAAAGTTTATTTGTACTTTTATACGTATTCAAGAATTCACACTGAAAATATTAACTTCATAATTACTGATTAAATTTGAAAAAAATTCAATAGTAGAAAAAATAAGCCGCTCAGGAGTAACTAAATATATTATTATAGGTTATGATTAGTCGCACTGTCATAAATGTGTTGCGTAATTCGAAAAATAAAGGTAGCATACGGGCCAATAAGTCGTGTATACTGGACTAAACTGTGTGAGATTTACCAAATAGGGTCGAGCGGGGTAAATATGAAAAACCAAAAAAATGGGGCAAAAGTGAAACAAGCTTGCAACTAAAAAACTAATTTGTTTATAGGAGAATTATAAAAACTGACATTATCATTACAGGTTTGTTAAAGCGACCTGAAAATATGAATAGCCTAATAAGTGATGTTTCACCCCTATAGATTTCCCTGTTAGTCGATGTCAAAACGTGTGAATTAAATTTTAATTCTTTGCACATAACTTTCTGTATAGCTCAGATATTAATTAAAGATACAATTTCACATTGATATGCCACAAAGAAGATAAATAAAAGTTGTCTTTGAATCTGTTAAAAGCGATTCTGGCCTTTACGGTGGCAGACGACTTCTGAAGCCCGTAGTATATAAAAAAAATATTCAGTCGAATTGAAAACCCTCTCCTATGTAAAGCATAATGTATTTTATTAAAAAGGACAATAGATATACGTTTTTGATAAAAAAAAATCACGCGATTTAAATTTTGCCTCGCAAACTAAAACAAATAAATAAAATCGACAGAAAATGCTTACAAAACCTCTAACAAGTGACAGCTTGCGCTTTTGTTCAGCCACAACATCGGAAAAACAATAAATAGAAAAATAAATAAATTCATTTTTTCTGTTACATATAAAAGCAGTATTGTGTATTTATTTTAACTCAAGCGGATTATCTATTAGAAACTGTGGTTCATCGATATAACGTTTTTTTTAATTATTCGGGAATATTTAAAAAAAACTAAATAATTTGATTTTGGTATCAAAATCAATAATTTTTAAATTAAATGTAGATCGAGCGAAAATTTAGATTAAGCTGTACCTACACTAAAGATTCATAATTTTGTTTGTTGGCAATATTAAATATCGATACAACAGCTGTCAAAATCTAAATTAACTAACGGTTCTATTGAGTTGTCGGAAAAGTCATGACGCATTTTTCTTCAAAGGTTATTTCATCTCAATTTGATTTATATAATCGTCTTTTGTTTTTTTAAATTGATATTTACTTTGACATATTAATAAGCAGGTGCATCTTAAGAAAAATTTCGAACTAACATTTTTTAATAAAATTGTATAAAAATTAAATGGTTAACCAATGGTAGGCAGTTTATCTGAGCAATTTATCGGTTTTTATTTAAATTGTTCAATAATTAACTACCTTTGGGTTTAGCACGAGGAAGCACCGTGCATTTACTTGCCAGATGTTTTTTTTTATCTAATAATTTTTTCGGGATACAAAGTCTATGTTTTTTCTCGGGATGCAAACTATCTTCCTGCCAAATTTTATCAAGATCAGTTGGGTAGTTTAGTCGTGAAAAGTTAACAAATAGACAGAGTTACTTTCGCATTTATAATATTAGTATGGATATATCATCGTATAAGAAAGTAAATGGACAAAAATTAATAAAAATATCACGAATTCAGTTCCAATTTTAGACCGATATCAGTAACTTTTTCAATCAAATCATACACTAATAGAATTATTTATTTTTTACCAAACATTGTATTGATTGAAACATACGTACCAATTTGAATGAAAACATAAAGGTTATACTAATTCGAATTTGTAAAGCGTGAACCTATTACAGAGAAGTGTTAATTTCAAATCAATCGAAGTATTTAGATGCACAAGTAATACACTTGCAAGTCTGATTGGAACTTTCTTGTACGATGAAGTTAAAGTGCACTCATCTTCACAGTAGCACTTTACGATTTGAATTTGTAAGTAATACGATTTGTCTGCAGTCGAGTATTTGGTTTAATTTCTAGGAATGCGATGATATGGGTTTGCACAGATGAATGGGTGAAATTAATAGAAATGGAATTGATTAAGGATTGTCGTATATGCAAGCATTCGTTAAATTTATACATGGATGGATTTTCTATGAAGATTTTTTATGAGAATTTCTATCTATGAAGATTTGTTGTTATAATTAAATTACTTTTAAGATTAAGTATGTAATTATGAAAAAAAGATCGTTAATTTGCAAGTTGTGTCAAATCATATATCATATCTTTAACGACCCTAAATTCACGTACAAAAATCTTCTTCATAATATTTAAATTTAATAGATAGATATGGGAGAGGGGGGTAATTACGAACGCGGGGTAATTGCGAATTCAGTGGTTTCAGTGTGATATAAGAAGAAATAATATTCTTTCTGCATTTGTCGGTAAGTGCAGAGGGAATTTCCGGACACATGTTCACATGAAGTTTTTTGCTTAAAATAACATCCTCGATCTACTGTTAAATTGTTTTACACTAGTTATAAATCATTCTGTATACATAGTACATAGACACTGAGTAAAATGAGTATACCTATAATAAGTTAAACTAACATTTGAAGAAATACGGATGATTCCTTGCTTCCTCAAGTGAAATATACATAGGTATTTGTTCCTCGCTGCTTTATTAAGTTTACTGTGAAATTCATAAACGAATTAATCTTCCGTAGTTTTGGAATCACTCATATTACTTGTAGAAAGGTTGGTTTATGGATTAGTTGATTATACTTTTCTGAACTTCTTTTTGACAGTACTATATTTATGTGCCATTATTTTCAGATTTTTTGAACGCTTTTATAATATTAGGTAAATTAATAATAAAAAACTTTAAGAAAGAAATTAAACCTACTTAAAAAAACAACATAAAAAACAGAAAAGTACATATTACTTTTTAATTTTACAGTTTTTGAAGTTGATTTTATTTTTTCTTTATTAAATAGTGTTTTTTACTTTCACACTGACTTCAAAAATTGTTAAAATCTATTATATACTTTTCAATGTTTTTAGTTTTTTTCAGTTGGTTTTATTTTTTTCTTAAAAAGTTTTCGCTTTTGAGTGGCATATCTTCGAATTCTATTTTAAGATTCTAATAAGATTTATATGGGACCACCTTGGGATTATACTCTTTCAAACAAATAAAAAAATCATCTAAATAAGTGCATATTCTAACCGTACATTTAAAAAATATATATACAGCCGTACCTTTTGCGTCATTTTGTCATGATTTTCAAGATGGATACTTTAGGCACCAAAAGTTTTGTTGTGTAAATTGAAAATAGACCATCAATTTAGGATAAATTAGACGAATATTGCTCGACTCAACAATTTGTTTTATTATATGACAAATACTTCTCAAACATCAAAATTAATAAGCCAACAAAAAACTAACAAGTTTGTCGTTTTGATTTCAAACTAATTCAAACGACTCAATTCAGCGTTGCCAACTGTATCATAATTATGATGGGTATATAATATTTTTGAGCTTGGTATAATATTATGATACGTACAATATATTATAATTTTCACTGCCCTGTTTAGTCATAATATTGTGTACAATAAAACATTCTAATAAAATGTACAGTATAATTTCCAAAAAGTGAAATAAAAAGTACAATTTTAATATTAATTTGTAGCATCTGTTTCCAAAATTTTCTACAATAATAAACAACAGTTTATATTTGTCGAAAAATTCGTTAAAAGTTCTTATAAGAATTAAAAATTTTAAATTAATTAATATAATTTTAATTAAAATTGTAATTCTTATAATTTTATATTATAAACAAGTACCTATATTATTAATAAAATTAAGTTTGCAATTCTTTTTAAACGTGATATGAGTAATATCATAATTTTTTTGTAAACATAATTTTTAAAGGATAACATCATAATTTCTCGTCGAACAGTTGGCAATGCTGCGACTCATTTTAAATCCATATCGAAAACTTATTCAACTAAATATTAAACCCTAACGCACGTTAACAATATGCAACCGATAAAAAACCAATATTACCGGTTCACTTGGTAAAATTAGTTTATCGTTCAGCGAGTAAGAAAATCCCAGAATAAAATAGACACGCATGAACCTGAATACAACGTGCTACGTTTTCTTATTTCGTAAGCGAATGGACGTGACTCGAAACATAGGCATCACATATAAATTGTCTGTCAAATACATTATATTTTAAACATTACCTTCTGCTGAATCCAATCTATGCCGGATATAGGTAATTGTGAGGAGCGAGTGATAACAAAGAGTCAATCAAATGTGATTTGTTTACTATTAATGTTGATTAGTATCGGTTTGTTTGATGAGAATTTTTAATTAACTCAGTTTCCAATTTTTTTTATTTGGTGCAAATCTGGAAAAAATTCATTCATTTTGGATTCAAGTTTTCCTGTAGTTTCAGAATTTAATATAGCTTAATTTATTTTATATTGGTACTTTCGTTCCAATTATATTAAAAGGATTGTAAATGAAAAAGACAAAGGAGAGAAAAATTTAAAGCAGATATACGGTGGGGAAACCATCGAAAAAATATCTCTTATAATTTAATTATAAAATTCGGATTCAATTGGGTTTGGTTTAATGTTTTTTTAAATCCCGGTTCTTGAGTTCAGTTCCGTTTATGTTTTCTAAGGAAAAAAGTATTCGTATTTAAATTTTGTCGCTTATCTTTTTTTTTGTAACAATCATTTTTTGAAAGTTTAAACCCCCAATAAATTTTAGATTATATAATTTTTTTAATTGTCAATGAAGCATATATTTTTATAGCAATTCCAACAATATATTTTAGTTTTATTAAAATTGGTGACATCAATTTTTTTATTGTGCAATTTATTACAATAAATCGTTATTTATTTTATTTATTCTATCTTTTAAATTCATTTTAAAAGAAATAATTTCTGAAAACATTATTAATTATTATAATTTACTATATTTATCCAATGATATTTTTGGATTTTGGAGTTTCTGTTCTTTTTTTGTAATTTTAGTGTTGTTCTCGGGGTATGTGAAGATACAAATTCAAAAACACACTTTTTGTTCAAATCAAATCTAATGATTATTAAACGTGTTATATTGTAAAATATCAACAACAGAAATATCAAGTAAAGAAAAAAAGTATAAAACATAAATAAAGTGTGTTAACATACAGTAACAAATGAAAATACGTGAAAAAGCACCGAATATGAAAGTTCCCCATCTTAACATTTACAATTTACTGGATGACTGCACCTTATATTAAAGTATATAAATACTGTGCCACTAACGGACCAAAATAAAAATGCAGTAGCGTACATTGCTGCACATTAAAAATTCTAATTTTTTAGGAAATCAAAGTATGATGAAAGATAAAACCAAAATAAGTAATAAATATTTCAACAATAATAACACCGACTATCAGTAAATGCTATTAAATCGATAAGATTGTCTTTTTTAGGGTTCCTTTTCAGGCAAAGCAAAATATCTCGTAAACTATTTAAGCTAGAAACTTGAAATTTTTAGTGAACATGTAAAATGACGCCCTCTAGTAAAAGATATACGAAATTGTTGAAAACATATTTTTCAGGGAGGGGAGTGCTAAGGTAAAAAAATATTTTGTATATTAATGTATAATCATACCAGTGGAATTTGACTATCTTTCTTATTTTTATAACTAATTGAACTCCCAAACGTACCTGTATAATTTTGATTTATCTATTGTAGATAGTTTAGGCCAAAATACGGGTTAAATGGTTCCCGCGCTCATTTTTTGGGAGTTGTGTAGCTAATTTATTCACTGCTTAGCAGCTATTTTGAGTAATAACGCGATAATATGTTCTCTATAACACTTCTGAAACATCAAGGAACACGATGGTGCAGGTTTAATCAAAATCGGTCCAGTAGATTTCTAGATACTTCAACCAAACACACCTAACACCCCCCCCCCCCTCACACACACACACGCCCAAACTTTTTCTTTATATGTATAAATTAATATTATAGATAATACTTTTTATACTATATCTATGCCCACGCCACTGACTCATAATTAAAAGGAACGTATTTGCAATTTTATAAAATAAAAAATGAATAAATTCCACAAAATCACTGACGAAAACAAACAACTCTGGAAATTTCAATTTACTTTTGTAAATAGATCTCGATGTGGTAAAGATGCTTTTACATAAAAAAACAGGTACTATATACTTTATTAGGTACTATCGATGAATTCAAATGACTGAAAATGATATATTTGGATTATCTTATCATTTTTTCGTTGGATATGATTTATGATTCGTACACATTTTTCCATTTAAAGGTAAACGTGGAGGTAAAATAAGAATTATTATACTATTTCCGAAGAACTAGGTCCAGTGGTTTTTTTGTTACAGCAGAAAAAATACATTTCAGTATTTCTTGAAAAAGATCTTATCAGATCTAATTTTTTTTGGTGGCAATTGATACTTTAAAATACTTTGAAATCTTGAATATAATAATAATTATAATTAATTAATCAATTAAAAAATAGTCCAGATGCGTATTAAGTAATATTTTAGGCCCGTACTGATAAAAATCATATTCACACAAACTATATGGAAAAAATAAATAATCAGTATTCAAGTATTGATAGTCATACCGTGTTGGGAAGTTGGTTGTGTGGACCTCAAGGGTAGCACCCCACGACTTGTGATTTTTTAATGTTTGGTTTACCTGGAGTCCAAAAAAGAAGGTTTACAATTCATTATTATCTTTGAAGTTGGTAAGTAAAGTACCGGCACCAGTCTTGGATATGACTCCAATAATGGCTATTTTTAAATTAAATATACTGAATTAGAAATATTTGTTGATATTTGATAACTATCATTTCTGAATATTAATCTATATACATTTAACTGTCTTACAGCGTGATTTGATGATAATCGGCCAATAGGTGTTAAAATGGTGGACATTTAAACTAATTATTAGTATAATTTATTTATTAATTATTATATTATCACAACAACTGTTTTACATTGTTTAAAATTTGACGATTCTATATTTTATATCTTTTGTGTCGTAGTACTTATCATTTTGTATAGTAATCATTAGCAAGTATCCATCACTGCGTGCTTATTATTGGTTTTACTTTGTCCATTACTGGAGAAAAAACATGAACAAAATAAAAGGCTATAATTTAAAAAACAAACTATATTTGCAGACTTTGGTAATTACATTGATTAAATAAAGAGTTACTTGTTTTATTAGTAACATGAGTTCATGAGAATTACAAAAAAAAGCCCGTCAATCACAAAAACAGTAAACCTTGTTCTTATAGCGGCCATAACTGGTGCCAGTACCTTATATGATTAATGTTGATACACAGTTTTTGTTACAATGATATATCACTGATGTATCAAGTACGTGCATAGCGTATTTGGTAAATGTTTATAATGTACTTTATTTTGATGTGGTACAATGTACTTTTTCTTAAACTAATTTAAGAAAACAGTGTTGAAAAAGGTGTCTACTTTGTACAAGCTATACAAAAATAACTTAATAAAAACTTAGGAATATCCATTGTTATACTTTTATTAATTAAAGACAATTAATTGATTTTCATAATTATACAGGGTGATTTACAACTAGTGTAAAAAATTAACACTAGATCGAGGATGTAATTTTAAGCAAAAATCCTTTTGTGGACCTAAAATTAGTGTTTATTTAATATCTACAGTTATGAAATTTGATACAGGGATTGGTATTAATAAGTGTTATCGATTTCCAGTATCAAACAATAATAATTTAGACCAGGGGTGTATGGGGCCAGTTGCATTTTTAAAACGTAAGAAGTATACGACTACATGATTAGTTATTTAATTTTGCATATATATATTGAATTTAATTCAGACGAACTGAAAAAATTTTTTTTTTGATTTTCAATTTTTTTTAATAAAACGATTTTTACTGTGTTCTTAAAAAAACTTGTCTTCCGAATATACAAATGTTCTTTTATATTTTACCATGATTCTATTAGAATGAGGGTCATTTCGTTTGCAGCAATTTTTTTTCAGAATATGTTTTATTGACCCTTTAGCAATAAGTCAAGTTACAAATTTTCTTAAGAAGGTCATTTTAGATTAAATGACCCATTATTTATTACTGAAGGGTCAATAAAACATATTCTGAAAAAAAAATTGACTCGCCCTTATTTTGTGATATGACCTCCTGCGCGTGTACTATATGCAGATAAGAAAAAAATATCGGCTGGAATTTTCTAAATCTTCTATAATAACGGTTTTATTTTTATCCTACGCTGGAATACATTCATTACCACTTTACAGCTACCGACTATGCTATTGGAATAATTATCCTCTGCAGGCAAAATTAATTACAGTTAGGTAATACTGCACAATTTTGCTCATTACAAATTAAAAATCTTAATTACTTGGTTAATATTATACTTGCATTTGAATTGAGATTCTAGCTACATTAACTCTGATATGATTTTCTATGAACATGTTATGACGACACAAGAATTTTTTCAGAAACTTGATATCAGTTCCTGTTATTCTAAATATATAGAAAAAGTTTAAATTGGAATTTCTTTGCAAACATTTTTGTTCGTTCATAAATTTTATTTCATTAATGGAAAATGGGAATGTATGATTATAACTTTGAAAATCGGATGTTTGCAAGAAATACTTGCTCCACATAATATTTGATAGCGTTAGTACTTTTCAAAGTTGAACAAATGGTCGTAAATGTGCTCTGTATTTCTTATGGCAAAATATTACATATATTTTTCAAGAGCCGGAAATATTGACTTCTAATAAATATATCTGAGTATTTACTTTAATAAATTTTTTTTTTAATTTTCTTACACACATTTTTATAAAAATAACAAAACCGACTTAAAAAAACTAAAAGTTCTGAAAAGTATATAATAATTAAATTTTCAGTCGGTTTTATTTTTTTTATCTTAAAAAAAAATAATTGGCTTGGCACCAACTTCAAAAACTGTTAAAAATTATTATATACTTTTTAGAATTTTAAAGTTTTTTTGAAGTCGGTTTTCTTTTTTTCTTGATTGAAGTCCATGGTCAAATTCTGATAAAATAAATTTTTATGGGACCATCTTGAGAGTATAGTCTTTCAAATAAAAAAATAATAATTAAAATTGTAACATACAAAAAAAATATATTGTCAAATTGAGAACTTCCTTTTTTTAAATTTCCAGTAAAAAATCTTCATACATGAAACTTATTCTTCAGAGAATAAAAATACTGTCTATAGTACCTTGACTATACGTTGGCAATGTTATAAACATGTTTAAGAAATTATGAATTTTCAATTATAGCTTTCAGAACAATGTTTATGCTATATACAATTTTTTATCAACGCATAAAGTGAATAAGCTGTAAATAAATGTAAATATTTAATTTCCAGTCTGCTATATTTACTTAAATATAATAACAAAAAATATCATTTATGTTTATCTTAATGGCGTTGCCATGATGTACGATATAGGTATAAAGTATAATTTATTCGTATCTTCTTTTAAATGTAAAGTATTTGTGAACTTTAATAAATTTTTTTGTTTATGATTATTTTCCATATATATATTTTTTTATTTAGGTGTGTTTTGTCTATCGAGTTTCTAGACTCATTTAGACAGCTCTTTAATGTTATTGTTTATTTAATTGTTTGTTAGTTTTTGTTTATTTATATATTTTCTATAAAAACATTAAGGTGTAGGTACAATATCTTTATTTGTAAACTAAAACTTAAGTAAATATTTACTAATGTAAAATTTCATAAAATGAAACTACAGTTTATACAGAATTATCCAAAATTACCGGAACACAAAATGAAAATTGTTCAAATAAAAATTATTTGATTTTAAACTAAAAACATATATCACTGATCATCAGTGAAAACTGGTATAGACCACTGATTTTTAATGACTTTTACATTCACTGAATGAATCAGTGAGAATTCCATTGATTCAATTTAAGAGAGTACAAACAATATAATTATAATTAACGATTGTTTTTAAAGTCAGTTTATTTTGCTTAAAAATATTTTTCAAATGAAATGTATTATATATGTATTATATATATATGTATTATATTATATATAATTTATTAATTTTTATAGTTCAGTTAAAATAAACAAAATCGTATAATTAAATAAATTATTTTATCTACGAACATGCTTGATGTGAGTTATAGTGGACGTTTTTTCTCTTATTTTATTTTTTGAAAATGCTCTTATCAGATAATGATAACATAAATATTTCCTTTTAGAGACAGAAAGGTTGAAGAAAATTGACTTATGTTTCAAAATACTATTTTCTTATTGTATTAGACGGTGGTGTTTCCACCTAATGCTAGAATGTTTTTGTTTCAAGAAATTCGGTATAAAAAAAAAGTAAATAAAATAATATTTTTGAAGATGAATGCTGTCAAGTACGTATATCTCAGTTTTAACAAGTTTCTTTTTATAAATAGATACTTATAATTCTTTAAATGAATTTGAAGTAAGTATAAAAAATAACACATTTTTTTTCTAATATTTTAAATTATGTATCAAGTGTGCAGTTAATATAGTACTACTTATAAAATTTTGAGCGGAATTTTCTGATAAATTTTTTTTATACCAAATGTAGAGTAAACATTATAGTTTCACCACCCAAAATTCCCACGAGCTAACTCAGGCAGCTCCATCAAAATTTGAACTACAAATATCGCGAGAATCAAAGTAGGTATAAAAAAAAAATGTTGTATGTGTATATGTAGAAACCAATCTTCAGGTAATTGTTATGTCTGAAATATTTATATGTAATGGAAATTATTTTATAAAGAAGTAGTATTTTTTGAAAAAACAAATCTAATTTTTGTCCCGTTATGTATATTTGTCTTATCATAAAATAGAAATTATAATTTAAGACATCTATTTCTAATAATCAGATAAAATAATGGTTACATGACTTACCAATAAATTCTGTTATTATAATGAAACACACTATAAAATATTATATTCGATAATTCCGAAAATCGTAGATTTATTACACTTAATAGTCTTATAATTTCGCGAGTTTTATACTACACAGTAATCACGTATTCACACATGCATATATTATTTATATATATGTACATTTATTTCTCCAATTTAGTCTTCTACTTAACATTAAATCCACCTGTTTGAACATATACTCAAAACTTTACTAAATCAGTAAATAGGAATTATTAAATTAAACATTATAGATTATATAAGCACGTACGTTGCCAAATAGAAATATTTTAATTAGTTTATATTTTTATATCGATTATTACGTGGATATAAATTATGTAATACCTACTTTTATAATTTTATGCGGTATCCAAACTTATTTTATCGTCGAAAAGTTATACGTTTTTTGAAAATTGCAGAACTCAGATCAGGTGGAATAAACAGTTGGTTGAGAAAATTTTTAAGCAAAAAAGTTTATATGAACATATGTCTGGAAATTTTCAGACCTTCAAAGATTTTGCCCAAAATTATATTTTATTTAATATCTGGAGAACCCATTGGGTAACAGTAATTAAATTTGATTATCTGTTTAGTATTAATAGGTGCTATCGATTTCTAGTATCAATTATTTAGATAAGGGGTGTATGGGGCCATTGGGCTCTTCGATTTTGATGTTGATATTATTGTATATATTTACGACTACCTCCACTAAAAATGTTTTATTGGTACATATTCAATAGAAACTAACCCATTAGTATTAGTTTATAGTGTATAATTTAATTTAGGAGTGGGATTTAATCATTGTACAGTTTCAATTATTAAGTTTATGAAAAATGTGAACTATAGAAATTTCTTGACTAGTTTTTTTTTGCTACAATATGAGTATCAACATGTTTCTTTTTGTGTGCATTATCGACTTGATCCATTACTTTTTATTATAATATAGATTGGCTGGAAATTACTGCATTTCTTAACTACCCACAATTAAATTATACCAATTTTCAAAATATTTTTTCGAAATTTTTACAATGCAACTCTATAATATTTTTACATGAATGCAAAAAGAATATAAAATATAATATACAAACTAGGGGCAGGTATACAAAAACAAATAAGTATTTAAAATAAGGTCAATAGCGTCATATCTCTGATCTATTAAATAAAGAATTTTTTTTCCCTAAAACTAGTGAGTATATTTTATATTTACAATACCTATTGTCATGTTATTGCCTTGTGTTTCGACAATTGCAGTGTTTCCCCCAAAAAATCGTTTTTTTATAGAAAACACGAAAATGGGGAAAGCACAGCAAAATTCGAAAGAAAACCGAGCTCAAATAGTCATTTTGAATAAATTGAGCCATTCACAGCGAAAAATTACTGAGACAAATTGAATAAACCGGTCAAAAATATTAACAAAAAGTCCAAAAATCGACATATCTTCAGGTGGTCTTAAACTTTTGCAGGGTAGTGTATCTACATAAAAAAAAATTCATGTGTACTTTTACGTATCTACTTCATTATATTAACATATTATGTAATATCATTCATAGTATGGTAAAGGATTTATGTATATAGGTAAATATGTTCGTATGTACTTATAGCTATACATTATGTAAAACTGTTAATAAATGTTCGCTAGGGATACAGGAGATTGTAACCTTCAGGAGCTACATATATCATTATTATTATAGGTATATTATTAACTGACTGTATCTATATAAATATATTTGAAATGAACAATGTTATTCTTAGTTTATAGTTGTATAAATGTATGTTATAATAAAGTTCTAGAATTTGAAACTTTATAAATCAATAAATTCTTAATCAAATAATAAATAAAACATATATTATTTCAGCTCCAAGTTAATAATAAATTATTATAGCGAATACTCTGGACTTGGCGATCAACGTGTTAATTTTAATAAACTCATTGCGTATAAATACCAAATTAAAAAATAGAAACAGTAAACTAAATAATAAGTAAACGATTTTTATTTATTTTGCAACAAGATAGTGATATAAAATATTTGTATATTTACATATTTATTTGCTACTGGCCTCTCCCTATTGACATAAAATCTAAAAAAATATATAAATGTAAAACCAAAAGCTTATCTTGACGTGACAATCAGAAACTACTTAACATTTTAACGAGGTACATATGTAAACTGTAAACATATTGATACAACATATTTTACATAGATTAGAAACAATATTTGTACTATGGGCTTCAGACGTCATCTGTCACCCTAAAGACCAGAATCGCTAACAACAAATTCAAAAATATTAAGACAAACATCATCGGTTATCTTTTTCTAGGGCGGAGCTTATATAGTTACATCATTTTAAATAAAAACACTAATATACGCCCATTTCATTAATTAATTTTATATCAATTTTAACATATTTAAATAGTAAAACTAACAATTTTCAATAGATTACATAATGATTTAATTTCACAAATATATATGAGTACTATAAACGAAGAGTACTTCTTTATCTAGCAAATTAGTTTCAAAATATGTATTTGTTTGGTACATGGAGGAATGACTTAAATATTATAATAATCAAATAGGAGAAGCCTACTAAGTTTGTGATAAGCGAATTTCAATGAAAACTAGACGACCACTTTTGCATTTCACTGTATCTATGATGATTAAAATAGATATAAGTATATTACATATTTGTTTAAATAATATATGTAGAATTCATGCATTTAAATGTATCTAGACGTAATATGAATATATGTAGTGTTTAAATAATATACATATGTATGTCAAAGTGTAGTATATGACGATTAAATATTGACTTACAGTATGTACAAATGTACATAAAATA
Source organism: Sialis fuliginosa (assembly GCA_961205875.1). Taxonomy (NCBI): domain Eukaryota; kingdom Metazoa; phylum Arthropoda; class Insecta; order Megaloptera; family Sialidae; genus Sialis; species Sialis fuliginosa. The sequence continues at coordinate 35,894,385 of OY540810.1, forward strand.
TGTATGCATGTATGTATGTTAAAACGAATATTCTTTCTACAGTTTTAGACTGTGTAATGAAATTTAAAAATTTAAATCAATTTTTTTCACTCTTGACTTACCTCAAGTTGTATGTATATTTAAATATCAAAACTCACATGAATTTTCAGGGTGGCTACTATGGGTACAGAATATTAAATAACATTTACAAAAACTAGATTCATAAATTTATTTAACTGTTGTTTATAATTAAACATGTACTGTCTGGTCTTCTAATCCAATGACAGTACAGTAATATATAAACTTCAAACTCCAGTTAAATTTAAAAAATAAAATAAACAATTTAAACTTTATACATATAAATATTCTATGAAAATCCATTTCCATATTTATCTTCGATACAAATATTGAATAAAACCTTTTATCGGGGAGTTGTAAAGTAAAAAAAAAACTTTCAATAAATACATTTTGGAATGTTTTTATCGGACAGACTAAAAGTTTACAGACAAAATATTCTAACCAAAATTTTATTTAAAATGCAAATTTCTGTTAAATGTGCGATGTATGTAAGCGCGGATCCAGGGGGAGGTCATTGAGGACATGCCCCCCCCCCCCCAATCTCAGAAAATTAAGCAAATTAAATAGAAAAATGCTTATTAAATACACTAAAATAACTTTTTGTCCATGTCACAGTCCATGACCCCCCCCCCCCCCCAAATTGTAAACCTAGATCCGCGCCTGGATGTATGTAACATAAGGAAAACAACCAGAAACTATGAAAATTAATGATTATTATGTTTACATGTATATTTCTAAAAAAAAAAAAAAAAGTTTGTGCATGTAGAAAATACGTCAATCATATTAATTAATTTATTAGTATGAGATTCATTAATATATCATTAAAAGTGGTACTTATGTTTAAAGTACATCAGAATAAGAGATATATGTACTTTAGAAATATAATTAAACATGAAGTATTTAGAAATTACATTTGATGATCCCGAGAAATGTGTGATCATTTTTAACGTTGTTATTATTGATGTTAAAAGATCGATTTTCTTTCTTTTTGGATCTAATTTAAAATTAACAGTCAGCAATTTTTATAGAGCGAATAATGACGTCAAAAAATATAAGTTTTGACGATTTTTTGTGTTAATTCTTATTCTTCTAAACTCTAAACAATATTTTTTTTGTAAATTAACCTTTTTTCGCAGTGCCGTAGCGAGCATAATTGGCGCCCGGGGCACGATACCTTTTTGGCGCCCCCGAAAAACATAAAATAATATAATATATAGAATATCGTCGTCTTGGAAACCATTTGGCGCCCCTCTGCGAGTGGCGCCCGGGGCATGATAGATCCCCTTGCCCCCCTCGCTACGCCACTGTTTTTTCGCTTTAAGCTATTCAATTTTCGGCAGTTAGGATTCAACAAATCTATGTACAGAATGGAGCTTTATTAGGGTCGATCCAGACTATCATGCCAATCCCGGTCTGGTCTCACTCCAATCAAAATATAAATAAACAATAAACAATAAAAGTATCCACACTATAGTGTGCCGGTCTCGCTCCAGTCACACTCCAATACAGTATTTACTATACTGAATCTTCGACTGGCACGATAGTGTGGATCGGCCCTTATAGGACTAGGCATTTATTTCTGTAACTATTGATAATACCTATCAAAAAAGTTCAAATAAAAAATATATCTAGTTTATTTAACGTGAAGAGGAATATGACATCTAAATTTATAAATCGTCGTTCGTTTCATACATATCTACACTAAAATTTCTATAGGTAGTTATTTTAAAATACCGATTAATCTATTTTAGCACAATCCGATCAGTTTTATTTCTAACCGACATCTTTTTGATTAAAAAGAAGAAGAATTCGCCGGCTTACAAGCAAAACATGTGTACATCTTTTCAAATACATTATACCTACGTTCTACTTTACTTATACAATCTTTAAATCGAACTTCTAGATCAGTGTATTCCAACAAACAATAATATTGATAAAAATGATGACGTCCTATTATATAATTAAACATTTTTGACTCAGTAAAAATTTTATTACATACTCGTCCTTCTAATGATGCGAAAGTGTGCCTGTTACCTTTTCACGGCTAAATCGCAAACTGATTTTGATGAAATTTGGCAGGGAGTTAGCTTGCATCCTGAGGAAGAACATAGGCTACTTTGGTTGTATGTGCGATTGGTAATACTTTTTTGGCGTGACACCTAGCGTGTAAATACGAAATTAAAAACTATTTTATCGACTATATCATAACAGAAATCTATATTACCATGCGGACGAAGTTGCCCGAGTAACAGCTAGTGTTGATATATTAAAAAAATTGCTATTGATTTAAAATGTGTGATTTAAAAGCTGTTCACATCAATATGTTGAGCCTTTCAAATTTTCGTTTTTGAAAATATTTATTTAGTATTTCTTCTAAAGATCTCGCGGGCATGATTGGAACTTTTCGCGGGCGAGAGATAACTATGTTACATATAAGAATTTTTATCAACCATCTTCCTACCATCTCGTTTGAATTCAAATTGAACTATTTGAAACATTAGTTATTATAAAATGAAAATGTTGAGAAATTCTGCATTGGAGAATAAAAATACAGAAACCTACTGATTGCAAGTAGGTTATATTATACATATATACATAATTGTAAATATTTATACGTACCTATACAATATACAAGTATGTACAAACATAGAAATTGAATATTATACATTTACTATAGAACAGTTTTAGATAATGTAAAGATATACATTGCAAAATTAAAAACAGTATATAGGTACTTATGTGAATCGAAAGCTTACGCGAATACGTTTTATTCTAATTTTGACGTTTAAACAATAAATTTGTTTTTATTACTTATGTAGATCTATAGGTACATATATTATAAAATGAGATAAATAGTATATATGTATGTACATACATAAAACTCAAAAAAGTCAAAAACTTTTGCCCCCCTCCCTCCCTCATCCTAAACCACAAAAAGTATTAAATAGTCAAAATAATTTTAAATATATGTACATACTTTTATTTAAATTATTTGACGCAGTACGCAAAAGGCGGAGGGCAGCATACGAAGAAATCTACATTTGAAACACATAACTTTTTTAGCTGGGGATTAAAAAAACAAATTGATCTATGATATAAAATATATCCGGGTCGAACCGAAAAGTTATAGGAGTGCTATATAGATGAGTTGTTTCAAATTTGTTTTCGTACATTTACATAGTTTCATTTTTGTTCACAGTATATATATGTATATTTGTATATATATAGAATGCAACATATTGTTTTGTTTTTATTGAAAAAGAATAAACAATTTGTTTACGTTTTGGAAAATAAATAAAAATAGTCGCGTGTACGATAATATATATATATTATATCTTAATAAAACAAAAACATAGGGTTTTCCAGAAGTGTCATAAATGATGAAAATGAAAAGAAAATTTACACAAATGTTATCAATAATTGCATGACCTTCCATAAAACAATTTTACACTCAAAATGTTAGTTAAAAATATCACAAAAAAATTGCTAGATATTTAAAAACCAAGAACCATTTATGCTTAAGATATTTTTAATATAAATACCTATACACACAAATATGTGTAGTTTCTACTGACAAAAAATGAGTATGGAAGATGACCTACTTATCTACGTATGTCATCGCGAACTAAACCTTCGCTAATATGTAATATTTCGCATCATATCCACATATGTAATTTATATAAATGTAGTGTAGAAATCGTCTGTAACCTCAGAAGATGGCGTCGCCGCCAAATTACATCCTATTATTCGTAATCAAATTAGAAAAAGAGAAAAAGTAATCGACAATAAAATCGATAAAAAATAAGTATCGTATTTACCAAATTAACTGAAAATGTGAATTGTAAGCAATATTTATAACTTTTGCTGATGAACTTTAGGTATGGGTGTGTAAACTGTAATATTCCAAAATTTTATTATAAACATTCCGGATGTATCATGTTTAATTAATGAGTTATTATATTTTGTTTTATGAATATTCAAATTTACAACTGGATATGTTTTGAATTTGATTTATTTTTGCAATTAATAAATTTATTATTAAAATTTGTTTATTTTTTCTATTTGTAAAACGTTTAGGTACCTACATACAAGGCCTGAGAGAGCCCGTACAACATTTTGGGGATCCCATATGTTGGCGCCACTATATTTAGTGACGAGATATATTTTCGTTTGAACATGTTAGGGTGGTTCTATGACTCTACATGTTTAACATTCACGTTCTATAACACGAAGGGAATAGATATATATCTATTTTTGTGTTTTCTTGAATCCGGCTTTAAGAGTTAATTTTAACCTTAAGTTTTTTAAATAGGTCGTAAGATATATTTTTGTGCTATATATGAGACAGGGTGATTTCATGCATTGTGATTGATACATTGTTTTGTTGTACTATATTTATATAGTGAATATTTTTGGTGTACATTTTTGTGGGTACACGTGTGTGTGGGTTCATAGCCCGTGAAGTGCGGTGTGCGAGGAAATCTGGAGAAAAGTAGGACCTGCTCCACAGATTGGCGATTGCCATCTCCACGGCAAAGGTATCCGTTGAAACCGCATCCTAAAACCTATACGTTGTTGGAGAGAACGCTGCAGTCGGGATCTAAAGGTAGGGACTGGTTTTCTTTAAAGTATAGATCGATCGATCCATCGCGATCCTGGAGTACAGTTTCACACCCATTTTGGGCGTATATACTAAAAATAAAATATTTAGGAAATGTTAACGGGTTTCTACAAATTGTGAACCAGCGTAAATCGCGGAAGCCCGTACACCATACCTCTCCGTTTTACGAGCGTATGGAAATTCCTAACAAATTTTGTATTATCCTTATATTTCGTTTGAACTCGTAAGCTTCTTATACTTCAAAACATGTGCGACGTTATCAACAGTATAACTGTTTTCCTTTTTCGAACGTCACTTGCACATTGTGTGTGAAATGGTGTGTGTGTTGATGAGCAAATAAACAACAAAATTATTTGTATTGAATTAATTGCACAAGTGCTCAGATTATATAAGGTAAAAAAATGTATGTACAATAAAATATAAATAATTTTTTCTGGGGCCCCCAAGAGCCTGGGCTATGTAGCCCTCCTAACTCCCCTCTAACTGGGCCTGCTATCATACATAGTATAATAGGTAAACAACTTTCATTTATATTAAAAAAAATTATACACATTTTTATATAATTAAAATAATTAAACACATGAATTCTAGAATAACATTATCGTCTAGAAGAATTCCAAAAGCTGACGGTTTTAAACCAATAGACATAAACAGATAGGTTTAAGCCTAAGGTATAAGTACATGGAATCAATATTTGGATAGAGGACCCTCAAAGATTAACAGCCTGTATCGTCTTATTCCCTTACATCGTGTTCTAGTTTTGCCCACCTTTACCCTACATCCTCGGGCGTACTTATTATATGAACATATGTATACTCACATTTGTACATGCGAGTATATCAAATTAAATATATCAGAAACAACTGTCAAATACATATGTGTATGTACATTGTACAGTACCTACTATTAATTAACGGTAAATTTTCAATTAATTGCCAGTGTTGATATATGTAATAATAACACCTATATGCTGGAATTGCAGTTTTTATATTTGTTTTAAGTGAATAAGAACATTAATTAATTTCGTAATAATTATAATTATAAAGTTTTCAAAATGGTTTCCCAAGAACTGTTTGGTTAAAAATTATGTTTCTGTCAAATCTAATTGTGTCAGTGTCTCAATTGAAAACTAATGTATTACATAGAATAAAAAAGAGGTCCGTAAAACAAACAAGATAAACAAAGAACCAACACTTTCTTGAAAATTTTAGTTCAAAGTATTTTTTAATTCGAGGCGATTTTTATAATTTTTATGAAAACTAATGTATCGAACGCGACTTAGGTCATTTGAAACAAATTAATTTAGAGAAAAAGTATGTACATTTGTACATACCTACACCAAAATAGTTCTTTGTGTATCTAGGGTGCAAAATGCGTTGTTCACACTCGTGCGAAAAACTATCATTTTACACCCTAGATACACAAATAACTATTTTGGTGTAGGTATGTACAAATGTACATACTTTTTCTCTAAATTAATTTGTTTCAAATTAAAAATGCGTTTTTCACACTCGTGCGAAAAACTATCATTTTACACCCGAGGTGCACACAATATTTTTTCTACAACCCTTTTGATTATATAATATTAACAAAATTATAATATAATAATTAATTTATTTAATTAATAAATAATTTTGTATTTTGCTACAATAATATTAAAATTCAACTCTAGTAAGCTTTGGATAAAATTTTTGACAGTTCTATTTTCATTCAATTGAGTTTCATAATTTGTTATTCTATAATATAAGATGGATAAGTTGTGATACTGAGAAAGAACATAAATGTGCACCACCAGAGATATCAGAAGCTGCAAATTCTGTAATTTTAAATTTACTATCTGCAAAATCTAAATTGATATATGAAAATTACACATAATACCATGAATTGTGCCAAGAAAGAACCTTAAGGTATTGTTTACACGGTTGTAAAAAAAGAATGTTATTATAAATCATAAAAGAGTTATAAGCATAATTTTTTTTAAACTTCTTGGATTAATAAATTGTGTGTTCAAACACATACATAACTATTATAATAAATATGGAAAGGGTTTGATATCGATCATGAGTACACAAAATATTTCTTTTTTTTCAATATCAGAATCAATATCAATATTTCTGGTTCACTATGGCTAATATAATGTATACAGCACTATAAGGTTCGAAATTATTTACTTGTTATAAAAATAAAACATGTGTAGGTAGCACCTATACAAATTAAACTGTCACAAAAATGTACTTCATTTAAATAATAGAATTGAAATTAAATTATAAAACATTCAGTTTAGTTTGTTTGAAGTTGAGTTTTCGTACATACAGTATATAAAAATTAAACATAATTTCATTTCATGAAAACACACTAAAATAATATATGATGATTACAAAACATTAAATTATATTACCTATATATGAAATAATTATTACTCGAGTTGTAAAGCGTATAATCGTTAATGGAATTTTTAATTTTTATGATCTCGCACTTTCTTTGAACGAGAAGATTAGAATATATGTTATTAATGAGTGTAATTTATTAAATGAGAACAATATTTCAAAAAATGTCATTGATAATTTTATAATATATTTGCCAAGTAAATGCACAATGCTACCTCTTGCTAAATTCACAGAAGGTAGTTAATTATCGAACAATTTTAATAAACACCGATTAAACATTTTTCTTAACTAATATATATCTTATTTTTTTGACAATTTCAATCTAAATCTAAATTTTTCTGCTATTCAAACGTCAGTAAAGTAAAGTAAGTAAATAACGATTGTAAAAAACAAATGACGATCATTTAAAGCAAATTGAGATAAATCTTTGTAAAGGAATATTTTGTAACAAACGTTGTGGTGACCTATATTATAAGAAATTAAATACTTTATAAAAAGATTCTATAAATGTTCACGTAACATGTCAGTATTGAGATATCTTGAAAAAATAAATATTTTGGGATGTCACCCCTCCCCCTGATTGTTCTTAAGCCAAACCGAACCAAATAACCAAGTTTCATTTCAGTGGATCATGAGTTATGCATGTGACAAGGATTCAGGGGACAGACAGACAGACACAGAACTGCTTGTCTTGACCTGAAACGGAAAGATCCAGTTAAAATTTTGAAATCGTAGAACATTTCGAAAAGCTGCTCGTATCTTTGATATTGCGAGGAAGTAATATAAATATTGCAATATGATCCTTAGAAATTTATTCAAAGATATTAAGATTATTATTTTATGAATAAACTACTAATCTATCCTACAAGATGATCTATTTATTTAAGGATAAAAGATAATATTATTCAAGCTAAAAGCGTTAACGGAGAATTATAAATTGTACGCTAAAATTACATTAATAATATAATCTAACTAAAAATATTTATTTTATATGAAATTATACCTCTGCCCTTTGTTTCACTCAAATATATGCCATATTACACAAAACATCAAAAATACAATAAGTTTAATATCTCACCTTTGAAATTATTTTCAAAAACCATTTTCGTTTGTTTTTTACGATGAAAAATTATACTGTTAATACAAACATAACACATGGCACTAGACAAATGCCATCTTTATGGTGTAGTCTATGGAGATTAATGATACTAACAACAAAATTTGAATTCATTCATGCAGATAGTTTCAATGGAACTGAACAGAACTGTCTATTTCATTGCATATCTCCCCTAAAAAATTGCTTAGCGTAAGTATAGACATTTTCAAAATGATATTGTTGCAATATTTTTATTTTATTTTAAATCTTTTGATTCTAAATAATTATTTACTTGGCGGTAAACTTTTTCCGACTTGATTTACTACTATCGTCACTGCTTATTCCGTATATTACCTAAGATAACAAAATATTCCTATAACCTGGCCAGGGATCATATCTATGAATTAAAAAAAAAACACGTAAATCGGATAAATGGTTCTCGAGTTATAAGCACACTAACGGACAGACAGATAGACAGAGAGACGTAGAGCTTTATTTATATATTATTAAGGATAACCTAATATAACATAATACATTCCCAAACCTACCCCTCCTTAATTATATTATTACATATAATATATTTATTATTACATAGCCATATAATAATAAATATTAATAAAAAAAAAACAATTTTAGTTTTGAAACATTTCATACAGATATTGCCGAAAATGTGCGTTGTACAAGTTGGCGACTTTTAATGAAAAAACTTTGAAAACAATTCAACAACATTTGTCAATAAAGCCATGTTATTTTTTAAATATTTTAATAGTGTTTTCTTCCTTCTGAACGTCAAGAGGTTGACAGTAACTTGGTACCGTAATGAGGGAAATTAAATATTCCATATCACGCGCCTGCTAGTAATCCCTAGTGGTTGGTTACGAAGCACGACCACGCGCAATACAGAAAGGTGTGTGATTCAATTTTATACATTTGCACTGGTGTAAACATGGATACATACAAAATATATTCAATAGAAACTAGTAAATATCTGCCTAGAAGCTTCCGTTGTGATCTTGATTAGATCTTGGCTCATACCCAGAAGCCAAGATCCACTAGTAAATACAAAACTCAAGGGACCAGAGAAAAAGTTCAAATTATCGAGGGTTCAAATAACCAAGAGGAAGCTAGGAAAAATTTAAATAAACAAAAGTTTGACTAAAAGTACGTACATATGTACAACGTGGTATTTATTTAATTATATTATACTATGTACATATATGAATTACAGAAGTGTTTCAAAAGACTTCAAATTATAGAGAGTTAGGGAGCAAGATGCCGTTTCTACAACTTCAAATTACCGAGGGGACGATGATACATGGATTTTTTCAATTTATCGAGTGTTTTTCAAAGGACCGGAAAAAAACTTCAAATTATTGAGAGATTCAAACTATCGAGAGTCGACTGTATCTCACAATCAGAACGATATTTTTCTTCTACTTCAACCTGATGAATCTAATTGTGTACGAATGTAAAATCTACAATTGTTTAAATTGAATTACTTTTAGTTTATGTTAATAGTATACTTAACCCTTTTTAAAAATTCAGGGTTGAAAGGGTTAAAAATAATAGACACCTTCTTAAAAATACCCTTTCAACAATTTTGGCCAGGTCAGATAAGTATATAATTTTATTATTTGGTATTTAATTAAATAATACGCAGAATCAATTATTTTTATTTAGTAAATCACGAACTAGATTTGTTTATGAATCTTGGCTAAGACAATATTCACTGTAATGTGCGACGAAACGTTGGTCGATAGAACAACTAAATCGACGCGACTTATACCCAGTAGCCGAGATCCATATTAAGATCACCGCGAAAGCTTAAAAGCTTGTATAAGTTTAGAAAAGTGATTGCTGCAAAATCGGTATTCTGTATTAAAAAATGTGGATCATATTTATTTATATCAGATATAGGTACCTACAAAAAGTGATAGTTTCGTTTGTTGAAATTGAATATTTTTAATTCTGAAAAAATTATAACTGTACGATTAACATATTATGATAAATGTAAATATTATTTATTATTTGTGGACTACTTTTTCAGTTTTTGTATTTATTTATTTGTGACGGGTCAATGTAAAAAATATATAAATATTAGTTGAGGTTATGTCATGTATTTATTATGTTTTCAAATTAATGTACGTTATATTGTATGATACATTTTATCATAAAAAAGATACGTATCGATATTTTTAAATATATTCCTTCTTAAGATTTAAATTATAATACTGAAGTGTCGTATTCACATCTTGTAAAAAGCTGGAACTAAATGTAGAAAAACTAAACCGCTTTAATTAAAAAAAAAAAAAAAACTTAACTATTTCAAGATAATAAGAAAATTTTAAACTACCTCGTTACTGGAAAGAAATTACAACAAAAATACTAACAGTATAAGGATAAATTAATTAATAGAACATTTCTCTCTTCTACACAATAATTGCATATCTTTATCAGTGGCATATCATAATAAGTTGATAATAAGATAAGTTACACTAAAGATACTCCAGTAATGTCTCCTATTTCCAAAAAAATATTTATTTCTGCAGAAAATAAAGGTTTAATCACAGAAATTGACTTTTTTAAAACTAATTTAATAAATTTAATAAAACGCTCGCAGGTTTCATGGCGCATTTTTGACGTCACGCCTATGTAAAGACTCCTTGTCAACAATAATAAATCCTTGTTCCATCGCTAACGTTTCTCGGTTTTAGTTTTGGTAACACAAAACTGAGCAAATTGATAATTTAAAACCACAAAATAATTTATAAACAGTGCAGATATTAATGAAACAAAAATGATGTTTACTTAGCCGTGACGTCATTCACTCTGACTGGTGTTTTATCTAACATGGCGGATTGCTGTATTTTGTGTTTTTATTTTAACAAAAATCATATTAATCTCGCTTTTAATATAAAAATAAATACATTTTTTAGAATCTTTGTAACCTATTTCATTATTTAAAATCATAATTTCAGTGATACTTTGTTACTGGCATCATGCCTATTCTATGTAATATTAATCAGGGGTTATTTTAGTGTGTAGTTGTAGCTTGTTTCTACAGTTCTAAAAATGAAAACTGCAGTTGTAAAAGCTAATTTGTGTAGTTGAAAATATAAAAAATAAATAAAAAAAATTTAAGTGTAGGCAAAAAAGGATCACTATAATTTGTAAGAACAGTTGTAAAAGCTAATTTGTGTAGTTGAAAAATTGCAAGAAGAAAGAAAAGTATAAAAAGTGTAAGTGCGTAGAGTATAAAGATAAGGTATTTACAGTTGAAAAATTTTTCTTAAAATAACCTTAATGGAAAAACGGAGAAACTTAGTCACTTAAACTAAAAATTTTTTTTTTTTTTTTTGTTTGGTTTCGAGGTTTTAGGTCATTGAAATTGTTATATGTGTTATAACATTATTTATTCATTTAAACGTTTCGTCATATTTCAGACTTCCTCAGTAAATATAAAAACAATCTACTTTTAGAAAACATTCATACTCTTATTGTACAACAATCGGAAATTTTCAACATTTCTTATGTAGTTCATTATGTTGTTGTAAACTAAAAATATAGGTACACCTTAACCACAATAAAACAATGTCACTCGACACGTGTTTCGACTTCACAGAAAGCTTAGACATTTTGAGGGATAAGACTAGGATTTTTAATAGTGGTACCGAACCTATCCCTGCTTCAGTTCTTCTAGACCTTGCAGTTAATTGGTCAGAATTAATGAAGCGAGATAAACCCTTTTAGTATAAAAATACTATTAGGCTCCTGATGAGGACTTCTTGTGAAGTCGAAACACGTGTCGAGTGACATTGTCTTATTGTGGTTAAGGTGTATATTTTTAGTTTAAGTGTTAAAATAACCCCTGAAATAAAATTAGTATTATTAATGTTTATTTTAACTTTTGGCGAACACGCCACTGATATGTATCATAGTAAAAGGAACAAATCACACAACAATGCACGAAGCGTTAAGAGTACCTACAGTCAACGTGTTTGAAGTGCGGAAGCCTTTGTTTACTGCGATTGTTGTCGTTACAGCAAACTTCAATAGCAGCAGTGCCAAAGGGCCACCACGTCATATGACGTAACACTTAGTGTAATGAATGCATACGTGTAGTGTACACACCGGGTTTAATTATTTAGATATTGATGAATGGATGCAGGTTGTCTAGTATGCGTCTGACACGTTGTTAAGTTATCGCACTGTTCTTTTTACGAGGCAGTTTCAGGAAGAACACTGAAACATTGTGAAACAAATGTTACCGGAGAACTTTCGCGAATAGGTTACTAATTTAAATGAACTTTACTGGCAAATTATATGATAGAAGTCACAATATTAAAGATATTTTATTAAGGGATTTTTTTCAATAAGATTATAAAATAAAATTTAATATTTCTAAATTAATATAAGAAAATAGTGCTTTTGGTGCTATATTTTGACAATTTATTATTTTTATATTGTTGGAAAAACCCCCCCACCTAAGTGGCCTATACAGTGTGCAAAATTAGAAACCTTTATATCCGGTATTATAAACGAGCTAGCAGAATTTGCTAGCTAGCAAGTGCTTTCAAATGAGATATCAAACTTATGTATATAACAGTTCTTTTGGAGTTTGTTGAAGACTTTGACAAGTTTCGCGCACACGTTGTAGGGGTAAATACCAACGGTATTAAAACAGTGGTGATATTATGAAAATTATTTTGTACGGTGAAAGATGCCAACTGTGTTACAATTAGTTGAAGTGTCACTGCTCTAAATTCCATAACTAATCCATAGATACTAGTTCAGAATTAATACCCCAATTGAAAGTAATTGCTAGCTAACAAATTTTGCTAGCTCTTTTATAATACCGGACATTATAGTTTCGTTTTGTCCGCCCGTCTGTCTGTCTGTATATTCACTAAGATGAAATTTGTTATACGGACGTAGATTTCTGACCCAAAAACAGAAATGATGAAATTAAAAAAAACTTGATCGATTTAATATCGGTGATCACCAATATCATCATTATATGTATATGCTTTCGTTATATATTTTTATCAAAAAATTATCCAAATGTCTGTTATCATGTTATGGTCTAAAACCACCGATATCGTTATAGTATATTTTTTATCTATGTTTTTATAATGAATATAATTTATTTCTGACCTATGAAATTATAAAAGAAAATATTTTACCGCATACTTCTTGAATATTTTATACGTTCACCAAAGTTCAGGATACCACATTTTGAGAAACACAATGTATTTTGCGAGTGAGAAGTGAAGCCACAATATAAAATTACGCATATTTTACGTAAGATTATTGAATAAATGAGTTTAATAATCCTGAATTTATATCAAGAAATTTAATAAAAAGTTCACACATCGAAAACTGTTTTGATTGCCTAATGCCCTATATTATAAAAAAAATCCACGCAAATTTGCTTCCAGCTAACGCTATCTACTGGGAGTCAAATTGTTGTGAAATCACTCGATATTTTAAAACAGTGGTAATAAATGTATAATAATGTAAAAGCATTTTATGAGGTACACTTAGCAGCACTTATTTTAAGTCGTTGATTTCTACTTAATACGTATGCGTCAAAGTCATTAATGTACGATTTTATTAGCTACATCTGTGAGTGTGATATTTAATACCTAGCAGATAGCGTTAGCTGGGAGCTAATTTGAATTTGCACTCAAGCAAATTCACAAAGATAAATGTGCAATAAAAAATAGAAAAGGGCATTTATCGTCTGCATTATTATTTGTTTTCTGTGGATTGTATTTTTTTTTTGGTTTATTTTTGTAAATTTATACATAACTGCTAAATTAATATACAGATTAAACTGCAAATATTTACGTTTATAATTAGGGCAGTAGGTACAAATAATGATCATATAAGTACACATGTTGTGCATTGTTAGCGGAATTATGCATTAATGTGTACACAAGAATGACAAAGTAAGGATTTCACAGCAGGAAATGTTATTATGAAACATGAACTAGACATTAATGATATCTTTGTTAAAACTGTACATGACGCTTTTGTTATTAAATATGTAATAATTATTGCAAACTTTGGTGCCAAAGGATAATTGTTAAGCTTATAATAATTTGTATATCCAATCTTCGATATATTTTAATTAGATAAACTTTGTTCTTAAATAAAATTAACACACTAGAATCATATTCTTTATAATAGAAGAACGCCATGAAATGTTAGTCGGAATGTCAAATAAAAGTGAGACGAAGAATAGTATAATAATTCCTCAGGCTAATGCCGTATTTAGACCAATGAAAACAAAACAGCAACACAGTGTTTGAAAACACATCGTATTAAAAATGCATTGGGTTTATTGCACTTTTGTCAAAAAGATGTTTGCATTCTAAACACGGCATATCAATCATTTTTGCTGCCAAGACCTGAAAGTTTTTGGCGTGTTGAAATCGAATCCGTTCCCCAAATTGCTCAATTAGGTTCTCGAGACAACCTAGAAGTACCAAAAATAACGTTTTTAGACATATGAGTATTTATGAATATATTGCCAATAGTCCAGGCTAAAAAGTATCTAAAATAGGAATTTTTGCGTACAGTTTTAAGACTTACAAGAGATGTTGCAAAAGTGGTGTAGAGTAATACCCTAAGTTTGCTCCGATTTTGGTTGTCCGCGACAGAAGTTATCCATGGTTCAATTGCAAAATTCTTCAGATTTTCTGAGTTTTGCTCAATAGCGGTCTAAATAAGTATTATACAAAAAACAGTTTTTAATAAAAGTTATTCTCTACAAAATTTCCTACAACCTCCATTTTGAAAATAATTAAAAAAATCATTTGATTAAAATGGCTGAAATCTACAAAATCAAACATACATTTTTTTACCTATTAAATTAAAAATAATTAAGGTTTCTGGACGGGACATGTATGTATCAATATAATATAGGTAAAAATAATATAAAATAGATTGTATATCAAAATCCTTTCAATCTACAGCTGTGTTAAACAAAGTTTAATCAAAAACTTGTCAAGAACATAGACTTCGAACTAGATGGATTGATCTATTCGATTTACGTAATTTTAAATGGTCTGTTAAAATACACTCATGATTCTCATACCCGTTTATTACAACTACGGAAGGAAAAATTAAACAATAATTTAAAAAAATATTTATCTTTGTGAAAAAATATATTAAAAGTTGTTCGTTTTTTATTTAGGAGGCCACAATTAATATAAAACACGTTATAAAGAAATCACTCAGTATCAAAAAAAATCTAGACGCCCTATTGTAGTTAACCTAAGCCCTTAATCCTTGAACCTAACCCTTACGTTCGTTATACACCTGCGCTGATCGGTCAGCAGCAACTTCCATATTCCATCATATGTCCACTGTGTTATATGTCATATCATAGCTAGGGTTTGCAATCCCGCAGACTTTTTTTTCCCGCGGGATTTTTGCGGGAAATCCTCAAATCCCGCGGGATCCCGCGGGATCCCGCAGTTTTTCCAAAAATTTTGTTATTCATACTTAAAGTTACTATTATTTAGTTAACATGACAATTGACATGAAAAATATTTTCATAGTGGTTACATATGATACGTAAACGTAACTCGTACCGTATAGACCGATGTAAAATCCATAAAATACACCTGTAAATAGGAGATTGTCTAATATGTTAGGTACAAGAACAAGATGCTTCTAACTACTTTTGTCTTTTTGTTCGATTATCCATTTCAATTTTTTTAACTCCTTCGTTGCGTATAAATTAGCCCTTGTTTCCCGCAGACCTATGTTTTAGATTTGGATCAAAAGTTAATTGTCCCAAAATTTCAAACTCATAGATCAAACCTGTGGACGGCGCAAACCGAGTCTTTTTCCCATTTGATTAACATGGGAAAAATTACTTTTTTACTTTCGCGTGAATATCTCGTTTAAAACATTTTTTTTAAAATTTCTCAGGGGAATATTTTGTAGAGAATTAAGTGCTCAATTCATAAATCCAATAAATTTTAAGAAATGTTTGTTTAAAAATTATCATAAAAATTGGATTTTACTTTTTATGATAATGTTTAAACGAACATATCTTTAAAAATATTCGATCTATGATTTGAGCACTTGGGATCTTTTTTGTAAGAAATTTAATTCTCTATGATATGCTGCTGTAAGAAATTAAAATAAATAAATTTTTCAACGAGATAATCACGCATAAGTAAAAAAAGTAATTTTTCCCATGTTAATCAAATGGGAAAATGACTCGGTTTGCGCCGTCCACAGGTTTGAAACTAAAACATAGGCTAGCGGGACCGAAAAAATAAATAAAAATTAAAAAACACCCTAGTATATACGGTATGTCACGTAAAACTAAACCACTAAATATCATTATTTACGGTTGTATTTTAGGGACAATACTGTTAAAAAAATATCGTGTACATCTAATTTTGTGTATTAAATTTTTGTGGTTAACTTTCATTTAATCTTCTAAATTTTTGTATTTTTTATGTTTTTTTTGTAATCTGGGGGCTGTTAGAGCTTCTTTCGCCGCGTTTGAGTCGCACTCAGTGTAACCACTTAACTAATCGTGAACAAGAGATATAATTTACTTCAGTAGTTTCATATTCAGTCATCTCAACCTTAATTTTTTTTTCAAAATTGTTACCTTTTTTTATTCATATTTACGCTTTACAAGTATTCAAACGCATGCGACCTACAAATTCAATGTTCAAAAAATTCCGCGCGGATCCCGCACTTTCAGTGCGGGATCCCGCATTGCGGGATTGCAAACCCTAATCATAGCTAAATGTGTAAATTAAGTCAATAAAAAAATACTATAGTGAAAATACCGAAATATTTATGAGAAAAAATTGAAATATTTTTAAAGTTGATAATAAATTGAAAAAAAAGTTCGTGTAACTGCATATGTAAAAAATAAACATACTTTCTTGATTATTTATTAAAGGATTCGTAAGTATTCTATGTGCTTAAGTGAACATCATTTCTTACTACGTTCTAAACATTATATTTATAATAATCAGAACACGTCTTCAGTTTATCAAATATAATTATATAACGTCTACCTCGACTAAACTCATACATAGTTGAACAAAAACTAGCAAAGCACAGTACATTATGTACCACAAATAAGTTTCTCGCCATGCATACGTTTGTACGTAATACATACACAAACGTTTTCTTATTTCTAACTGACACTAATTAAACCAAAAGAGTCACAAACAACGAAATGTTTCATGTAAATTAAATTTAATCCATGTGAAATATACATTATACATATTATATACAAAATGTATACTTACTTGATGTTATTTTGTAATGTTTGTGGGTATTTATGCATAGAAGGATGAATATAAAGTAGGAGAGAGTGGGGTAATCACGAACGCGGGTAATCGCTAATTCAGTGGTTTCAGTGTCCCATGTATTGTCTTAATATTGGGTTGCCAGTGTTGTTTTTTTCGATATTGGGCCCAGTCTAGGCCAACCTTCAGATACTGACCTTCGGTCACCTATTCTTTATCCAAGATTGGGTCAACTCTAATACGACAAGCCTTAGCCGAGTCTTGAACGAAGTTATCATTTGTATCTTGACCCAGTGTTAGCTAGAGCATTGGCGCAAGCCTGGGCCAACCATCGTCCCTTTGTAATTTCCTACATGGGGTGTTATAACAGGAAAGATAATGTTCTCTTTGCACTTACCGACAGTTGGATCTACGTCTAGTATCGGACCGTTAACGTTTATTGTAAATCATGCTCACAGTACAAAGTATGCTTATTGTTGGTACATTTTTATGCTATATTTCATCAAATTTTTTTATTAAAATAAAAGCCATGTAATAACTTATATGTAAGTAATGTATATTTGATTAAGTAATGCTCAAGTAAGCCTCGATCAATCCGTATTGTTAATTATATGATCCTAACCTCAAATAAATCTGATTTGTTTTTTAAGCTCGTGACGAAAAAATTAAATGGGCTTATTCCGAACGTTGAAAAAAAAGACCAATGAAAATTAAAACTACAAAATGGGCGAGAAATCGCAGTAATTTTAAAGAGAATAATCAAATAAAGAATAATAATAAAAATAAATAACTATTTTTGTTACAATAATAGTAAATATATTATAATCATTTTGTTCAAGATTGGGTTAACTTGAACGCCATAAAATCTGTCAATTTTTTCTGCATTGGCGATACGAATTTTTCGAAGCAGCACATTTGAAGACAATACAAACACAAATCAGCACAACTTTTTAATTTTTTAATATTTCAGACACGAAAAAATTAGTTTTATAGCTATTTTTAATAACTTTAATATTATCTAGTTGGCAATTTTAAATGGCGACTGGGAAATTAAAAAAAAGAAAATATTTCCTGATTGTTTAAATTTCAGGATAGTAAAAGAAGCTAAAATATCTAAATTAAATATATTACGTGTTCTTTTCAGTTTCGTTACAAATATTCGGAAATACACCCGAGTAAACAAAAGCAAATATGCAGGAAAATCCACAATTACAAGCACAAATGTATTTTTTTTATAAAAATAAGTGTATTTATATAAATACCGAACTGGCTTTTATCATTCTTGTTTACATTTAACTAAAACATAGAAATGTTTAAAATTTAAAGTCTTTCGTACGTTTATGTTAGTTAAAAATACATTTTAACAGCTGAAATACACATGTATATAAAGTATATATTTTAATATATAATTAATTTTTTTACATATAATTTGAAATAGGTAAATGTAAAATTTAACTATTATTATGTAAATACTTAAACCTTGGATTTGTTTTTAGTTTACAGAATTTATAAAACGTCAAAAAACTACTTCCTTTTAGTTGAACTCACGTCACAAATATGAAAAAAATTAGTTTACTTACCATGTACGGATATAATTCAAAAAAGAAAAAAAGAAGAATTAAATAGAACTGTCACCTTCCGAAATACAACTATAAATAAACTGCTCTAGTTACTGTCACAACTTATCAATATAATTTGGAAAAACTGACTGTTTTATTAGTGAATAATTTCTACTTTTTAAGAAACACTAACACGCGTATAATGTTAAAAATCATACATAAACAGCACATATGTTCATAAAATAAATAAACTTCCAAGCAATACCATCAATAAATTTTTACACAGTATAAAATTTTCACATAAAATGTGTACGAATATTTATAATTTATACTGTATACAAAAATTACGTAAAGACGTAATGTCTAATTTTTAAATTCACTGATTATTTATTTTACGTACCTACGTTTTACAGACTGAATAAAAATATGAAATATTGCTGATATTTTTAAAAATATTCATTATTTAAAAAAATGTTATAGTAAAAGTTTTTAGAGAAATTATTTCCTATGTAATGCTAATCTTAAAAAAAATAGTGCTATCAGTTACGTTACTATGGCATCCAACTCTATTTTTTTAAATGACAACATATATTTTTATAGATTCTATAAATAGATCTTATTTTTTTGCATATAACCATATAAAAATTTACAACTTAACCAAGTAAAAATTTTATAAATTTTGTGTCATATAGTACTTATCATTTTGTAATCATTGGCAAGTGTCCATCACTGGGTGGCTATTACTGGTTTTGCTTTATACATTATTAGAGAAAAAATATTAACAATCTAAAAGGCTATAATTTAAAAAATAAACTATATTTGTGAACTTTTATAATTAAATTTAGACACTTGTTTTATTAGTAATACGAGTTCATGAGAATTTAAAAAAGAAGCCCATCAATACCAAAAACAGTATACCTTTCTCTTAAAGCGGCCAAGACTGGTACAAATACCTTATATGAAAATGTCAATTATTTATGTAGATATTATGTTTAGTTTAGGCTAAAGAGGTCAAAGTTGAAATAGACCAACTTGAAGAAGTCCTTGAAAATGTTTAGTCAATGTGAACCAAACGATTTTTTGGAGATGGTCCACTACAGCTAGAACCTCCATATTTTTCTCTCGTATTGAATTTACTACTTCAAAATCGCTGCAACTTTACTAACTTAAACGTATAATAACTTTTTTTTAGGAAGAATTAAAAAATACAACTTTTATTTAAAATAGTTATTATTTATTTATTTATTTACAATTATTATTATTTTTGTTTCTGTAGCCTTATGGTAAAGACACTTAAGTATAGTTAATTTTATTTAAGACGTCTTTTTTATAGATTAATAGGATAATAGGTAAAATAACAATAAAAAGTATACAAATACTAAAAAATAAATACACAGATATATTAAAAACTTTTTCGATAATTTAACTAATTATTAGAAATATTTACAACAATCTAGCAAAAAAATAGTTGATATTACACAGTTTAAAGAAAGTACTTATTTAAATGTTTTTATTCTATATACTTATATAGGTATATCAATATTTGCTTTCATAATAGTTACAAAGAATTACAAAAATGTAAATGCATTGATAATTTTATAAAAATATGTATATAAAATATATTTAATGTGAGAAAGCAAATATAAAAAGATTGTTTAAAATGTGGTTAAAAATAAAATATATACCTTCATTTATATAAATTATATATTAAAAATAATTTACCTTAACACTAACTATGAAACTACAAATAGATCACATTTAAATATTCACGAAATCGTGTAAAAATAAAAATACATTACAGACATATTTTACAAGGTTCTAATATAACGCAATGTCTCTCAAACTTTACAAAGTTTAAACTATGCAAAATACTTTCAAAGAACTATGAAAGTTCACTTTGTAAAGTATAACGTAATGGTGACATATGATCGGTTTTTAAATACGTTAATAAATAAAATAAATACTCACTAAAAGAAATACTTGTAGGTACTGTACATATACGGGGTGTTTTATTTAAGACTTTAGAGCAAAAACAAACAAAAGTTTCATGGTTTCGAGGACGCTAAATATTGACATTATGGGGTGACCTTAGAAAGGTCATCTTGATGGTTTTTCTGGTTTAACTTTTAATTAAATCGGAGTCCATAATTCTTGTCGCAAATTTATGGAAAAATAAGCATTTTTTGTCGGATACATATTTTCTGAAAATGTCCATTTTTATGATATGGAGCAAGACAAACAGAAATTTCTGAATTTTCAATAATTTTTTACTTGAAAATTATCGATTTTTAAGAAAAATTACACAATTAAAAAAGTAAACCTCTCGTCAGACCACGTTATTTCTTCGTTGTAAATTTTTTTTATAGAACTATTAGTAAATAAAAATGACATACTAATTTAGAACAAAATATGTGATCATAAATTGTAATAAATAATAAAAAGTCCGATCTTAAATTTGGTGGTCCTTATTATCCGTAAGGTACTACGGTATATTTTTTTTTATAAAGCAAAAACTTAAAAACAATAGAAATCAATTTTTTACCATAAACTTTAAGGATCGAACTATTAACTGAATAAACAAGAAACATATAATACATAAAAAAAATTAACAAAAATTGAGATTATTTGTTGGTTGTTTTTATAAAATTGAGTATTCGTCACAACCTCTCGCAACAAACTCAGAGGTACCGAAAAGTTAACGCGGCGAGAGACTAGTCGATGTGTAGTTAGCTTTGTATAAGTACCTTCTATGTGTATGTATATAAAACTCCAGATCAATCCAACTATTGCAAATGTGTTTTTTTTTTCACATGAGCCTTATTACACCATGGGCCTTATTTGCCGCAGGTAGCTTAGACATAGCATTTCTTTATCTGTGATAATTTGAGAAACACCGCATTGCATTAAAACAATAAAAAGAAATAATGTATTATGGCACATTATTCAATATCAAACGTAAGAAAATTATTTATTCGATTTTCTTTTCCTAGTAGCTGGTGTCATAGATTTATCGGCACGGAATCTCGCCATTGGTCCACTACTAATTATATAACAAGTGCAGCACGAAGGAAAACTGAACGAGTCGATATAGTCGTTTCCATCTTTATCCAATGCAACTAGTTGACGATACGCAAACTTTTGTCGACATTCTGTTCTATAACCTAACTGAATACCATCGAATTCGCAAGGGACTTCTGGCCTGGAAAAAATAAATAAATTATATTAAGTGGTGCAATTTTTCACGAGGATTTGTTGCCAAGTGACGCTTCAGTATTTTTGAATGTAAGAGTAAGAGAAAAAGTAAGATGAATTGAAAAGTTTTTGTTTGGTGTAAATTGAGAAAAGAATAGTATTGGTATAAAGTGCTCGAAGGCTTTTCGTGTATTGTAAAAGAATTTATAATATTTAATGGATTTTAATTATTTATGTATCTGTAAAACATTTACTTATACATATATAGAGCATTAATATTCAAGATCATTTATTTTTGTCAAATCAAAATATGTAGATGGGTATAAGTAACAAGACGCCCTCGAAAGATTTTTTCAGTCGCCCGTACTACAACAATGAAAATATTTACTTTACATTACATTATTTTATTTTATTTTAAAATTATAAATATTTTGGTTCTTTTATGATTGTTAAAATATTAACAGTAAGGGGTTGTCCATAAAATAAGTACGAAAAAAAGGGGAAGTGGAGGGAAAATTCATACCAAGTGTGATAATATGTGACGAGGAGGGGAGAAAGGGTCCGAACAAACGTGACGTGATGTTTGAAATACCCACATCAATTTTTTTTTTTTTTTAAACTAAAGATTTTATTTTTCTGTCGCGATATAAAGGATGCTCTTTTTTATATTAACTTTGATAATATTCTTCGGTAATAAAAATAATCATTCATTTGAGAGGGGGGGCAGGTTTTGTGACATATTATTAATGAATTTTAATGAATAGATAAGTATTCATAATAATTTAGTATTACTAAAAGATCGTTAGTATGCATAAATAAAAAAAAAAAAAACAATTTAAACGCGCACTATAAAATATAAATATAATGAGAAATGATGAACAGGCAATTAAAGAAACTATCTTAGTATTTGTTAAAATTGTCGATCATAATTTTTTTGTATTTTCGCAATAGTTAATATGAACTAGCATTAATTTTTTTATTTAAAACATTTATATTTTATATTTATTTGTTTATTATACCTACATTTTGTTCAATAAAATAATTAATTGGCACATGGAAAAATACTTTGTTCCCTAAAATGAATAAATTAAAGTACAATTTGTAAGTAATTAATTATACGTAATAAGTACAGTAACAAATGACAGTACAAGGTAATTTAACTATGCATAAGGCGAAAATTAACACATAAGGAACAATAATAGACTTTCTATTGACAAATGTTGCTCTAGGTTACGTAAATTAAAAAAAAATTGTTTCCTCACTCAAGAAGCTTTTGAAGAATATTTTAGTTTTGTTTTTGAACGACTTATGTCCGGTATCATAAAGGACCTAACAAATTTGTTAGCTAACAAACACTTTCAACTGAGGTATCAAACATATATGACAGTTCTTTTGGAGTTTGTTGATGACTTTGACAAGTTTCGCGCACGCGTTGAAGGTAAATACAAACGGTATTAAAACAGTGGTGATGTTATGAAAATTATTTTGTACGGTCAAAGATGCCAACTGTGTTACAATTAATTGAAGTGTCACTGCTCTAAATTCCATAACTAATCCATAGATACTAGTACAGTATTAATACCCCATATGAATGTAATTGCTAGCTAACAAATTTTGTTAGGTCCTTTATAATACCGGGCATTAGTTTCGTATTCTTGCGGGGATATTATCTGCCGTGACGTCACTAAAGGGGGTCAGAGGGGGCGGTCCTCTCAATGGGGTGACACCCGTGTAATATGTTAAAAAACATCTGCCAAGTAAATGCACAGTGCTTCCTCGTGCTAAATTCACTAAAACCGATAGTGTTAAGATAAATTGCCTGGCATTGGTTAACCATTTAATTTTTATACAAATTTTACTAAAAAATCTTAGTTCGAAATTTTTCGTAAAACGCACCTGAATATTTTTTCATATATTTTTAATTTTTTGACAATTATTTCAATCTAAATCTAAATTTATGCAAATGTCAAAATGACATTTAAAACGCCAAAATGACATTTAAAACGTCAAAATTACATTTAAAACGTCAAAATTACATTTAATTTATTATTTAGTAGACCCATATTATAGGAAATTTAATGCTCTACAAAAAATATCCTATAAAATTTTCTCATAACATGTGTCGTTCTTGAGATATCTTGAAAAAATAAGTATTTTGGGGTGTCACCCCTCCCTCTTACACACGATTTTGATGATTTTGAAATGGGACCGTCCTCAAACCAAACCCAACCATCCGACCAAGTTTCAATAATATCGGTTCAGTGGTTCATGAGTTATGCTTGTGACAAGGATTCAGGGGACAGACGGACAGACGGACGGACGGGCGGACGGATACACGGACAGACAGACAGACACGGAACGAAAAGTGTTTGTCTTGACGTGAAACGGATAAATCAATTTAAAATTTTGAAATTGAAGAATTTTTTTTTTGTCTCAATCTGAAACGATCACATAGCTTCTCGTATCTTCGATATTGCGAGGAAGCAAAAATAAAGCCTATTTACCTTGTTGTTTTGATTATTTTAAGTTTTCAGGAAGTAAAATGTGTAAAAAAAAATTTTTTTTGGTCATTGAAAGTCTGTAAACGGTGTAATAACCATCCAATGTATTAATAAAAATAGATATTTTTTATATCGGTGATACCCGCTTTATATATAAAAAATAAAAACTATTGATTTTTTGGCTGGGGTGGGGGGGGGGGGGTCGACACTCGATTTTCACCTCTGTTGTCACCAGCCCTAGAGACTTTACTGATTCTTTGTCCTCTAAAGCAACAAATTTCAGCTTTAAATGAAAACAAACAATAGAGTGTATCTTACAAGAAAAAAACCTAACAATTTTTTGAACATAAGAAATGAACACATCCTTACCTGGAACACTTCTCTACACGCAACCCTTGAACATATTTAGGTGCATCGTTTATAATAAACGCCCAGTCCCCATCCTTATTCTTCGCTGTTTGCGGGTACGCCGTCTGCGGTACCGAGTTACACGCCTGCCGCTCGTTCGTCAAGTCTATGCGGTGGGTTATATTCACGTCAGGCAGGACGTCCGTGCCGAACAGTCCACGATACTTGAACGCGTTCCGCTGCGCCAGCACGCGCACGTAATCTGATGGGTATCCATCGACAGATTCGCAGAACGTGTCGCCGCTATTGCATCCAGGACTCGTTGCAGGTGGAACTAGAAATTGCGGCTGGGCTTGAGGGATGTTGCCAGTTTCATCCGGGAACACGAATCTCGAGTCATCGGGCTGGGTTGTTCCTGAGAATGGAAAAATATATTAATTTAATTATTTCGTTTTCTTCAGGATTTAATCCCATATCATTCTAAATAAGGGGTGACTTGCAATTAAAAAAATTATGTTTTATATAAGGACATGATAACAAAAGTAATTTTATCTTATTTTATATTACATTTGTATAGTTTAAGTTCTGAAATAAAATTAATGCAAATATAATTAATAGGTACTACGAATTCTTAACAGAATAAACCCAATCATTTGAAAATTGAATTGTCAGTTAAGTAGTTTTAGATAAACTGTAGGTAACTCTTGATATTAAAAGCACATGTGAATCTAATTAAATATTACAATCTACAAATTTCCTAAAAGTGTAATGCTTTATTGGTATTCATTTATTAAAACAATTTAATAATGAAAAATATTAACCATTAGTTCCGTTAAGTAATATATATTCTTCGTATTTAAAATTAATATTTTCCTATTTGTAAAAGAAATCTAAATGAAGCTTCACAGAACGATATATTTTAATAAATCTACACCTGCACGTAAAAGACGCAAAAAACATATTTAATCAATTCTTACTTCTATAATACTTTCCATTTAGATGAAATAATATAAATTGTTTCATCATGCAAATAATTTATATTAATTTTAATAAATTTGAGTCTACAAAAACAAAGTATTTTTGAAATTTATATTTTGATTTTATTGATAAAGAAATATGGATCGACTAGAAATACCAAGTTTTTAAATAATTACTCAGGGACTTAATACAAATACATAACTCATCGAAAATCGATGTTTCATCATATATAACAGTGACCAACTTTCAATAGAAAGAATTAAGAACGTGGTTAATATTTATTTAATTATTTGTCACAATGTCGAATGCAGAAACAGAAATACTAATTATGATACAAATGAATAAATACAGGGTTGGCCGGTGGCGTAACCATACATTTTTTCAAGGGGGTCAATTTTCTTTTGTAATTGTCTTATATAATTTTCATTTATTTATCTATCTTGATTGGTAAGTTAAATAATGTACACGCCACTGGGATTAGTCAAAAATATATACCAAATGATTTATTTGTGTTACTATCAGTTATATCAATATTTAAGCATGTAATATTTTTTGAATAATTACATGACAAAAAAATTAAATATGCATTGAAATGACATTTAACACCAGCAAAACGTGAATAAAAGATCTGTTTATCTATTATTTATTAATTATTAATAAATAGTTCTTGAATTTCATTTTGAACCTAGCGCTTATTTTTTAAATTACCAGATTTCAAAATTGATTTACAATACTAAACACGATTAAGATATTTTTAAAAACAAAAAAAAGGTTTCTATAAGATACCAAAAATATTCCCCTTGTTGCTATTTAAAAATATTTTAATGACGCCACAACCTTGTAGTTATGAAAAAAAAAAATATTGCCTAAAATATTTAGATTAGGTCTGTATAATTTCGGCATTATTTAAATTTCTTAATTGAAAACATAAAATAAAATCATAATGGAAAATATATATGCTAAAACAGCACCGTACATATTATAATACAAACGATGTGTAACATATTCTTTGGATTACTAACCTGTCCATTAGCCAAAAGCTATTTTGTGTTTAAGATAAAAAGTTTTAATTGATTCCAACGAAATGACTATTAGCGCAACTAGTTGTTGGCCTGGAGATAAATGTAAATAAACAAAGAACAAAAAACATAAAGCAAAAAATACTACATGTATTTGAATGTAACTGATATACATGTACATAAACATGCACTCACCACGTGTCTTAATTTTAAAACTTTCCAAAGGTCAGGTTTTTTTGTATTTTATTAATTGATAATTACTATATACGTTTTATGTGGGTAATATATATCGGAAACATAATATATCCGCAAATTAAAAATTAAGTTTGGTATTGATAATAATAATATATAAATAGATGATACAAGATCAGTGACAAAATTCGTTACTGACCTCATTAATTTAGTTTGTTCTCCGAAAATCAAAATATAATAGCTCTTTAATAACAGAAAATTCGTTATTGATACATTCATTTAATATTGGATCTATATTATTAAATAGATAGAAGATAAATTCGATAATATATCGTATCTGATTAAATTAATCAGAAATAATATTTTTACCACGCAAAAAATCAACGATGCCAAGTGCAAAAATAAAATATTTCTTGTCTTAAATTGTTTATCTAACAATAAGTAAAAAAATAAATAATACAAATATAAAGAAACGTGTCTTATTTAAGTAAAAAATAAAATTAAGTTCATATCTATGTACTATAAGTGACAGACAGGCAGTATTGATTCCATAAGTGATTTTCTGATTTCGGTACAGAACACTTAAAAATTACAAAAATAACTAAAGGTACTCATATTCTCTCTATACATTTTAAAAAAACTATAAAAGGAATTAAAAAAAAAACTGAAATGTATACTCTAATATTTTCTTTTCCATTATCAAAAAAGTTTTTTATTGGCTTGGTACCGACTTCAAAAACTGTTAAATTTAATTATTAGGTATATTTTTCAATGTTTTTAGGTTTTTTTAAAAGTCTGTTTATCTTTTTCAGTTTTAAGGGGCGTATCTTCGAAGTACACGATCAGATTCTGGTGAAATTTATATGGAACCACCTCGGAAATATACTCTTTCAAATAAACAAAAAATCAACCAAATAGGTGCATATTTGTTGGAGTTATGCCCTGTATAAAAAACATATCGATTGAATTGAGAACCTCCTTTTTTTGAAGTCGGTTAAAAAGGAATACAATCTCTGATTTATCACAATAATTTAAACTAGTAAAATAACCACAAAAAATCAAAACAAATACGTACTTCTATCACTAACAACAGGTCTATCAGAATCTCTTTTCGGAAATAAGCGTACATCGTTCCTTTGTGGTGTAACAATCTTCAGCGATCCCATTCTAGAGTTTGAAGCATTTCGCATCATCCTTCGCAAATAGTCTGTAGAAACTTGCTCAGGAAACGCGTTGGAGCTACTTGACTGTGCAGTTTGGTTCTCAGCAGACGACAGAGCAGCTCCATTTACAAGGCCTACTCCGATCAGTTCGCCAGATGATCCGTAAACAGGCATGACGACAGTATCATCTTGTTTTAATTTACTTGGTCTTTGGGGAAATGAGTGAGTCAGTACGGCCTGGAATATAAATATATTATTATTATTATTATTGCACGCCTCTGAAGTCAAACTTTGCAAATTAGATTGACAAGTTTTCATAGTGAGATTGTCTCAAAAAGTGGATAAAAATTGGTAAGGGCACTAAAATTTTGTAGAAATCAGGAATTCAAAAATTTGAATCTTTAAAAGTTATAAAAATAAGGCTTTTTATGCTTTGTAAATGCAAATAAGTACGTTATAAATAAATCTTTAAATATCAAACAAAATTCAATTAGATTATATTGAATTTAATTTATCGTGTAATAAGGGAGTTCTTAAACGCATCATTTTTTTTATTTTTTGCCATACATCAATGAGTATTGACTTGAAATTCAAATATATCAAAATGTAAAATTCCATAGATACTTATTTTATTTTATGCTGATTTTTAAAATGTCAGTAAGGTACGACTTACATCCAGATATCGAAAGTCGAAAAAATTAATTAAATATTAAATTTACATGTCTTGAGGCTTCCGCGGTGATCTTGATATGGATCTTGGTTTCTGGTTGTAAGCCGCGTCGGTTTGGTTGTGTTACCGGCCAACGTTTCGTCACACATCTTCAGGGCTCTTATAAAAAGCACTTTTAGAAGAGCCCTGAAGCCAAGATCCATCAAATTTACATGTCAATAAAAAATCGTATTTTTTACTTTTTTAATTCAATCAAAATAACTTAATCACTTGCATTTTAATGCCTTAATTAAACCTTACCAAGAACCACACTGTACATTGTATCTTTACTGCACTCTTCATTATGAATAATATTTAAAAATAACTCAGATCTTTTATATAAACATAAATATATATGTATTGAGATATGACGTTTCAATCGTAAATCTTTATAATTATGCAAAAGTGCATTTAAAACATTAACTTATAATAAACTGGAATTGTAAAGAATACCAACATAATTCAAGATAATAACCGTAAAACTCTAAAACAATGTTTTGCCTCGGATGAATATATATTAATGTACGTCTACAATACTAACGATTAGATATAGTTTAACTTTATTTATATTATGGTAAGTATGTAACTAAATTATTGAAATTAATGATCTAATGCTGACGGATATTGGTGCTGTGACGGCAATTGTGTGATTATTTCTTGTTTATTCGGGAAGGATGGAAAAAAATGATCTAATCGTATTGATATGATTTTCATAATTGGTAAATTAGTCATCGGTGTATTATTTTTTAAGTATTTTTTTAGTCTACAACTAGAAATTTTAATTTTCCTATAGTAAAAACATATTTTAAACAGAGGTTTTTGGAATATATATTTTTGAACATTAAAACCATTCTTTCCAACGTAATTAATTGTGGCTTTTAGAGTCTATGCCTCGCTCGTTTTTCAAACAGTAAAAAAAATGCATTTTATAATTTTTATCTGTGTGTCTGTTTGTTCAGGTTAAGCTCAAGAACTACTTAACCAATTTTGCTAAAACTGTAATTATAATATCGATGCTGAAAGCATATTTGCAGTAAACACCAAAGCTACAACTTTACAGTATATTGAAACAAATTTTTTTTTTTAAATACTAAGATTATCAAAACAAATTTGTAAGAATATTAGGGTCAAGTAATTTGGTGTTTACAACAACATTGCTTTCCAGCGTTGATATGAAGAAATTTTCATATATTACGTCAATTTAAATAATGAAATAAGTTAAAAAGATTCTAAAAAATATATTTATTTTTATATTAAAAGCGAGATTAATATGATTTTTGTTAAAATAAAAACGCAAAATACAGCAATCCGCCATGTTTGATAAAACAACATTCAGAGTGGATGACGTCACGGCTATGTAAACGTCATTTTTGTTTCATTAATACCTGCACTGTTTATAAATTATTTTGTGGTTTTAAATTATCAATTTGCTCAGTTTTATATTACCAAAAGTAAAACCGAGAAACATTAGCGATGGAACAAGAATTTGTTATAGTTCACAAGGGTGTTTACATAGGCGTGACGTCAAAAATGCGCCATGACACTTACGAGCGTTTTGGCGTCAAATTCAAAATTAGTTTTAAAACGATCAATTTTAGTGATTAAACCTTTATTTTCTGCAGAAATAAGCATTTTTTTGGAAATAAGAGACACGTTAGATCATTATAAAATAGTTTTTAAAAATTATGCATCATGCCTATTACGTGCATAAATGATATTTATAAGTTTACCACAAAAGAATTTAATATCATGTGTTCATTCATAAAAATAACGTAATTATACAAAATTATTATTTAAACATATATCAAATCCAAGAAATAATTCTTATCAAATATATTAACCACAAATCGAACGATAAAACAAAAACAGGCACATCCGGTGAAAGATTCCCTTTTAACATTAATTCTATTAACGTCAGAAATAAAACAATGATTTGTAACTGTATAGTAAATGAACATTACTAATATTTAAGTATAGCAAACATCCATTATTATCAATCATCGCCAATGAATCATGTTTTGTAATCTTATGTAAATATGATTTATGAATAATTTAAGATGTTAACTAATAATTAATGAAGAAACAATGAATGTGGGACCACGAAATTTTGAACCGATATTGTTTTCGTAGCATGAGCTCATACATAATAACTTTTAATATGTGAATTTATATTACGTCATATATACTTCCGTGAATGAATGCTGTTACAATGACAGGGATGTTCTAATGATGACCATAACAAATTTTGAGATTCCAGAACGAATGACAATTGTTTAAATTAAATCGCTGAAAAAAATTAAAGTCATAATTACAAAAAAAATCATTTGCTTAAAAAACTATTTTCATGTTTTCCTTAAACATAATCTACACTATAGTCTGTTTCATTTAAGATTGCAGTGATGGGCCGTACGAGAATAATATACGTGAATATTTTTTTAAATATGTTTATGAATATTTTTTATGGAATTTATCAGAAATAAAAATCACCTTTGCATTATGAACATTATTGCTTCCTCGCAATATCGAAGATACGAGAAGCTATGTGATCGTTTCAGATTGAGACAAAAAAAAAGTTCTCCAATTTCAAAATTTTAAATTTATTTATCCGTTTCACGCCAAGACAAACAATTTTCGTTCCGTGTCTGTCTGTCTGTCCGTGTGTCCGTCCGTCCGTCCGTCCGTCCGTCCGTCTGTCCCCTGAATCCTTGTCACACGCATAACTCATGAACCACTGAACCGATATTATTGAAACTTGGTCGGATGGTTGGGTTTGGTTTGAGGACGGTCCCATTTCAAAATCATCAAAATCGTGTGTAAGGGGGAGGGGTGACACCCCAAAATATTTATTTTTTCAAGATATCTCAAGAACGACACATGTTACGAGAAAATTTTATAGAATATTTTTTGTAGAGAATTAAATTTCCTATAATATGGGTCTACTATGTTTGTTGTAAAATATTCCCTTACAAAGATTTATTTAAATTAATTTTAAAAATTCGTGTTTTGTTTTTCTAAATTGATATTTGATTGGATATATTAAGTGTCATTTTGACGTTTTAAATGTCACTTTGGCGTTTTAAATGTCACTTTGACGTTTTAAATGTCATTTTGACATTTGCATAAATTTAGATTTAGATTGAAATTGTCAAAAAATTAAAAATATATGAAAAAATATTCAGGTGCGTTTTAAGAAAAAATTCGAACTAAGATTTTTTAGTAAAATTTGTATAAAAATTAAATGGTTAACCAATGCCAGGCAATTTATCTTAACACTATCGGTTTTAGTGAATTTAGCACGAGGAAGCACTGTGCATTTACTTGGCAGATGTTTTTTTTTAATATCTTAATGTCACTAATATAATACAGATTTTTAGAATAATTAATCTGACAATTGTATTATTGTGAATCTGCCTGGCATTTTGCCCAATCAGAAGTACGTATTATGCTTCCCATGTTATCTACCGCTGCAATCGTAAATGAAACAGACTATAATATTATAAATACGAAAATGTCTATCTGTTTGTTAATTTTTCACAGCTAAACCACTGAACCGATCTTGATGAAATTTTGGAGGAAGACAGCTTACATCCTTAGGAAGGACATAGGCTACTTTATATTTATATTTATGTGTGACATTTGTACGCATTATAGGTTATACTTTTTTGACGTAGACATCTAGCGTGCAAAAACGAAACTAAAAACCTGTATTATCGACCATCGTCGTAACAGAAATCAGTATTACCAAGCGGACGAAGTCGTGGGTAACAGTTACAGTTTTTGTAACAGTTATTGCTACATAATATGCACACAACTGTAATTTAAATTTAATACCCTGCAAAAAGCGTTTGCTAGAGTTTAAGTCTAGAGTCTAGACGAAATTCTTTAAAACACCGGACATAAGACAATATACATACGTATTTAACAAAAATGATTTTATTATTATACTTTCTACCACTTTATCTATTATAGTTTCCTTAAACCCTTAAGAAACGAGTACATATTCATACTCTAAAATTAACATCCATATTTGAAATAGATATTTCTAAGGTGGCAATAAGTTGATCCCTAACATCCGGTTTAATATTTAAACTCCTTTGGAAATGTAGATATATCATACCAAAATACACTTGAACTTATTTTTGACAACATGAGCCGCTTTACGCATTCTTGACTTATCCTTCGTAAATAAAGGTAATTAATAATAAAGAGATACATAAAAATATTTTCAGAATAGGGATAATAATAATTTTAAAATTAAATAATAAATGTAAAAATAACCGAACAAAGAAGTGAGTCACTTCTTAACAACAGAGGAAATTGCTATGAAATTTAACAGTGACTATAAATTACAAACAGGTTTTAAATAACAATTAGGTATAATTAAATGAGGACAATAATAAACACAGATAAAAATGAAAATAAACAAGAAATTCAGGTTGTTATAAATATAGATAATGTGGATACTAACAATGTTAATATTATGCTCAGAGCTCAAAAGCATGTGAAATAATGCAGATATTGAAAAAAGTACATAAATGCAAGAGGAGCATATTTTAATGTTTTTTTTAACCATTTTAGGGTTCCTGTAATGATCCTTTTTCTCAGGAACAGTTAAAGGTATCAATTGAAATTAATATCAAATACGTCAGCCTCATAGTCCTGTAAAAAATTCAAGGTTCTAACTCAATTCAAGTAAAAGATATAGCCTTTAAAAGCATATTTTGATACTGACAGACTGACTCACTGATCATCAAAACCTATATAGGATATTTCCGGTTGACCTAGAATCTTGAAATTGCACGAAAGAAGGTCTCATAGCACAAGGAAAGAAAAAAATCAAAAAATCATTAATTTCTTATTCCATGTGGAATTATTACGAGGAAAACATAATTTTGCGATTTATTTCATACGGCGTATACGTAAAAACTAAATAACTATTATAAATAATTAAGTTTTATATAACGGTACGGAACCTTCAGGGCGCAAGTTCTTCTCGCACTTGTTCGTCATTTTTAAATATTTATACAACATGTATGTGTACATTTTTTATTTTTCAAATTAGCATTTATTTATGTATATTTCCATAGAATAAAGTACATTGTTTACATGACTGAATTAATTATTAGATTATACAAGATAAATTGATTCATGTATAACTATAACAATATTAATAAATGTATTATAATAAAAGATGACCCTGAATTATTTTATACATATCATATACATACATGAGTATTTTTAATTTTAATTATTGATTGGTGCCTGCAACATAGTATTCATAAGGTAAAGAGAGAAGACACTTGTTTTTTGTGATATATTATTTAACAAGAATCGTTTTTGGGATATACGTACGTAAATATTACAACTAATTACCTATTCGTTAGTTATGTTTGATTTTTTAAATAATTTCCCCACTTTCTCTGTTTGTATACGAATTTACTTTTTCACGTATGTTCATATAATTTAAGTATGTTTGATTTTAATTAATAATACTGAGTATTGAGACAATAGTATTTACTTAATAAATATGTATAATGTACATCCATATGTATGCATATATGATATGCATTTATATATGTATAAATATTTCTTGGAACTCCTATAAAATATTCTTTCCACGAAATACTAAAGATCAATAAACCGCATGACTTTTTGTACAATTTTTTATATAAATATTCATATACACTTTTTCCATTACTTTCATTCTAGTGCCCGGTATTAGAAGAATTAGGTCTACTCCAAAATCTAACCAAACACTTTCTACAAGGTATCAAATATAAATGACAGCTGTTTAGTGTTTATAAGTGATTTAGCGTATGCACGCTAAGTAGATATCAGCGGTTTTAAAACAATGGTGATTGATGTACATCATAAAAAAGGGTATTAACACTGCTCTAAAATCCATACCAAAAACATCCTATAGAAAGCATTTGGTTAGTTTTTTCTTAGAAGTATACCGGAATTCCGGTCAGAATTCACGTCTAACGTCACTTCTATTATATTTTAAATATAAATACATAGATTATTATCTTAAATTAATATTACATTGTTATATATGGTATTTCTTTAAGAAATTTTTACAGCTTCGTAAAACTATTTGTATAGCTATAACTTCGCTATATTATTTTATAGCATATGTTCTTTTCGATCGAATGTAATTACATTTATAGTGTCAATAATAATATAATAAAAATAATAATAATAGAATAGTAGAGACGTTAAAATATTCACTTTAAATCTACATCGTGAGTTCCGGCCAGAATTCCAGTACACTTCTATTTTTGATCCAGATCAAATTCTAACACTAAATTAGATATTATAATTATAAAATACCTAAGTTAATCTAATATTCTCTCTAAACTTAATAAAGTGAATATTTCTATTGAAGATTTATATCATCTACTTTTTATTTAATTTCTTCTCCAAGTGAATTGTAAATTCAAGGGTTGAACTTAATGATACCAATTATACAAATATGTATATATGCACACAAAAATACCTGTAAACCATTGTTCTAAATTTATTATTCTAAAAAATAGAAAGTAAACCTAATTCACTTACCCCAATTAACAAATATCCAAAACAAATATACATGTTTTTCCTGTTACCAAATGCACTTATATACAGTATATTCACTTGAAATCTTCATATTTCACAAAACAATCGCACCGGAGCATGTGTTGTCAAAAACAATATTCAAAAATTTATAACTCGCACGCACACAAACACACACACACAAAATCACCTGCTACATGCTCGTTTTGTTTTGCGACACTAGTTTTACACACACTACTGGCACTGTTGACCTTTTGCATGTGACCAAGTGAGAAGGTTAACTATTACTCATGGAAGGGGTATATGGTTTTAACAGGGATGTACACACGACCACTTATTAATATTACTTTATATTGATCTTTTTGTACTACTGGAAAAACGGAGAAACTGTGGTTTCTAGTCACTTAAACTAAAATTATACACCAGACTGGAACTGTTAGGCTCCTGATGAGGACTTCTTGTGAACTCGAAACACGTGTCGAGTGACATTGTTTTATTGTGGTTAAGGTGTATAATTTTAGTTTAAGTGATCTTTTTGTGTTAAATATTGATAAACTGATTAATTCATTTTATGTATGCTAAAGTTAATAGTTATATAATCTTTTCTTGAATTATGTAAAATGTACACTTGATTTGTAATTATTTACATTCTTTACGTTGTTACATTCTTTTTTCTCATAATAGTTACAAATATATTTTAATATTTAATTTACTCGCAACAAATTTTATTTTTACTTCCATGTTCTGAAAGAAATGAAAGTATTGTAATACCGTCGAAAAATCGTGTCCGAGATAAGAGCAAATTCTGATTATACTAATAAAGAAAATGACACATGACGGCTGTGCGTGTGTTTGTGTGCCTGGATGTAGAATTTTCTTTCGTTCACGATAACTACTGTAAAAATGCACCGATTTGAATTATTTTGAAAATGTTTGTCTCAGTGAGTACCCTAGAACTATTGATTTTGGTGCTAATCGGATAAGAGATTTTGAAAATATTCGAAATTTTGTAAATTTATCGTCTAAAAAGTGAACGTTGCGAGTATTATCTCACTAATTTTAATAAGATTTGGTACATTTGTAGTTAAATTGAACCTTAACCTTGGAAACAAATGCCACTATATTAAAATTGTCAAATTAGTTATAATGTGTATTATATTTTTGTTAGGATATTAGAAAACTACTATTTATAATACAAAGGTGAGTTTTATTTGTGACAAATCCCATTGAAATTTTTCATATAATTAAAAATTATTTAAAAATATATTAAAGAACATGAAAGTCATGTATGTTTCTCCATACCGATATTTTTATAACCCTGTTCCAACAAAATTATATAGTTTCTTTATTAGATTCATAATAGACGAAATTATTTTTGAAAATGTAAAAAAAAGATGAAGACGTTTTATATAAATAATACAAAATATTTTATGAACGATTTTCTAGGTTTTTATTTATATATTTTTACATTTTATATGTATATAATATATTAATAACCCTGTTGTATTTAAAGAATAATATTAGTAAATAAGTATAGATAAAATATATTTGGGCATCCCTGTACAGGTAGGAAGAGGGGATACCTGCGTGAAATCAAAGACAAGATAGATTAGTTGAGAAGACAAGTAGATATCTATAACCTTTTCTGAACAGGTAGTTCTTAATAATGTCAATTTTAAACTACATAGAGCTCGATTTAGTTGTCTGTAATATATTCCTTTAATATTTATACGTATTTATATTCATTATCAACAAATTATGAATTATTGATATCTATTCGATTATAGATAACAATATAAAAAAAAATATTTATAATTCATTAGGGTTGATATACATACAATCGAAAACGGATGTTAGCTTTTGTGAATTCACGTGTTTTTCGAATTATTTTTTAATTAAAAAAAATGCTTTAGTTAAAAATTGTAATGAATATTCCATAATTATTATTCTATCCATTAAAAAAATTAAGTAAATAATCGATATTAAATAATTATATTTGAAATGATTAATAATTTAATAGAAAAAAAAATTACAATAAAAATTGTAGATTCTACAATGTAGATAACGTTATTTTCTATAAGTAGATACTAGTTATACTTATATGCGCTTGTGAAAGAATTGACCTGTATAAAAATAATGAAAATTTTAAATTAAAATCTCCAATTTGTAATTAGGTTTTATTTATTTATCAAAATACAAAATGTTAGTCTACAAATTATATTTATATAATAGAAGCTTACAACGAATAGGTAGTAATAACATTAAAATATACTTCTTAGGTACCTTTATGACATTATTTATAATTTTGTACCTAATTTTATTCAACTAACTTATTTTAACAAGCACAGCTTCAGAGAGCAATTGGCCTTTAGTTTTTTGTTCTGCCAGTTGTCGATTTTCCCAAGCTTGCCACTAATTTCATCGTTCAGAAACCAAAACGTCCAAGGTCACTTTATATCATTTTTATTATTGTAATACCAAAATAATTTAATTTTTTTTATTTACAAATATTTTACTGTGGCTTCTAAATAATTAAATTTTTGATTATATTATGATGATCTACACTGACCAGTTCTTTCTGTACATGCACGCACACCATGAAGGTAATTCAAAAACACCACGTATTAGTTTATAATCTTGCTTATCTATTGCATATAGGTTATGTTTAGCATATTTCTGTTCACATTTAGTAGCGTAATGCATCGATAGACCATCTTGAAGTCTGCATGGTTCAACTTTCCTGTAAAAATAAAATAAAATAAATACATAATTACAAGATGAGGCCGTACGGGAAAACCCAAACGCCAAATAAGGTAAGTAAAAAAAATTAAAAACATGTTATAAAATTTTTATCTGGTTGTAAATTATAAAAAGTTACATTAAATATCCCTGCTTTAAAGTATAGAAGGTATTCACTGTAATGTATGACATAACATTAGTATAAATATGTATTTTTTAAACAATATAAGGTAGTGGCACCAGTCTTGGCAACGACCCCAATAATAGTAAATTTTTAATTAAATGTACTGAATTAGAAATATGTATGTGTTGATATTTGATTACTACCATTTCTGAATATTAATCTATATACATTTAACTGTCTTACAGCGTAATTTGATGACAATCGGCCAATAAGTGTCAAAATGGTGAACATTTAAACTAATTATTTGTATAATTTATTTATTTTATATCTTTTGTGTCGTATAGTACTTATCATTTTGCAATCATTAGCAAATGTCCATCACTACGTGCTCATTACTGGTTTTACCATTGCCATTGCTGGAGACAAAAACATGAACAAAATAAAAGACTATAATTTTAAAAACAAACTATATTTGCGGACTTTGGTAATTAAATTGATTAAATAAAGAGTTACTTGTTTTATTAGTAATATGAGTTCATGAGTATTACAAAAAACAAGCCCATTAATCCAAAAAAACAAAAACTTGCTCTTATAGCGGCCGTAATCTTATTAATTAACACGCATATCTAAAAGAACAAAATAAAAATTAACTAAAAGAGCATAATACTTTTTCTTTTCAGACTGCTTTGCTTTTAATCGTGCAATATAAAATATTGAGCACTACTCAAACTTTTATTAATTGCGGATTTTTTATTGAAGAAATTGTAAATTACAGAAGATTTAAAGTAAACTTATGAATGTTTAATTCTTTCATTTTTCATTGGTATAGACCTGAATACGTTGTAATGACTGAAACAGTATACAACTGAAAATGATTTGATAGTTGAAATATGTAAAACAAAAATTATTTTAAGTTTATTTTTATTTTATCAATTATGATTTTCCGTAATTCCAGATTTTGTTCCAACTTTCATATGTGTTATGAACGATCAATAAATAAATATAATCAGTAAAAAAATTACGGTAGGGCATGTCGTTGCCCGTTACAAGTATCAGAAGATGCGACGTCTGGTAATCAGTGTTACCACTGCCACAAAATTGGCTTTGAAAATTTTACTCAACTTAAAGTCTGCGAATTCACCAGAAAAATATTTGATGGGATTATTAATTGTTATTGATGTACGAGAAAGTCAAATCATACAATAACACAATTCTACCGTAGTTTGCCGACCCTTGGGCAAAAGGATTTACAACTCATTTGATTTTCAGGGAGATTGTCATTTCACTCACTAAAAACTTATCTAATTTAAAATTATATGTATTCCCTGAAATTGAAATTTATACTAAAAATATTCCTGATATCAGCTAAATAGTAAATATAAATCTCCCTTTCTCTGTCAGTAGGAATTACCCCTAATAATATTATTTATAATTAATTACTTACACATCATCGCTTTCATTATGAGTACATTTCCAAGACTCTACACGTTGCTCGTGTGTATCATTTTTCAACAAAAATGCCCACGTATTCGACTTATAATCGTACGCTTCTGCCATGGCGATAACACTGCGAGACGCACAAGATGGTTCAAAGTCATCTCCTAATCTTGGAGCTAAGTAATTTTCTTGTTTAATTGGAATAAATATGGACGAATCTAGTTGAGCCATTGCTCTGTCTAAAATATGTTGTGGAATTGGGTTGCTTGAATCTTCGCAGTATGATTGGCCTTGGGCACATCCTGGGACATTGCTAGAAAAACGTGATGGTACTCTGTGTGTTTCTGAAAAATCAATGATATGTTAGTACCGGTTTATTATAAAAATCATCGCAATTTTGGAAAAACAAAATCTATCTCAAAGTATCAAAAAAAATCAGTATAATCTTGAAAACGATGGTGTGAAAATTTTTAATTTGGTGAGAAAATGTTACCATTAAAATCCGACTATGACGCCCCTCTCTATTTCTCCAAAATTTGAAATGATATTGTTGACTTTAGTATTTGTCGTGCTTTGGCCCTTTCGCACCCCCTCTAAAAATTTATTTTTTCAAAAAATTGTACATATTTTACTAAAATATTCAGTAAAAATTTCAAGATTCTAGCTTATAGGTATATGTCGTTTACGAGATATTTTGCTTTGACTGAAAAGGACGGACAATAAAGTGAGCTTTTTTCGGAACCCTAAAAACGTTGGTGCGTATGTATGTGTTCTCATCAGGCCTAAACCACTGACGTATCAACAACAACAATTACAACCCTCTATACGTGACGTGGGGTGAAATATTAACTGCCGTGCGAAGCCGGGACGGGTCCGCTAGTATAATATACAAATCATAATATTGTACAATACAGTTTAAAATTACCTTGACGATATCGTTTGTTTTTAGGTTCATTTCCACTGCGAGTCGGTTTTATTATTTCAACATCATTATAATCTACTTCATCTTCTTGAACTGTAACAACACATTTTTTTAAATATTTATCATAAATCAATTATTTAAAAAATAAAAATAAAAATGGGTCATTTAAACAGGGATTATTTTAGTGTGTAGTTGTAGCTTGTTTCTACAGTTCTAAAAATCAAAACTGCAGTTGTAAAAGCTTATTTGTGTAGTTGAAAAATTGCAAGTAGAAAAAAATATATAAAAAAGTGTAATGTCCGGTTTTATAAAGGAGCTAGTAAGCACTTTTAAATGGGGTATTAATTATGTGATAGTATTATATCTATGGATTAGTTATGGAATTTAGAGCAGTGATATTTCAACATATTATAACACAGTTGGCGACTCTGATCGTACAAAATAATTTTCATAATATCGCCACTATTTTAATACCGTTGGTGTTTATTTACCACGCGTGCGCGAAAATTGTCTAACACTTCATGAAACTGCAAGATAACTGTCAGATAGTTTTGAAACCTCATTTGAAAGTGCTTGCTAATAATTTTATAATACCGGACATTAGTGTAGAGCAAAAAAAAGGTCAGTATTATTTATAAGAGAGAAATATACAAAGTGTAAAACAATTGAAAAAAAGGCAGTTGAAAAATTTTCTATCCACTATTGTTTAATAATCCAATCCCCAGATTATCAAAATCAGTTACATAT
The DNA here is from genome assembly GCA_961205875.1 of Sialis fuliginosa. Classification (NCBI taxonomy): domain Eukaryota; kingdom Metazoa; phylum Arthropoda; class Insecta; order Megaloptera; family Sialidae; genus Sialis; species Sialis fuliginosa. The sequence goes on from OY540810.1 coordinate 35,936,027, forward strand.
TTGTAACATCCAAGTATATCTATTCTAATGGACTAATCAGAACCCAGCATTTGCTATTTAACAGACGTGTACCAAGTTGTCAACACAAACAAACTGGTAACATAGATAGATGAAATCAGGTATAAAAATACTTACGTTCAGTTTGAATTGGTTCACCAGGAACTACATAATAATTATTTTTTATATTTTTTTCGTCAACTAAACCAACCCCAATGACATCTCCAACAGGGTTGTAAACCGGCATCAATACACTGTTGGTTATATTCACTTTCCATTGTGGAAAACCACAAACTCTAGATATAAGTGATACCTGCAATAAATTGATATCGCATTATTAAATAGTATATCTGTGACATTGTATGTACGACTTCCGTTTCACTGAAGTACACATGCATGCGGTTTTAACGCAGGGCCGCATTTGAAGTTGATAAGTTCAATAAAAAATAAAAATAAATATGTCAATAAATTAATAAGAAAATTGGAAAGTTACTTTTGAAGGATAGGTAGTGGGGTAGGACGCAGTGTTCTCTGTTGTCAAATCTACGACCTGTCTTTCTCATTTGCACTCATGTATTTGTCATTACTTGTCATTTTACAATGCCAGCGCTGTTGCCATGTTACGCATTATCAAATATTTATACATCATTTCACATATTTTTCGAGTTCTTATGTTGTTTTTTACTTGTGTCCGAGATAATGACGTAAAGAAAAGTTAAATTCCGCATGTCGGCTGTGCTTGTGTCTGTGTGTCTGGATGTAGATTTTTTTTCGTTCACAATAACTACTGTAAAAATGCACCGATCTGATTTATTTTTGGGGAAAATGTTTTCCTCAGTAAGTACTCCAGACCTATTTTGATGCTAATCGGATTAGGGGTTTTGGAAATATACAAAATTTTGTAACTTTTAGATAGAAAGAACATGGAAGTCATGTATGGTTCTCCATATCGATATTTAATAATGGTATGGTCGAAACGTCTAATTCTTGTTTAAATAATTACATACATATATACTTTACAATATCCTTAATTTTCAAATCAATCTTATCGTTTTTTAAATTGATTTTTATCATTTTGAACAGTCTATTTTCATTAACTGCCATGCAGTATTACAACTAGACTTTAAAATTTATTTTCTTAAAAACGAGTTGGTAAAAAAATCTGAAATTTCAGTATTTCATTCATTTTGAGTGTTAAAATAAATGTAAGAAATTTCAACATATTCCTACTGGTTTGACGTAACCTCCCAACCTTTAATTTTTTAGTAAAATTTTACATTGCAAAAGAATTATATTTAAAATATTATATGATACTTCATGCACATAGAATCAAATAAAATTATTTCGAAATCGTAGAATAATATCTATTTTTGTTCTTAAATCTTGAAGTTACTTTAAGGAAATAATATTAAATATATTACAGAAATTGGTTTGCCTCGTTCAGAACTAGGTTTCACAATTTTTTAATCAATATATTTCAACCATTACTAAAAATATTTTTAACAAGAAATAATAAAAAGAAAGTGGAAATATGCTCCCAAAGGAGATTAGCGAACACACCCCGTGGTGAACAAAAATAAAACATGCGTTATAACAACCTTTGTTATGCAAGAAGTTAAATTCAACAAAAAATAATTATAATTCCGAATTTTTCTATACGATTCATAATTTTGTATTCCGGAGTACTACAAGGATTTCAGTGGTTTTCAGAAGTTGTCATACAATATCTATATAAACATTTAAGTATTTATTTTCTATCTGGTTTCTAAGGCAAAATTACTATACATATCTGTTAATCTATTTTAAATTTATAAATTAAATCTACATTTATTTGAAAGGGAATAAGGAAAAATTATTTATTATTTTATTTATTCACTAAACCATGCAGGTTTTAATTATTCAGAACATTAATTATTCAGAAAATTAAAAAATACACATTACATCTTATTGATGGTGTTATAATCTTATTATAAAAATACATATTTAAAATAATATTATTGAATTTATATCAATATTAATAATATTAATTATTAATATAAAATTATAAAATACTTACCAAGCATAAACAATATAAGAGTTTAAACATTTTGTGTAATTGAAATATAACTAAATGACCTCTTTTTAGGAACGTCTTATACTTATTTTAATTAATTAAAGACTGCAGATAATTAATAGCAAACCACAAATTAATACATACTACATGGTGGTTTTACTTCCTCTGATATTAGATAAAAGTAATTATTGTAAATATGATAAATGAAGAAATCATTTAATTTAATTTAATTATTATAATTACTTATTTATTTTCCAATAATAATTTTTAATGATTCGCAATGTCTTATAATTAGGGCTGTCCAGTTGTGAAGTATAATGTAATAATTTTGAAATCTATATGAGATAGAGATTAATGTAGTGTAAATACAAAATTAGAAGAAAACTTCATAGTTTACTATTGTATATAATTAATAAAAAATCAAATAAACATTGTAGATCAGTGCGATCAGTACTTCTTTATTGTCCGCTAGCGGCGCTAGTAGGCTTCGTGCACATAGTCTATAGAAGATTATTTTTTCAGATTTCACAAATAGTTTTGGAAATATAAACTTTTTTAAATAGAAACAATTTATTTTACAATAATATAACAGAGAATTTAATTACTTCTTCGATCTCGTTGATGGCTGTAAAATACAATGTAAGCAATATTTATTACACTGCGAGCCCTGTTTTTATTAAAGGCGGGTGGGGTGGGGGATAATAACAGTATACCAAATATGATTTTTTTAAATAGTATATATTTTTTTAATGTTGAAATTTATTTGAAAATAATAATATTTGTTATACATAATTTTATAATTAATTTCATTTAAATACAGTATAGCCCCAAAGAACTATCCACTTTACGAGTAATGTTAATTTCAAATAAATATTTAAACGCAGACTCAAAAAAAAAGATTACATAATAAGTAAATAACGCAATACTTTAATTATTACATTTTACATGTGCACAATCGGTGTTCATACAAAAACCTCAAACCAGTCAGCTGCATTACGAAACACGATTATAAACGTGTCCACGGTAATTTTTAAACTAGCCTCTTTATTACAATTTCCAAAATATGGAATATCACTTATTCTTGTGTAAATATTCGAATAATAGATCCCCAGACAAAGAGTTATTATAGATAGTGTGTATTCAAGAGACTACGAACGTACTGATTGGGAAAATTACAATAATGTGTAAATATACATACATATGAATAATATGTATATTATTAGCTCAAGAGCCTATTACATATTATGTTATTTCTGCCCCTATCTGAGCATTAAGCAGATAAAAAACGTTTATTTATAAACTAGACCAGTAACGTTATGAATATGAAAAAACATTTGGTTTTGGCTTCTGGGTGTAAGCCACGTCGATTTGGTCGTGTTATCGACCAAAATGTCGTCACACATTGCAGTGGATATCTTCAGAGGTCTTCTAAACGTTGGTAAATAACACGATCAGATCGATGCGGCTTACACTCACAATCAGAAGCCAAGATTCATATTGATGTCTTTAAAATAAAAATTGAAAATATATAAATAAATTATTACTTAATAAATTTAATTATAATTTACCTAAATAATATAAAACTGTAAATTAAAAGTAATATGTCCATTTAAAAATTACGCTCCTTATACATACAAGCACACCATGTAGGTATTTCAAAAATTCCAAGCACTACTTTATAACTTAGTCCTCCTTCTTCTATAGCATATAAATTATTCTTTGCAAATTTTTGTTCGCATTTTGTTTCAATAAAACTTGATAAGCCGTGTTGAAATTCGCAGGACTCAGGTTGACTGAAAAAATACAAATTCTTTTGAAAAAATCTAGGCTAACACTATTTGCAGGGTGTTAAATATAAATATATGCACGTTATGTAGAAAATCAGCAATTTAAAAGCAGTGGTGACAAGTGCACCTCATATATATTTATTGCAGCTGCTCTAAAATCCTGAGCAAATTCATAATGATTTGAGACCTCAAATATAGAGTTAGTTTTGCTTTTGCTGGAAAGCGAATTCTTTATAATACTCGACATAACTTAACTAATAAAAGAACGATAAAAATGGATATGCATAAATACAATATACATATTTTTATGATATAGTTGCTTTTGTGTAAAATCTTTCTACTAGAATACTAGATATTGAAATTAAATTGTTGAAATCCATAACTCATGCTATGAATTGCGCTTGCAAATATTTCGTAGAAACATTCTGTGATTTTATTTTGAAATAAAATCATTCTTATGTACTAAAGTAGAGCACATATCTTACGAGAAATACATAATATGTATTCCTTATAAACTTACTCTGTTTTTATATTATTATGACATATCCAAGATTCTATACGTTGTTGATGTGTATCATTTCCTAATAATTGTAAACATCTTTGTGTCTTAAAATCATAAAACAATTGATCCGGTAGTTTAAGAAGACGTCTAGAAAGACAAGACTTTTGAAAGATACTGGTTCTTTCAGTTAATTCTGCATCTGTTGATTCAATAGGAACAAATAGTACTGGATCTAGTTCATCCATTGCTTGTTGAATTACTTCTTTAGGTGCTCGAGTTTCTGAAAGTTCGCAAAATGGTTTATCTCCTGCGCAGTTTTGTAATATTTCTGAAAAATTAAATGATTTGTAAGTAATAGTAAAAAGAATATTTTTAACAATCAATTATTTTTATATTAATTGGAGTAAAGTACTCAGGTATGGAATAGGTACATTTTCTATTTCCCCTCTAACAGATAGATTTTTTTTTGAAAAGTTGTATCTATAAATAAGCTGTGTACTATCGCCTTCAGAAGTCATCTGCCACCGTAAAGGTCAGAATCGCTTACAACAGATTAAAAAATATTAAGACAAACATCATCGGTTATCTTTTTCTAGGGCGGAGCTTATATAGTTACATCATTTTAAATAAAATACAAATATACATTTATTTCATAAATTAATTTTATATAAAGTTTGACATATTTAAACACTAAAATTCAGAATCTCAAATATTTATTGACACAAATTTACTCATACAATTTTCAATAGATTACATAATAATTTAATCGCACAAATATATATGAGTACTATAAACGAAGAGTACTTCTTTATCTACCAAATAAGTTTCAAAATATCTGTCTTTATTTGGTACATGGAGAAATTATTTAAATATTATAATAATTATACCTATTAAGTTTGTGATAAGCGAATTTGAATGAAAACTGGTCGACCACTTCTGCATGCGACTCTACCTAAGCTTAATCCCAATTTGTAAATGAACATTTCACTAAATATGATAATTCTTTACTTTATAATATTTATCATAACCGTAACTGCTTTTTAGACTTGACGTAATAATAACTATAAAACAACTGATTAACTAATCGTGGTTAATTTTATTTTATGCAACCTAAGATAAGTATATGGTGACGTCAATTGCAAAATAAAACTTAATTTTGTAAAATTTTCGCTTACGATAATTCGGTGGTTAGAGTTCGGTATTATCTACCATCAAAAATTATTGAAAACAGTTACTTAAAAGATTAGAAAATTAAAATTAAACATTGTTAACATAACTGTTACACTTTTTGATCCCAATCCTTCGTAATTATTAATACTAGGGGCAAGGGCATGATGCACCTTCATCAAAATCAGACACTCAAAAAATGTTAAATAAATAAATTAAATAATACTTTAATTCATATAAAAAATGCTAGATTTTTTAGTATTTTATAAAATAAGTAAATATCTATTTTTAATTTTTAATTGGATAGTTATTCATATTTTCTGATAATATAGACCAGGAATTTTCAATTTAAATCCAACCAATATACAGAATAAACTGAAGTATATTACTTAAAACACATACGATCATTTTGTATAACTGATGACTTTAGAAATAGCTGGCTAGTTATCACATTATTGGAAACATTCATTTTCCTCTGAGGATGACAGCCAATATTTGATATCAACGATATCTGCAACAAAAAAATGTTATTAATTAATTAATATGATAATATAATTAATTAATAATTATTATTATATAATTAATTTATCTTGAATTACAAGAAATGATAGAAATAATTAAATGTTTTAACAAATATGAAATACTTTTATTTAAAAACTTACGTAGAATTCTGTGCTATATTAATACGTATGCTTGTCTTTTATAGAGCTTATATTTTATTTTCTAAGTATTTTTACTTTACATTTTAAATATAAATAAAAATATGTGTTTCAATAACCTAACCATCACAAATAATTATTTTAAATAATTTTTTACTTACCAAACATAATGAATTCAGTACTTTGAAAGACATTATTGGAAACTCAACAATGAATTAAATTATATTTTAATTTTGATTGTCTTATATACTTCTAGTTTGAAAAACCCGATTACAAAATTTTGGAAAACCACATTTGTTGTAAATATCTAATACTTTATAATTTTTTTTAAAATAAATGTGGTACTCAACTCATTTAAAAAAAATGCGTGTTTAATAAATGTATAAATCCCGTTATTGTCGAAATTCCAGAAATAATTAAAAATATAACACACACAGTAAACTATCAATGCGTCAGATAGTCAACATTATTACAGTACAGTAAATCAAATTGCATATATAATAAAATGTAAGTCGAATTTTATCAATTCAAATTAAATCAATCCAACTGCATCGAATCATAGAATCAACGATTCCCAAAGTGGGTTCCGCAGAACCTCAGGGTTCCACGTGTTTGTTGCTATTGCTTAGTATAATTACAACATTTAAATCACATCCCTAAATTAAAATCTATACATATATCATATATGGTGAGGGTTCCGCGAGAAAATATGTTTGGGAACCGCTGTTTCAGATTAACGTTTATTATTTATATAAGCTTACCAAAGTGGGTATACTCCCAAATAAAAATTTAAAATATAACAAAATAAAAATTGAAAATACTGTAATGCCTTAAATTTTAAAAATAAAATCTTAATATATAAAAAAATAATATTTAGTAAAATAAATATATACCTGTGTGCATATTTTTAGATCAATCAACTTATTATGAAATATACTTGCATACATACATGAAGTTTATAAAATAAGGTAAATTATTTCTTATGCGAATATGTTTTTGTAATACGTATTGTATCTTGAGAATTCCGTAATTTTCAATGAAAACGTGGATATCCAATAGCAAATAATGCCTTTGTAAAATTATATCGTTCTAATTCTCATAACTATTTAATATCAAACTATTTCATATAAACATACAATTACATTTGACAAATTGCCGTATAATAACTTTGTAATATTCATTTAAAATAGTTTAACATACTTTATGTAGAGTCGCATGCAGAAGTGGTCGACCAGTTTTCATTCAAATTCGATTATCACAAACATAGTAGGTTCTAAGGTTCCTCTCATTTGATTATTATAATATTTAAATCATTTCTCCATGTACCAAAGACAGATATTTAAGAAGTAGTCTTCGTTTATAGTAGGTATTCATATATATTTGTGCGATTAAGATATTATGTAATCTATTGAAAATTGTATAAGTAAATTTTGTGGCAATAAATATTTGATATTCTGAATTTTAAATATGTTAAATATAAAATTAATTAATAAAATAGACGTATATTTGTGTTTTTATTTAAAATATGTATCTATATAAGCTCCGCCCTATAGAAAAAGAAAACCAGTGGTTTCAAGGACCCCTGGAAGTTTGTAGGAACCACTTTGGGAACCACTGTACTATATGTTTGATATTTCCTAGAATGAACCAGTTTAAAAAAAATTGGACTAAAAAACTGAATATGATAATGAAATTAGAAATTTGAGCAGAAGTTATACAACTGATAGAATTATGTATGTATGTATGTATATTAATAAATTAAAGCGCAAAAGGTGTGTAGACAGGGTGAAAGTATAAAGTAATAAATTCTTCAATGATACCTACATAAAAACGAATATAAAAATAAGATATATTTAGGGCTTTACGCCAAGATGAGATAGCTTAAATTTTGACATGGCAAATTTTTTATAATATTTTAGGTTCGCTAACGATGTAAAATATAATGTTAGTAATATTTATCTTATGTTTAAATTTAAAAAAATAGTTTATTTATGTCCAATTTATGTACAAAAAAATGTAACTACCACGAGATAAATCTCATCACTTATGCAAGAGGAGACCGTTTTTTTAGACCAGGCTGTCTTATAATAAAGTCTAAAAAGTGATTAAACATGACATCTAAATCTAGTATAAAATTTTTTAAAATAAATAAATAAATTTAAAAAAAAACTAAAACCCGAGGACACAAAAACACGTCAACTAAAAAGTTATAAAAAATGTCTTTGAAAGACAGAAGTTATAGTTGTACTTCTCTAAAATAATTTTTTTGGGGACCTTCCACACCTTTTTGTAATGTACAACATATACGTCTGTTCTGTGAAACTTATTTCTTTTAAAGAAAACTTATATGTAACGTATAACTTTTTAGTTGATATGTTTTAGCGTATTGTTTTTCAACTTTTTACTTTAACTTATTTACTTTTTAAAACCTATTTTTGTCTATTAATTAACAATTCCACATACGTTTATAAGTTTTTGTAATATTAAAATATATGTAGGTATCTGAAATATTAATAAATAGGATATAAAAATATAAAATTTTTATTTCCTCAACATACTTTTTTCTACATATTTTTGAAATCGTATTTTGAATCCTCTTAATTTGATACCCATCATGCTGGGTTTTGGTTAAAAAAATGTTCATGAAAAATAAAGACGAGTTGTTCAAATCGGTTAATTAGTTTAGGCTCTGCAAGGGAACAAATTAACTAACATACATATACTAGATCAAGTACCTACTTTGTCGTAGTCAACATATCTTTTATTGTAGAATTTCATAAATATAAATATTTATGAAGCGACCTTTCCAAGTCAACAATAGAAATTATTATGAGTTGAAGAATATCCTTTTGTTACAAAAGAAGAAATTAACATATGCTAATGATTCAAATTTGTTTTTTTTTTAACACAACACGGAATTTTTTGCATGTCTGATTTAGTAATTCAGTCATAACAAAGCAATGCTACATAAATAATCAATCTTTACCCATATATAAGGTACTGGCACCAGTTTTGGATATGACCCCAGTAATGACTATTTTTAAAGTACTTATTGAATTAGAAAGATTTGTTGATATTTGATTACTACCATTTCTGAATATTAATCTATATAGATACATTTACAGTGTGATTTGATGATAATAGCAACTACTTTACATTGTTTCAAATTTGACGATTCTTTCTTTTATATCTTTTGTGTCGTAGTACTTATCATTTTGTAACCATTAGTAAGTATCCATTACTACATGCTCATTACTGGTTTTACTTTATTCATTACTAGAGAAAAAATAAAAATAAAATAAAAGGCTATAATAAAAAAAAGCTATATTTGCGGACTTTGCTAATTAAATTGATTAAATATAGAGTAAGTACTTATTTTATTAGTAACTTAAGCTTATGAGAATTATAAAAAAGAAGCCCGTCAATCACAAAAACAGTAAACCTTGCTCTTATAACGGCCATAACCTCCAATTTTATCAAATTCTGTACCATTCATGTAAATCTCCAAATGGGCCAATCAGAACCCAGCATTTGATATTTAACAGATGTGTACCAATCTGTCAACGTAAACAAACTGGTAACAAAGATAGAAGAAATCAGACATTAATGTATCATCGACTTACTCCTGCACGTACCTATGCAATAATGCAAAAGTGTATTATGTATATTAATACATATTATTTCCCAAACATAATTTTAAATGCCAAGATTAAACTTTTGCAAACAATACATAATATGCATACCATATCAGAATAACAGATAACTGTACACATAATAAACATTGAAAATTTCTCTACTTCCATATTCAATTTCCCTTTCTATGTGAGAACAATGTCAATTACCGATGCATTTCTCATATCAGCACGAATGTACTTTACTAATTTATACTTTTGCTTTCATGCGTGATCAGTTAATAATAATGCACGTGTTTAGCTGTTCAATTTCATGAATCAACCATTCAGAATAAAGGTTTTGGTAGTTATTTTTTTGTTTTTTCTTTTTTGGCTTTACTATAATTAGATGCAGCCAGTTATAACCGGACGAACACAAACTTCTCCCAACGTGGATGACATATAGGAAGGGAATGTGCCCTGGGGTAATCAGGGACGGTGACACTTATGAGACCCTTCGATTCACGGAGAGTTTTTTTTTTTTTATGGATCACACATTAGGAGCTTATACTATACCGACTAGGGAGGGGCGCGGTTTCATTCCCGCATACTATCTGGTTGATTATATGTGGGACTTTCCATTCCCCACCCGGACGGTATTACAACTTAAACTGGCTGGTTACTACATTTACCGGCGTTTCACAAACTTATAAGCACATGTGTTCTTTAATAATAGGAAAAACCTGACGTCCATGTTTTGGTAAAATTTATGTTTATTTTATTAAGTAATATATTATTATTTCGTTGAACCGGGAAAAGTTATTAAATTATCGATGGCGAGCTGACCCCAAAAATGTTTTGCTATCAACAAAAAATGGAAAATTTATATCAATTTTGGGAGCCCCCACGAGCCATGATTAAATTTGGGGGGGGGGGGGATTGGCGAGCCTTTTTATTGTCAAATACGTTTTCAGGTATGACCTACTGATTGAAAATGAAATAGAAAAAAAAAACAGAAAAGTATAAGATAAATTTTGAAAATGTATATTTTCTTAAAAGTGCGATATATTTTTTTTAATTCAATAAAAAGTCTCTAAGTTCAAATAAGTATTTATTCTAATACTGATGCGGTTAAATTATTTATTTATTTTCGTATCTGAGCTTTCGATTACTGAAATAACATAAATAAAAATAAATAAATAAAAAGGTGAACTTATATTAAACAACAGTTATTTTAATGTTTCATTTTAGAAGTATTTAACTGCAAGTTTATTTTAAAACACACATTTCCTATTTTAAATCTATATAAATATCATAATTAAGAAAGAAAACGTGGAAATAGTGACCGCAACCGCACAATTTCCTTGTTTTAAACAATTATCAGAAGAGAAATTCGAAAGAATTTCTTAATATATTTTATAAATACTTAAAACATATTTAAAAAAAATGAAATTTTCGAATAATTTTCAAGAATTTTAAATATACAAAAAATAATTGAAAATCATAACGTTTATTTATGATATTAATGTTTCAAATATATTAAAACTTATAGGTACCTATTTATTTCAATTATATTATAAAGGTTAGAAACATGAATAAATCCTTTTATAGGGAGGTAGTTCTTAAGATGTTCGATAATACCCGAAAAGAGGAAAAGTCTCTTAAAGGAAGAAACTAAATTGAAGAACCGTATTTTTTTATTTAAATCTGATATTAACTGCTCTATTACGATAAGTATTGAGGAGTATTTCCAAGAAAACTTCTGAACTCCTGATATTTAATGTGACATTTTCTGAAAGTTACAATGAAACTTAGGGAATTTATTTTCGTTAAGAAAAGATGTGTAAATTCTGTTATCTATGTATTATCTGTTGTCTCTTGCTTATTATGTATATTTTATGATTGATAATTTTTTAATGCATAAAATATTATTGCTGTATGTAATATTAATTGATGCATTTCAAACATCATCAATTTGACAAAATTGCAACAACCTTATTAACATTTTTCAATACGAAGTGTTTTAAAAACACAATGTTGCTTTTCTTTCTTTTTGATGTAAACACGGCATTAGCGAGTTTGGATTTTGGCTCCGAGGAACTAATTGGACCTTGCACTCTTTTTATAACATAAACACAACAGAACATACAAAATTATAAAAAGATAACAGCAGATTGTTATCGAACCAAATATTTTTATTTTTATTTTCACCTGGTATTCAATTGGGCATATAGTATACCTACATTATACACAGGATCGTAACTACCACCGGGGCAGCCGGGGTAGTGTTCCGGGGCCCCCGAGGTTAGGGGACCCCCGCAGCAGCGTAAAAATTGTAGTGAACAAGAAAAAAAAATGTTAATTGAATATTTTTTTTATGTTTTTGGTGCTAATTTGAAAACGTGATACTTATTACTAATTTTGATTTTAATTATTAATTATGAATTTTACACTTTTTATCCATTAAAATTACTAAAATTTGTAAAATTTTCAAATCAAGATTAGTAACAAGTGTAAAAATTTTAAGCTACGATCCAAAAAAAAGGTCTTCAATTTTAATTTTTTCATATTCTGAGGACCCCTCGGTCACCTCTTGCCCCAGGGCCCCCGAACGCTAGTTACGGCCCTGATTATACATATTATGAATATGAGAAATGTCACTGTAATTAACATTTTTTTATTTACGAACACACCCTCCAAACAAATGGGTATTTGAGATCAAAAACGTATTTTGAAGGAATACAGCAAACATTTATGAATTATTTGTTATTTAATATTTAACAAAGATACATTGGCCAGATATGTAAAGCTAGTCCTCGAGAGTCCAGTCGTTCTATCCTTTATTCAAGAAACTTTCTATATTAGCTCTGACATTTATGAAAGCCGCACTCTTTGTGCGAAAAAAACACTTTGATATTTTTATCTGAACATAAAACCATAACATGTGAAACAAAAATAAACTAGTATTAATGCAAACAAGATTATTTGTCTCCAACAAAGGTGTATAAGAATTTATAATAAATTGCTGAATGCACATGACTATGCCTTTTTGAGTCAAAAGATTTCTTGTTGGTATATATCTTGATTTTTTATACCTCTGAATGATTATTTACAATGGTTCTGTTTTGTATTGTTGAAATTAATAAAATTGTTAGTTAAACCGTATAAATATGCCTTCAATAAATAAATAAATACCGATGAAAATTACTTTAATTAACTAACTAGATATTCAGTAGCTAGCAGCAATTCCAAATAAATTGAAATATATATTAAAAAACGAAACATGTTCATTTCGAAAGTAGTTTTTGAAATTGTCTGTGCGATTTTTTAATTTAGAAAACGGAATGCATATTTATTTATAGTTATATTTTTAATCAGATCAATTAATTAATTTTTATTTTTAACAGTTTGACCGCATATCATTTTAATTTATGTAAATAAAAATAGGTATTTTTTGTAAAATAATATTTAATTTGATTTTACTGATTTTTATACATGAATTTGCTTCTTTATCTAAAAAATTTCAGTGTGTTTTATGTGCTATTGTTTATAAAGCTATTTAAATATATGGATATATAGGGTGATTCACAACTAGTGTAAAAAAAAATTATAGTAGATCGAGGGTGTTATTTTAAGTAAAAAGCTATACGTGAACATGTGTCCGGAAATTCTTCGTGAGGGAGCTACAACATTCCAAAGATTTTAATCAAAATAAAAAATAAAAAAAATATTAATATTACAGGATGTTAATGCCAAGAATTATAAAGAATTAGCTGGCGATTGACAACTGTAATATGTTGTCTATGAATTTCAACAATATATTTTCCATACAAATCAAAACCAGAAATAACGTAATTGTAGTTTTAAATAAAACGTAAACACGGTGATTTTAAAACAATTCATATTTAAAATTGTATATATTTTAAAAATTACTTTGCTAAATGCCTTTATTTTTTAATTAGTTCTTAAATTGATAGATAAAAACTATTTTTATTTTAGTGTGATTTTAAGAAGAAGCATAGTTTTTGTCAAAAGACATGATTTATATTTTTTATTCAAATTACCAAAAATGAGAAATTTTTAAAAGATATACGTACAATTACCTAATACCTAAATTTATGCGTTTTTATTATTATATTCCCTTATATTTTCTATTAAGAATTTCTAACAAGGCAACCTTTGGTAAAATCGTATCGAGTTCAAATTTTGTATATAGTTAGAAGGTGTCAGAGGTTTGTAAGAGAAAAATTATTTAAGCTGTGGTAATACGGTTTAAGGGGGTGAAATGTGCGTGAGAAAACTGTAGAGCATATATTTTACGAAGTATTAAGGCTTTTGTATACCCCAATGCGGTATTAATTACATTAATGTCGTACATTTTCTTTAAGTCTTTTCACATTATAAAGAGCATTACTAATATAACTTTATACTTATACAAGTATAAATAATTCATACTAGACTTTTTTATTTTATTTCTTAATTGATTACTCAAACGCTTTTATAAAAATTCTCATAAATATATTTCAGGTAATTTTCTTTCACTATACATATTATATTATTTCATTAGGTATAATACACATAATATATACAATAGTTTACATTTTACATATAGTATAGTGATTATTAATTAATTAATCAATCAGTTCATAACATGGATAATAATACTATACTAATGTCTGGTATTACAGCTCCGAGCTAGCAAAATTTGTTAGTTTGCAAGCACTTTAAAATGGGGTATCAAACTTATATATGACAGTGTTTGACTAATTTTGCACATGCGTGGTAAGTAAACATCAACGGTATTAAAACAGTGGTGATGTTTTTAAAATTATCTTGTACGGTCAGAGTCGTCAACTGTTTTATAATAAGTTTAAGTTAACTGCTCTAGATTCCAAAACAAATCTATAGATAATATTACGAATATTTGAATGTGTTTGCAAGCTTATTGTTAGCTAGTCTATAATACCGGATATAAATATCCATCAATTTTGAGAATCACTGTAACGGAGAATCGCCAAATAAATATGATTATTGACCTCTAAATTTAAACGACAACTAGTAAATCTATTACCTTTCACTAATCTCACTTAAAATTATAGATTAATGATAAGATAAGAATTATCTACATTCAAATAATTTTCAAATGATTTTTAATGTTACTTTAATCTAAATATTAATAACAAAACAAATGTTCGTTTGGAACTCCTAATCCCTTTTTGGACAGGGATTAATATGTAAAAAAAAATGTATTATATTGTTTCTACTACAATAAATAAAATTTTAACAATAGAAAATATTTATTGCAGTATATGAAATGTGAGAAATGGTTATATAAAAAATATAAAAGTTTATATTTGTACTTTATTTTGTAATCTATACGGCAGAACTTAAATACATACAGTTTTAATTTAGATACTACTTATAGAATACACTAAGGTAAAGGCACCAGTAATGGCCGCTTTTTTGGATTAATGGGCATGTTTTTTGTAATTCTCATGTCATTAACTCATGTTACTAATGAAACAAGTAACTCTTTATTAATTTAATCAATTTAATTACCAAAGTCCGCAAATATAGTTTGTTTTTTAAATTATAGCCTTTTATTTTGTTCATGTTTTTGTCTCCAGCAATGGCAAAGGTAATGAGCATGGAGTGATGGACACTTGCTAATGATTACAAAATGATAAATACTACGACATAAAAGATATAAAAGAAAGAATCGTCAAATTTGAAACAATATAAAGCAGTTTCTATGATAATATAATAATTAATTAATAAATTATACAAATAATTAGTTTAAATATCCACCATTTTGACACCTATTGACTGAAATTAAAAATTGAAATTTTTTGTAATTATGGAAGTTTCACACGGGGATGTATCATTATTTTTTTTCAAAATTCCATGATATTCATCATTTAGTAAATTTTCTCAGCTTCCAAATGCTTTTTAAAAAATGATTGTCACATTTTTTGATGCCAAGATATTCAAGTTTGAATGAAAAAGTACCCTATTAAAAATAAATGTAATCCCATAATATTGATATAAAACATATGAAAAAATTTATGAATATTCTTTAACAAGAAAGAAAAACTTTTTCCTTCTTACAATTTTTCTCAAAAATTGATTCTTTTTCGAAAAAAAATCCCAAAGAAAAACTTGTTATAAAAAGTACGGTCAAATCCTAAACGTATACAAAAAATTCAAGATGCAATTTCTCAGCCAAATTAAAAGATTTTTACTGGAACCTTTGTTCACATAGAAGGTAATAAGTCTAATTTTCATATTCTTTGATAGAACTTAATTTCTGGATACATTTTAAACATTAGATCTATGATTAAAAAAAGGTTATTTTTACAGGATTATTTAAATTCGAACACTGTTTTGTTTTTCGTATTTGAAGGGTTAAGTTAAAATTAAACATTTTATAAATGCTACTAAACAATAGGTGATTATTTAAGCTTTAATATTCTTTTTTTTTCTTTTCTGTGCGACTAACATTAGGCCCTTTATGGTCGTTTAAAACTTTTTTGTTCTTTTTTCATTCAAACTCGAATATCGTAACACCAAAAAATTATAAAACAAATTTGAAAAAGCATTTTAAAGCTGAACAAATTTCCTACAAAATGGTTATCTTGAAATTTTAGAAAAAAAATTTAACATCCCCGTGGGTATCTTTCAAAATTGCAAAAAAAAACAATTTTTTTATTTTTTATTAAACCGCGATTTGGTCACAATAATAAGTTTAATAAAACAAATATACCCATAAATTCGAAAAGATGATAACATTTCCTTCAATTTTCATATCCTATAAGTAAAAAATGGATCATATTTGACCTATCGGCATTACTTTGAAAATGAGCAATTTTTTCGAAAAATAAAAGTGGTCCTTTAATTTTTTCCGTGAGTGTATTACATAAGTTCCTTAGATAATTTCAAAGCTTTTTTAGTCAAGAATATTAATAACTATAATAATTTGAGTTATACATATATCTAATTCAATATATCTGCAATTCCATTAAAAATAAAAAATAAAAATTAAGAAAACACGGGGGAAGTAGTATTTTTTATTTATTTATTTGACAGTAAATATAATAGAATATCTCCTATAAGTATTTTTATAAAAAAATATTTTATTTTATTATTATTTTATTTTTTTATTTTGTCTATTAGATCCTTTATCGTTGATTTTTTAGACAACTTATTTTTAAAAATATATTCGCTGCTTTGGCTATTGAATGGCTTTTATGAACTCATAGATGATCAATTAAACGTAATTTATGTTAAAAGTAAAATAATAATAGTACTTAATCTCATTAGAAAAAAAAACTTACGAAAGTATGCTAATGATAAAATCCGTCACCTCTTGTAACTAGACCACGATTATGAAACGAAAAACCACTTGTTGAATCCATAACATGCTACACAAATTTTTAGTTTTGAAATGTCTGAAAAATAATTAGAATGTTATTAAACGACCTCGATCGAATTTGAAACAACGCCAAATGTAAATAATATAGTTTACAAGGTAATTAAACAAATATGCAATTTATACGATTCTCAATTTCTTTTTTATTTAATAACCGACCTTCACACGTCCTTACCTACTTTGAAATAAATTTGATGATTTAATTTGTCTAACTCGTCAAAAATGTGTTTCATGAAACAACAAATTTTTGTGAAGTGAAAATTTATTTGTGTCATTTTTGTCACCCGAGTAAAAATGTGTTGAATTTCATAGTTAAGAAACACAGGCCCGCACGAGGTACATACGCGCTACATCAGGCACACATGGTGACCAAATACCCCCGCCACGAGTGCAGTGTACACCCAAAACATATATACGAACACAAACTTATATGAAACCTCCGTACATACCTGCTGTGGATGCGTACTGTACCATGGCGGATGTATTTGTTCGCTATACATGCGTGTCTGTTCTGGGCGTGCGATATACCAGCTACAAAATTTAGTGCATTTTTACTCGGCCAGAAATGTGCAACGAAACGTTGGTAGAAGATATCACATGTTCAGAATTTACATTATTGATAATTGAGCATAGTTTTTTATATACAGAAAATCTTCGCATTTACGAGAAAAATTAGTTAAAAACATTTGTTTTTAATGAAAAGCTGAGCCACATACTGATAGATAAAATCTTCATGGGCGGGAACGCTCATAAAATCGAGAACTCGTAAAGTGGAAAATGTCTGTATTACATTTGTTAATTTTATCACAATAATTTGTAATCCTTTAACAAGTTTAATAAGTGTAAGAAATCATAATGAAGTCCCATTTTAATAATAATTTTTATCAGTGGGAAAATGATGGTTTTCATATTTCCCTGTAGAATTAGCAACTGCAACTACTGCAGCTCCCTTACTGTTGTTATATGTGAAACAATCACACACAAAGATATTTGCATGTTTTCTATTGTTTAAAATATAACAGACCGATAATGAAAAGCACGTATTGTGCTGTTATTTCTATATGGTTGGAAGACGAAGCTAATCCTATCGTTTTTAGGGTTCCGTGGAAAACTAGGAACCCTTATAGTTTGGCTTTGTCCGTCTGTCTGTTTGTATACCACAGCCCTCCGATTCTCTCAATTATATATCTATTAAGATGAAATTTGGTATATGGACATATATTTATGACCCAAAAACAGAAATGATGAGATTTTAATAAAAATATACTGAAAAGTGTAGTCAACTTTTTTCACCTACACCATTGAGAAGAGTGTCTTTAGATAGATCTTCTTGATCATCACGAAATATTTGCTTTCAAAGTCATTATAAGAGTATCCTTTCCTCTCTAATTTCTAAAATATCGATGCGAAATTCTAGAATGTAATAATAATTAGTACTTTCAATGAAAATTATAACCAACACTAGATTTTTTTTGTATTGCATAAACGTAGTTAGATTCGAAAGAGAATGTTAGTGGGAATGACTACGGAACCCTAATATGTGCGTGCCCAACACGCACTTGGCCGTTTTATTTTTAATTTCTTTCTGCCAAATAAACATAAGTGAATGGTAGTAAAATTAACAGTACAGAACATGATGCGCATATGGGCAAATCCACAGAACGTGGCCGCTTTGGGGGAACGGCAATAGTGCGCGTGTGGGAATGTATATTACCCACCCATAAGTACACGAACTCAAAGTATACTTTATTGTGGATGTAAACATGGAGTTACAAGTCGATTGCTTGATTCATATAAAAACTGCAGCACAATTTGCATTGAAAAATCAGTTATTTTCACGTTTTCAGAATGGAACTTTTAAAAAAAGAAAAATTCATACCACCGCAATTTTCTCAGATTCAAACCAATGAATCTGAAATTTTTACTGGACATGTTTTTTGGTACAATGAACCTTTTCCCGGAGTTTCAAAGACGCACACCTTTTACATTTCATATGCGCGATTGTTTTATCCAGCGAACGGCAATTTCAGCGTTTTTTATTTGGTTTATTTGCTGTAACTTTTGGAACATCCGAAGCACACTCCTGAAATTGAGACCAATTATTCTTCTCTTTGTTACGAAGATTTTGAGACGACATAGAATAGTGTGCGTTCAATGTTCCATTTTGAAGAAGCATTTGAGTATTTTAATTTATAACCCATATATAATTAAATTAAATAATTGGTGCAAAAATGGATTTTTGTATTCTTTGCAATTTTCATCATATTTAAATTTAATCAAATTGAATTCGATATAGATAAAAATAGAATGACTAAAGCTTTTTAGTATACAATTACATTTATTTTTACTATAATAGGTTCAACACGAGAATGAATCTTGATAAGTTGTGCACCATTCCCACACTCTCCCCTACTAAAAATTGATGATGATGAAGATGTAGTTCTTGTCGGCTGGATTGCTCCTTTTCCGACAGCTTAGTCACATAAATATTAATTGTGTATTATCATTTACAATTTACACACAAATATAAACGTTGAAACTGAACTCGATTCTAGTAGGTTAGTTGCATATTCAAATTCTAGAATAAATAGTAATCAGTTAACTCGATAATAACAACGGCATAAATTTAACAGTAGCACAAAACAAGGTTCTAACAATAGAAATCAACATTTACTTATTGTTAGATCCTCTGGGAGAAATAAACCAATTAAAATGTATAAAATTTTTAATTTAATTTAATAAATAAAGATAATACACAATACAAGTCTTGAGGCTTCCTCAGTGATCTTGATACGGATCTTGGCTTCTGGGTGTAAGCCGCATTGTTATTGGCTAACGTTTCGTCATACATTGCAGTGGACATCTTCAGGGCTCTTTTTAGAAGATGTCCAAAAATTAAATGTGTGACGAAACGTTCGCCGATAACATGACCAAACCGACACGGCTTACACCCAGAAGCAAAGATCCATAATACTACAATATTTAAAAATATTTATATCATTTATGTAATTTACCTACTACAAGAAAAATTTTAGTCTTTTTAAATTTCGTAGAAAACTAGGAACCCTAATAATTTAGTCCATCCGTCTGCCTGTTTGTCTGTATTTCATAGCCCTCCCATTTTCTCATTTATATACCTTTTAAAATGAAATTTGGTATACAGACGTAAATTGATCACCTAAAAACAGAAATGAGATTTTTGAAAAAAAATTTCATTTACCCCATTGATTGGGCTGTCTTTAGATAGGTCTCCTAAAATGCAACAAAAATCTTTTTTATTATAATTTTAACTATTTAGTCACGAAATATGTATCTGCTTTCAAAATCATTCTTTTAATGGAAATTATAACAAAGACTGTATATTGTTTACTTTATATTGTAGAAATGTAGTTCATTTCGAAAGAGAATGACTACGGAACCCTATTAAGTGCGTGCTCAACACGCACTTGGCCGTTTTATTTTTTATTTCATTACACTGATCTCAGAACCGTTCTCAATACTCTAGTTAATTGAAAAGAAATACCTTACTAATTATGGCAGTATTTTTATTTATGTATTATAGGTATATGGGTATACTTCATTTTGAATTAAAAATAAGTTTTTTTTTGAGATATTAAAACAAGAAAACGATAACTTGAATGTGAATTAGTTCAGTTTTATAAAAATTAATCAAAAAATTTTAATGGGCTCCGAACGCTGGTTTTGCCAAAGGCACAAAAATATCAGAAAAAATAAAAAAATCGACAAAAAAAAGTGAAACTGGTAGTTTTTGCAACTGATTCCTTCAAATAACTAAGAGGTTAAGAACCTTAGTTGCTGTATTTTATTATCGCATAATATATTAAACCAAACAATATAATTCATCCGGCGCTTTCACAATATAAAATATTGTTTTACTTTTAAAACTGTAACATCCTATGATCTCAGATAAAAATGTTATTCAACTAGTTTTTAATTATAAATTGATTTCTAGTGTAGTTTCAGTTCTTTTAAAAATTCCATTAGTTATATTGTGTTTAGTAAAAGAATCTATATTTTACTGAATGCAAAGATAAAAATCTACCATCATAAAATTGTTGCAATTGCGTAATGATTTTAAAAGTAAAACACGTGTTTTTTCCTTTTTTTAAATACAGCATAATAGACAACATAAAAAAACTGCAATATAGTCCCTTGTATCAGCCTGAACCTGCTATAGTTGGCCCATCAGCAAACTCCCAGTCCTTCTTGTATCCCATTCCAAATTACTACACAAATACACGGAAAAAAATAATTTGTGAAAAATAACGCGTGATTTTTAAGAGAAGCAAAATAATCAGAGAAACTTGTCGTTATAGCTCTATTTATAATTTAGAAATTTCATGAGATACAAATTGGTAGATAAACTGCAAACATTACAGCCTAAAATTATAATATTACAGTTTTAGAGTTTTCATAGGTTTTCGCTTATTTTCGGGATAGACAGGATAAAACTGTAATTCTTATGCCGTGTTTAGACCGAAAAAACAAAACGGCAATATCGTGTCTTTTTGACAAAAGTACAATAAACCCTATACATTTTTAAATACGATGTGTTTTCAAACACCTTGTTGCTGTTTTGTTTTCTTTGATCTAAACACGGCATTACAATATATTTTTTTCCGTGTGTATAATTAATAAACAAACGTCACTGAACTGTCAAAAAGAAAGTACCTACTTCAGCCAATAAGAACTGCAAATTTATCATATTTTTAATAAGTATACATTATCCAACAGTCACAATTTAGGGTGCGTTAAAAAATAAACATTCACTCTCGTTAGTTTATGACCTAAAGGATCACTCTGTAGTTCAATTTTAAGAGGTGTCGCAAGGGGGGGGGGGGTCTCGTTTCCCATTTAAATAACATGGGAAAATGAATCTTTAGTACTAAAATTGGTACTACTGATTCATGATAACTATTGAAAATCAATATGCAAGTACTTTTTCCGTATTTCATGCTATTATATTTTTGTCAATTTTACTTCTAACTGACCTTTTTTTAAATGTTGAGTCTATTTAATCTCTAACAATAAGCTATAATGTTGACAGAGGCGTGTAGCTAGAGTTCGTTGCGTCCTCCGGCAAGGACTTATATCAGCTTCTCATAATTTATACGGGTCGGCACCCCTTTAAGGTCATTTTTCCACCCCTCTCGGCCTTGCGCCACCAGCCGGTTTCACCACCCACTAGCTACGCCTTTGAACATTTACAATACAATTTCTTTGAAATAATGGGTTACTCAATCTATCAAATTAAAAAACTTTATTATAAATGTACTAGAATAAATATTTTAAACGATATATATATTTAAAATGAAAACATCATTAAATTTAATTAAAATAGAACTAATGATAATTTTATTGACTTCAATTACTGGATTATATAAGCCTTGTTACTCTAGTTACTAATTAGATAAATTGTTTATCTCATTTTGCAGTGAAAGAATCTAATAATCTCTCCAAGATCATCACGAAAGTGTACAGTTTAAAAATTCAATAACAGATAATTTAATGTTTATTACAAATTGTGTGAAATTCGAACAAAAACTCGGAAGTAGTCACTTTCGATTTTCAATGCATCGCGATCGTTTGAACGGTCAATGTCTTATCTAATTCAAGTCACGAATGTTTGTATGTTTACAGCAACGCACTCTTAGATTCTTATATATGTAAATTGATTTAACCTTTTCCGTATTGCTTTA
Organism: Sialis fuliginosa; assembly: GCA_961205875.1. Lineage (NCBI taxonomy): Eukaryota > Metazoa > Arthropoda > Insecta > Megaloptera > Sialidae > Sialis > Sialis fuliginosa. Next base: position 35,958,952 of record OY540810.1, read on the forward strand.
TCAAAGGACCCCGCAAAAACCCAATGGATTTTAACATGTGGTTGAAATGCTTGTAACTTGGGGAAAATATAATTCTAAACCGAAACATTTTATGTATATTTATCTTAGACAAGGAAAGATAAAGGAAAATTAACACATTACCTATAGTGTTGTTACCATATCGCTCCACGAGTCATTGGCATATCAATCAGATTTTAAAATAAATATTAATTGTTTTAGTTATAAAATTAATTAATAATAAATGTTTTATATTGTTTTTTAAAGTATTTCAGTTATAAATAATTAACAGAGAAACGTCTATTTGGAACTACCATCTCTCATATATACTAAATTCAACTTTAAAGCATATTTACATATTATAAAAATGCTGAACCGATCTTGATGAAATTTGGTAGGTAGATAGAATGCATTCTGAGGAAGGACATATGTTACTTTGTATTCCGAAAAATTTATTAGATAAAAAAATTGGTATGTGACATTTGTACGCGCTATAGATAATACTTTTTTGGCGTAGACATCTAGCGTGCAAATGTGAAACTAAAAACCTGTTTTGTTGACTATCATAACAGAAATCTGTATTACCTAATTAAAATTCCACGCAAACGAAATCGCGGGTAAAGACTAGTTTTTAAATAAAGATAAAATTAATTTCGGCATCCATATTCTTATAATAGTAAAAATTCAAACATCTTCATTCATTTAATTATAATATTTAACAAAAATATATTATATATACTATATACAACATAAAATTAGTAAACAAATGAGCAGATAGTTCAACAACCTGTAAATTTAAGACTACACTTTATTTGGACATCGCTAATTCGTATTCTTTCTAAAAATAAACGCGTAATAAGAGTTGCAATCACTTAATGTATACCGGAAACAAAATATTTAATTTATGATATTGTATCAAAATTTATCTGTAAACAAAAAAGATACAGTAAGTGCTATTTAGTGTTAAACTTGAATGTCAAGTAGTATACCCAGGAACAAATTTTAGATCTGAAGTGATCAAATCAGATCTTGATAGATCTACATTTTGAGATAAAATCATAAATAGTCACTGGTTTTTAATTTGTGGAGACCTGCAAAGATCTACAACGATCTTTAGAGATCTTTGTAGATCTTGATAGAGATCGAAACGTTGAAAATTCATGAACTTTCAACGTTGATAAAATCATAACTTAAGGAATAAACAGTAACGATAATAGTAAATCAAGTCGGAAAAAAGTTTGCCACCAGCGCGCTCTTTTGCAAAACGCTGACTAAACAGTTTAATATTGAACAAAATAATGTAGTAAATAATTGTGTAGAATAAAAAGATCTAAAAAATCCGCGACATCATATATCTAACTTTTATAGTAAAGCCACAATGACTGCTTTCATATTCAAAGAATAAAATTTAAAATGTTTGGGTTCTGTATACGTGGACTTATGATCTGTAAAACATTAATCCTTATTAAAATAAATGATCTTTTCATTATAAGTACTTAATGTACATATAATTTACAATATAATTTGCCCTTTACAGCATCCAATTTGGTCTTTTAATTTAGGAAATAACTTTAAATAAGTTATATACGGTAAATATTATTAATAACGCGCGAACTGAAGAACAAGTGCCGCGTCGGAACATCTCGGCCGCCATTCGGACTCCCTTGGCTCGACCGTTGTCTTTTGATCGTCAAGTGCTTATTTTGTTTTAAGTAATTAACATTTAAATTTAAACAGAACAAATATTATATATGTTTGTACTTAATTCAACTATATTTTTCAAAAATCCTAAACAATAATTCTGTAGTCCACGCAAGCAAAGCCGCGGGAACAGCTAGTTTATGATAAATACCATACAAATATCATTTAAATATGAGAATTTCTGAAAGAGTTAGGTTAGGTTTTGGCCTGAACCAAATTCTTCATATCACTGGGCATTACGAAAACAACATATTGTTGTAGTAGTTCTATTTTTGGTAAAGAGACATTCTAAATACGGTTATAACCTCTTTATTACACACATATGATATTAATTTAGTTACACAACGACAAGTTCAACTACTTAAATGTAAATAGGATACAAAACATAAATGTATCACTTGTGAAATCCTCGCGAGTTTTTACAAAACCTATAGCTACGTTTAAAGAAACCTGAACTTGTTGCTGCTCTATTTACCATTATAATTAACAGCATTGACATTCAATATAATCAATTAAAACATATATCTAATTATATATTTTTTTATTTTCCACATTTTTTAATGTAACGTTTTGATTTTCTAATTTGCAAAACATGGATTTCTAGATACTGCCTACAGATTTTATTTTTATTTTTAACTTACCGTTCGTGGAGAAAGGAGTTGTAATGATTACGAAACATTTTTTTCGAATTTCCATCAAATGTTCATGTTTTGAGACCCTCCAAACCATATCTTAATTTTTGAAGTGGTGCTCTGTTAAAAATAAAATAAAGTTGTATTAAACAATTGTCTGTAATTCCGTTTTTAAAGTCTCCCTGTAGAAGAAGAGTTACCGCAGTTCTACTTATAAATAACAAAATATAAAATAACCTATATTTTTAATAATTATTTTTATTTTTTATTTATTATTATTTTAGATAAAACAAAATGAATGGGACATAAACTATAGATAATGTTATTCTCTACATTATGTGTCAATGGAATTTTTTTTGAATGTAATGAATGTAAAATGGATATCTTCTTTCGTCAATTTTTGAATTTCCGAATTATTTTTTAAATAAGAAAAAATGTTTTAGATAAAAAATATCGAGTGTGTTATTATCTATAATTTATTCCCCGTACATTTTTTCCAATATTTATTATTTAGTCAGAAAGAATTTTTTTAAATAATTATTTAGAATCACCCACACTGTTGACTCCATGGTACCTATGGCCAATATATATATTTTTAACTAAATATTGTTCGTTTTTTAACTAGATATTTAAAATTTATGTAATCAACGATGTAAATATTAATGAATCTTTTCTCAAAAATCAATTTTGTGTTAGTTATATCGAGTTCATAAAAAAATTAATTACTTACCTTCTATGTCTATTATTTATTCAGTACTTTCTCAAAAATAGTTTAAAATTATATAAATTATTTACAAATTAAATTAAAATAAACACCAATCGAAAAAAAGGTTACAAACAATTAAAAACATACATTATTTTCCTCAAACTTTCATTTTATAACACAAACACCATATTCCATAAATTGAAAAACGTACAATAAATCTGCTAGTAAACTTCCCAAAAGAAAACAAGTTGACACTTGGGTTCCCTTAGGTTCAATTGAACTACAAATATACCAAGTATTATCAAAATTGGTGAGATAATACTCGCAAATACTTTTTAGACGATAAAAGTTCAAAAATTTCGAATATTCTAAAACCCCTAATCCGATTAGCACCAAAATCAACATGTCTGGAGTACTCAAAAATAATTAAAATCGGTGCATTTTTACAGTAGTTATCGTGAACGAAATAAATTCTACATTCAGACACACGCACAGCCGCCATGCGGAAATTAACTTTACTTTGTGTTTTTGAAGATAGTACAATCAGAATCTGCTTTTATCTCGGACATGATTTTTCAATTTCTTTGAGAACATGGAAGTAAAAACAATAAAAAACAAAATAACATTAAAATAGAACATAAAACAGCTGTCTAAATTAACAATAGTTCAATAGACAAAATTAATAATAAAAAATAAAATACTTTCATTTTAAATGATAAATAATAATCTTTCAGTTCACCTTTATATAAAACGTAACAATTCAAAATTCAATGACGATATTACAAAATCTAAAAACCGACACCTATTTTATGATACAATTGAACTATTATATTATAACATGATCTACAATATTCTATAATATGTAACATTAAATTCACACACACTCATGCCCATTCATTGACCGTTAAGAAATCTAATACAATTATATAAGTGTGTAAATATCAAAGTTAACGGTAAAGGATACATAAAACGTACAAGTACGATGCTGGGGACGGTTACCGGTCGGTCGGCGATCCCAGTGATTTGGGGTAACTGTCCATGTGTTAGTTGGTCATCACTCTTGCTTTCACTCGACCGCTCTCGATTGCTCCTAAACAGATTTGCGCGGATCTATAAGTTTCGTATCTCTACACATTCACAAGTGGCAATTAAAGATAGTTGGGTTTTTGAAAATATTGTACGTATGCAATTGCATGTGTAATATATATTTATTATTATATAATCTAGATCAGGAGTATTCAATTAGTTGCATTAAATAAATTATATTTAGGGCACAATAAAATTCTGATTATGGAATTTATAAATAGCGATTTTTTTAGGGTTCCGAAGAAATATTAATATAAATATTAATCTCATTTTGTCGTCCGTCCGTCATTTTCAGCCAAGGCAAATTATCTCGTAAACTATATAAACTAGAAATTTGAAATTTTAACTGAACATGTAAAATGATACCCTGTAGTAAAATATGTACACATTTTTTTGAATTTTTCAGAGGGGGCGCGAAGGGGATAAAGCAAGACAAAAAAATATTTTTTTTATACCAAGGCATGTGGCACATCAAAATGTATAATCAAACCAGTGGAATTTGACCCTTTTTTAATTTTTTTCTAATGCAAATAAAAAAAAATGTACCTATACCAAGACGTGAGGGTATTTTTTAGTTTTTTTCTAACTCAAAAATGATGTCATAAGGGGACTAAAAGCAGTGTTTTAAATTCCCCCTCCTCTAACTTGGTAACTACTGGCTCAAAAAATCTGAAAAAATGGTAACGAGGCTTTAGTGGGATTACCAACGACAAATACTAAAGTCAATACTGTCATTTTAAATTTTGGAATAATAAGGATTATATTTTATATACACCCATGTATGTCTTGACCGAATTATTTATTATAAATATATAATTCTACAAAAATATGAACCATGTAAATTTTCACTTATATTTGCATACGTAAGAAAATGCCATAAAAGTTAAATATCTGTGTTTTAATACTTTCTTTTAATTTAATAATAGACGCACCAGAGAACACTGTAATGTACTCAAACTGTATTAATTACCAACATTATAATTAGTATTTGGTACAAAAAATCAACAGACTTATATAAAAAATGTTCAATTACAGTAAAGTCTCATTTTTTATACGGTGGATATTTTCTACAGAAATTCCCCATAAAAAAATTCGCACAAAAAAGATAAAGCTTACATTGTAAAATTTAGAATACGGTTCGTAATTTTCTAAAACCGCATAAAACCAAAGAAATGAGTTAAAATAAAACAAAAATCGTATTAAAAAATTTATGAAAATTCAAAAAATAGGATGCTTAAAAAAACAAAAAATTTGTTGGAAAATTCATACAAAACCTAAAATAAGTTTGTTTCTCACACGCACACACGAAACACACAACACCCAATTACTAAATAACACGAAGGAGCTGTCAGCAAAGGAGAAAATCCACTTGACACAAAACCCTTGAAGAAGAAGAAGAAGTTTGTTTCTAAATTTTATCTATTTGATTTTATTAAATAGTAGGAATCATATTTAGACCGCCGATAAATCATAAATAAATGTTAATTTGATTGATAATTTATCAAATTTTATTATATTTCAGAGATAAAGGGGGAGAGGATAAAAATTTTACGATTTTTTTGAAAATTTTTATAGTCATAAAACGTTTACTTTTAAATTCCTTAGATTACCAGCTTTTATTTGATACCTTACAAGAATTTGGATAAAATATCATACCCAAATTGAATTTGGTCTATAAAAAATCTGATAGTTCAAAATTGATGTTTCCTTGTTAATTTATTTACACTAAAATATTGTTAAAGGCAATATAAAACATTTATTATTAGTAAATTTTATAATTACAAACTGATATTTTTTAGGAACTGAATGATATACTACACCGCTGACATTTCGGAGTGCAATGGTGTCAACTTAATGTGTTAATTAATTACAATTTGAGCTTTAAAAAACAATCGTAATAAACACGTTTTTAAATCAAACGTTGCAGGAGCTGAAATAAAAAATAAAGTGCAGTTATTAATTACGTGAATTTTCAAGCACCCTTATTTTTGCATCGTTATTTTTGTGACCTATTTATATTTTATTTTAAATTATGTATAGTGCAGTTAACTACTCGGCACCACTCCAAGTAATGACGCCACTGTTTATTTTACTAAATTGCACATTGGTTACAATATTGTAAAAAATTACCACGCGCTAAATTTTTATTATACTGACACCTTCGTAAATGTTTTTCATTTTTCAAATTTACCAGAATTTTTTTCAAGCATTACATATAAAGTGGAAATATAATTTTTAGTAACTGCTGCGGGCTTATGATGTATAAAATGCAAAAGAAAAATTAAGATATATACTGCAACCAAATTTTATATTAATAAAATTTTCTTTCATAAATATCTATAAAAATGTATGTAACATTCGAATATTTTTTATTTATAGTAATTTTTATTTATAAATTATCTGCAATGAATTTGAGTAGTTTATAGTTTAACAATAATAAATCAATACGCATTATTGAATAAATGTTATTAAGCCAGTTGAGTTTTAAAGAATTAAATGAAAACTCAAGTAAATAAAAGTAATAATTTTAAGATGATAATAATAATATAATAATAACTAATATTAAGGTCTCTTTTATTTACAGATTTTAATAAGTTTGTTGATTAAAACAATAATTGATGGATTGATGATTGATATGCCCTTTTCCAACAGCTCAAGAAATAATAAAAACTTTTATAAAAAATTTAATTATAACTATGCCAATATTTTTTATGTCCTTTATTAAAATGAAAATAACTATTATTTATCCATTCATAACAATTATCTGATTTAAATAATTTTCACAAGCAAAGAAAAATGAAAATACTTCAGATGGTAAATTCCCAATAATCGTAGGAGATACTTTAAAATTTTTAATTATTATGTAACCTTCACGTATATTAAAAAGAGGATTTAGAATATCAGACTTCCTGTAAAAATAATTTCTCACACGAGCTACCGGAAGTTCCATCGTGTGCTATATGGATGCTTGACAAATTGGCGACCGCTGCTGGTGATAGAAACTTTTTCACTTCTGGGTGTAAGTCATGTCAATATGAAGTGTGTGTTAGTCTGATGTAATCAAAATGCATTACTTATCTGTAATTTGTGCGTTTTTATATAAATATTAAATATATTAACAATTACAACATTTAATTCATAATTAATTAATTTTCTTTAAATATATACAATTAATGTATTACTAAATATTATAGTAATCCAAATAAAAACACCGTTTAAATTAAAAATTCGACACAATAAATAGTTTCATAATGGATATTGTATCACTTGTTATTTAAGGATGAGCTAATAAACAAAAATTAAGAAAGCATAATTAGAACAATGTTAGGTAGTGCGAATTGTTACGATTAATAAAGCAGCCAAATGATAAAATCTAAGCAACCATGCACTTAATTAATATGTGTGTATTATAACAATCTAATATTATGTCATGATTATATGTGGATTAGATGATTTCCATAAAAACATGGAAATAATGTTAAAGTATTCACTTTCAAAATGGTTACATTTCATGGCAATTTGGAAGAAATGTTTTTAAAACATATCATTAATGTGTTATGTGATGCACAAATTTGATAAAATGTTAAAAAAATAAACTTAATTTTTTGTATTTGTTTTATAGTTTAAGATGTTTTTTATTTATTTTTTCTCGGCTCCATAAGCCCATGTTTTAGTTTTGAATCTAAAGAAAATTATACCAAAATTTCATGCTGTCAACATCGCAAAAAATCTTATTGTGTCTTTTAATTAACATGAGTGATAGTTTAGACTCGATCTCGTTTCGTTAAAATTGGAGTCATATCGTTGCAGTCTCGTGTCGTTAACAAATAAACCGATTTTTATATAAAAAATATTTTTCCATTTATTTTTATGTATTGAACAAAGAAATTTTGAAATATAACGAATCTTACATATGTATTTTAATTTAATTTTTTCTTTTTACAATAGTAATTTTATACTTATTATTGATAGTAATTTTTTTCAAACTGTGTCATTTTGAGACCAAGACCAAAAGATCTTTAGCTACATATAAATATAGCGTCCTGTTGTATACAAAAATTTTGACCCACTCATTCATTCGAAGAGTCTTTTTATATATCATTGTGTAAGCATATTATCTTGAATCTTTTAAAAAAAAACATAGTTCATTGTAGTGGTAATTGTATAACTATTGTAAGTCCTTTAAAAACGGATCAGTGATTATTGGTTATTATATTATAAACACACTAAAAAACGCTTCTTTATTCAATACTACTTTAAATGTATGTATAATCAATAGATCATAAAATCTTCAATGAAAAGGTGTAAAAAACAATTACAGAATCATTGATGTATATAAGATACAAGTACATATTCATAATTAGACTAAAGATATTATACAAACTGTATGTACACTCTAATCACAAATGGCCATTGTAAAAGCCACAAACGAGTATAGTTTTTTAACTTTCATTACTATTTTTTAATATTGAATAAATTGAACTTATAATTTTTGGGAAAATAATTACAGTCAGATACAATTTTTTAAGCTGGGTTTAAATTATGCTTAGGGTAATTATTTCCAAACAATTTCGACTCACGGCACCCTTTTTGAAGGTTTTCCCATTAAAATACATGTACATGTATACAAAATGTAATTTTCAATAATAAACTATATACATATGTATGTATTATAATTAATAATATTTAAACTAAAAATATACAACTTAACCACAATAAAACAATGTCACTCGACACGTGTTTCGACTTCACAAGAAGTCCTCATCAGGAGCCTAATAGTTCCAGACGTGTCTAGTGACGTTTTATTGTGGTTCAGGTGTATATTTTTTAGTTTAAGTAACTAAGAAACCACAGTTTCTCCGTTTTTCCAGTAATTAATAATATATAAACAAAAACTGTCGAAGACCAACCTATCAAAATTTTGTATTTCATCACTTTTTTATCCTTTGCATGAATTCTAATGTACCTTTTACCTCTAGTCTATTATTATTGTTATAAAATTGAAAATATCTTTTTAATTTGAAGAAAATGGAAGAAGAGAATTAAAAAATCAGAAATATTAAAATGATAATTTAACTAATTATAAAAGATTTTTCAAAACTCAGGTTTAGTAATTATAATTTTTAATAAGAATCTTGAAATTTAATTTTAAAAGTCCTCAAGTAAGGCTCGTTAGTTTTTTTCAGAAAGAAATATATAAAATTGTAGAATCATAATAATACTACAATAGTACTTTAGCATAAGCAATTAATTGTACAAAATAAAATGTTGAGAAAACTCATGTTTTAATGAACATACTTATAGGAAGTTATTAATACTCAATTGGTTTTATTTTCTATTGCAATAATAAAAGTATTAATGGGTTCGTATGTAAATTAATACGACAATATTCAATATATATATTTTACAAATACCAACTTCCTGGTTTTATCCAATCATTACCTAAATAATTTCAGAGATATACGTTAACAATAAAAAATAACAGATATGGGATCAGAAAGTACTCACTGTTCTGTAAAAGAAATGTAAAATAATCAGTGTAAACAGTTTACCAAAACAAAATAATTAGCAATAAATATGAAATATTTTCTACAGATACATCAAAAACCCTACAATTAGTTGAAACAATCATTAGTTTAAGTTGCACTCATCCGAAAAAACTTACAGGAAGGAAACTTATATGGTGCACTACACACTATTTTACTATGTACGATAAAATACATAAGGTACCATAATTAAAATAATAATTATAGAAATTCCTTGATTTCGACAAATCAATTAGAAATTTCGACTAAACTGCATCTCTCTTCACATTATAATTAATTGTATAGAAGGCTAAAATTTTGCTACAAATGAAATATATTACAGGACTGGAATAGTTCTTATTTTATGAGTTTTTTTCTTTATCAATGTTACAACTTTTTTAAAATAAAAACAAACAAGGTTTTATTGATTGTAAGAATATGCAAATATATTTTTTCACTCTTATACCCATATATATGAAATACTTAAAGTATAAGTGAGTATTGTTATTATTATTATTATTGCATTCTGTAAAATGTTGCAAGTGATGTTTCTTATATTAATTTATTTATAAATATAGATATGAGATAATAAATTATATGCTTACACTTATATAAGCAGTACACGTTTATAATGTCTTCAATTATGTATACATATATCATTATTTATACATATATGAAAATCTGTTTTGACATTTGTGTCTGAATTTCAGTTTTCATTTAGGATTATAGATGTCAATTTAAATCTGTATTTCAATTGTAATTTTAGTCACTGTATTATTTCTGACAACATTTTGCTATAATCATTGTACTGTTTTTGGTTGAAATATTTTTTAAATTGCAATTTTAGCTATGCCAGTTAAAGGCTTTGTAGTCACTGTTGAACGATTACAATTATTTTTAAGTCATAATGATTATATCTATTTTAAGATAAACTGAAAGATGATTCCTTATTCTGAAAATTTCCATATACTTAACATACACATACATTACTCCCTGGTTCTTAAATCAAAATAAAAAATGTATTTTCATTATTTCATGGTCCCTTTTTCACGCATTTTCAACACTCCTTTTTAGAATCATTACTCCAGTGTTTTAATAACAAAGTAATATAATAAAATGTAAAGAAATTCTCATAGACCAATTTCAAAGAGCTATATTTCCAAATTAAAAATATAAAACGACTTTGTTTTTACTTCACAAAAAATCTTTTCGATACTTTATTTTTGTTATACATAGGTACTTTATATTTCTAATACCTTTATGAAAATAGTTTACACAAAATTCGAAAAAGTAACTTTATGTATAATATACGACCTTATGAGTTTTTCATCAATCAAAAAATAGACTTAGGGTCCATGCAAATTATCGAACTGGCCTCGTTCCAATCAAATATAAATAAATAATAAACAATGAAATCATTCACACAATAGGTATCGCTCAGGTCTCGGTCCAATCACGCTCCGATACAGTATTACTATACTGAAGCGAGACCGGACCGAGACCGGCTCAATAGTCTGGATCGACCATTAAAGTACAAAACGCCCCACTCTTAATTATTAATATTATTTTCATTGTTAATTTTATATTTGTAACTAGCTGGGCCCACGCGGCTTCGCTCGCGTAGACTACGGAATTATTGTTTAGGATTTTTGAAAAATATAGTTTAATTAATTAAGTACAAACACGATTAGTTATTATTGTAATAATAATTTATCAATACCTAAATTACCTAACAAAAACGAATCAGAAGAAAAAAGTACAAATAATTTGTGTTCTGTTTAAATTTAAATGTTAATTATTGAAAACAAAATTAACTCAAACGTCAGCCGAGGGACTCCGAATATCTACCGAACGTAAGCGAATCCAGTCTGATGTACATCGCTTCGATGCGGCACGACACCATACATTTAAAATGTTACCTTTATAAATATATTTTAAGATATTTTCTAAACTATACGACCAAATTGGATGCTGTAAATGGCAAACTATATCTACATTAAGTACTTATGACGATGAAATCATTTATTTCGATAAGGATTAATGTTTTGCAGGTCATAAGTCCATGTAAACAAAACCCAAATATTTTATGTTTTTTTTGTAACATAAAAGCAGTCATTGTGGCTTAAATATAAAAGTTAGACATATCGTGTCGCTGACTTAATTGTAGAACTTTTGATTCTACACAATTCTTTAATACATTATTTTGTTCTATATTGAACGGTTTAGGCAGCGTATTACAAAACAGCGCGCCGACGGCAAAATTTTTTCCGACTTGATTTACTATTATCGTCACTGCTTTGTTGTTATGTTACCTAACGTAATAAAATATAGCCTATAACCTGGCCAGAGAACGTACCTATGAATTAAAAAAAAAACTCGTAAATCGGATAAGTGGTTCTCGAGTGATAAGGTAACTAACGGACAGACAGACAGACAGACAGACGTTGAGCTTTATATATATTAAGGATGATTTTGGTCTTCGGCATTTTTTTAATTGAAATAGTTCCATGGCTATAAAAAGATTTTGAACCACTGTACTTAACGAAATCTGTATTTTTTTGGTATCAAAAATTCGAAATTAAATTTTGCTATTATATACCGGAAGCTGTAATCTATGACTCAGCACTTTTATCGACCTTGTTGATGGTCTAGTTGAACTACCCATGTGAGAAATGTCAACCTTGACGATGGGCCCAAGCTTGCCAATGTTGCTTTTTCGATATTAGTCCCAGCCAACCTTCAGATACCGAACTTCGGGTCACCTATTCTTTACCCAAGAATGGGCCAACTCTGGGTTAGTCTTGGTACAACAAGCCTTAGCCGAGTCTTGAATGAAGTTATCATTTGTATCTTGGCCCAGTGTTGGCTAGCATTGAAAGGTGTCATCTTAATATTGTAATTCGCGGGGCCAATAATTTTAATTTACTGACCCTGTTGTTGGTAAAATAACATTCACGGTGTGGATGAAACATGTACGTCGTTTTTGATAGCCAAGTGGGGATTCCACCGGTAAGTATGCAACAATATATAAGAAGTGGGTCATTTTCTTCACCGGTACTACTACATTCAGTGAGAGTGAACAGAGAGAGTGTCTTCTACAACTCCGGTGTTTCTGTAGTGAGAATTGTGACTTGTGATCTTTAGTGTGGTTTATAAATATATTTACAATTTTTAACATGAGGGTAAGTCTAAAATTTTCTGTTGATATTTTTGTTTTTATAATTAACTAGCTGGGCCCACGCGGCTTCGCTCGCGTAGACTACGGAATTATTGTTTAGGATTTTTGAAAAATATAGTTTAATTAATTAAGTACAAACACGATTAGTTATTATTGTAATAATAATTTATCAATACCTAAATTACCTAACAAAAACGAATCAGAAGAAAAAAGTACAAATAATTTGTGTTCTGTTTAAATTTAAATGTTAATTATTGAAAACAAAATAAACACAAACGATCAGCCGAGGGACTCCGAATATCTACCGAGCGTACGCGAATCCAGTCTGATGTACTACTCGCTTCGATGCGGCACGACACCATACATTTAAGATATTATCTTTATAAATATATTTTAAGATATTTTCTAAACTATACGACCAAATTGGATGCTGTAAATGGCAAACTATATCTACATTAAGTACTTATGACGATGAAATCATTTATTTCGATAAGGATTAATGTTTTGCAGGTCATAAGTCCATGTAAACAAAACCCAAATATTTTATGTTTTCTTTGTAACATAAAAGCAGTCATTGTGGCTTAAATATAAAAGTTAGACATATCGTGTCGCTGACTTAATTGTAGAACTTTTGATTCTACACAATTCTTTAATACATTATTTTGTTCTATATTGAAAGGTTTAGGCAGCGTATTACAAAACAGCGCGCCGACGGCAAAATTTTTTCCGACTTGATTTACTATTATCGTCACTGCTTTGTTGTTATGTTACCTAACGTAAAAAAATATAGCCTATAACCTGGCCAGAGAACGTACCTATGAATTAAAAAAAAAACTCGTAAATCGGATAAGTGGTTCTCGAGTGATAAGGTAACTAACGGACAGACAGACAGACAGACAGACAGAGAGACGTTGAGCTTTATATATATTAAGGATTATTTTATTTTAATTCGTATGTTAAAGTACATATCAAAACACATGTGGTTTATGTATTTCTTATTGTAAACAATTCAAATACGTTTTTCAACTAAGATTTTTGCAATTAAATATTTTTTTATTTCATTATTTTATATCGTAAAATAAAACAAATAATATTGTTTGGTCTATTCATGTATTCATTCCTAAACTATGTTAATTTAACTATACCTGAACAAAATAGGTACTCTTCAGATTTTTAAATTGCTTTCATGAGAAATCACATTTTCAGTTATCATGTCATGAATTAAAACAGTAGCGTACCATGGGGGACAAAAGGGCGCTCGCTTCGGGTGGCACTTTACTAAGGGCAACAAAGTTTTGGATTGGGGGCGTCAAATTTGAGGTAGCAACAAAAAAAGTCATCAAAATTAGTAGAAGGCGCAACATAAATTTTCATATTTACAAATAGTGTAGGGGGGGAGGGTAAATTGGCCATCTGCCCCAGGCGACAGAAACTCACGGTACTTCACTGATTATTATTATTTAAATCGAGTAATAAATCACACACAAAAATACGTAGATTTTTACTCTCCATAAAATTCCTTTTCAAAATAAAAAGTCTATTAATCTTTCAAGGGAAGTTATAAGCTTATAAATACGTTTTTTTAAATGTATATAAAAAAATAACCGTACAAAAACAAATGCATTGCTTTGGTAAACAAAACAACGCGATGATAATGGCATTGAAAGTTCATTCATTCATTTCATTGATTTCTGCAATACGGTAAGAAAATTATACACTGTAACAATAGATACAGTTGTTTTATGATCGATTAATAACACATATGTATTATGTAATGTATTATATACGTATTTTTAATTTCTTTGAGAAATGGGTTATAGTTTCAATTAGTTTTATTTAATTTATTTTTTAATAAATTAAATGTCTAACTTTTACATTAACTTTTACATTAAATTTATTATAATTAAAATATTCTAACAATCAAAAACCAATGGTTAATAAAATTTAATAAAATACAATATATTTTAAAAAAACATATACTTTTTAAATTAGCAATTCATCTAATGAATAAGGAAATGAGTTAATTATCACATCTAATTATAATAAACAAGCAAAATTAAAACAAAGAAAGTGAATGTTACAATTCTCAAAAAAATTATAAGAAAAATGCAATCAATAAGTAAATCCAAATGAAAGTTGATTACAAACGAAATAATATTTATAACATAAACTCGAAATCTAATTTATTCAATAGCAGAAGTATGTTATGAAGAACGTAAGTGATTTCTACTTGACAAACAGCATTCGATTTAACTTTCCAAGATTTGTTCTGAACTCTTTAGTATAACTATAACGAGTTGGTGCTATATTTTTCCTTACCTAAAGATAAAAAAATAGTACTTATAGACGTAAGTTGTACAGTCTTAAGTTAACCATATAACAGTAGAAACTAAAAATAAATTATTTTATCAGAACTGAAATAAATAAAAAGAAGGCGTTTGTCTGTTTAAAACTTTTTCACGCAGCTAAACCGCTAAACCGATCTTAATGAAATTTGGTACGAAGATAGTTTGCATCCTGAAGAAGGACATAGGTTTCTTTGTACATTTTACAATGGTTTGAGGCTGTAGTGTGTCTTAAAAGTAGTATTTAATAATTATTATCATAACTTGGAAAAAAGGCATTCCTGTTTCACTTTTCAGAAAATTACTAATTAATGTACGAGTATATTATTTTACTTAATAACTCTAATTGAGTTTTCAGTTAAGTATTCATACAAATTATTATTATATACAATATTAATAAATCATTTCTATACAATTTAAATATGTAAATACCTATACGCTGGGGTTCGAACCGTTATTTTTTTCATTTCGGTTTTCGTTCCGGTTCGAGTAAAAAAATATATTTCGGTTCGGTTCCGGTTTTCGTTCCGCAAAAAATAACGGGTTTTCCAATTTTTTCGGTTGTCGGTTCAGCTCCGAGTGATTAATTTAAAAAAAATTATTTGTATTAAAAAAATTTGTTCTAACATAATTTAGAATATTTTATAGTACTTGTATGATAGTCCGAACAACAATTGAAGTGGGTAATAAGATCATGTTAACGCGCGTATTTTAATATGTACTGAACCGAAAAAACCGTTATTTTTATTTCGGTTCTGTTCCGGTTTTCGTTCCGGCAAAAAATAACGGGTTTTCCAGTTTTTTCGGTTGTCGGTTCAGCTCCGAGTGATTAATTAAAAAAAAATTATTTGTATTAAAAAAATTTGTTCTATCATAATTTAGAATATTTTATGGTACTATAGTATGATAGTCCGAACAACAATTGAAGTGGGTAATAAGATCATGTTAACGCGCGTATTTTAATATGTACTGAACCGAAAAAACCGTTATTTTTATTTCGGTTCTGTTCCGGTTTTCGTTCCGGCAAAAAATAACGGGTTTTCCAGTTTTTTCGGTTGTCGGTTCAGCTCCGAGTGATTAATTAAAAAAAAATTATTTGTATTAAAAAAATTTGTTCTATCATAATTTAGAATATTTTATGGTACTATAGTATGATAGTCCGAACAACAATTGAAGTGGGTAATAAGATCATGTTAACGCGCGTATTTTAATATGTACTGAACCGAAAAAACCGTTATTTTTATTTCGGTTCTGTTCCGGTTTTCGTTCCGGCAAAAAATAACTGTTTTTCCAGTTTTCGGTTTTCGGTTCAGTTCCAGTTCGAAGCCCTGCCTATACGGTCTTAAATTATTACTTGTCTGTTTTTAAGAAAACTCTCCAATTACTTATGTTTTTTCATCATCTTAAGATCTCAAATTTTCCATTTTTCATGGCACTCTTATAACACATTTGTGGCACCTCATTTGGGAACCATTTTTATAAGCCAATGAAAACAAGTCTTCAATAATAATATATTAAAATTGTAAAAATCATACATGGATTTTTATAACTACAAATAGCTCAATAACATCATGTAAACCACATATGTATATACGTAAATATCTATCAAAATGCAAAATTGAAAAGAATGCAGTAAAATGGCAGATGTTTCAGTATCAGAATCATGAAAAATTTTATATAAAAGAACATATTCTTCTAGGAAAAGTTGAGTCATATATTAGAAAAGAACTCCTTGCGGCAATCTTCTTTTGACAATCAATATTCTATTTAACCAACCATAACAGCAGAGAGCAGTAGAAACTTTACTAAAGAGCCACAGAAAAATTATATATACGCGTATACTTCATAAAAGTACTATTATTATTGTATAAGAAATTAAATAAGAAACATGGCTTGTGATTATAGTATCTTTGACAGTTTTAAACAGGGCAGTATTGAGTTGTTTTTAGTACCAAAATGTTAAATGCACCAACATAAAATAGTATACATTAATTTACATGTTTTTTTAATAACATGAAAACAAACTTCATTTTTTATATCTTGTTTATTTAACATACCGACAAATTTTCAGGAGTTGTAGAGGATATCAAAACAATCCCTTTTTATTAATAAACTCATGTCCTTAAACAAGCCGTTTCAACAGTAGGGCAAACGAAATGACCCCACAAAAATTCAATGAATTTTACCTTTTGGCTGAATTTTTTTATGGAAATGATAGATCAGAGTGTGCTGATCAAAAGTTGTAATGGGTGCAATCTACGAAAATTCATAATTTCTGCTCCAGGGGGCATCGAAACATTTTATGTTTAATACACAATTTTGTGTTTATAATTATTTTTATTTTTATCTACTGAAGGTAGATAAAAATAAAATAGGCACTTTTGAACAAAATTAACAAATGTTATAAAAAATCTAAAAATTTCTTTATTTTGTCTAATGTATGTATGTTTACGGGACACCCTGTATATTTTATATAGTTAAGTTGATTTTATAAATGCTACACTAAATAGGAAAATGTATTTCGCGATAAGAAAAGTTCAATCGTTTTTTATAATACTTATTTCAATTATAAACTAATAATTTTAACAAAATGTTTCCAAAGAGTTTGTCCAGCCCTGGTTTGAGAGAGTTTGTTTTGTTTTTATAAGATGATGAAGTTGAAAGAACAGAATGAAAAGCATATTCATAAGGATGGGTGGTTTCGTATTTGACAAGAAACTAATTTAGTCTTCATATACTATAATAGTCTATTATAACTATAAGTTGATATAATATTATTGATAAAAAAAAGTTTCAATATTGAATTCTTTTATCATTTTCTTCAAAGAAATGTGTTTTCTTTCCTATTTAGTTATGTGCTATTTTATGTTAATTTTTTAAACATTTTATTATTTTACAATTAATAACATACAAGTACTAACTTTTAAATTATGAACATAAAATACAACAAAAAATGTTCAGCTTTTTTAAAATTTTACCCATATTTTTTAAATTATAACAGTTTATTCAATTATTTACTCGAGAATTAATAACCTCTACACATTTCTCTAAAAAAAATTTATAAATGATAATTTAAAGTTTCACAGTAATGCACGTTAGTAAAACAATTATAAAAATATGTTTTTAGCATCTTCATACTCAACGTTGCGTAAAATAATTGTGTATTTATATGTGCATACTACATTCACATCTAAAAAAATTTGCAGTAATGATGTACTTAACGAAGTTAAAAATTGCAGTTTAATTATTTTTTTAATCTTCCGTATCAAAATCGGAAAAATGAACACATAAAATCAACACTGTGTCTATCTGTCACATCATTCTAACCACTGAACCATTAGACCTAGAAAACTGAGATTGGTATAGTTATAGTTAATTGTAGACCAATAATAGACCTGATTTGTAAAAATTAAATTAAAAGTTTTTAAGAGGGAAATGGGTTACAAAAAAATATATTCAATCACAGCAAGTGTGACATCATATGAAAGCTGACAATTCAAGGAATTTAAATATGTAATTGATTTTCTATTATTAAAATCTTCACTTAGCAAATTAAAAAAAAATCGTAAAAATAATTTGTGCCCTTCGAAAGTAATAGTGATAAAAATCTGGAAAAAAATGATCAGCCCTCACAGCACTTACTTTTTTTATTAATTTAAAACTATAGTCTACATCAGAGGTTCTAAAAGGGTTCTCAAACCGAATTTTGGTGGGTTGGAAAAAAAATTAAAAATATTATACACCAAGAAACGCTCAATGGGGAAATGTCACTCACAAGTCTGATAGGTCGCGAAAAGTTTCCATTTTTAAAAGTGGGTCCATATAAGTTTGAGAACCCCTGGTCTACATAATACAAATGGTAAATACATTTTGTTGACACCTTTTTAATAATATTTAAATTGCTATTGCTCTTTGCTGTGTTTTTTTTTTGTTCTTAACTTCGCTAAAAAAACATTAAATCTTTAACGGCAAATTTAATTAACCGTTTTGATACCCATCTCACTAAATAATACTCACAATCAGCTACCAAACATAAAAAATAGGGTTAATATATTTGGCTTCTGAACAGTTCATTTCCTAATCGATTTCTGTTAATGACCTTTACTGTTTAGCATTTCTGTAAGGTCGAATGAAAAAAAAGAAAAGCAAATACGCAAATAGAATTTAATTACAAACGAAAATAAAATTCTTAATCTAATATTCCACGGTGGCATTATTACGAAACTGTTACAATAAAGTCATTATACAGAATCACTTACGTCCATACTAATGCAGTTTGTATATAGTAGATGGAGAGAACAATTCCCAAATGAACATATCTATAGAAAGTTGTACAGTTATGTAAATTAACTGCATACTGTCTGACCGGGATGTACCTTCAAGGAATAAATAAAATACATGTTTCAATTTTCGTTCATCATAATAAAAACAAATTTGCATATAATGTAATACGATCATGTGCAGTATTCTGATGCACTCGATTTACATTTTTATTAAATTTCAATATGTTTGAGAGCGCATCAAATGATGAAAAACAGTTGAGTTGAAGAATAGAAAAATATTGATGAAAATTTAATTTTAGTTATTTATATTACACTAGCGCACCTGCCCGCGGCTTCGTCCGCGTTGTATAATTTTTTTAAATTGGCAGCACAAATAATATTTTAATTAAGACAGACGATGAAATATTAAATCTTTATTTTTTTTATGGATTTTGGCTTCTGGGTGTAGAAGAACCCTGAAGATGTCCATTACAATGTGTGACGAAACGTTGGCCGATAACACGACCAAACCGACGCGGCTTAAACCCAGAAGCCAAGATCCATATCAAGATCACTGCGGAAGCCTTAAAGACTTTTTTTGCATTATATGTATATATACAAAATCGTAAATAACTCGGCTCCTATGAGAGATAGAGTTCCCCCTAAAAACCCCTCCCCTAAAGTACTTTTCCCGCCAGATCGAATGAAATTAATTACAACCCTCCAACCGTGACAGGGAATGATTTTTATTTTATTCATTACCTTTACAAAATTGTAAATATTTCGTATCTTAGTCAAAAATCACAAAAACCCACCCCCGGTCTACCCCTGTAGAATCTCAAAATGTTTGTTTTAATAGATACTATTTTGCCCGATTTTATCTTTATAACTAAAGCAGCTATGACTTTTGGGAAATGTTGAAAGTATTTTAGGTTTCAAGTAAATCCGACCAAAAAATATTTTTTCCCATTCAAAATTTTACACCTCCTTTTACCACCGTAGGGATTAAATTTCTAAAAATCCTTTCTTAGTGAGTGCTTACATCATAAATGGAAAACACCCCTGAAATTTCACGTTTCTAGGACCAGGAGTTTGGGCTGAGTGAGTGAGTAAGGACAAACTTTTATAGATTGATAATAATGCATAGGTCAGCTTTTAGATATGGATACATCGTTTTGGTCATCAATTCAACTAACATTTCGTGAAAAAACTTTCCAAAGAATTGTGAAAGAATTCGCTCTCAACCAAAACCAAACTGAACTACTTTTACAGGGTGCAGAATTGTGTTATGTTATCTATGGATTTGATTTGCTGAATTGCTAACATACATAAGAAGTTTTTTTTCCATTTGTTTGCGAGTATTTTTTATAATACCGGGTAATAATGATACAAATAACTAAATGAATCCAAAAAAACTTCATTCTGTTTTCTTTACAAATGGTTTTTCCAGTATAAAACAACTTATATAATAAACAAAAAAAACACTGTGTAAAGCAACACGGAAGTATACTGGACAGTGTTATGTACTAATGTATTTATCAACCCACACATAAAGCTCATTTCGAGATATCAACGTTTGTGATTTATTGGAAAAAGGCAATTTGGCGTTTGATTGGTTAATTAATTAGTTATGTACAATTGTACATATCTTTTAATAAAATCTGGAAAATATTGTTTTTTTATAATCATTCTTTCTTAAACTAAATCGTCATTTTTTCAGTTTTTGTGTTTATAATTTAAATAGAATTTTAATAGCTGTGAGCTATTTTTTGTATTATTTTGATTGTATTTATTAATAACTCAAAAATTTAATTTTTATGGATTGATACCTAAGTGCATAACAATGTTCAACTATATATTGAAAATTATACCTAACTAAAAAATCCGTTTTTTTCAATTCAATTATCGTTTATTTGAAAAATCTCCTTATTAGGTATTTAGATCCTAAACATTGACATTTAAAAATTTTATTTAAAATTACTAGTTTTCTTAATATATTTTAATCCCAATAGACATCGTCCATGTATAGTCGCATTCAGAAGTGGTCGACCAGTTTTCATCCAAATTCGCATATCACAAACTTATTGTTAGTAAGCTCCTCCCATTTGATTATTATAATATTTAAATCATTTCTACATGAACCAAAAAAAGATAAATATTTTCAAACTCATTTAACTTGATAAAAAAGTACTTTTCGTTTATAGTACTCATATAAAATCTATTGAAAATTATATAAGCAAATTTTGTGGCAAAAAATATTTGATATTTCGAATTTTAGTATTTAAATATGTTAAAACTTGATATAATTAATGAAATATTTGTATATTTGTGTTTTTATTTAAAATTATGGTACTATATAAATTCCCTATATATAGAAAAAGATAACCGATGATGTTGGTCTTAATATTTTGGAATCTGTTGTAATTGATTCTGACCTTTAGGACAGCAGACGACTTCTGAAGCCTATAGTACATATATTACGTATATTTAACAATACAACACAATAAAATAAAAAAAACATCTGTATTACAGCAATAACCAGTCTTCTGTTTAGAAACATCTCAACAAAAAAAAATATTTAGCACAATTACATATCTCATATAATATGTCGCACATCGTAATTATACATGTACTATCTGCATAATTACAAAAATCAAAAATGATACACAGCCAGTTACTTTCTCTGCCGGTTAACATTTCACATGTGACACATCAGACCTCTATGCAAGATGCATGACGCAAAATGCGCTCAATAGCGTTTTTATTGAAAACCGTTGGTTCGTTTTACTACGCTCTGCATAGTTGTACTTTTGAAGAGCATTAGTCAAAGCTTTGACATGTGTATTTTCATACTTTGGTAGTTCAAAATACTCTGTTTGAAAAATATTAAGTTACTCTATACTCTATACACTCATAGCGATTTTTTTTTAATGTCAATTGCAACGTTATATTTTGTATTGTCCGGTATTTTAATGAAACTAATAAACTTTGTTTTTTTGTTTTGTTAGCTAACAAGCACTTTAAAAGGGGTATTAATTCTGTGATGCTATCTATGGATTTGTTTTGTAATTTAAATCATTGATACTTCAGTTTGTCAATCGCCGTACACGCGATGAAACTTCAAGGGAATAAGGCATGCTGCCTAATTTTTAAAAACTATTTTATGATGATTTTACGTGTCTCTTATTTCCAAAAAAATATTTATTTTTGCAGAAAATAAAAGTTTAATCACAAAAATTTACTCTTTTAAAACTAATTTTGAATTTGACGTCAAAACGCTCGTAGGTGTCATGGCGCATTTTTGACGTCACGCCTATGTAAACACTCCTTGTCAACAATAATAAATCCTTGTTTCATCGCTAACGTTTCTCGGTTTTAGTTTTAATAGTTAAAGTTTTAAAGTAGAATTGTCAATTTGTTTTTAAGATGGGATAAAGTAATTTGAAATATTGACCTAATACGATCCAATTTTATTCATTATAAAAAAATAAATTGATATACAATCTTTTTTTGGGTAGCAAACTATAAAATATATAGGTACATACATCTATACTAATATTTTAAATTCGAATGTAACTCTGTCTGTATTTGTTTGATACTTTTTTACGGCTAAACTGTGAAATCGCGGGTAATAATATGTATGTATATAAAAGAATTAAAATACGCTTAAGAAAAAATGTAAATAATAGATATTTTATACAACTATACATTTTCATTAGATAAATAATTATTTATAACAGATTTTAAACACCCCATTTATTACACATATTATTATTTATTATGATGCATTAACATATTGATTAATTTCTATTTTATGTAAATGCATAAAGATCTGGAAAATTGCAAAATATTGACTATAAAAATTCTTCATAAATCTTTCGTAATTTTCCTGATTTTAAAATTTCTAAAAAATAATTTATAAAAAATATCGATTTAATTTTTTTGATTCAAATCTTTATAGAAATTGATAATATATTTTCTTTTCAACTGAATAAAATGGAAAAAAAACTTGGGTATTATTTCTATCAATATGAATAACGACAAGAAATATAAAATAATGATTTTTATATCGTTAAAAAACATCAAATAAAAAATCGCAGAACATGTTAAACGTTAAAAAGTCGTGTACCTACATAAAAACATTTATATAAATAAATAAATAAATATTTTAAAACGAAAATTTAGTTTATGTAAAAAAATAATTTTTTTTTAAATATAAATGTTTTATATTTTATGAGTTTTTAGAAGACTAACAGCCAAATATTACCAAGCCATACACCCCAATTTATTTTAATTAAAAATATTTTTTCTCTTAAAAAATATTCCAATAGAACTTTCACTTATTTGTATCAAATATAAAAAACAAACAACACTATATTTGCTCTTCAAAAGATTTATTTACTCATATACTATACACATTTTCATATATTTCTGTATGTATATTTATAATATACATTTTATGACTTTAAAGTCGAGAGCTATAACGATGTGCAAATATATGATTGAATATAAAATTTACATTTTTTCCGTTCACGGATGTCACATCCTAATCTTTTCTCCGACATTTGAGTTTCGCATTATTTTCCCATAAATTTTTTTGCAGACATATATTTAAAATACATTAATATATGTATATCCACAAAAATCTAAAATAGCTTACTTTTTTTGATAAATATGTACAAAGTAACTTCGTTCTAACGCTCTTGATCGGTTTAAAAATGTAGAATCATAATTTTATTACCTATATTATATAGAAATAAAAAATTACATACGTTATGTAGGTTATGGACTTGAAGCATTTTTCTCGATTTCTTGACGATTTTTAATAATAACGATATTTAATAATAACCCCGAAATTCCAAGAGTCTATGCTAAATCTTTTTGTTTCAATATTTTGTTTTCATCTAATTTTCGTAAAATCGCCATTTTTCCGCTAAAGAGATGGTCAACACTTGCATGAAGAATTTTGACAAAAAGTTTTCGTTGTCAACACAAAAGGTGTTTTTTTTTTGCGCATTATAAACGAGATCTTTGAGCGTTAAAAACGAAAATATTAATTTATGTGTCGGGGTCGGGACCATGGTAAAAGCACGTATTACACGAAATAGCACTATAAACGGGAGCGTTGTATCGAAGTTTCACTGTATATTGTATACGTGTATTATTATTATTACTGTTTTTATCTACTATACATGAAATATTTATGATCCGTTTTTTTTTTAAATATTATCTATTCTATGGTATACGTATTTATCAGAAAAATACCAACTGCATTTCTGTTTTAAATCGTCGCAATATTAAACCTAGTGGCGCCATCTATGAATGATAAGCGAAAAACTTACAAATACATGATTTCAGATATAATTTTTTTATTAATATTACCTACAACGGCTACAACCTCCACAGATTCACCTTTAATTAATTTTATTCTCTGTAGTAACTGTATAACATAACGTTTTAATGAAACCATAATTAAATAAATTAGATTCATATGCATGATGCCTTATAATTAAAAAATGAAGCAATATCAATTGATAGATGTTATTGAAGATAAAATTACATATCGTTTTATTTCGTTCGATAAATACTGTAACATGTTACAATTATCGAAGGACGTTAAAGAAAATAACGTAATATGTTATAAGAAAGTGTAATATATATGTATGTATACATGAACAATTTTATTTCTAAATCAGCAATGATTTATCTCAAAGACATAATATAACATCTGAAGAAATAAACGAAAGTGAATTTGGACACGCCTTAGCAATGCTCTCGATTTTCAGGATAATAAATAATTTTTAACTTTTGGTCAGTATCCTTTCTATAATTATATTATAATTATAATAAGATACAGGCACCAGTCTTGGCCGCTATAAGAGCAAGGTTTACTGTTTTTGTGTTTGACGGGATTCTTTTTTGTAAAAAATATATGTTACTAATAAAATAGGTAACTCGTATTTAATCAATTTAATTACCTAAGTTCGCAAATATAGTTTTTTTTTTAAATTATAGCCTTTTATTTTGTTTATGTTTTTTGCTAGCTAGCAAGCACTTTCAAATGAGATATCAAACTTATATGACAGTTCTTTTGGAGTTTGTTGATGACTTTGACAAGTTTCGCGCACGCGTTGTAGGTAAATACCAACGGTATTAAAACAGTGGTGATGTTATAAAAATTATTTTGTACGGTGAAAGATGCCAACTGTGTTACAATTAGTTGAAGTGTCACTGCTCTAAATTCTATAACTAATCCATAGATACTAGTAGGAGAATTAATACCCCATTTGAAATTAATTGCTAGCTAGCAAATTTTGCTAGCTCCTTTATAATACCGGACATAAATGTAAAATATAATATGCACATTATTTTTTAAATCTTAATATTCGTACCAACATAAAAAACAATTAATCTTTTAAGATATATCACTGAAGAAATAAACGAAAGTAATTTTCAGACACGCCTAAATGATTTCGTTTATACACATAATAACGTGTAGTTATACGTATAGTCATCGAAATTCACCTTACGTAATAACTAAACATGAACTTGCTAGCAGAATGTATGCGTTACATAATATGTAGTTCACAAAATACATATTTTATTTTGTCATTTGTGTATGTGGGCATGGTGCATATCTGAACGCGAAATCGTGTCTGTGTGCCTGCGGAAAAGTCAGTTATTATTTAATTATAACCCATACAAGTGGGTATTCTGTTTCATTTTTAAACATTTGATCGCAATTTTTTATTTTATTTCTTATGTGTTTTTTGGAAATAGGTAATAAAAAACTTGATTTTAGAATGTAGGACGGTTTAGTTTTGCAATTTAAAAAAAATTTGGTTTATTACTTTATACAAATTATTGGGTAGTATTTAATTTAATTATACTTCGAGCATTAAATATATTGTATTTGAGCAATAACATTTTTCGTTTTGAGCAATAAAATTTTGTTTTGCGCAATAATATTTGCGTTCATTATTATTGTATAATTTAATTTATTTTAATTTTATAAATTTTATTTTCTTGGGGAGGGGATATTCCATCAAAACATCAATTCTGTACGATTTATAAAATATTATATAAATACACAATATTCCTCAATTAGTACAAATCTCACCAACCTAATACACATCTAGCCATTTTAAAAAGCAATTTTTTTTTATGTGTCATTTTATTTCTTTAATGAACAAAAAGTATTTTCTTAACGCTAGTTTATATTAACTATTGCTAAAACACAAAAATACTGTTCAATATTGTTTACAAATGCTATAATAGTATATTAAGTGTTAGAATAATAGTTCATTTAATGCTCTTCACTATTTGTCATTTCATTTAAAATAAGCGCGTTTAATTTGTTCCCCAAATTATTTACTTTAAAATATATTAATAGTTGCATGGATAAAATAAATCATTTGTATTATTATTATCATTTCAAAGAATCTTAAAAATATCACTGTTCGTATCCAAATGCAAAATAAATATTTATTTACAATAAATATACATTTTAAATTTAAATTAGATCTTAAAAAATACTATCATATTAAACACCTACATATAGGTTCTAACAAAATTTTCTTTCTCATTTCAGACATTCATGCTAGTATGTTTAGCCATCTCCTTTGCGAGTGTGTTATCAGCCCCAACGGAACTGGAAGTAGTGCCAATAGACATGGTAGTGCGAGTGTCAGATGAACCTATTGAAGAAACGGCAAGATCAAAACGTTCCGGTTCCGGCGACTTCTTCGGCGCGATAAAAAATAAACTCACATCAGGTGTTCAGCAAAAGTTGTCTTTGATTTCTCACGCTAGCAGTGGAGGGAACAGCTATGGAGGACATGGAGGAGGTGGATATTATGAAGAAGCTCCAGCGGTAAGATTTCTTTTGGGAAGCCACTTTTCACGTAAATCGACAAATTAAAATTAATTCTATAAAAACGGTATAGAGGAGGCCAATAAAACTTTAGAAAAACATTCTATTATATTGAAACTATATTTACAAAAAAATTAAGAAAAGCTTAACCGTTTTTTCTATTTTTAGTTGATTTTTATATCCGGTGATATATGTATTTTCCATTAAAACCAATGGGAGCGTTCACGTCTGACTAATAAACGGAACAACGAGCTTTGATTGGTTGATTCATGGAATTTCTGGTGGAATGTACCAAAAATTAAAAGAATGTCATTTTTTAAGCGTATAAGGAAGTGAGAAAAAAGTAACCAGAAAGAGATAGAAACTAGTGACCAGGCTAACCAAAGAACTTTTATGTTCACTTCATGTTGAGTGTTTCTGCTAGAACACTAGTTTCTACCACTTTCTGGTTACTTATTTCTCACTTCCTTACACGCTTAAAAATGACATTCTTTTAATTTCTGGTACATTCCACCAGAAATTCCATGAATCAACCAATTAAAGCTCGTTGTTCGGTTTCTTGGTTAGACGTGAACGCTCCTATTGTTACTCATAAACAGTGTAGTGAATCCTTTTGAAATTTATTGTAGTATATTATCCAGTTCGAAAGAACCTAATCATAAAACTTCTTAAAAAATACGTGCCAAAATAATCTGGCATGTTTTGTGAACATAGTTCTTTTGAAAGACTGATACAGCATAACTATACTATACTGAAACAGCATCTAAATTAAAGAGATTTAAAGTTAGATACTTTTCTATTAAATGAAACTTGCATTTTGCAAACATTTTTAATTATGATAAATTAAAAATTGTAAAATAATTTTCAAGTATTAAATAAAAATATCTATGACTAAACCAACAGATTCAGAACTTTCTTTCCATTGTTTTTGACAAAGTCATAAAATATTTACTATATATTTTCTTACGTACATCTATTTGTCAATATATATATTTTTACATTAATAATTTCACACGACATTATTACGTAGTACCTACATAGTTTAATAAACTCATATAAAAAAGCTTTTAAAATGCTCTATAATATATTGTATTTATTCTACATCTGACACTTCGCAATCCATCTGATAGAATGATTGACATTAGACCGAGACACTGTCATTTATCATGTTATATTGACATTTTAGACAAATAAGAAAAACTTTATGAGAAAAAATCACGTTGGTGGTATTTAACAATATAATATACAATTTATAACAATGACAAAACATTAAAAGACATATTTATCAAAAGTAAAACATTATAGTGCAGTTAGAAAGTTAAACTACTGTTAACCATATTGTTGTAGGAACAAGAAAGAAATGCAAATGTTTTTATTTAGGGTGAAAGTTATTTTTTTTAAATTATTTATTTTGTTTTGAGTTCTTTTACCTAAAATGTCTAAAATTAAATAAACGATTAAATTATTTATTGATTTGTTCCATTCATTATGCATCGTTAGTTTTCTATAAATTTGAACGTATAAGATACTGGCACCAGTTATGACCGCTATTAGAGCAAGGTTTAGTGTTTTGTGATTAACGGGCTTTTCATGAACTTATATTACTAATAAAATAAGAAACTCTTTATTTAATCAATTTAATTACCAAACTTCGCAAATATAGTTTGTTTTTTAAATTATAGCCTTTTATTTTGTTTATGTTTTTTCTCCAGTAATGGATAAAATATAACCAGTAATGAGTACGCAGTGATGGATATTTACAAAAGATATAAATAAAAGAAGCGTCAAATTTGAAACAATGTAAAGCAGTTACTATGATAATATAATAATTAATTAATAAATTATACTGATAATTAGTTTAAATGACCATCATTTTGACACCTATTGACCGAACATCAAATCACGCTGTAACACAATTAAATGTATATAGATTAATATTCAGAAATGCTAGTTATCAAATATCAACAAATATTTCTAATTCAGTACATTTAATTAAAAAATAGCCATTACTGGGGTCATACCCAAGACTGGTGCCAGTACCTTATGTAGAAATGTTACCGTTTTTATATAAATGTCATAAAACTATGCACATATATTAAGAAGTGCAAATATAATATCAAAGATCTAATTATAATTAATAATACCCTCAAAGACAATTGACTTTAAATCAAACGTTAATCCAAATATTTTTTTTGTAGAAATATCTCTCATTAAATATTATATGTTACGCCATGCGTATAACAATCCTGAATATAGCAATGCAATTTTAAAAAGCTAAATATTTATATGCAACATTTAATTCTCATTAATTAACGGCTCTCTTTAACAATAACCACTTTTCACTTTTTACATCGTTAAACAAGTTACTTTAACTTGCTCCGATCACATATCTACCGGTTTGAATACAAATTAATATCATTAAATGGGTTGAACAAATATCACATTTCCCGAATGGAATTTTTTATAGATGCAGTTACGTATATCAGGGCTGGACAGTTATTTTTTCACAAAAAACTGGATGAAATATTATGACAAAGGAAAAAGTTGTCGTGAGTAATAGCGAAAAAAATTATTCAAATAATAATAAAAAAACTATAAAATATGAAAATACCTGATGGATAAAAAAAATTACATTAACTTTGGAATGATTTTAATTAAAATTATCGTTATATTGGTTTGGTATTATGTATATCAAATCAGCTTTAAGTAAAATATATCAAAATATATTATAATATTTTTCAACTATAACTTAACTATGACAAATTATTATTACAGTTATTAAAATAAAAATATATAAAGTTAAGCTACAAACACTTGATTTATATATTTTGGCTTAAATTTTGAGAACGTAAACATTATAAATTCCGCTTTAAAATTATAACAAATAGAAACTATCGTTTTTGTGAGCTCAAAAAACAGCTAAAATATTAATATCGGTTTGAAAATTTACATATCCACTAAACTGACTGTAACTACTAAACCCCTAAATAAATAATTTGAATTTTAGTACATAAAACTAGACTATATAGCAGATATTTAAAGGCTATTTCAAAAAGTAACTAAAATTTTTTAAGTATTGTGTCACTCAACAGTAAAATTTTTTATCGATTTATTGTAAGTAGGTACTTAAATAAAATAGCAATAATTTACATTCAATTAGATAAATAAAAAGACTTCATCTGCACATAAGATTTCAATAAGGCCGCTGTTCAACTTTTACCGACCCTTGGACTATTAGTAACACATGTTCTTAAATGATTAGTGAACATATATATTATTACCCATAGTACCTAATAACTATGATTATGTCACTCGATTTTATGTTTACTTTACTAAATGTTATTTACTGTTAATGTTTTAATAGAAACATTTTTCGAAACATGTTAAATCGTTATTTTATTCTACATACAAATTCTCAAGATTTGTAGATATAAACATTTTGATGTAAATTATATTTTAATTTAAATCGTAAACAAAATATGTTAGTTCAAATAATATTTATATCAGATATAATATGTGGTTACGCTTCCTTCCGTATAATTTTGTAGCTAGTAATCTTACTGTTTTTTTATTTTATTTTATTTTAATTTGAAAGTAACTTTCAAAACAAGAATCTCTCTTCCTATGAAATGTATACACATACAAACATTCTGATACCAAATATCAAATAAAATAAATTATATCAGGATATAAACATATTTATCGATATCTTCTTACATAATTTTAAAAAAATATTTCAATTTTGTATAAATAAAAATAAAACACTGCAGTAAATAATGTAAATATCATTGAATAAATAAATAAATTACGTTTTATATTGAAGCCCCCAAAAGCAAGATTTAATAAAAATTTTAATATAAATTAACATTGTTTTTAGGGTTCCGTATCTGGAAATGAAAAAATGGAACCCTTTTATCATTGTTGTTTGTCTGTCTGTCCGTCGAAACCCTTTTTCTCAGATCGGTCAGAGGTATCAAATTGAGTTTAATATCAAATACTAAGGTTTATAGCCTCATAGTCCAGTAAAAAATTCAAGTTTCTAACTCAATGTAATAAAAGATAGGCTTATAGGGCATTTCCCGTTGACCTAAAATCTTTAAATTTGGTGCGAAGTAAAGGAAAAAATTCAAAAATCCTGAATTTCAAATTTTATGTGAAATTATTATGTGACAAACTTAATATACAGTTTCTTTCATACAGCCTCTACGTAAAGACGCCTTGAAAAAAAAAAGTTTCATATTATAACGGTACGGAACCTTCAAGGTGCGAGTCCAACTCGCAATTGTCCGTATTTTTTATTTCAATTTTAATATTCTAATTGCAAGTCAAAAAATGAGAACAAGTATTCATGTCACATTATTAAATTACAATATAATAATTTTGTAGTAGTAAATTATATTTAACTCAATTTAGTTATATGTAAAATAAGTTGACTTTCGTTTTTAAAGGTTAATATGAAATGTATGTTACCATCTACTTAAAAACAATTTAACTGTTCTGTTATTACTTTTGTGTTTTATGGCTCGTTTAATATTCGATAGTCTAACTAAATTACTTTACATTTCAAATATAATTACATAAAAATGTGTATAAATTTGGAAATAGTTTCATTGGCAAAACTTAATGGTGTATGACAATCTTTATATATAGTATTTTATACATTATTTTTTTCTACTTTATGTTCTTATGTACAAAATATATATATATCATTAACCGAATTAATGACCATATATGGAATAAACTTTAACACAGTCTAATAGGTTAGTGAATTTTGACCTACAAAACATTTCATTTGTAAATTTTTCGACTGATGTCACATGTCAGTGTCATAAACATTTTTTTCTTGAGCTCAACAAACAAATAATTTACATACTTTTAACCCCTGAACTTTTGTTCAATTTTTATTCATTTATTGTTTATTATTATACAAATTGCAAAAACATAAAATATAAATAAATGTATGGATTATAAATAAATTAATCCAATCATAATCCAATTAGTTACACAGAATGGTCCGGTTTGGGATACAGATGTAATTATAAACAAAAAATTTGTATGATTGTTTCGTTTAACAGAGTAGGTAGCAAAATAGTCATTTTGGGATCAATTTAGATAAATTTATAACTGAAGAACTGTAAGACCTAGGCACAAACTTTGTACAATTAATTTGTATGTATAGGTAACATTATGACACACCAAAATAATGATAAAAAAATACCACATATTGTAGTTACTTTTGGAGAAAAATGTGATTTTCATAAAAAATTTCAAAAAAATAAAATAAAATTTATAGTCACCGTATTATCGAGAACATAAAAATAAATAAAACCTATTTGTTACAGTCTTACGATCACAAATCGTTCGACTTCTTAGGATTGAAAAAATCCATCTTCAACACCCTCCTGCAAGCCGTGAAAGCTATTAAAGGAGGTGTAATTGCCATCAAGGGTCAACTGATCAAAGGAACTGGACAAATCGTGAGCACCAAGGGAAAAATTATCGCCACCAAAGGAGAAGCAATCAGTAACTACGGCAGACACCTCGTCGAACACGCTTTCGTTGCTAAGCCCGAAGTACATCAATCGAATCCGATCAAACAGCACTTTGCCCAGCATCTTGGAGGACTTTCCGCTATTCCAGGTGATTAAAATGTCTTTTTATTTAAATTTTAACCTAGTCTATAAATGCTCTATTTGATTTATACAGAATTTAAAAAAAAGGACTTATCGTAAATTTAAAGGGCGTATAGTTCTGACTAAAATAAATCTCATAAACATGGTTTTAATTATTATTAATTTTTATTTTAAATTAAATATTCACATTACAGTTTCTATTTACCTTTAAAAGATTCATATCTCTGAAAGATAATTTGCAGATCCACTTTTTTATTTATTTTTGACAACAAACAAAAAATAATAAATTAATTTGGAAAAATTGTTGGAATCATGTTATTCATTTAATAAATTAAATATTTATATGCTATGTTCGACGGTGTAAAAGTAAAAATGGAATAAATGAAAATTAATTAATTAATTAACAAGTAGATTTGTAAATAATGAAATAGCAGATATATTTTTAATTGCAAAACAATAAGAATTTATTATATACAAGCATTTCTATGTAGAAATAACTTATTTCTTAAAACGCCAAAATTATTAACTCCAGTTAACAAACGGTTTAGCAAATCGATATTTTATATTGTTTCCTCTTAAATACGAAATTTATAAATAAATATTTTATTTATATTTTATTTTAGTCGACAGAAAATTGAATTTTATTTTTTCTGAAAAGCGAACATAAATAATTTTGGTAACCAAACCTCTTATACACACATCATTTATTTTCCATTCAGAGAAATATCAATTATATGTACATATAAAACTTTGTTATTTTCCCAGGGAACAGGGTTGGATTTTTGGCTTGCAGAACTCAAAACTACATTTAATTATTATTGAACCCTGATAAACTAAAATTTTAAATCCACAGTAAAATTATGTTTATTAAATCCACATGAGAGGGGGCTGATAGGACTTTAGTCCTAGGGCTCAGGACAACGAACAAATAAAAAACTCATTAGTCACGTTCACGACTGACCAAAAACAGTGAATAACGAGCTTTGATTGGTTGATTCATGGAATTTCTGGTGGAATGTACCAGAAATTAAAAGAATGTTAAGCGTGTAAAGAAGTGAGAAAGAAATAACCAGAAAGAGATAGAAACTAGTGTTCTGGCAGAAACGCTCAACATGAAGTGAACATAAAAGTTCTTTGGTTAGCCTGGTCACTAGTTTCTATCTCTTTTTAGTTACTTCTTTCTCACTTCCTTGCATGCTTAAAAAATGAAATTCTTTTAATTTCTGATACATTCCACAAGAAATTCTATGAATCAACCAATCAAAGCTATATTTTTTTTATATTGAAAGATCTAAAAAAGGTCATTTAAACATACCGAAAAAACCTGGTCGAAAAAAAATCTTAGAGGACCCGTTAACAATACCAGTCTGGGGACCCGTGATAGGATATGGGGGCCATGATTAAATTTTTATTTTTCCATTACTTTGGGCTCTTCCCTATAGAGTTAATAATACTCGACGAACTAATAAAAAAACCTTATGTAAAAAGTTATAGCAGAAATAAGTTTTAGTTTAAAATTGGCAAACATTACAGAAAAAAGTTTAAAATATAGAAAGGCATAAATTCAAATTCAAATTTACATAATTCAATCTACATGACTATTCCTCGTATTGTATTTAAAGTAAAACATTTGTAAGAGGAGTTCAAGTGAGATACAAACAACTTAATAACAAACAACTTTTTCATCTATTTTAGATTGCCAAAATAATTCGTTACTACCTTTCACTGCAAACGTTCTTTCACTATATACGTAGAATCCTTTATAGCGGAAGAATGCACTAAATAGTATCAATTTTCTAAACCAGTTTGCAGATCAAAACTGCACACTTATGCAATAAATTGAATTTTAGAAACTGAAAACATAATTCGACTGCGGTTGACAGATTTCTATAATATTTGAATTGAGGATATGAGATATAATCGCCTACCCTGAGAACCTCGGGCATTTTGTAATCTCATCGGGTCTATTCGATATATGTATATTATATATAGGTTTCATGTATCGATTACTAAATTAATGTGCAGGATGTTATACTGATTTACTTTCAATAGAAGTCTATGAAATGCAATTATTATACAATAATTTATATAGATATTAACAGTAATCATGAAAATGGAAACATGTTTAATGCAATAAATACAATTTGAAATAGAAATTTGCACATAGTCATAATTAATATACATATACCATATTGTTTTATTCTGAAAATGTTTGCACAATTATTTATAGTTCGTATAGTTTCATTGCATTTACTTATTAGTTTTTATGAATCGGATTTCAAATATTATTGTCTCAAATAATTACTTTCTTGGACATTTTGAGGTATTAATACTAACCTAAAAAATAAAATAAAAAAAATATGAGTGTGGCTGTGTCGGGATGCACAGTCGAGGAATTGACATGAATACGTTTCCAAATCTTAAGTCATATTTAAAAAAATTAATAAAAAAATTAAACACGTTACTGCGTAGAGAATATATGTATATTCTAAAATATTGCTATTTTTGTTTCCATTCAAATAATTAATATTTAAGCCTTGGCACTTTATAGAAACGGTGTCCGTCAGCGCTTCGACTTTGCAAATCTATTATATGTGATTCAATACAAGTGGCATTTTAGCTACGTCGAAACGCAGCGGCGTTTTTTATTGAATCGCACATAATAGATTTTTAATTTCGAAGCGCTGGAGGATACCGTTTCTGTAAAGCGCCAAGGCTCTACAAGCAAAATTGAAGAAATATGAATTTTACTTTATTTTTATTCATATTTTAAAAACTTTCATCAAAAAATCAAAAACAATATACTGTTATTATTGTTTCAATTAAATAAATTAATATTTACAAGAGAAATCGTAAAAATACGAAATTTACTTTTTTTAATTATATGAAGTTTTTCATTCATTAAAACTGGTTAAATATTTTGATTTGTACTTGCACCTCATAGATCTAATCAAAATCTATAATTTGAGACCAAAACCTGGGTTGTAGCTGCTCTAAATGTCGAGATAAACTGATTGAAAATTTACGTTAGCGCGTATAATGTTCAAGATTTTTTGAAGTGTCATCCAGTATCTTATATAAAACACTGGACGTAATTCTCTTAAAAAACATATAGTTATTATCCTTGAGTTTCTTTAAGAAAACAGAAAATCTTCCACAATAAATTATTCTGTAATAAATCATTGTAATAAGGTAATAAGATAATATTATATTTTATACTACATGTTAAATAAATAAATAAATAAATAAATAAATTCAGTGTTATTGAACATAATGTAGCACACACTCTTCATTTACTTTCTCATCAATGTCTTTTAAATAATACCTACATTTATTCATTTTTTCTATATCCTTTCGCTGTCTAACATAAATGATTAATATAAATATTTTGCTTAAATTTATTAACATATTAACTTCTTTCGACCATAAATATTAAAAAAACGAATTTAATTGCATATCTTATGCAGCAAATTATGTTCTTATTAAATTGATTAGTTTAAGTTTCTAAATTGAATTCTATATTTCCTTATTTAAATATTCAAAAAGTTTATATTTATCTGTTCTGAAACGATTGTCTAAAGGGAAAAACAAAAATGGTTTCAAATAATTGGAAAATAATTTACATATCGGACATTTTTTTTGTTTTCTAAAACGTTAAGTACCAACAATTTAAATAATTTCAATAGTTAATTTCATCGCAAATGGAAAATCGAAATTTATAGGAAGAGGAAGAGGAAATACACATGCATGATAATATATTTTTATTGCACTTATTAATTATAAAATTTACATGTTCGTATTTTAAATAATATTTTTTTAATGAATAATATGGAACATTAAATATTATGACATGAACCATGTGTTAGAAATATTAATATACGTTATTACATATTAAACATCATTCATTTCACACTAATTTAAAAATTATATCAGATAATGCTAATTTAATACAATACACAATAACCCAACTGTTTTTATATCAAGTTTCATAATTACGGATATTCAATTTTGTAATTGAAGTATATTATTTGTACAGCAACGAAGGTCATTACCTTTAGATGCTACGAAATAAATGTAGGTACCTACACATACTTTCACTAATGAGTTTCGCTATTTTTATTTGATATTTTTCACGGTTTTTATTGCCTCCTTTGGAAAGGTATTAGAATAATCAATAGAACTTATTTATTTCATTTGGTTTGAATAATTAATGTAATTTTACGGGTTATTTGAGTGTGTAGTTGTTTACTTTATTATAAAAAAAGGTAATTTGTGCAGTGCAAATAATTGTAAAAATGTATAACATAAAAAAATGCAAAAATTGTAATATGTTTTTTTCTCATTCAAACCACAAATTGTGCAGTTATCAAATTTCCCCTCATGTGGACATTTATGGTGACGGCAATTAAATTTTGCTAATCATCGAAGCTGTAAAATTTCGTTCTTATACTTTTAGTGTTAATTTCGCAACTTAAATCACCATTTCGACTAATGTATTGTCATATTTATATAGAAGTGAAGTCCGAAAATTTTAAAATAATGATATAATATCTGTAGAATAAGAGAAATGTAATTCATAATATATTAGAATTTATTACTTTAATGCCCGGTATTATAAATAATTTATTCGAGTGCAGAAGCAAATTAGCTTCCAGCTAACGCTATCTACTAGGCACTGAATATAAATGACAACACATCACAGATGTAGCGAATGAAATCGTACATGTGATAATTTTGATCCATGCGCGTATTAAGTATAAATCAGCGACTTAAAATTAGTGCTGCCAAGTGTACCTCATTTATTACCACTGACATAACAATTTGACACCTAGCAGATAACGTTAGCTGGAAGATAATTTGCTTTTACACTCAAGCGAATTCTTTATAATACCGGATATAAATCAGAGAAAAGTTGTTATTGACTTTAGATACTTTATTCTATAATTAAGGTCAGAGAAATGGAATATGATCACTAATTTAATTATATATCAAATATAGAATGCAATTTGAAATTATCAAGTTAAAAATTATATAATAATATTTAGTTTAAAATTTCACAATAATTACATACATACTCGATTATAATAAAAAAAGTAGTAGTAATAGTAATGTAATATATCACAAAAACTGATAAAAATACTCTATTTATTTTTTTTACACATATAGTTATGTAATACTACTTTCAAAACATTATATAAAATCAAAGTTCACATACGATTGATTTACAAATACATATATTTAATCTATAAAAACATATTTAATTCAATACACAAAAAATTATCTTACAATAAATATAATTTTTTAATAAATAGGTACATGGTTACCTACATACATATTTCAGTCAAGTTACATTTGTTCAATTTTAAATCATTTTAATTTTATGAATCCTACATAACTTAGAATTGTTACGATTCGTTCGCTCGCAAAGCATTTTAAACTAACGCAATTTATCCGGTATTATAAACGAACTAGCAAAATTTGCTAGCTAGCAAGCACTTCCAAATGAGGTTTCAAACCTATCTGACAGTTCTCTTTAAATTTCATGAAGTGTTTGACAGTTTTCGCACACGCATGATATGTAAACACCAAAACTATTAAAACAGTGACGATATTATGATTATTATTTTGTACGATCAGAGTCGCTAACTGTGTTACAAGAAGTTGAAGTATCACTGTTCTAAATTCCATAGAATTAATACCCCATTTGAAAGTGATTGCTAGCTAGCCAATTTGCTAGCTTCTTTATAATCGCGCCATATTGTACTTTTTGGTAATCTAAAGATATTATATATTTCTAAATACTTATCACTTCTTCTTGTTCAGTTATTACCCACTGCAATATTTAACGTAGCATTGACCAACAAAAATCATAAAAATTAACATAAGCCTCTTACAACGATATTTTTAAAAACGAATCAATATTCTAGAATACATCTATATCAACTAAATAAATCACAACTATAACTATAGTAGGTATGTATGTATATAAAACCACATTCACTCTTGAATATAAGTTCAATAAAAAATCTAGCGAAAACATTTATTAGTTGCAAACTTCTAACTTTCTCATGTTTATATTTTTTCCAGCCGGTTTCGCGCACCAGTCTGTTGGCTACAGCGCGGGACATGCTAGTCCGGCCGTGGAGCACTACGCCGTAGCCGCCGGCCCCAGCCACAGCGCGCCTGCAGAGTCGTACGGAGCACCTTTACAACCACATTACACATCGGCGTATCTTCCACAAAACTATGGTGCCGTTGAAGGTATTTTTACTACAACAACTATTTAAAGTTGATTGTTAATAGTTACCATCCGTTAGGCGAGCAGATTACGTACGTAAACTACTCTTTTAAAAACTATTACAACTTAAATATACCCCAAGGTATATAAAGACAAAGTAGTCTCAACAATTCCTTGACCAATCAGCGTTGGCGCGGGAATTGACGTCATCTGGGGGATGTATTCAAATACTATAAATGTATAATAGAATATCAATTACACAAAATTCCTTTTATTCTTGTTTTCGTATTTTTTTTATATTTTAACAACACATAAGTACAAATTCAACATAGCAAAATCATCGTTTCGACGGAGCTAAAGTGCCACTCGTATTAAATCAAATATAACAGATTTTCAAGGGCGATACGGTGACGATCTCCGTTTTTGTTAAATGCCAGCGCTTAAAAGAGTGGCTTATAATAAAATTGTAATCCGCGCGCCTTCGGAGGGTTAATTAAGAAATAATAATGAGTATACCTTTAATAACAGTTGAAAGCTTTGAGACTTCCGTGGTGATCTTTAAGTGAATCTTAGTTTATACCCAGAAGACAAGATTCTTGAGAAAATCACTGCGAGATATAAAATAATAATAAATAACAAATCGTCATCGTAATTATCCACAACAACCGATATTAACAATATTCGTATTTTTATGGCACTAAATAATAAACTAAGATTTTTTTTCGCCAAGAGGTACTAGTTTGAAGATGTGATATTTTTTTAAATAAGAGTGCAGGCTATATATACAAATAATATAACAAAATCTTCAATTGTATCTCGGCGAAAAAAAATCGTACAATCATAAGTAAAAGTTCATCCTAAAGGAGAAGATAGTAAAAAACTTAAGAACAAAAATTTCTACTTGGGTAAATATGGCCAAAATTGTCCTTTTTGCACTATCTTTGGACTGTCTCGCAAACCTGAAATAATGGAGCAATTGGGGCAACAGTATAATTTTTCAAAAAACTTTTTATTACCCTCAATTTTAATAAATCTTTGTTACCATTTTCCACGAATTTGAGATAAAATGAAATTGATTCAATTCTGAATTAACGATATAAAATAAATCGTAAAACGTAAACTATAAAAATTATAGCTTTTACTGTGTTACTCCCACAGTCAATAAAATTAATTTAAAGTATAAAATTAATATAAAATAACTAAACAGCCAATCAATTAAACATATATCAAATAAACATAAAATATGGAAGTTATTTAAATCACACGTCTGAATTTTAAGTAAGCATTGCTTTCGTAGTTTAATTATTTCCAAGTTTATTCTCAAATATTTACATTTATGTAAAACGCAACACTATTAATCAATATTAAAATCCAGTTATACAGAGTCAAACTCCAGTTAATAAGATATTGTTCTTTATTTATATAAAACATACAAAAAATTACAATCACTTACTGTATGACTTAAAAAAAGTAAATTAATATAATACAGTTTAAAAATACACAGCATTAGAAATACACTTTTTGTAAATTGTTTAGGATATGCTAGTTAATAAATATTTTACCAGTATATATACCATCTTTTAATCAATAAAAATATCATGAATACACATAATTCAAGTAAATCTTTAAATTAAAAAACAATTAAAGCTACTAAATTGTATGACATTTAATGAATATCAAAAAAAAAGTTAAATAGTTAAGTACATAAACATTAGAATTAACAAGAACTGATACCTGAAATAATTTAAATTTTGTTTTTACAACAATAAAATAATAACTACACATATATGCAGAGAACATTATCATTGTTAACTTTATACGCTCTCAAAAATCTATATAAATATATTTATATACATATATGGATGTGACATTCGGTCGAGATTAAAACAATATTTCAACATATGCATCTGCATATTACATATGGATAAAACATGTTACAAAACTGATCAATAAATTTTAAGATTCTAAGAGTTCACTGACATTATAGGTAGATCAAATGTTAAACAGTAACTGCTTTAAAAAAATTCATTTCGAGTTATTTTAGTATGAAGTTAATTTAATAAATCTGTAATGTACGTAAAATATAATTACCTATATATCAACATTACGATTTGTAAAAATACATTTTATTTCTTTACTTTACTATAAATCCTAAATTACTAGCAATATTAATATACAAAAAATATAATATATACCACATTTTTTAATAAAATAAGTTTGGTATTTCAATAAGTATGACAATTCCATTATACGACAAAATTACTACTGACTAATTTGTAGGGAAATTGAAATGTGTAAAAAGAAGACATTAATCAAAAACTACAATTTCAATTAGATAACTTCATGCCCGGTATCATACAGAATTTGCTTGAGTGTAAAAGCAAATTAGCTTTCAACTAACGCTATCTGCTAAGCACTAAATATAAATGACAACACACTCACACATGTAGCGAATGAAATCGTACATATGAAAACCTTAACGCATACGCGATAAGTAGAAATCAGCGACTTAAAATAAGTGTTGCCAAGTGTACCTCATAAAATGCATTATTATACATTATATATTATCACTGCTTTGAAATATTGAGCAATTTCATAACAATTTGACGCCTAGCAGATAGCGTTAGCTGGAAACTAATTTGCTTTTGCACTAATATATCGGGCATGAGATTGTTAAAATTTGATAAAATAAACACATTTAAATTTAAAAAGCAATTTTTAATTTCAGTAAAAGAAGTGTTAACTTCAAAAATGAAAGTTGGCTAATTTGTTAAACAGAAAAACAAATATAGATGTTGGTTATTGTATTTATATCTAGAAATGTAAATTTCGTGTTTTGTTCCAAGTCTCTAACAATATGTAAACAGTGCAATCACTGCCAAAGGGTCGTTGATGTTATTTGCACATAGGTTTTGTGTTTCGTTTTTGTTATTTGAATTTTTAATGTTTTGGTAGCTATGAATCATTGTATTTACTTATTACAAGAAAATTTATCTCAACTAATCTGCATAACAAAATATTTTCATTAAAACAGTTCAATTTAAAAGTATTAATTTTCATCAAATTTCTATTATTAATTATGCACACGTGGAAATTTTATTTTTATGAATTATTCTAAAAAAAATATGCCAAGTACATACACAGTGCTTCCTCGTGGTAAATTCACCAAAGGTAGCTAATTATATTGAACAATTTAAATAAAAACCATAAAGTTTTCAGATAAATTGCCTGGCATTGGTTAACCATTTAATTTTTATACAAATTCTAAAGATCAGGGACTTCAATCGGAATTTATTTATTATTCGGGTTCGGTTCGCGTTGAAATATAAATTTCGGCTTGGGTTCGGGTTTGGGTTCAAATTCTTTTTCGACTGTTAAAGATTTTTAAAAGCTAAAATCAGTGCTGTATTCAGATAAAAAAATATATTAAGCCCAGTTCAGTTTAA
The DNA here is from genome assembly GCA_961205875.1 of Sialis fuliginosa. NCBI lineage: Eukaryota > Metazoa > Arthropoda > Insecta > Megaloptera > Sialidae > Sialis > Sialis fuliginosa. The sequence goes on from OY540810.1 coordinate 36,001,574, forward strand.
ATTTATAAAATTATCCATCCAAATATAATAACTTCTATAAGCAAGTATCCAGTAAACCCAAACAAATGTTATATTATTAAATAGCTACCTAATAACCTATAAATAGCTATTCATGCATTATAACGGATATAAGATAATCAAATGTGAAAACTTTCATTATCAAGGTCATACTTATTTTACTTTCAACTACGAGATGCACCTCAAAACTTTCTTTTTTGCACACTATACACGTACAAATCTTATTGTTGATTTTATATTCTGAATTTTGTCATACTTGTCACACTGCTATCAAAACCAGTGTTCATCAAACATTTTAATATTTTACACAAAAATAATATTTCAGTCGACGCGAACGTTGCAAATTATAATATGCGAGAAAAGTACTTTACATAGAAAATATGCACACTGTTATGTATGACGAAACGTTGATCGATGTTACAAGCATCTGTAGATTCCTCCACAAAAACTTTAAATAATACTTTAATGCTCGGTTTTATAAAGAATTTACTTGAGTATAAATGCTAATTAGCTTCCAGCGAACGCTATCTGCTAGGTATTTAAATATAAATGTTAACATACAGATGTACATATCATAACCTTGACGCATGTGCGATAAGTGCAATCAGCGACTTAAAATAAGTGCTGCCAAATGTACCTCATAAAATGCATAGCATTTACATTATTATAGATTTATTACCACTGCTTTAAAATACCGAGCAATTTCATAACAATTTGACACCTAGCAGATAGCGTTAGCTGGAAGCTAATTTACATTTGCACTCAAGCAAATTCTTTATGATACCGGGCATAAATATAGGAAAAAGAAGAAACAAAATGATGATATGTATAATAATAAAATATAATAATATATGTACTATTGTACTTATTCTTTTTATCGCGAAATTAATATTTCTAAACTTTCACAAATCTTCAAAGTTTCACAAAATTCAACTAAAAGTAAATAAATAAACATTTCAAGACCACAAAATTCTAATTAGAGGTTTATAAAGGAAATATATACGTATTAATTGTAAATTTTAAAATAGTAAAAAACATTTTTGGTAAATCACTTTTCATTTATTACCATGATCTTTCTTATTTAAACATTAAAATTTAAGACCGATATACGAGTATAATAATTTAATTTTCATTAAAATTTATAAGACCACTTCATCTTTCCTGAAATCTCTTACATCAAAAGTGTTTCATTAAATATAAAATGAAAAATATTACATTTTAACATGTAGTACTAATACAAAATTAATTATAGATAAAAACGTCTACAATTGGAGGAAATTCATTTAAAAAATTATTGAATCAATTTTTCACCAGTTAATCTTACATTTCCAACCTAAATTAAACTCTATACTAAAAGTTAATTGCTTACAAATACCCGCATATTTATATTTATGTATTTTAACAAACACATAAACATACGATACTGTTTTAACTGACATTTATACATATTTTTGAACACAGACGGGCATCAAGAGACTGTACACCCGAACGAAATGCATGCCGGACTTGTGATTTTGAAACAAATACCATCAAAATCAATAGACTTGAACAAACAGCATTCAGGTACAATCACAATCAACAACGGACAGCACAGCACTGACGACTCACATGAATCTCCCAAACAAACCCACGATAGCTCCCTAAAAAGCGGATCCGGTAGTTACCTCAAATCCTTTTTTAAATCATCCAGTCACATTAGCTCATTCCAAAAACCATCTAAAAGCCCTTCAATTTTCTCGATATGGAATTCTGTAAAAGATACTGATATAGGTCCATCTGGACCTAATTCCCATTACGATGATAAGTTTGCTTATCCACCCGAAGCCACGGATCATACAAAACATGAAGAAAAACCTGAAGAGTATTCGTACGATGGCCCATCGACAAATTCTAAACCTGCAGAACAGTATGGTAAACCTTACCAATCAGATCATTCTGAATATTCCAATTCTGCTTCACAAAATCATAAACCAGAAGAACAATATGGCTCTCCTTACCAACCAAGTCATTCAGAATATTCTAATTCCAAGCCTGATGAACAATATGGCTCTCCTTACCAAACAGATAATTCAGAATATTCTAATTCTGCTCCATCAAATTCCAAACCTGGTGAACAATATGGTTCTCCTTACCAATCTGAACATTCGGAATATTCCGGTTCTCATAAAGAAACAAATGAAAACAGTCACAGTTCTCATGGTTCAACCACATTTTCTATAACCCCTTCAATATCAGTGTTTCAAGGATACCTAACTGATGACGAGTCAATTTTTCACAATTCTAACCCTTCAGGGCCTGAGCCAAGACCTTTAGAATTTTACAAACCCAGACAAGAAACTCAAAATGTTGATCCTTTGGGTCACCCTAACTCCTTGCCTACTAGCCACGCACAAGATTCGTATATTGGCCCACCTCCTTCTCCTGAATTCAAGCCTATTCCCCAATCATTACAGCCACAAATGGACTCGTACGGACATCCCATTGCACCACAGAAACTCAGTGCTGGATACTCACCCATCACTTACAATGGACCTTTTGCACATGACTTTGACCCAAGGACAAAACGACTGAGGCGTAATAATGGATTGAATGTACGACAATCTGTAATATATAACCAGAAAGCGTACCCCGCGTTAAGGATAAGGAGTTAAAGAAATGTTTGGTAATTCATAAGGTATAAGTAATATGCACATTTTGAAAACTAATCATTTATTTATCTTACTTCTATCTCTACGTAGGTAAATCTTTAAATATGATCTTAAGTAAAATCTTGTTTTCATTAAAGTATGTCTGCAATTTATTATTAACATAATTATTATCTTTCTTATGTCTCATTTTTAGTTTTAATCGTATGACTTACATTAGGATTAAGATTTTATATTTATACTTACTATGTAGTTACATATTCTAACAACAAAATTAAATTTAGAATCTTATTATTTTATAAAAAATCAATAATTAAAAATATGTTTTGTTGCAAGATATAAGTGCCCGATTCAGATACTAACTAGAACTAGACTCTTTATTTGATCATCTCGCTATTAGGAAATAAAGGAAAAAATAGAAGGAAAATGTATGAGGGGCCAAATTTAAACAGTAATTAGAACATGCCGAGATATATATTTCCTGAAAACTCCCTAGCAACGTTTGCCCTGGAACACCCTCAACGAAATGCCCAAAATTTTGTTTTACAAGGATTTTGTAAACACACTCAACCCCATTTTTCGCATTTTATACAGATTATTAAATTTTCTACAACCTTTTTATTATTATTTTAACCAAAAATAATTGTATAACTTTCAAAATGGCGGTTAAACTAAAAATTGTACATATTTTAAAAACGCAAAATTTTTAGTTGGACAGCATTTTTGATAGGTATAAGTGTAATGTATTATAATTGATTGTAGTGCATTTAATTGTCTTTTCAAAAAGTTAAAAATGGGGTTAATCGGACTTTTAATTCAATAGTAGGAGTGTCAAAATATAGTACAGTAATTTATTTTTATTAATTTATATAATTAAGTTATTCAAATATTTGAATCCGGCCCTGTATCTTGCTAATGCATTTCATTTAATCAATTATTTTATCTCAATTTTATACTTGTTTTTACAGGATCATACCATTATTCAGATTACTACTAAAGAAGAAATTAGAAACCAAGTCGATAGTTGTTAAATGGATGTGTTGTAGAAGAAGATAAATACAACAATAGATACAAAATAATATATTAAATTTACAGTTAGGTTTTTTTATAATAAATCATTATATTAAATACAAAGCACCTGAATAATCATTTAATGGTGGACAGTATGAATTTTTGTAAAAGTCGTTACATTTTCATTATTCATTATTAATTTATATTCATTTTCAAGTACCTTTTTTTTTTTTAATGTATACTAAACATAAGTGCTGGATTTACATGATTAAGTGTCTGAGGCTGAAATTATATACATAGGAAACCAATGGCGCCGTAACCAATTTTTTCTGGGGGAGAGGGGGCAGTACGAAAAATGGTCGTAGAACAGTTTTAAAGTTTGAATATTCTAGTTTTCGAATCATTTTGTTGAAAATTGTAATATCTTTAAGGATAACCTCTTTTTCGAAGATGAAACGCCAAAAAAAAATTTCAAAAATGTATATCAAGGCTCTACGGGACTTGAGAAATTTTTTTGGTCAAATCAAATAAAGGATGTTTGTAGATCAGACTTTTCTCTTCAATATAACTTTTGTTTTACATTACGACCATTTTTGATTGAGTTATTTGCGCTAAACATTTGTTGTTGCTTTTTCAATGAAATTAAAAAAGTTCATTTTTTATCAAAAAGAAAATTTTGGAGTTTAGTGTATAAAAAAAAGATTTTTATAATAGCACGTCGCTTCAAATCTGCCCTATAAACAGGATCAAAATTTTTAGGAGGCAAAAAGTAGTCAATACCACCCCCCTACCCCCACTGTAGGAAGTCTTAATAAAATTGAATTGTACATTTTAATTTATAAAGTCAATACATTTTTATAATTTAATATTTCTAATGTCTGAAAAATATGCAATATCAAACCGTATAGCCTCGATAACCTATGAGTTATCAATCACTTACATGAGTATATATTTTATTTTATTTAAAAGTTTATCTCATTATTCATCCACAGATTTATTTTACTACACTTATTTTCCATTAATCGATAATTAGAGATCAGCGATCTAGGTTCACAGTAGAAGATTTTTTAAAATTTATTTTCGGTAATTTATCTCTAAAACCTATTAAAAAGAGTTTTTTTTTTATATCTTACACTTTATTATTTTTGTAAGTCATTTTATTTAAAAAAAATACCCAGGCCCAAAATTATTCTCAATCAGCTCATGTTACTGCTCCTAAAATCAAATGTGGCTTACAAATGTACATTTTCTTATCTTTACTATAATAGTACAAATCTATTAATTAGATTGCAGATTTCTCAAGGATCAATCAAAATCGAATAATGGATTATAATACATATATGTCATTTTTTAAATCAAATTCACTAAAATTAAATATTTATTATATTTGTATAATCGCCATTTTTAATAAAAATAATAATTATGATATCACAAAAATTCAATACTGAAATATAATACTATTTTTGTTCTAAAATGTAAACAGCTATTATACAAATATCAATATGTATATATAATGTAATTATTTAGATGTTTTTCAATTTCCCTTGTTCAATATCAATAATTGTTTTGTGATATCTGTTAATATGAATTTTACAACATAGGATGTTCACTTCATTAGATTATGTATCATTTAAAACAAATGGTATTTTATTTTGTACTCAATAAAATATATTATATAGCAAAATGTTGACAGTAGATAAAAGGGTACTAGTATTATTTATTTATAATATAATATGTATATACTACAAGGAATGTTTGTAGTGTTATCTTGTCATTGTATTAATTAAGCTCAATATTTTTATTTGTTTATTTTATTATGGAAATACATTTTTTTTTCTTATTTTATAATCTTCTTTATTTTTTTATTTTTCAGTTTAATTATAAAGACAAAATACTCTTCTATTAAAATAAATAGAGTCTGTCGCAATTTTTAAAGTTCAACTCTATTTGGGGTGAAAAATGTTCCAGACTAATAGATTTTCAATTTTATAAATTATATAAATATTCATTAGTATGTAATTTTTTTAAAATACACTTTTATATTTTATGCACCTAATAAAAAGGGATATAATAATTTATTATACCAATACTGAATAAATTATTAAATATACACCTAAATTCTGTGGAGGATAAATACTAAAAGCATGTTTGACACGCACTGCTGTTAGCAACGTTAAACTGGATATATCCAATTAATTTCAGATTGTTCCTTTTTCCTTAACTTTATATTGGATCGATGAAAATAGATATGACGTAAACGCAGAAGCTTTGAACAGGAATTGCAATAAATTAATTTTATAATTTGTCAATTAATTAGATCAAAAATAATTAACACCTGTGTAAGAAAATAAGAAAAGAGCATCTATCACGCATCTATTACTGAAATTATTGTATTTAAATATTTCATAACAATGGTTTTCAAATAATTTTTTTATAAACATGTCGATAAAATCGGGTACTATTTTTAAGCTTGGTACTACTGACGCAATTTGTTAGCAGTTCGGCAAATTTATTAACCTTGTTGACATTTCTGTCAAATGTGGTTGAATGACACAAATTAGTTACATACTTATGCTAAGAAGAATTGTTACATTTTGTTCAATCTAAGTAATTAAATTTTTCATATAAAAATATTATAGCAAGTTTTATGATACAGTATTAGTCAATGGTATTAATGAATCGTACGTAACCTATAATATTTGTATATATGTAGTTATGTACATATTTTATAATCTCTCGTATAACAAAACTTTTAATGTACATATATGTAAATACATATTTACTAAAAAAATATATGACAAAATAAAATTTATGTTCTAATTGTATTCCATGATATTATTCTCAACATTTTGAATAAATACTTTAATTTCAGATTTCAGCTAGCAATTACTATGTATGTAATATGAAAATTTCAAGTATATACCTACTCAAAATTTAACTGATAATAAATATAAATCTTAAGTGTGTACTAATTTGATAAGAAATTAAACATTTACCTTGTATTTCCACAAATTAATTTTAAATTTAATGTTTTAATAAATTTTTTTAAGAATATTTTCAATGTTAAATAAATAAGTTCTTCTAACTTAAAAACTTGACAAAGAACAGAAAAGTATACAATAATCAATAAAATATTGTAAAAATGTTAAAAATAAATAAAATTGATGTTCTAAAAATAATTAATCTATATTTTAAATTCATAACGTAGGTATTTGTTCTATTATTAATTTTGCGAGTTCTTTTGTAGAACAAGGTTGAACAACATTCAATAAATTCAATACAGTTATTTATTTAATTTTATTAATGCATTACTTGTATTATAGTAAAGAATATATTTTCATTTAAAAAATAATATTAAAAGAAACATTTAATAATAAAATAATGAATTCCTTCGTGGTTAACCTCGAACAATGAGATGTAAGAATTCTGAGTAAACATGTGTCAACATTATTTACTAGTTGTTGATTTAACTATCAGAATTTAAATTATCACAAATGACATTTTCAACGACGTTAGTATTTTGTTCTCAATTAGAGTGCGCAAGCGTATATTGTGCGTCACGAACCAGTTACATAAACTAGAGGGCTCGTGATTTTCTTTAGTTGAATGTATAGTACGCCATTTTATATTGTACTTTTTGAGTAGTATCTAATGCAATAGAAAACGTTGTGTGTCAACTTATGCCTCTGAAAAACTGTTTGTGTGTTTTGTGTAATATAGATATTTTAATTTCACATTTATGAAACGCAAATATATTTCTACAATGAAGTATTTAGTGTTGTATTTTTCTTTACATTTGCTATTTTTAGCGAATATCGAATCAGCGGATATTAAATGTAAGTACATATGTCTACCATGTCTACCTTTAAAGTAAAATTTATTATAGGTACCATATTGTTATTGTAGTGTAAATATCTAATTGTTAAATATAGGTCACTTATAAATAAAAATGTGCGCTAAAGTAATGTCTTCATTCGGCTTAACATTATTATTATTTTTCTTTTACTGTATTTGTGTCTAATAATTTATTATCAATATTAATAACGGAATGCTCTAAACATAACCATAAAATGTAATTATATTTTTCAATTAACAAATAGGCATATTTATTTTTTCATAATTATATGCAACAATCAATACCAATTTTGAAAAATATTAACAATGTCTATCGGCAGACGTAATGGTCAAGACGTTCCCGCTTCAAGACTAAAGAAAACATTCTAGAGTTAGAAATCAATAATGTGCAAACTCGTTAATGGGTTAACGTAATATGCATTACACAGTAATATTTAAAGAAATCATGTATTTCTTATTTAATACGCCTTTAATTTATTACATATATTATATTTATCTTCAAACAAATTATATCAACTTGCCCTTTTGTGAAGTAGTGTTAAATACGTATGTATCAAGCACTTAAATTTGTAGATAAATTAACATGACCTTGTATAAAAATCATTAAAATGAGTACTTCACATAAATTTCCTATAATAACAATTTATTGTATTAATTTTAACACTTTTACTCAGTATTTATTTGTAAATTGTGTATTGATTAATAGTTTAGTTTTTGGTATAAAAACATTCAATATGATTCATCCAAATATTTTAAGCTTGGAATCATTTCTTTAGCTGAATAAAAAAATATGTTCTCTATAAATTATAATAAATGAATATTTTAATTTATTAGTTACGGCTTATGAATGATAACAACAATAATATATATTATGTACGTTGCAGATAAAATTGATACTGATACTGATGTACCAAATATGAAAGTCAAATTTTATGATATTAGAACAACACTTCACATTACATGTAATATTACTGCAAACAATAACACTGTACCGTCTAATAATTATGTTAAATGGTAAGCATTTAGTGTTGTTTATATTTTGATTTTAGTTTTATTATAATTCATCTAATATTTTATTTTACAATCAGGTATAAAGATTCAGTAGATGTAAATGAAATAGAAAAACTAAAATCTAGACTGAAAACTGAAGTCAAACATAATGTATATTCTCTGAAGATTGATAAAGCTTCTGAAGATGATTCTGGAGAGTATAACTGTAGTTTAATGTCAGCTGACAATCAACTTCTTAAATCAGCTGTCACCACTATTGCAAGTATGTTAATATTTAATAATTTATATACACAATATTATTTAATTTTCTAATATGTAATTATTTTCTGTAGGTAAAATACATGTAAAAATGCCATCAAACACAAATGTCGTCGAAGGAGAAAAACTACGTCTACCGTGTATCGTATTTGGTAAACCAAGGCCGAACATTACATGGGAAGTGGGAAATATTACATACGATAAGAGTGAGGGCAGAGTAGAACTACTGAAAGATGAACATGGTACAGAAAATGCTATTTTATTAATTCAAGAAGCAAATATGAGTGATCGTGGCATGTTCCGTTGTATTGCTACAAACCAAATCAGTAATAAAGTTGATTCTGAGGCCGAAACATTTGTAAGAGTTAAAGGTATGTTTGAGTTTATAATATTAAACCTATTTCTGATAATACTATCTTTTTGAATTATCACTGATGATACCTCACTCCCAAACTAATTTCCCACTCCCTTACTGTGTCGAAAAAAATCCTCCCCTCCCTCAACAGCTCCTTGGGATACCTAGTGTCCATGTTGGGAAATACTGCGGTATGCAACACTGATACATCATACAAATTTATAAACAATATTACTCTGCATAAAGGTTTAAAATATAAAAATTATGTCCCGTGTTCTGTTTTTTAATATTTTAGTATTACATTTATTTATTGATTTTTTCTCCTCTGCCAATATAATCATCAATAAATATGTAAAATTAACAAAATAAGGTTAGTTCTCAGTAGGCTAATTTGTATACTTACAATTTGATAAATTAATATTTCATGATTGGGTACTTTCTTTCATCATGGTAATAATAGAATTTCAAAAGAGAATCTTTTATTATTAAATTTACTTTTATTAAAATTTATTAGTATTCAATTATTATTTTTTTATTAATTTCTATACATACAGTCTAAAAGATTATCAACATTTAGGTGCTCACTTTTATTGTCACTAAAAATTAAGTTAAATATAATGAAAAATAATCTAAAGCTTATAACCGTTATTATTTTTTACTGTGACATAAAATAAACAAATAAATAACGATAATATTTGAATTCAGATAAACTAGCAGCTCTATGGCCATTCCTTGGAATTTGCGCAGAAGTGTTTGTTCTGTGTGCGATTATTCTAGTCTATGAAAAGAAACGTAACAAACAAGAACTTGAGGAAAGTGATACTGACCAAAGTCCTGATCAGTGAGTATATTTTGTTAAGATTGTTTTATGAGAACACTGTATACAACAATACAATTAATATTACAGGAAGAATACATCAGATCAAACAAAAGACTCTGATGTACGACAGAGAAAGTGAGATGCCTATAAAACATACAAGCATTAGTAATTCAAAGTTTGTTGATTGGTTTAAGTACGTATATATAATTATAATTCTTAAAATTTAATTAATTGAAAGTAATTTTAAAATGTCACAAAATGTAAAAAAAATATTGCATTAAGACTTAATAAGTTGTGTAGATGGGACATATACTGTGTGAGTTTTTACCATTTCAATGTAATGTAAAACAGCAGAGGTTATTAAATTGTCACTGTGGAATCTGCGAATAGATTCATTGACGATGCCTTCAATTAATACAATGCCATTACCGCTAAGAAATAGTTTTGCCGAACAATGTTTTATTATGTGTTGGGATGTATGTGATTTGTGTAAATAGGTAAATGGAGTTCATTACATTTGGTTACATTTAAACATATACATATTCGTCATTTTTTTTCCAAAATAAATTTTATAGAATGTACAAACAGTGTTTACAAATCTACTATTTCCATAAGGAAACTGTTATTTCGGTAGAATGTGTTTATATTTTAGGGAAAATGTTGCATATGCATTTATTATAGTGCGTGAGTGTGTTTTATGACAGTATTCTTTATGTTCGTTAGGGAAAACTATTCAGCGCATCCGGCTTATGTTGGCCGTATATTATATATAAAATTGAAACGGCATATGTATATATTTAAGTAAGAAATATTTACACTCCTGTTCATATATTATTATTATTATTGTAATATACATATACTTATACATACATACAAACGATGTTTATGTGTTTATACACGCGCATGAACATGTTTATATATATGTTTATGTTGTTAAAAATCAATTGTGTTTTCTTTTATGGATTGTTTTGTTTGTTTAATTATTAATATTTAAAAAGATTTTACATATATAAAATACAAAAGATTGCTTTCCAAAGAATTATTGTAACTTTTACTCGTAAGATTTAAAATAAGATAAAGATTGTAATATGCACTTCTAATAAAGAGCCAATTTTTAAAAGTAATATTTAATTAAGTGAAATGTCAGTTATTTGTTATTGTTACTAAAATTGTTTGCAAACGTTATAAGTATCCTTTCTCTATAAATAAATATTGACTAGTAATTCATATTATGTACAATATATATATAAAATATGAATACATTTTGGTGCTCTGTTCATGACTTTCATGTTTCTTTAATATTTGAGAAATGATTTACAAGAGGGCGTCACAGTTTATGGATGGAGGATAGCTTTTGGGAGATGAAGCTAGATTAAAAATGAAAAGACACGTTGTCGAGCATTTTTTGAATTCTCAGTATTAATTACGATATTTAATTCTGAAAATTGTTATATTTCATATGTACTGATATGTGTGTCGTGAGCTGTTAACATGCTAGATTGGGAACATGGCAAACTGTGGTTCGAATCTTGATTTAAGAATTTTACTTTTTATTTTTATTTGCAATTGTAAATAATGAGCATTCAAAAAAATGCTCGAATACGTGTCTTTTTATTTTTAATCTAATTTCACCTCCCAAAAACTAACTGAAATCCTCCATCCATAAACTGATGTCCCCTTGTTAGTGCATTAATACCATTTGCACTATGTTATTGGCGCAGTACTGAAAACAAGCATCGAAACAGTTTTGTTTTAGGCTTGGTTTTAGTACGACGTTTTTTTTTTTTTTTTATTAATATATATATAAAAATATATAAAGTAGTTGAATGGCTGCTAGCTTAGCAACTGCACCGTTCTTGTAGATGAGCAGCAGCAGCTTCTGATAAATGCAATAAAGGATAAATTATAGTAAGGATTAGCTAGACAGAACCGTTTTAGTTACTTTTATTATAGGGAACTGTTAACATTTTAAAGAATATATAAGGATTAATCCATGTTTAATTTTTCATTAACGTTGTACGGATAGAGCTTCCATACATTTCTGTCATGAGGTTTTGTTCCTTTACTTAAAACGCCTAGTCTTGTTTACATTAAGAATTTTTCAACAAATTCTTATTTAATTTTTAAATTATTTGTATTTATATTTTTGTACATATTATTTTTGTTTAAATTTTATTAAAACTAGTGGTTACAAGATTGTATATTTTATATAAACTTTAATTAAAGGGTTCTCTGTAAACAAGACCGTATCTGTAATTATTTTACCATAAGTTTAAAACATACATATACATAATTCTTATTTATACACAGAAGATGCAGACACAGCACGTAGTTTGATGAAAATAATTGAATAATAAATATTACAACTAAAAGTCTAGCGGGAGTTTCTGTACTTAAAAATTTTACATTTAAATTATTTGGTAATGTGCTATTGAATTTGTAAATTTGGTTGCAATAAAGTTATTTAAATTAATATTTCATTTCAATTTGTGATTATCTGTTAATTACTGTTTTGAAAATATCCTTTACACAATATTTTATGGAGGTTAGCTACAGTCTTTTAAGGGGCATATGGTGAGATAGAATCGCCGATGCTAAAGTATGCTATTTAGTGACCATTACCAACTGTTCAGAAACAAATTTTTATTTATAAAAATAGTATTGGTTTCTTTATAAACATAAATTTTTAAAAAATCCATAAATAATACATAACACCAGTTTTTGGATTTCAAAACATCTTTCGTAATATATTTAGTTAGCACTGAAATTGTGGCAATAGTGCAAACAGCTTGGTTAGTGTCGTTAGTGTATTGCAGTCATGCATCGTTACCAAACTTCTTAGCTACACTTCAAACTACTGATTTATCTAGTTTTTAATTAATATTTTTGAAACGGGACAGGAAAAATTTAATTTTTTATGATTTTAACCACTTAAGATTATTATTATTCTGGATGTGGTTGTTTTTTTTTCACTATTGTTGGTCAATGTAATATTACGTACTTGGATGTTAAATGGTTAAATACAATATTGTTCCATTATACATCACCATAAAAGCCTGTGTTAAATTATCCAATTTTAATTTTTAATTACTTAAAAATGGAACAGGAAATAAAAAAAAATTAATTTTGTTAAAATTGTGAATGTCCTATAGAAATTTGAGAACGATTTAACTATTTTGGTTTTTGTAGCCAACCTCCTTAACAGGAATTTTGGTGATTTTAGAAAACAAATATTGGAAAGGCAAGAACAAAGAAAATGATCAAAATAAAAAGATGGTATTCTCCAAATTATAATTGATTAAATTAATGAATTTCACGTCAACAAGTGTGGTTTACTTAATGCTTTTTTTATTTACTGCTAGTTCAAACTATTGTGCTAGTTGACTAGCTGTTAATGAAAACATTATGAATCATACAATAAAACAATTTTTTGATGAAATGAAAACATTACGCATTATTTTGATTACCTCAAAATAAAAAAAATTTCATTACAGAATATAAACATACACAAGAGATTCAATGATTATTCATATTTTTCATCAAATTGCTATCTACCATTTCAGTGGTATAACAGTAATTTTATAATTGTAATTATAAAATAAGATCATTTCCTAAAAAATGTAAAATTAAAAGTGTATAAAAAGTTAAATATATATAATATACGTAAAATAAAATCATTATTATCCTTGTAAATATTAAGGGGACTCTGAAGCGTAATGCCACTGTGCATGTTTTAGTTGAATTTTTTACCCCTTACTGAAATTGCCTTTAATTAAATTATAAAATTTTTAATATTTACTGATTTTGTATTTTTTACAATTTTTCAACATTAAATTATGCACATACAATAATTCTTTGATTATAGATATAGTAATTAATTCAATATCAAGCATAGAAACTGCACCACTTTATTTATTTTTTCTCCAAAACAAGTACCTATTTAACTTATATTTTATTTAAAAAAATGCAAATATTCATTACAACACTAATCACTGGCTCTGTATATTATAATATAAGGCTATAAGGTTTTTTCAGAGCTGTGTGCAGAAATAAAAATGAGGCTGAAAAAAAAACTTAAATGAATGAATTGGCTAGTTTTTACTAAATTTTCAAATTGGATGATTTCTGTGATTTTATTAGTTTTAGGAGACAGAATAAAAAACAGTGTTTGTATTCAGCATGAGCGTGAAATCTAATGCGGAATTTGCAACTTACTGTAAAGTACAATCAGGGTTCGATGTAAGTAATACAATTTAGACTAATATTTTAATTTATTATAAAAATACATCGCCTAGCTCTGATAAAATACAAAAATAAAATAAACAAATATTCTTATCATCTAAAATAATAATATATAAAAATTTTAATATTTTATCAGACCTCCCTTTACTACCTTAATTAATACAACGAGAAATTGACTTAATTAAGTTGTGTAATAGATAGTACAAAAACAAATAGCTTAGATATAAAATGTAAACTGATGAATTTATATTCTAAGTATATCCCTTTATGTATTTTATTTTTACCTGACAGTGGTTATATAAGTATATTATGCCTTCTGTAAAGTAGGGATACAATAAAAAAAATTGAATGGTGCAGTTCTATACTTGCTACTGTATGCTAAAAATATATAGAGTAAGAGGTTACATTGTTAGAGAATATGTTTCCACTAACAATAAGTTTATATAAATTTATCAATGTGATCGACATAATATAGAAATATATACAATGTTATTAACAAATGTAAATTATCAATTTAATCACCCTATTTCATTTATTATAGTTGAATAAAAAAATTTATAATCGTATAGAATTAAATAGGTTTTATTATACTCAATGAAAAACAGTTTATATTAGTTATTACTGTATTTTAATATCCTTTACCTATTAAATTTGTTATTTAATCAAGGAATTACTGTAGATTGAAATGCTTAGTCAGGGTTGAATTAGGATGTCACTTGGCCTTTGATTATTCCTTTTAAGGAACCCATCCACCTTTTCTCAATAAAATGATATATGATTATTTGTGGCCCTGCGCAAGGAGATTGAGAGAAAAAAAAAATTTCTACTAAAATTTAATACACAATCCACCTATTGGATCGGTTATTTTAAGTTTCTTGATAAACATCATTATAATATGCGTTAGGGTCGATCTAGACTATCGAGCCGATCTTGCTCCAATCAAATCTTATGATATTTAATTAACAATCCACGCCAGGTTTGATCACTATCCAAATATTCTTTGCACTATGTTGTATCAGAGCTAGTTTGGACTGAGACCTGACTGATACCTATAGTGTCAATGATTTCATTGTTTGTGTATTTATATTCGATTGGAGCGAGACCAGTTCGATAGTCAGGATCAACCCTTATGGTGAAATTAGGATTATACTTTAAAAAAGGGACCCATTTTTGCACTTTTTCTCATTACGTAAATTCGCCACTGAGGAATATATATCTAATATAAAGTTAAATAATAATAATAGTTTGTAGATATAAAATCTCTTTTTGTCATATTATTTAACGTATTATAAAAAACTGTTGTTGATTAGTATATTATGTATTAATTAAAGTAAGTAAGTAAAATTAAAATCTTCTGGTTAATTTTTATGATTAATCCCTAATTGTAGATATGAAACCTTAATAAAATTTAAAATATATGGAATTTTTATCATAATATAAAAATGTAAGTACCTATATAAATTATACAATATGTTTTGAGATAAATATTTATGACTATAGATATTATTTTATGTTATAAGATTATTTCTTGTAACCTTTCCCCTAAAAAAATTAATTATTATCAAATTAATTGCATGAACGTAAATTATTTTATCATTTCTAAATATAACCATCCGATTAATGTTGAATTATTAAACTAAAAATGTTTTATTTGTTTCTAATAATTTGTATTGCATGTCGATTTGTTTATGCAGAAGAAGATATTGCTATTAAACCCGATGAGCTTAGCATTTTGAATTTATCAAAAAGTGAATCTGCTGTTAAAATTTCTATATACAGTGATAAAAATCAGCATGGAAAATGGGAAAGTAACGTGAGTAATTTTAGATATACATGTTTATAATTTTTGTATAAATAAATACACTTTGCAAAATTATCTGTAGGTGATAATTCAAAATGGACAACCAGATAAAAATAAATATCATGTAGATTTTAATCATAAAGTCACGGCTGAAGGTGTTGTAATTGAAGCAGTAATAACAGGTAATTAAGAAAATATATATTACATATTATAATTAAACAATTTATGACATGCGGTAAATGAAATATAGCAATATAAGTGAATATAATCAACACTTATATTTGTATTGTATTAAATGAAGGACTTCTGCACCAACAGTGGAGGTGGCTGCCTCAAGCCCTAACATGACACTAAAAAAAGCTATTAGTTAATTATTATTTATGTTACCAAGAGGTTTACATTAGCCAATAGTTATTCAGAAACCAATACATATAACTATAATTCTGCTTTCTCACTAAAGTATTTATATAATATGTTTTATAGAAGGAAATGATACATGCCCAACTCAAATACGACAGAAATCAAATAGAGGTCAACCTCATGCTGATTATATTCATTATAAAACAATGGGATGGTATAAATACCATGGTGCTGCAAAATGGGGTGATGCAAGACGTATATGTGATGGAGAAGGAGGATACTTAGCTGTAATTAGTTCACAACAAGAAGCTGATTTATTTGTGAAGATATTTAATAATCATCCAAAAACTGTTGGTATTCCATTACCAGATTTTCTACTTTTAGGGTTTCATGACATGTTTGTAGAAGGAGAATATTTAACTGTTTTAGGTAAGAATATTTTATTATTCGGAATATTTAGGGGTACAATAATTATTTTTTGGCTCTTCAGTTACTATGCTCAAATATTATAAAATTTTTAAATTAGACTTGTATGTATTATAATACAAACAATATAAAATATTTGTATTTCAATGTTATAGGCACTCCTTTGGATAATACTGGTTTTACTCAATGGATGAAAGGTCAACCGGACAATGCTGGTAACAATGAACATTGTGGAGCAATTCATAGAAGTGGTCAACTTTCTGATGTAAATTGTCAACAACTTGCTAACTTCATTTGTAAAATAGATGAATAACCATTTCCCAAATAAATATAATTAATCTTTGAAACAAAATTTTTTTTTGAAAAACATGACCTGTTCAGAAGCCTAAATGAATAATTACAATTTTGTAATTTTCATATACAATTAGTTATTTAGTAAACTCATTATTTATTCATTAATACTGAAAAACTAGTAGTTAATATAATTTAAAAAAGCTTGTAAAAAGCAAGAAATATGATTTAAAAATCACAGACGAAAATGTTAAATAATTGTTTATTAAAATTGTATAATACAATTAAACATATTACATTTTATCCATGAACCATGGTTGGCCTGAATTATTACGTCGTTTGGTAAGAATATCACAGCCTGTTTCCGTAACCAGCAGCGTTTGTTCAAATTGTGCTGACCACAAACCATCAACTGTTACTGCTGTCCAATCATCTGGCCATGTTTCATCACGCCAACTGCCTTCAGAAATCATTGGCTCTATTGTGAAACAATGCCCTGGTTTCATTACGCCAACAGCTTTGTTTTCTAAAAATTAAACATATAAATTTCAACAAATTTATATTTCGTAGTTGTTTTTTGACACATTGTCTTTACAGAAATTACAAGAGAAATTTAATATTCATATTTAATTAACCCTTTATTGCGTAAGTACAGTCACAGGGATCAAAATCATTTTTGTTTTCATTGTATCGCAATAGGTATAAGTTCTAGATTTTTTTGCTCGTTTAATTTTTGTTGTGTGGTGATTAAGGGTTAAAAACACTTTACATAAACTTCTGATAAAAACTTACTTGCATAATGCGGAACATTTGGAGCTGTGTGGAATAAACGATGAATTCCATGGCCACAATAACTGCGTACTACAGAAAATCCATGGGGTTGAACATACTTTTGAATCACGTTACCTATTTCACGATATAGTTGTCCAGGTTTCACTGTTTCAATTGCTTTGCTAAGGCACTCATATGTTACCTACAATTAAAAAAAAATAGTTCAGCATTTTTTCAAGATGGGAGTTCCCAGGACTTTTTTTCGGAGGTATCATAATTAATGTAATGCCAATCTCGCATAACCAATAACACATAAGTGAATGTCCGTAAACATAAAGCCATGTAGAAAATTGCCTAATGTTATGTAAAGCAGTACTATATATATTACAAACATTAACTGGCCTTTATCTAACAGTCAAGTACCAATTATTACATTTTGGTATGAAATGAATTGTCTTCAATTCTAATACTACATATATTTGTTATCATCTATTAAAGGTTAAATAATTTCATGATAATTTTAAATGATATTTTTACCTGAACTAATTTCTTGTGTTTCGGACTAACATCTCCAACAAAAAATGTTTCATTTAAATCACCATGAAAACCACGATGGTACACTGTAATGTCAACATTACAAATATCTCCATCATTCAATGTTCTTTGATCGGGAATACCATGGCATATGACCTAAAGTTAAAATAATTAGCTTAAACTTTTATTAAGATTATTGATTTTTACATTACCTCATTAACGGAAGTGCAGCAAGATTTTGGAAATTTATAATAGTTAAGTGGAGACGGGTAGCACTCTCTTTCAATACATGCTTCATGTACAATACGATCAATTTCATCTGTAGTGACACCAACGTCGCAAACTTTAGCTGCTTCATCCAGTACCTAAATACATATTTTTAGATTATTTTTATTGCAGTGCCAAGAATCAAATCTATGTAATTTACCTCTCTACCAAGTTTGCATGAGACTCGCATTCCTTCAATTTCTTCATCATCTAATATTTTAATTTGAGAACTGCCTTTAACTGACATTTCAGAAACAGATACTCCATTTGGATGATCTGCATAATCTGGACGACCAATAGTAAGTGGAACTGGTCGTTTTTCTGATAGAGGATGTGGTCGAAGTTTTCCAGTAAATTTGTATGATGGCCATGGTTTAAACTCTGACTTACAGTCATCGGTAGAATTAGTATTACCTCCTTAAAAAAATATAAAAGTATTAACAATTTCACAATAACTTTTTTTAATACCTGTAAAAAAGTAGTAGAGATTTTCCAGCATGTACATTATCAAACAATTTTTCAGTATTATTTAAAGAATATTTATTTCCGTTGTCTCGGATATTTGTTGAGCGGCTAAATCTACCGCTTACTTACTGGCTAAAGAATGAATTACTTTATGAGTTTTCCAACTTCCCTTAAAACATTCTTGAGAACAAAAAAATGATCTTGGTATGCCAATTTTTATACATGTGGGGCATTGTAATTTGGCTAATGCATTGCAGCCGGGTGTTTCGCATGTACCGAAATCTGCCATTTTTAAAACCTGAAAACTATTTTGCTATTTTTATAGAATTTATTACGTCAGATTCTAGTTTGAGGTTATATAAAATATAAAATAACCAGACATCAAAAAATTAAATTCATCTTCCACAGATACAAAACTATGTACGTACATACACTTCCGGTTGTTATATTATCAATATCTATGAGTTTTTAATTTAAAAAATTCAAGGTTTAAAATTAAAAAATGCAATTCTATATATAAAACAGTAAAATTATATTTAAACTACATTTTTAATAGATACAAAATACAATTTTAGTTATAAAATATTTTCTATTTACTCTGGAAGTAAATCATCACCTAATTCTTCGTCACCAAAATCTTCATCCAAAGGTTTGCCGGCAGATGTTCTAGGTCGCAGTTCCATTGGACCTAATGGATCTGAATAACTTGCATCTGTAAATACAATACATGTTTAGATTATCGTTTTAATTTATTTATAATTAATTTGATATTTACCAATTGATAGTTGAGAAAATATTTCAGATTTTAAAACTTGATCTTCCATTAAACTTGATATTCGAGGAAGCTGTTTAGAAGTTTTGTTTATTTGTTGAGGGCTACCGCGATCATTACTTTGTCCAGAACCTCCACGTGAAGATAATCCACTACCAGAACGACGTGAAGCTACAAGAATACAAAAAATTAGCTCTATAAATATTAACATTTATAGAGCTAATTTTTTGTAACCTAACCTAACCTAACCCTAATAGATTATTTTATTACTTGTTGTTCCAGGACGTGATGTACTTGGTCTACTGCTACTTATCCGTTCTCTTACTTCTTTATTTTTTTCAAGTTTTTTCAACTCCAAAGAATATTCAGCCGCTTCTTTTAAACCTAAATCTGTACAAATACGTATCAAATATCTCAATGAATCTTCATTATCAGGAAAATTATTATGAACATCTTCATATATTTTAAGAGCCTTCTGTAAATTGCCTGTTTGTCGATAACAGTTAGCTACCAGCAGCCTCCATTTTGGTTCGCCTGGTTGAAGTAAAGCAGCTTTTTCGAAATAATACAATGCCTTCTCAGCAACATGTAAATCAATATAATATGAACCTAACCAATTGATGACATTGAAGTCCGATGGGTAAAATCTGAAAGCCTAAAAAGTTTATTTTTTAAATATTTTAAAAATAAAATAATGTTATTAAAAAATACCTCAGAGTAATAATTATAGGCTAACTGCGTTTCATGTAATTTCTCTTGTATTTCTGCTAGAGCCGTTAACAAACCTGGTGCAGCCGGACAAGCACTCAATGCTTCATTATATAATACAGCAGCTGCATCTAAATCATTTTGTAGTTGAAGCACTTGTCCAGCTTGATATTGAACCCACGGTGACATTGGTACATTCGTATTTACTTGAGAGAAACACTCCTGTGCTTCATCTAACTCAGAGTTTTGTTTATGTAATAAACCTAAAATGTATATTGAATTATTATTAAAATATATCGTTTCGAGTAAATATTTTTTATATAACATACCAAGATTGTAAAATGCTTCTACAGAACTTTGATCTATCTCTGAAGCGTGCAGAAAATATTCTTTAGCTTTATCTTTGTTTCCTTTTACAAGTTCAACACAACCAACGTTTACTAATCCGTAACCTTTATAATCATGTGATTCTATCGCCAATTGCGCATATCTTTCTGCATTTGTTAAATCGTTTTGCTGAAAAATTCAATTTTATTAAATAAATAAATATGACAATTAATTTGCTAATTCTTACTAAAAAATAAATAAAAGATAAATTTGTAGCTGCTGCACCAGCAATTTTATTTTCTTGTTTTTCGAAACCTTTTAAAGTTTCAATTGCTTGTTGTAGATCTCGATTTTTAAGGAACATAATTGCTTTATTTATTTCTAGGTTTCCTGCTAGTTCAGAGTAGTTAGAAACCTTTACAGCTTCAATGCACCATTCATATCCTGAAAAAATTACATCTTTTTAATAGAACACTTATCTATGAGAAATTAGTTGCTAAAAAACAATTGCCTGTGGATATATTTTCCTCTATAACTGGTGCTATCAATTTAACAGCCATCAAAATAATATTTTCAGCATCAGTTCGCATTTTAGCTTCATACTTTGATAAACGATCATCTTGAATTACTTTATGAACTGGATCTTGGTCAATATTATTCTACAAAATATAAATTTTCGAAATTATAATTTTATTTTAAAATAATTATATAAAAAAAACTTTACAATTTGTCCAGTAATAAATTTTTCTTCTTCGTCGATATCAAGTTGTATATCAAGAATCATAGTCAATGCTCGTTTCATTTTGTCTTTATCACCTAAAGCATAATAACACAGCAAAAGATGAAAACCCGTTTGAAAACTCGGCTGTTCCGTCATGATATATTCAAAATTAACACAAGCTTCTTCATATTTTGCCACCTTTACCAATAAAATTCCAATATTATGCATTATTTTTATTCTTAATTCATTGTGCGTGGTTGGTATTTGATCCATTGCCATTTTAAAAAACTTGACTGCTTTTGGAAAATGGCCTAATTTATAATATACAATTCCCATGTTAATTTTTATTCGGTTGGCGTTTGGAAACATGCGGTTTTTTACCAACAGTTGATACGTTTTTATAGCTTCAGTATATAATTCGTTTGATGTATATTGGTTTGCAAGATTGAATAGAACCTATTAAAAATAAATTATGTTGAATATTTATATCATTTTATAAATATGTATATGAATACATTCATATATAGTATTATTTTTAAAAAACATGACGCTTTGAATTTTGAATATCACTTACATACCATGTATGTTAAATCCATATTCTGACTATCTCCCAAACCAGCTTGTTCTTGTAATCGCAATAAACTGCGCTCTTTTGTTGATGCTTCTTTTGCTAAAGAAAGTGATTTTTGTTTATTACCAGACGAATTTGCTATGATTGAAGTTTCAATCAACTTCATTATCGCATTTTCTATAGCTTTAATTTTAGTTTCAGGGCTACAAATATAAATAAAATGTTTTATAACATAAGCTGTTCATAAACCAAAGTGATTATAAATAAGATTGATTATTTTGTTATTTAATAGATTAGAAATTATATACATACGCTTCATCTGTAGGTGATTCTGCTGGTCCTGAAAGTTCTTCATTTGTAGTATTTTTAAATTCGCCAGACTTTCGGCCGTGTGAAGTATAACCAGCACCTCTAACGGCTGTCATCGGTCTATTCATACCATCTCCATATCCAGTTATTGGACGTTTTATTTCTTCTCTTGTTATGGGTCGAAAACCTGAACCTGGTCTAATTCCAGCACTTGAACGAAGTTCAGTATTCGGTCTATTACCTGTACCAGGTCGTGCTACTGCGTTTAATTTCAAAGCTGTTCCAGGTTTGTAGCTGATGCCTGTTCCAGGTGGTTTGTAATTAGTGCTTGGACGAAATCCTGTACTTGGTTTTATAATTGGTGGTGTTGATTTTGGTTCTATGGACGGTGTCATAACTGATGATTTTCTGTCATTTGGATACGAAAATGATGAAAGTTCATTCACATTTATAATGTTAAATCTTGCATATTCGTCTTCAATATCTGCATTTGCCATTTTATAAAATTATATTTCTTGAAAACTATGATACATACTTATTTAAATTCATACACTTTCATAGTGTCATTGTGGTATATTAATTGTTGTCGTTTGGTTGCTATAGCAACAATAAAAATGGTTCATGAAACTTCAATATGTCTTACCATGTTTACTTTTTCTTTTATCCACGGTAATTCGCTAGTTACATTAAAATTAGCTAAATAGAAGAAAAAATTAATAAAGTTTTCATACTTTGTCCACGATTTCTCAGTACGGCCCCTTTCATGTTTAAAACTACCCACGGAGTGGACTTTAGTCCAGTTTTTCTCATTTTTCATCCAAACTTAAGCTTGTTTATTTGAACGTGTGTTTTCTTCTTATTTTATCTTTAAAAAAATCAATAAGAAATTCCAGCGTGGATGCGGTGCCCATTTTCATCGGGGAGTTTTGGCAGGCCCAGGTCCGACAACCGCTAAGTCTACCACTGGGCTCTAGGCAGTAGCCTAAATCTGTTTAAAGTGCTTACTGTCTAACGCGCCACTGGAGATGCCGGATAAATTTAATGCAATATAATTGCTGGGGGCAGATAGGATATTGAGCATTGCTTTCATAAAAAAATGTTTTTGTCTAATTATATTTTATTAATGCATGTAATTACAAAGAAAATCACATTATAGTACCAGTAACCGGTTAATACAATTTTTTTTAATATAAATATTATTGTTTCTATAGAATCAAAATAGCAAGAAGCGTTTAAAAAGTATTACTGTCATAAGAAATTATTTTTATTTGATAAAGGTAAGCATTTCATAAACTATCATTAAAAGCCTCTTGTAAGTGCCATTTTTGATTTAGAAAAAAATAAGAAAGAGAGTCAAATTCCACAGGTTTGGTTATACCTTTTGACGTGCCACATATCTTGGTATAAAATAAAATATTTTTTTACCTAGCTTTAGTTCCTTAACCCCTCCCGCCTCTCCCTGAAAATGTATTTTTTCAACAAAGTACATCTTTTATTAGAGGGCATCATTTTACATGTTCAATAAAATTTTCAAGGTTCTAGCTTATATAGTTTACGAGATATTTTGTTTTGATTGAAAAGGACGGACGGACAGACGACAAAGTGAAATTAATAGTTTCTTCGGAACCCTAAAAACGAAAAATTCCTAAAATGTTTACGGTGGTTTTCACCCCTTCAATGTATTTTTTTTGTAATCCCATGAATCAGTAATTCCCCGCTTTTTTGGGAGGGGGTGGGGGGCGCAAGTTGTGTAGTAAGAAAACTAAACAACCCGTAGCAGGGCGCGGCATTGTTCACAATAATAAAAAATGTTATCACATCCTTCTAGTGTGAAAGAATTTTTAAGATCAACTCTCGGCAATATAAAATTCTCTGACCGAAATTAAGGCTGTTCACTGAATAACATGGTTGTCGGATGTTTGTTTATTATTTTAAATTCTTATTTTCGTACAGTTATGGAAAGAATAATTCCACACACGTACGCCCTTGTGCGGTTCAGTGATATGTCGTACGAAATGTCGAACGAGTGTACTGAAATCAGTGTAACGGCTTGTGAAAAGTTTGCTAACGATTATGGTAAAGCAGCAAAAATGATCAAGCGAGCGTTGGACGCAAAATTTGGAGAACCATTTCATGTTGTCGTTGGCGAAGGATACGGTTTTGAAATTACCTACGAGCTAAAAAATATTCATTACATGTTTCATGGTGGAAATATTGCTGTTATTATTTGGAAATTGTAAAATATTTATAATATATAAATAAACTTTGTTTTTTACTTCAAAAAATCAAGTAGATTTTAATTTTTTTTACACGGCCGTAACTAGAGGCTCGGGGGCAAGAAGTGTCACCATTTTGAATTTTACACTTCTTACTTCTTCCTAATTTTAATGAATAATAAGTGTAAAATACAAGTTGGCATCGAAAAAAAAGGTAATTAAAATCAAAATTTGTAATAAGTGTAACATTTTCAAGTTAGAACCAAATAAAAAAATGTTTTACTCTGCCGCAGGGGCCCAGGGGCACTGCCCCGGTGGTAATTACGGCCCTGTTACATTATATTGTTGAACATTTAACGCTTTAGGTAGCGTATTGCAAAAAAAATATTTTTTCCGACTTGATTTACTATTATCGTCACTTCCTTATGTTACCTAAGGTAACAAAATATATACTAAAAATTGGGAAAAGAACATATTTATAAATTAAAAAAAAAAAAAAAACACGAAAATGTGAGTGATAAACGCACTAACGGACAGATACGTTGCGTTAGATATTTATGTCGAATAACACATCTACCCAGTTCCAGCAGTTTATATACAAAATAAATAAGTATAGGTACATTTATAATAAAATGTACGAGTATAGGTATATAAAGTATATATAAAGATACTAAATACTTGTGTATATATTATAGTATAGTATTAGTATACGTAAATACATATTAATTTTAATTAGAGAAAAAGCATTTTTTAATCATGTAAGTAAATGAGCAATTAGCTTTATTGTTTCTGTTCTCGTAATGGCCATTGGCCATTACTCTTATTAACTCGTTCGTGACCTAATTAATCAATAACTGAATTATATTATATTATTATTGATGTACATACATTATACATACATACATATGTATAATTAATAATGAACAAATATTTTGTCAAAATTGACATCAAAACTACTGAACCTATTTTTCGAATTAAATCTCACATAAAAATAGATGTGAGATTTAATTCGAAATTCTAAGTCCCTATATTAGTGAATGCACATAAAGTATATATTTTTCATTTCTATAAACTGTTCAATTCTACGCTAGTGTTCCAAAAGAAATGGAAGTATGGTAATACCGTTAAAAAATTGTGTTCGAGAAAAGGTCAATATTTCTCATGGTGGCTATGCGTATATTTGTCTAGATGAACTTTCTTTCGTTCACAATAACTTTTGTATAAACGCACCGATTTGAATTTTTTTGCAAAATGTTTGTCTCGTCATTGATTTTGGTATAAATCGGAGCAGGGATTTTGGAATATACCAAATTTTGCACACATTTTGTGTTTATTATCGACTAACAAGGGAATGTTGCGAGGTGTATCTCAACGATTTTGATTAGACTTACGGTCAATTTTAATTTGACTTATCTTATTGTCACTTATTTGGATTATAACTTATAAACCCAGATGACTTTCTCTCTATAATACCTATCAGAAATTGTACTTTATTAACGGTTAAGTGAAAATACTCCAAGTTAAGGAATAACAGTTCTTATATAAATTTTCTATAAATATGCTTTTTGTGTACCTATAAAACATTAATATACATATTAGGGTGTTTTTTATATTTTTATTTTTTCGGTCCCGCAGGCCAATCTTTTAGCTTTAGATCACAAGTTAATTGTACCAAAATTTCAAATTCATATAGATTAAACCTGTGGACGGCGCAAACCGAGTCTTTTTCCCATTTGATTAACATGGGAAAAATTACTTTTTTACATACGCGTGAATATCTCGTTGAAAACGATTTTTTTTGAAAATTTCTCAAAGGAATATTTTGTAGGGAATTAAGTACTCAATTCATAAATCCAATAAATTTTAAGAAATGTTTGTTTAAAAATTATCATAAAAATTGGATTTTACTTTTTATGATAATGTTTAAACGAACATATCTTTAAAAATATTCGATCTATGAATTGGGCACTTAGGATCTTTTTTGTAAGAAATTTAATTTTCTATGATATGCTGCTATAAGAAATTAAAATAAATAAATTTTTCAACGAGATTCACGCATAAGAAAAAAAGTAATTTTTCCCATGTTAATCAAATTAGAAAAAGACTCGGTTTGCGCCGTCCACAGGTTTGATCTATGAGTCTGAAATTTTGGGACAATTAACTTTTGATCCAAAGCTAAAACATAGGCCAGCGGGACCGAAAAAATAAAAATAAATAAAACACCCTAATACATATGTATTTCATAAGTAAATTTATTAACATAGATTGAGAACCAATGATTTAATATCGTGAGCGTGTAGTGAATGAAAGCAGATCTATTTTATATATAGATATATGAACGTATGTTAACACACGTATTTAATACTATATAGCAGGGGTTGAGAAGTGTAAATATGAAAATGATTTTACATATTAATTCTTGATGAATAATTCATTCTACGTCAGCTACGTAAATAAACCAATTTCTTTGTAATTTGCCATAATAAACATCATAACTAAAAATAGCAAACTCTCATCTGTGTATATAGAAGTAAGTACTAAAATAGCTTAATTTGAATATGTTTGGATATTTAAGTAGAATATGTATATCACTTTTACCGAGAAATTTGGAACATGGAATACGTGAACTTTTCAAAAATAAATAAGAATAATACATTATTTATTTTGAAACAGGGGTTCGTCCAAAAGAGAACTGTAGAGATTAATTTTAATTGTATGTAATATTTTTCAATTTTAATAGAGAATATAACATAAAAGCTCTTCCTCTACTAAAATCCTGTATAGGTGTTTCTTATGATAAAAATATTTTTGGATTCTATATATATACACATATATATCTGCTTCCAATTTAGGTTTGAGCATAAAATGTATAGGTATCCCTGGTTTTTTATTATATGAATCAATACGCCTGAATATAAGATTTCAATAAATTGTACAATCATTAATTACGTATAATTTTTGATACGCTTTGAAGAAATCTTTGTTCATAGAAGAACAAAAATAAGATGCTCTGGCTCGAAACCAGAAACAAAAATAAACTTATTTTGCTATGGATCACATAGACTGCGCAACGTATTAGAGAATCAGTTTTTGAGACGACAGTGCTTTGAACGTTGTGGAATAATTATTTACTAATTTATTTTCCTTATTTTGTATTGACCCACCCGTCTCAAATATTTCGAAGTAAACAAAAGTAAATATACACGTATGCGGTGTTTAATATATAAATAAATATTCTACATAGGTACTTTGTTACAGTTTGAATAACAATGGGTAACTCGTACAGTGACGTTGTTGGAGATGACCCATGGTGGCCACAGGATAGTAAAAAAAGAAATAAAGTAATGCACAATAACGATGATATCAGTAATTTTGGGCAAATGTCCAAAGACGCGGAAAATATAACTCAAGAAAATGTCACAAAGGAAAAAGAATACATAGAGCAATTAGACAAGGTGCAATCGGAATCAACATTCCTTTTTTTAAACAGTGTACCTAATAAAGAGGATAGTACAAACGCAGAAAAGTTAGATTTGTTCAAGAAGAACTTGGCTGAAGTACGCAGGCGAAGGCAAGATATTATTGCAGAAAAAAGCCGCGAAATGCAAGATTTGCGTGAAGAGTTGGATAAACAAAAGAAGGAAAATAAAGCTTTAAGACAAATGGTTGAAGAAAATGGAATTGTTGTGGATAAACAACCTGAAAGTAATGAACCAGATAAATCTAGTATTTGTGACCAAATGGAAAAAGGACACGATTTCACAGATTTATTTGGATCGATAGAAAGGCTACACAGTGATTGTGAAACAGAATTTGATTATAATACAAAGTTTGTGAAATTATTTAATGAAAACTCCTCCCTTAGACAACAGATAGGTTTTATTATTTATAAATCATTAGAAGATAAAAAGAAGATTAATGATGATTGTCTTCAAAGTAAAGAAGAATTAAAAGGAAAAGAGGAATTGGATACAAAAACAAAAGAATTGAGGGTAAGTTATAAAATATATTTGAAAATAAACATCCCTTTATGTTAAAATATACTAATAACAAAACTATTTATAGATGGAAGTAGCTGAACTACATAAACAATTACAAACGTTGAACTCGGATATTTTATCTTTTGAAAAAGAACGAGATGAATACCATGTCCATATCACGGCCTTAAAAGATGTAATTTCATGTTCAAAACAAATGCTAGAGTTACGCGAAAATGAATTAGAAGAGGTAATATAATATACAATTTTATTTACATGCTAAGACTAACATTTTAATTTATATACAAAATAACAATAATTATTATTGAAAATAGGCGCAAAATTAATCTGAGACCTTTCATTGAATTTTTTTTTCATGAAAATAAAATTATTAAAAAAATACTTAATTAACAATTTTATTTTTTTGATATAGTTTAAAAACTGTGTATGTATTATTTGACATACATACATTAAAAAATGAAAGGATTAAAATATTTAAGTATAGAAAATAGAACAATTTTCAAAACTATAATTATTATGGTTAAAATTATGTTGTATTTACATAAATCGACAAAAAAACATGTTGAAGAAAAAATCGAAGTTCAAATCTAAAGAAACTGAATGCTTTTAAATAATATAAACAGATTTAATCCAAAAATGTTTTTAACCCCATGTATATACGCATACAAAAAAGTAGGATTATTTTGCTTGCCTTATAATTTTTATTATTATATTTATTATAACAATTTTGCGATATGAAATGATGAGATTTTCGATATAATAAATGAATAAAAATCAGTGTGGAAAAATTGTTTTATAGTCTGAAACTTATTATGCGGTCACTATCTTCTTCCGTATAAAAAGAGGAGGGTATTAAAATGTATGTACGTTGTTTTTCGTAAAATTAGATAGTTCTAATCAGCTACATTTCTATTAATAGTGTAAAAAATTAAATGCGTATTAAAGTGCATACAAAAATAAACAAATACATTAAATTGGTTTTGTATCTTGAAAATTTAAGAGAAAGTGCATGGCAGATATTCATACTAATAGCATTTTTTTATAAATCGGCGTTTTTACGATAAAACTGAAAACTTGAAACTGGAATAGAAAACATCGCTTATTATGTATGTAGTTTCAAACTACGAGACAATTTTTTCGCACTAAGTCATTTTTATTATTTAAAATTTTGCCTTTTCTAACTACTCCAATCACTAAGGTATATGGGGGTGCGGGTCTTGAATTTTTCGGGTCACGATTGTAATCCGACGTGAACGTAAGTTCAAAAGTTACAGCTATTTTTCTCCAAAATTTTGATAAAACTGAAACTTTTTGAGATACAGACTTGTGGTTTAAAAATTTCAACTTTTCACATTATTTTCTATATAAAAAAAAAATTATTTAAATTTCATGGCTTTATTTCATTTTTCATAGAAAAATTTCAACGTTTCATAAAAATATCAACTCGAATACGTAAAAAAGTTAATTTATAACATATATTAAATTTTGTCACGAGCGTGATTGGACGTCACAATTCGTGAGCAAAAATTACTCACATGCCCAACTTAATCCAAAGTGGTTTCGAAATTCGTTTAATTTGTATAACAGGGCTGGCCAATCTGCGGCCTTCAGCCACATTTGAACAAATTATATTTAATTACGTTTTTTTTAAGTATCGGGTTATTTAAAATGCCTGAAACTGGTTTTATTTTCCCATTGTTTTCTTAAAAATATTGTTTTATTTATGTATTATAGCTTAACTAAACGTTTTAGTTGTTAAAACTATTTTTATTTATATTTAATTTATAAAATTGATGGAAATTTTGTATAAATTTCATTAGGTCGGAAAAACAATTATCGGAGATGTGTCTTCACGAGGTCCCAGATAACACCTCATATACGACTTTTATAAGTACGGCTCTGAGTTTATTTAATTTTATACTGAATCATCATGATATTTTATTCACAAATTTAAAAATGACTCATTTTGCCTTACACCATTGTTTATAAAATTGTGCAATACTTAAAATGTTTCTAATAGATTGGAAAAATAACTGTTTCTACTTACAATTAGCAATGATTAATGTGATTGTTTGATATTTTTTTTGGATTGCATAAAGCAAAATTAACCACGATTAGTTAATCAGTTGTTTTCAAACCATGATTAATGTTAATTTTTAATTTAATCTCAATTTGTAAATGAACAATTCACTAAATATGATAATTTTTACCTTATTATAAAATTTATCATAACCGTTATTGTTTTTTAGAATTGATGTAATAATGGTTTGAAAACAACTGATTAACTAATCAATACTAATCATGATTAATTTTGTGTTATGTAACCCAAGGATAACCATATAACCCGACCGCCTAACGTAAAAGGGTAATTATAGACTACAAAGTAAAGATTTTTCTTTGTTTTCTGTTTTCTAATAACAATTTTTATATTTTTATACTTTGACCGAAGCATTAAAGACTACTTAACTTCCGCTCGCGAGCTTTTCACGCGTAATAAACTACTAGGTATGCTCTGTGTGTTTAGCACTTGACGATTTACAGTTATACCAACCTACACATATATCAACTGTTTTGCTATTCACGTTTAATTATACCGGATGAAAGCACTTAATGTTTTAATTTCTCAAATGCAAATTTAATGAAAGATTAAGTCATTAAATTATTCATAGAGTATGTTTTATTAAAAAAAACAACAACGATAGTTACGTTTAATTTTAGACAAACCACGTTTTTGCGATTATTTTTTGTTATCGTGTGGTATCGGCGAAACTGACCACACTCAAACAACATTCAGTGGTTGCTTGTGGTTATTATTGACTCTAGACAACCACATAATAACAACAAATATTAATTAAAAAAATAAAAATCATGCGACACAAAAAAGTACCAAAATGAATTTCGAATAGGTTTTTATTAAGTCAAAGAAAGCAGCGCGGGCGTCGTTGAAACAAAATTTATTGAAAACAAAAACGAGTCAGTTTCATTTATTTTACCCTTCGCTTCAAAATTATCATAAAATTCGGAGCAAAGGTATTCCCATGCTTTTACTTTTTCGATTCAGTTGCTAAAAGTAGTCGAAGTAAGTTCCAAATACGTAGTTAGTTGTTAATTTCTTCTATAAACAACTCCGTATCAAAATAGTGTATTTCCATGTTATTTCATGCTATTTCAAACCACTAGTGAGTGGTTACACAGTGGTTCGTGTAAGTAAAGGCCTCTATACACCACCCAATTTGTAGGGACCCTGCAGATTGGATGTCAAATTGGGTGGTGTATAGAAGTCTTAATCTTCCAGTCCATGATCTTAGCGTAAAATCGTAAAATTAAAAGCTTTTAAGAAAAAGCAAAAGTTATTGATAAACACCACTTTTTAAAGATAAGTCGATCGGGTTTCGTTAATTTTTTACAGATCTTATTGTCAGTTGCAAAGAACTTTATTCCATGATTTTTCTTTCATAAATAAAACTTCAAAAGTCAATTGTTTTGATTATTGCAAATTAAAGATGGATGTTTCTATTTTCAGTTAAAACGTCGCATCAAAGACATTGAAAAGTCAA
Source organism: Sialis fuliginosa (assembly GCA_961205875.1). Classification (NCBI taxonomy): domain Eukaryota; kingdom Metazoa; phylum Arthropoda; class Insecta; order Megaloptera; family Sialidae; genus Sialis; species Sialis fuliginosa. The sequence goes on from OY540810.1 coordinate 36,033,883, forward strand.
TAAATGAACGCGAGTTACAACTGATGTCAAGTGACTTACGTAACGAATACGAGCGACAGTTGCGCAATATTAGGAATCTGCGGGTTTTATACGAAGAAAGGGCAAGGCTTTCTCGAATCGAGCATCAAAACTTAACGGATCAACTTACGGAATCACAGCAGAGAATCGAACAAGAAAACACTAAAAATGTGTAAGTAAAATTTAGACAATAGTGAAATGCCTGCACAAGAAGAATATTCTAGCTTATTTTGATAATATATTTATCATCGATTTATAACAGATAATAAGACATAAGACATAAGTCGAATTTTTTAGCTTTATCTCGCATCACATTTTTGTTCCACTTTACGTTTTGGCCAACATCTTATTGTCAGTGGAATTTTTCTCAAAAAATACCATGACTTGTTGGTCGAAATGTTAAGTTTGAATCGTTTACTGTGGTTCCCTTTTGTCTGTTCAACTCCTTATCTAGGAATTACCTCGACAAAAAATAGACTAACAATTTAATTTAAAATTTATCAGAAAGTATACTTGGCAATGTAGTCAGATTTTTTACTAGGTATTTATTAAGAAGTATCCTATCTTTGTGTATGTACAGTTGCCAACGCAATTTTTCAAAGAAACATTAACATTTTTAGAATGTACGTAGGTTCCAGAACCAACTTGAAAAATGAGAAATAATTTGCAATATTTTTTTTTTTATTTTCAGTGAATTACAAACTAAAATCGAACAGTTAGAAAAAGATATTTCTGATAGAGACGACGAGATCTCAACAATAAATTCAAATTTAACTTCTGTGAAAACTGAGCGCACAGAGTTGCAAAAAGAAATGACGGTTATAAACCAGGTATTAAAAAAATGATATACCTACGTCTTACGTACATACTAAAAAGTTTAAATTAAATTTGTAATTTTATTTCAGCTTTTCTCTCGAATATTACTTGGGTTTAATTCCAATCAAGATTTCGATTTGGATAAATTAATTAAATTACTAGAAGAAAATCATGATCTATTGGCCGATATTGCTGTAAAAGAAGATTCTGAAGAAACAAGCTTAGCTTTACCTAAGTTATTATTTGATTTAATCAATCAGATGAATGAGAAAAAACAAAACACTTTGACAAATGAAGTAAGCACTGAACAAACAAATGATGAAGAAAATCAAACAGAAAATGAAGATAAAATCGAAGTTGCTGAAGCAAGTAGGTGTTTTTTTTAGCAATACCGGTATTTTATTCATAATATATATATAAAGCTCAACGTCTCTCTGTCTATCTGTCTGTCCGTTAGTGCGCTTATCACTCGAGTGACGATAGTAGTAAATCAAGTCGGAAAAAAGTTTGCCGCCAGCGCGCTCTTTTGCAATATGCTGTCTAAACCGTTAAATATTGAACAAAATAATGTAGTAAAAAATTGTGTAGGATCAAAAGATCTAAAATAAAGTTCGCGATACCATATATCTAACTTTTAAATTTATCCCACGATGACTGCTTTTATGTTATAAAGAAAATTAAAAATGTTTGGGTTATGTTTACGTGTACTTATGACCTGGAAAACATTAATCCTTATCGAAATAAATGATTTCATCGTCATTAGTACTTGATGTAGATTTAATTTGCCCTTTACAGTATCCAATTTGGTCGTATAGTTTAGGAAATAACTTTAAATAAGTTATATACGGTAAAATAATTGTTTAATTTACAGGTATATCTAACAATGGGGTTGATATTCAAGATATTCAAAGTAATCTTCCAAAGGTGTGGCGTATATTGACTGAACTTTTAAGCCATCATCAAGGAACTAATGAAGAAATGGTTGAATTAGATCAAACTAATCCTTGTTATAAATCTGTCGATACTCCTGCAGGCCCAAGGCTAGTTTTGAGCGTCAGCAAAACTTATATTCGATTGAAAGTACGTAATAATTAAATAGTTTCATCATTAAACAATTTTTTAAATATTTTTTTATGTTTTAGGATCTTATAGTGGAGAAGAAATCTCTTCAGAAAGAAATGAACCGTCTTAAACATTTGAATACCCATTTAGAAGGAAAACTTCAAGAACAAGAAAAACGATTAGGAGAAGTATCAACAGAACTCGTAAAAACTTGGCATATGGTAAGAAATTCGTTGAATAGTGAATCATACTTCTTTTTATATAGGAGCTATACTCATTAACCGTGGATAATTGATACTAAAATGGAAACAGAAATGAGAGTGGAGGGGCTTAATAATAATAGATGGTAGGAACTAAATTTGGGCCATTCAGAAAACAAAGCAACTGGCAGCTATTGATTAGAGAAGAACTTCCAGGGTCGTACTTATGAACAGGCGTTAGCTGGGAACCTCGTGATAGGTGGAAGTGTTTTATTTAGTAGGGCAATTTAGGCAATTGAATAGGGCTTCTAGGCATGGAAGGGATCGAATAAATGGTTAATTAACTTTGTTTGGTACTAAAGAGTAAAAAAAAAGTTCCCACATTATTATGGTAATTTGACAGACATATTTTAATTTTTTGAGATAGAAATATATTTTTATTGGGGTATCAATTTATCATGGCGCTTTGGGTCTTAAAATGTGTAATTACGGCTCTGAGAACTTCATATAAATATTTTTTTAAAACATTGATTTTGTCAATTTATTTAATGGATAATCGTATTTTATGACAACTTGATACGTTAAAATTTCTAGCAATCTTACTATGGTTACTTTTAACCAAAGAGATTTTATGACATAGAGACAGTGAGCCAGCCGAAAACGAGAACTCTCGGTAGAAAGAGAATGAACAAGATTGTGGACCACAGAATAAAGATACTCCAGAAACGTCAGTCCACGTCATACGTATATATACTCCATATTTTTTTTCTCTTATTATTTATGATTGATGCTAGCTTACATAAAGTGCTATGGTTCACTTAGTCTATATTTCTATATCATACAATGTCTTTGCTTTTAACTCGAATATCGAGATCCCTCTTTTAAACATAATTTATTGTTGTTATAAAGGTTGGCCGAATGCAAAGACAGCATCAACAACTACATACCCACGAAAGAATATTGAGGTACGAACTGTCGCAGAAACGAAAACTGCTAGTCGAGCTTCGCGCGGAATTGGGGCGAAGTCGTGAACAGTACGATTTAGCCCGCGAAAAGAACAACGATTCAGAGCACCAATGTCGCAAGTTACGCACAGAGTTCGCGTTGCGTCGGACACAGGACATGATAACAAATAGCGCAGAAAGCGGTTACAGCGGTGAACCAAGCGACGAGGACGACGAAAGTGCAAATGTTGTTCTGGCGGTGGAAAATGAACATGATGAAAACAGTAAGTATTTAAAAGTACTTACAGTTTTGATGGATTTCGTGAATGGATCGCAGATAAAGCGCAAAACGTAAAAAAATGTACATATGTGTACATAACAGTGCTTGTACTTTTTATTATTAATTTTTACAAGAATGATATATATATTTGAGCAATATTTTTTGCAAAATCGGCCTAATTTAATTTTAAAGATTAAAAAAATTTAAGTTTATTAAAAATTACAGCTTGTACACTGATTTGAAACAAAAATGTCACTTGTGCCCTATTGTGCACCGCCCCTCTTGGCCTGGCGCCCTTGGCGGTCGCCCTGGTTCGACCCCCTCCCCCCTAAAGCCGGTGCTGTATATCACTAATATTAAATGTACCGTTTGGAAAAACTGAATTTAGTATTGTTGTTGAATCTAAATACCTCTAACAATATTTTACTAAATTTCTATGGTATAAAATATTTTAAAATGATCTGTTTTAATTTTTCAGTCACGTGTCCAGAGTTTATCAACAATGAAATAATTGTACAAGACGATCAGAATAATATTGATTTAATATTGGAAAGGGCAATTACACCAGACGATACTTCTATTGAGGACAATAATATTTCGGATTGTAATCAAAATCCAGAAGACGAACAGACGGACAAAGACGAAAATTTGGAAAGAAATTCCATCTCTCCAATAAACATAAACAATGATGAAAATGAGAAAATAGAATCAAGTTCAACAATTAATGAATTTCCCGCAGAAACTAGCAGTAGCGAAAAACCAAAAAAGACGTCCGAAGAAATTCTTGCAGAACGAGACGCGAGGTTTAAAAGACTTGAAGAACAATGCAAGCAGTTGAAGAAGAAATACGCGGACCAAACAGAAAAGGGTGATATTATTTGTATTAAACTAGATAGTTTACATAAACAGTTTAGTATTGACTATACAGACACCAAACCCAGTTGCTCAACTTCACAAATTGATAGGATAGAAGAAAAGGAAGAACCAAATGATTCGGTTGTTGAAAATGTATCTTCAGAAAATACTGAATCAAGTAGCAATGATACAACAAAACAATCAAATACAGAAGAAATATTGGCAAGACGAAGTGCAAGATTTGAACGGTTAGAACAACAATGTTCACAGTTAAAAAGAAAATACGAAAAACAAACAGAAAGAGGAACTGAAATGTGTCAAAAATTAGATGAATTACACAAACCTTATGAAGATACATCTGATGATACTACAGTGGATAAAAATGAAAGTCAAAATCAAACAGAAGAAACAAGGACAGAGTCAAATGACAATGTACCTGTGTCAGAAACACCTGATTTAGATTTAGAAGATAAGGAAGATAATAAATAATAGAGTAGGGATTTATTTTTGGAATGTTTCAGTATTTCTTTTATGGATTTCAAATAAGCTTCGAGCATATACCTACTAGAGGTAGCCTTGCCGCTCGGCCGTGCAAAACAAGCGTGCGAGAGAGAAAGCGCGAATAAGTTTACATCCTTTCTCTCTCGCTCCGCGTGCTGAATTCGGCGAGCGAAAGAGAAAAGTTGTAGACTTATTCGCGCTTTCTCTCTCGCACGCTTGTTCGCACGGTGGACGGAAAGGCTGCCTCTAGTAGGTATATGCTCGAAGCAAATAAGCAAAGTTTTTTTGATATCTCTGAATGTTTGTATATGAATTGTGAATTGTATTATTTTAAGTTCCTACAATATATTTATTATGAATAAAATTATTTTTATTATTAATAAAACATATATATTATTTCATTACATATTTTTAATTTCTCATTCCCATATTTCCAATAAGATACACATCATTTAATTAAACATTTTAAATTTCCCGCTTCGTGTAACCTTGAAATGTATTCTTAGTTTATGGTTACCCTGAAATACATGTATAGTTTATGGGAAAAGTAAAACTGACGCATAACCACGCATAATTAATTTGACATTAATACACGTCAGTTTGTGAATAGTGAATTGCATTACTTTTTTATTTTATTTATATCTTAAGTGAATATCATAATGTTAGACAGCAACAAAGACGAAGCAAATAGGTGTATAGAGATTGCAGAAAGGTGTATTGCAAGTGGAAATCGTGAAAAAGCAGAGAAGTTTTTACATAAAGCAGAACGTCTATGCCCTACTCCTAAAGCAAAAGGTAATACATATTTAATAATTAATAAATATTAGCGTAGATACAGTTTTTATAATTTATATATTTTGTATGAACTTACCGAATCTCTTATTATGCAAGACATTTCAAGGCTTCAGTGAAAGTATTTATATCAAAAGTCAAATTTTGTCAATCAAGCATAATTTTTTATGTCAACATAATATTTATAGAGTTTAAAGATCATTTTTGTCATTCTATTGTTTGATATTCCAATATAATGATAAATAGCTGTTAATTTTTTGTTCTAAATTACTGGCAGTAAAAATTAAGATACAGAAAATACTTATCTTTACATATTTACATTTGAAATGTCAAATATTTACTTATGATCAACCACTGAATTTATAATATTTATACACGAGCGAACAATAATGAAGATTGTTAATTACTAGTTTCATTTGATATTTTTCTGATAAAAAAACTATAGAAACACTTACAATATGTCAAAATAGTAACAGTTATATTAGCAAGAAAGTACCAATAGTGGTAAAATATGTTTGATAATTTATAGATCTTTTGAACAAGTTAACAAAGATGTCTACAGATAAACCAGTTGAAACTCCTACTCGTAAAAGACACACTTCAAATGTTAAACAGGAAGATGTGCCATCACACGTACCAGATTATACTCAAGATCAAATGGATGCTGTAAGAAAATTTATAAAATTTATATGCGTAAAGTAATTAATTACATATGACATATTTTAGGTAAAAAGAATTAAACAATGTAAAGATTATTATGAAATATTGGGTATAACCAAAGAATCTACAGATTCAGATATTAAAAAAGCATACAAGAAGTTGGCATTGCAGTTACATCCGGATAAAAATAAGTGTCCTGGTGCAGCAGAGGCATTTAAAGCAATTGGTAAACTTGTATTTACTGTTATTATTGCTATTATGAATTATAGTTCTTTAAATTATTATTGTTGGTTAAAAAAAATCTGATAACATTAATTTTCAATTATAAATGTATTTTAGGTAACGCAGTAGCTATATTGACAGACCCTGAAAAACGTAAGCAGTATGATATGTTTGGTTCAGAAGCAGCGAATTTATCACATCATTCAAATCATTCAACTTCACATCACTACAGTCGTGGATTTGAGTCAGACGTTACAGCCGAGGAGTTGTTTAATATGTTCTTTGGTGGTGGTTTTCCATCTCAGCAAAATATATATGTAAGGAGGGGGGGAAGATGGCAAACAAGAGAGAGTCAGCATGCTCACAGTCGGCACGAAGTATGTATAAACTCATTAACTCTTAATGCTCTATTTTATTTGGAACCTAAAATAAACGTTTTAATATTAATTAATGATTAATATTATGTACTGTACTCATTTACTGTAGGCTGCGAAAGTTGAAAATAAAATATACAATATGAATAAACACTCATGTTTTATGTTTCAGCCACAAAATGGTTACACAGCGTTAGTACAGATGCTACCGATTCTGTTATTGATTATTTTAAGTATGATGTCTAGTCTATTTATATCTGATCCAGTATACAGTTTGCATTCTAGTCAGTAAGTAATTCATAATAAAAATAAAATATAATGTTTATTTTACTGTTATACATATGCAGAACCGGCTTTAACAAGTCTGTCGCCCTGAGCGAGATTTTTATAAAATGCCAAGTTGCATTAAAATTTAAGATGAAATAAAATCTAAGAGAATCATATTAATTTTTTTAAGTTAATAATATCCAGTATATAATATTTCAGGGAAAGTAATATATAATATTCGGTGTGATATAATGTCATATAATGTAGCTGTATGTCGTACGTATATTTAATAAATTGCTAATTGTAATAAATTGTAGCATTTAACAAGTAGGATATCTACAAAATTACTAAAAATAAACATACACTTAAAACATAAGAAAATATAGAATTATATGTTTTCCTTATTAATTTCTAGGAAATTTCAAGTTTTACGACGCACTCAACGACTCAACGTACCTTATTACGTTAAAGATACTTTCCACTCTGAATATCAAGGGTCTTTAAAACGTTTAGAGACATCTGTCGAAGAAGAATATGTCAGTAATTTACGACACTCTTGTCACAGGGAAAGAAGTTATCGTACGTAACTAAAACTGCATGTTCGAATTATATTTATTAATTTCTGATTATCATTTAGGTGAAACAATGATATGGAAGGCACGTAATTTCGGCGATCACGAATTATTTAAAAAGGCCCAATCCATAAATATGCCGTCGTGTATAACTTTACAAGAACTGCAGGTACATTAGAATTCGTAGAGTTGTTTTGCTATTTATTAACTACTGTAAACTTATTGTCATCACATTATCCCAATGAACAGATTATGAATGATAATTATATGCGATATTTATATATACCCAAAATATATAAAATTTATAATTATTGCTTTGTTGTTGTCTAAATTAAGTACACAGATCAAAAATCAGTGAACAAATATGATTTTGTCTCAAAATGCTATCAAGATCTGATTGATGATTTTAGATCTAAATTTTTTTCTCGAGCACCTTCAAGACTACATTTGATATGTATTTATTGTTAACTTTATAATATAGAAGTTTAAAGCAATATTAAGTGAATGAATTAATATATAATTTAATTTTCTATGAAGCAAACTGATGTGTATTTAAAAGAAAATGTTCTAATATTCACCGTTACAGTTCTAGAATTATGGCAGTTTCACACTTGGATGCTGAGTATGACACCAGAAAGTATATATCAGTGTAAGAATCATATTATAATGTGTTCTTTTTTTAAGCAGCCATCCATGTGTGGTACAGCCTTGCTTAAAATTTTATTTTGTTAATTTTTGAAATTAAATAATTTTTTTTTTTAAATTGTCATCTATGCATTATTTAATAAAATAGATAAATATTATAATAATTTATCATGTAAATTGGTGAAGTGAAAAGAAGTATTCATTATTATAGATTATATAAGTAGTCATGTTTTATATCGAAAAACATTTATAGTCGAGATTGGTGTAACAAGAAATAAAAAAGTAACATGAAAGAAATTATCATAGGCGTCCGCAGAGGGAGGCAAACAGGACACTCCTCCCCCTAGATTGAGTAAATTGATGTTTGTATTTTATAATCTACTTATGAAAAAAAATGTTTATTGATGTAATTATTCGTCTACAAGTTTTACCCCTTCTCGTAAAATTTTCTGTGGATGCCGTTGTTGAAAAGGAATTCTGAATTTGTGATCTTGTCTGTAATTTTGATAATCCTGATAAATTTTATACTTTAAGTATTGTAGCATATAAGATGCTAAGTTATCAAAGATTATTTGTCTATAAAACTGTCGTTAATACTGGAGAATGTTGTGGTTAATTTTATTGAGCCTGAAAAGAAAAAAAGATGATAAATAGAAAAAATTGTAAATTATAAATCTTATTAAACATGATAATTGATATTTTTACTTTAAAATATCTAAAATGTAAAATTTACTGACTGAGTGTCTATTTGTCTATAGCAATGTTTCAGAATAAAATATATTTTGCCTCTCAATGATTTTTTAATATTTAAAATCATATTTTAATATCTCAGAAATGCCATTTTTAGGGATAAGTAAAGACTTCATCTGTATTACAGTCAACACTCTGCAGATATTCCCCATATATGTTGATTTCTAAAAAAATACTGTATACTGCATACAAAAAACAAGACAATGTTGAAATGCCGTGTTATATGGGAATTTCCTCGATTTTTGAACCACGTTAAAGCAAAACTGTAATGTAAATGCAAACGTATTCAGTTTCTTCTGAATGTCCATGCGGGATTGAGACAATGAGTACGTTTACACAGTGCTGTTGTTCCGGTTTTACTGTAACTGAGGTAGTTAAACCGCTTTAAGCGGTGCTGTATACACATACAAGAATAAGTAACGTCAACTGGATTTATAATTTCTATTTAAAGTACGCTATAAGTTCGATGGTGTACCAACAAGAAATCCCAAAAATACTTTGTCTCCTCTATGTCCCACGAACCACGCTTTCTTTTGTTTTCCATCTCTTTGTCTCAGTAGTTTTAACCATGTTTTAACTGACGATGCTTTTTCTAAATTTGATTACATCAGTTTCAGTAAAACCGGAATAACAGTACTGTGTAAACATACTCAATATCTATCTATTTCTAAAATTTACTTTGATCTGATTGAATTAAGTGAATGCTGATTGTACTGTGTACCACATTTTGAGAAACACTGGTTTGTGGGTTGTTTAAGATTCAATTTTGCAATTGATATACATAACAAAATTATGTATATCGTTAATGATGTTAGAAAAAATATTGTTTTCGGAATGTACATATATTTTATTTATCGTTAATATTTTTGTATATTTTGTGCCACTAAATATTTAAGTTATTTATGTATTTATAATACTACAGCAATGCCAGATATTTTTAAATGTTGCTAATTTGTATTTAAAATAATTTACAGTGGTGAAGAGCGCTACAGTGCATTTTTCTATGTTTATTTCACATATACTTGAGGAATTTGATGTTTATTAATACAAGAAAATATTTATCAATTTATCAAATATTTAAATGAAATTGAGATATTCTTGTGTTCTGAAAATTATTTTGCAGAAAAAATTAACAAAAAGTGGAATTAGTTGGACAAAACAATAAAATTATGTTTGTAAAACCATTTGTATTTAATTTAAAAATGCATAGGTTTTGTTTCCAAACAACACTGTATTGCTGTTTTGTCATTTTGGTCTAAACACTGCATAGGACGTGCTACTTATACATACATTAAAATACAGTATATTATGTGACAATAGAGGTAAATACAAGAAAATATTTTAGGAAAACAAAAAAATAAAAAAGATCCAATTAAATATAATTAATTAATATCAAGAAGTACTCCAGTTATGTATTTAGAAAACTAAAGAAATTGAACATTTATTCTCTCTTGTTTAATACGTATATTTTCAATATCATAAAAAAGTATATATAGTAATATATACATATGTTATATTTGTCATTAATTAAAATATTTATATTTTAGTTCATAGATTACGATTTTATGTAACAAACAGATGTGGGGATTAATATAAAAAATATTCAAATTCTGTTTAGCTGATTATTTTTAACTGTGTGGGGTCAAGGTATCATAATATATACTATATATATTACCCCTTCACCAGTGGCGTACCGTAGGTTTCTGCCACCCAGAGCAGATAGCAAATTTGTCGCCCTTCTACACTATATGCTAAATATGAAAATTGAACACCTTTTTTCGTTACTACTTTAAATTTACCACCCCCAATCCACAATTTTGCACCTTTTACTAAATTTTGATGTTTTTTTTCTTTGCTACCTCAAATTTGCCGCCCCCTCCAATTTAATTTTATATTATTGCCCCTAACAAACTGTCGCCTGGCACAACCCCCCCCCCCCACGGTACGCTACTGCCCCCCACTATCCGTTAAATAAAAGTTTTAATTATTATTATGTATTTTAATTGTATTTTTACAATCACATTTCTTTATTTTAACCCATTTGATACACATTTAATTTTGCTTTAGCCAGTCAACTTATTTTAAATGGTTTAAAATTTCATTACAAATAATTTTGTGCAGCTAAAATTTTAATTTAATAAAATAATAAATGTGATTGTGAAGAGGTCTAAGGAAAAAATGGATTGTAGTTTATGAAAAACATATAGGAAATAAATAATTTTCATTATTGGAAGAATATTGTAATTTTTTATGATACTGTCATAAAGAATTATTTTATAATGAAGTCGATGAAAAATATCAGTTATGCTCAGTTGTTTTTGTTGATAATTTTAAATAAATTTTTTTAGTTTATCTGTGTGTTTATTTATTTCTATCCTTTTTTCTGTAAATAATTAATACTAAAATGTTATTGTAATATGTTACATGTTAATTGGGCGTATTTTTGGGTGCTGGAAATGAATTTGGCAACAAAAAAGTTTGCTTTTAATTAAGTCATAAAAGTTTAAGTAATAAATAATACATATCAAGAATAATAATAATAAAGACTCTTCTACTGAATGAGTATTAGAGCGTTTCTTTTTTCCCGTTTATTAATTTTAATTATTACATTTTGTGATAGTATCAAAAACCCGTCAATTAGAGTCAATATTTATATATTTTTTTACAAACTTATTTATAGATGACAAATATTTAATTTATTATCAAGAATAAAAAAAATCAATTCAAATCCGAATAGTTTGGACCGCTTTCTATATACCTAAATACCAAATGTTACCCCGAGTAAAAAATGAGCGCGGCCTTACAACGGTCGCCGTTTAAATGTTTTGCTCAAGCGTACAACGGTCAAACACCGTCTGTTTGGCGGGAAAAAACTGGGCCTTACAGAAGTTAATTCTGCTATATGATGGCCGTACAGCAGTCGTATACGGCGGTCGTTTCACAGCCATTTTGGCCGTACAGCGGTCATTTCTTAAGAATCGACCGCCGTAAAATTTTTTGAGATTATCAATCGTGTTCGGAACGAGCGGCGTACTAATTAAATGAAGCACCTTTTGAGCAAGGTTTAAAAACCAACAGCAAGCTGTTCAGAGTCGAACGACGTGAGACGAGCTGTGCTCGCAAGTCACTCAACTTAATAACATGTAGCTCTCTAATGCATCAATCACAGAACAACTGATTTAGATTTGAACGGTGCGGGCGCGCTGTCTTGGTTCAGAGCTGAAGTAGCCCGGCTCAGTGGCGTAGATAGGGGGGGGGGCATGAGTTTACGAACATTATAAGTCTGTATTTCAAACCGTTCTCGAGATATAGCCTCTCAAAGTTTCAGTTTTTTCAAATTTTTGGAGAAAAAAGGCCATAACTTTAGAACGCGTGGTCGGAATTGATTTTAGTTGACGGATTTGAAATCAGCGTGTCAAAATCTATAGAATGACATGTATAATACCTTAAAACTCGAAAAAAAATTTCATTAAAAATCGAAAAAATTCAGAGGGGTATTACCTTAAAAAAATGTCGATTTTTGGCCAAATTTTTTTTGTCGGATTTTAAAGTATTATACATGTCATTATATAGATTTTGACACGCTGATTTCAAATCCGTCAACTAAAATCAATTCCGACCACGCGTTCAAAAGTTATGGCCTTTTTTCTCCAAAAATTTGAAAAAACTAAAACTTTGAGAGGCTATATCTCGAGAACGGTTTGAGATACAGACCTGCGGTTTGAAAATTTCAACTTTTCACGTCATTTTCTATAGAATAAACATTTAACGAAATCAAAAATTCGAAATTTTTTTGTGAAATTTCCTGCAGTGAACTTCAACTCGTCATACAAATATCGACTAAAATACAAGAAAATAAGACGTAGAATCATTTAGTCACTCTATAAATATTTATATAAGAATTAAAAAAAGTAAAAGCTTGAATTTAAGGTGTTTCATAACTAGTTTTTTTTGTTAATAGGAGGGGGAGGATTGACAAAATATGCTTCCCTTATTAAAAATTTCACGCCTCGCCACTGTTCTATATAAATTTATTAAATAGAACGAAATCTAGTAAAGTTTATAAATATTAGTTATAATATATAGGTACGTGATGTGTTTCAGTGATAATTTACATCAAATAATATATTTCTAATGATCATTACAAACGAAATTAAAAATGGTTATTTGTTGGTAAAGATTCAGGACAGAACAAGGAGGTATATTTACAAATTATATATTACTATTTTGAATTTTTTTCTTTGCATATGTACTATATAACTTAAAACTCAAAGACATTTATTTAATTCAGATACATTTTTTTAAACTCTTCTAGTATGAACAAAATCAACTTTTTTTAAAATGCAATAGTTAGTACGAAAAGAGTCTAATAGAATTTTATTTTCAGCTTTTTAGTCGGTTTCAAAAAGGCAAATTAATTTTTTTAAACGTTTTTTTAATATTTTTTTATTATACATACATGAAATGTACTGTATAATAAAGTGTAGTAATCATGAAAAAAATCGAACTCGAGATTTCAACGGAATGACACGTATTGAGGGTCCCTGAACCAAAAATATGAGATTAAATACTAAGTCATACCCCCCCCCCCCATCCGAAAAAGCTATCTACGCCACTGACCCGGCTGAAGTAAAATTAAAATATTCAGACAATTTTGATATCTTAATATTAAACTTCCACCGAAATAAAAAGGGTTGTGTCTCGGGCTGATAGTGTGCTTAATTTAATTTCAAATAAGTCTTACTTACATATTCAATAAAAAATTGAAAAGAAAATAAATAAAAATTCCTGATCAAAAAACAGTGATAAAGCTATAAAAAGGATAAAATAAATTGGATACTTTATACATTAATATCTATATAAATTATTGAAAGATATTAATTTCAAATATGTAGGTATGTAGTAATGACCCCACACCCTTCCTCAAATCGCAAAAAATAGTAATTGGTCAAAATAAACTGTACCTATAAAAGTGCCAAACATAGGAAAAAAATTAGAACAAAAAATACTAGTTTAAAATCAAGTAGCTTACTGGCCCCTTTCATCCCTGGTCTAAATAATCATTGGTTGATACTGGAAATCGATTACACGTATTAATATTAAAGCCTGTATCGAATTTCTTTACTGTATAATAATAGGTTCTCCAGATATTAAATAAAAACTAATTTATTGGGGTCTGTACTCTGTAGCTCCCTTACGAAGAATTTCTGGACACTTATTCATATAAACTTTTTTATTTGAAATATTTTTTTCTACATGATATGACCCATCCTGTATATTATAAAAAAATACCCTATTATATTTTAAAAATCTAACATTTTATAATAAATCCAATACAAAAGGTCAATCAACTCACAACGTTGTAGCACATACACCTAATAAGCAAAGACAAATCGATGTCTGCGTGAATGACCTGCATATTTTCCGTACAGTACCACTGACTGAATATTTGCAACGTGATGTCCTGGTGCAAATAAATGCACCCCGGCGCCACGCTGACGCCACCGAGTGCGTCCCTTTGTGTTTACAGTGTTCACGCTCCGAGTATTAAGTTATGTGAAATATTCGACGTCATTTTATCTACGCTTCATTTGTTTTTGTGCATTAATAATTATTTGAATCGTAGATTTAATTGTTATAATTTAATCATATATATTTTATATATTATTACAAATTGATAGTCTAAATGTATATATCTGCCTTGGGAACCACGGGACTTTCTTATACCTAACCTAACAGTGAATTGTATACGTGATTCTTTGTTTATTAAAACATTTCTAACAAACTAACAAGAAAGAACAAAATGAATAACTAAAAAAGAATGTTTACTCTTGTAAATTTTTGGATTATTTTTGAAATAAGAAAAAAATGTTTTAGATAAAAAATGTCGAGTATGTTATTATTTATTATTTTTCCCCCATACATTTGAATTATAATAAATTTTTTTCTTCAAAAATTCGTTTTTACAAAAAAATGAATAGAACATAAATTATAGATATAGATATTACCTACATTTTTTAACTTGACCATTTTTCTCTATTTCGCACTGTTTCAGAGTAACTCGAAAAATTAAAAAATCGACGTAGGTAAACATCAGTATCCGGTTGAAAGATCGTTTTCAAAAATAGGACGTTTTCTTCCCAGCCAAAAATTAATCTTAAATATAAAATATCACCCTTCTACGATTTGTCGTATACAGACAGACAGACGGACACACAGACATCATGGCGAAAATAGTCAGAATGGATTCAGGGAAGGTCAAAATAGATAATTCCGTCAAAATCCGAAAAAAATCGGCTTCACTATACTTACTTATACTAATGTATATTTCATATATACATGGTATAAGAAAGTAAAAAATATTAAATAAAAAGTATACGCAAGCTTTCGAATTCACAAATTCATCTTCAGGCCAAAAATATAATAAATAACAATTAAATACAATAATATACTTAATGTAAAAATAGTATTGTATTAAATTATTATTTATTATATTTTTAGCCTGAAGATGAATCTGTGAATTCGAAAGCTTGCGTGTACTTTTTATTTAATAAATTTTGACTTTTAGACTATCAGTTTGTTATTATTTAATATATTTAACGTCACTACTATTAGATATAATATTATTTTAGATATATTTTATTAATGAGTAGTTAGTTACCTTACGTCCTATCGAACCATATTACTATATCTATAGGTATAGGTATTTTTGTTATAAATTAATAAAATTGATTTTGTTATAATTATCAATCAACACAAATATAAGAAACTAGTCACAATTAAATTCATTTCATCGCAATTTTAGGTTTCACGCGATAAGACATTTAGAATTAAACATTTTTTTTTAAATAATAATAAAATAGATTTTAATTTTTACTGATTTAATTTTATTTATATATTTTTTTGACACATTTGTTGGCGCTTTTTTCTGGGAAGGGGGGATTTTGTCGATATACCATAATAGAAACAAGAAAACGAGTCTTTGTTTTCAAAATATACAGTAGGCGCTCGGTAATCCGGTATCTATATTTTCCCCCCTATGCCGGATTATTGGATTTCTATAGAAGGTCGAGGACTAGACTGCAGAGCGAGAGCGAAATTGCGACGAACAATGTCCTTGTGGAGAGCGTATACCTCCACTCTGTAATTCGGCAGTTGCAAACCTGCCGGATTATCGAGTAGGAGAGCTGAGTTGCAAAATTCCGGACTATTGGACGTGCCGGATTGGCCTGTATATACATTACAATAATGTATGATTTGCGCCCCCTGCTATTTTTTTCGTCATCATTATTACAAAATCCGGAGAAATTACATCGAAACCCGGAACCCGGAGAAACAGTATACAAACCCTGAGATTCCGGATGAAAACCTGAGACCTGATCACCCTACATACAGACAGACAGACTGACGGACATATCGAATCCGAATCTTTTTCAAGCCACTGACTCGAGCTGATTCGTTTACTGATAAGATTCATTCAAAAAGACCTAATCATTCATGAATTACTTAAGTAACTACAATGTTCAGATAAATTTTAATGTGACGAACCATGTAATAAAAATAGTGAATAATTAAT
Organism: Sialis fuliginosa; assembly: GCA_961205875.1. Lineage (NCBI taxonomy): Eukaryota > Metazoa > Arthropoda > Insecta > Megaloptera > Sialidae > Sialis > Sialis fuliginosa. The sequence continues at coordinate 36,050,417 of OY540810.1, forward strand.
AGTGTGTTAAAAGAAAATTTAATTAATCGCATACTGTATTAATTAACTAATTTCTCTGATTAAATAATATTATCATTTTTATAAAATAATACAATAGTTGAGAAATGCTTATGTTACAAAAAATATTTTCTACCAAAAAAGATTCTAGATTGTACAAGAAAAAGGTCACGTTTATGAGAATATAAGAAAAATAATGAAAGATAATAAAAACACGACAAGCGAAGAAAAAGAAGTTAATATAATTTCGCAAAACATGACCCATACCTACTTATTGTTGGAATATGGCTGAAGTACGTAATACAGAAAATGCAATCCTTGGTAATGTACACCTTGCATTTTATAAAATCAATATATTAACACTGTTTCATAGAAGCATACAATGTTTTTTACATTTTTTATGCATTCTTGTTAAACCTAGAAAGTTAGTTTGTATCTATAATCTATTGGAAGGATATTTTAACAAGTTTACCTAACTATAGTGAATTACAAATGAACGGCTGTATTTTGAACAGAATCAGTGTGTCTTTTGTTTCAATTAAATGTATATACATACGTAAACCAATTTAAAAAAGCTTGACATTTGTATAGATAAATTACCGGTTTCCAGCCATTGACGGAAGGTTATATAACTACAGAGGTAAAGGTGCACACACACACACACACATAGAAATATACAGTAGCTTGCATGTACGTGCTAGCAGTGGCGTTCCATATAGTAAAATATTACGGGCTTTTAAAGTTTGAAAATAATTGATTCACTTTAATAATAAAATACATAATGAATATTTCCATATTTCTTTACGGTTTACACAAACAAACAAAAATGAGTTAAAATTTATGTTTTTTATAGAAAAATAATACAATAATTTAACAAAACATTGAGATACTCGAGGATGTAAAATTTAATAAATTAAAATCCTTATTTTTAGGATTCCGTTGTACTATAAATTTAATAAGTCATCTGAATCGCTTACATCGGATTTGATAATATTAAGACAAACATCATCGGTTATCTTTTTCTAAGGCGGAGCTTATATACATTTTAAATAAAAACACAAATATTCATCCATTTCATTAATTAATTTTATATCAAGTTTAACATATTTAAATACCAAAATTCAGAATTTTAAATATTTATTGCCACAATATTTACTCATAAAATTTTCAATAGATTACATAATAATTTAATCGCACAAATAGTTATATGAGTAATATAAACGAAGAGTACTTCTTTATCTAGCAAATGAGTTTCAGAATTTCTCTTTGTTTGGTATATGGAAAAATGATTTAACTGTTATAATAATCAAATTGTATGAGCTTATTAAGTTTGTGATAAGCAAATTTGAATGAAAAATTGGACGACTACTTTTGCATTTCACTGTACCTTAAAATAAAAAAAGAAACACTTTGTTATCCGTCTGTCTCTCCGTCAAGATCTTTTTTTCTCAGGAGCAAATATCAAGTTAAAATTAATAACAAATACTAAGGTTTACAGCCTCATATCCTTGTAATAAATTCAAGTTTCTAACTCAAAGCAATAAAAAGATACTGACTGTCTAACTCATTGATCATCAAAATCTAAAGGGTAATTGTTGTTGAACTAAAAGCTTGAACAGATAATTATTATACTATATATTATATAATTTACCAAATTGTATATCGAATGTCCGGTATTATATAAAGATAATATTGTGTTTACAAGCAAAAACAAACTAAAGTTTCAGGTACCTAATTGGGTTATCTGTACCTATATTTAATCTATGTATATACATACAATATACACATAGAAAATAAATTGATTGAATTCATATATATGTATATATAGTATCACAGTTGTTAATTACATTGGAAATATTAACATTTTGATTTGCAAAGTCCAAATAGACATTCTATATCGATATGTACAACATATAGACATAGAATAGTATATATATGTAGACAAACCAGAATTACTTAACTAAATATTTATAAATAAAAATGATTATGAACATCTATTTTTATATTATATAGGTCATATCTCAATAATTACGTTGTACTCGTAGATCAGAGAGTAATTTAAATTTTTAATTGTAGTTTGAGATATTTTATCTCCGGAAGTAGATATATTAATCAATAATTTACAGCTTCCGCAAGAATAAATTGTTCTATGTTAATAATTATACAAAAGTCCTATATAGAAACTATATTTATTACAGACGCCAAAAGAACTAATTCAAGTTATTACATGGTTGAGAAAATCGATATTTTAGAAACAATTTACATGACATGCAATGAATATATATCAAAATTTGGACAATCATTATCAATATTGGACAATATTCTTTTAAATATGTAGTTTGATTTACCAAAATTGTGAATTCGATAAAAAGTGGATTTATAATTAATTTAATTGTCAACTGACAATGATTGACTAAGGCATTAATCTAGTTTGTAATAAAGAAGCTTGTTGTATATCGCAGGGGTTTGGAATCAGAGATTAAGCGCAATGTTGCTCAAAGCCATTTTTTTGCTGTAGCTTGAATTTAGCCCCGATAGTTAAATTTATTTTTAACAGACTTAAAAAAAAGGAGATTCTCAATTCGGCTGTGGATATTTTTTATGTATATTTGAGCATATCTACGATTATTTTCTCATTAAATGACAAGCTTTTCTATTTTTTCAAAAATTACCGATTGTGGACGTAAAAATCAACTTATATTTTTGAAAATTTCATCACGTATTTATAACATAAAAATACATATGTTTTTACGTTAATTATTGCATAATTAGTGATAAAAAGTTTTTCGACAATTTTTTGTTTTTGAGGTTAAGATGCGTTTGGAAAGTAACGCTACCTATGTAGTTCTAAAGTCTATTAATTTACGAGTATTTTAGTTTTTTTTTTTGTTTTATTCCTACGACCTATAGCACTGGAGATATTTCAAAAACAGTGTAGCGATACACTCAAAATGTATCAAAAATGCAATTTTTTCGGGACGCACATAGCTGATTTTCCTAACTTTTTCGATTATCAACTCATCTTCGAATATATGAAGAGAAAATCAAAGTAAACCCAACTTCCCGAATGCATCACTTCAAAATGCTAATTTCCCTCTACTAATAGTAATTAAGGCAACGCGCTACGCAGTTGGTTCGTCATATTTTCATCTCCCATCCTGTTTCGAATGAATATTTTCAATTTCGAGAAGAAAGATTTACAGATATAGGTGGTTGTAAAGTTTCAATTGCATAACTGTAATGCATATTGCCAATTGTTTCAGATTGGAAAATTTATTTTCAGTAAAATTGGTTTCAAACATGAATTTCAATTCAATATGTAATTGCAGATCCATTTATTATATTTGTAACTTATTTGGGGCTGATTTTACGTCCATTGCGCGATAAGAATGTATTTTAAATTTAATAAATAATAAAATGCAAAATATGTAATTTCTATTTATAAAACTCATTATTCTGTGTTTAGACCAAAAGACAAAACAGCAACACGGTGTTTCAAAAACACTTCGTATTAAACAATTTATAGGATTCGTTGCTGTTTCGTTCAAAAGATTGTTTATCTATTTGGTTTAAACTCGGCATTACACTGAAAAAAAGAATTGGTTGAATTTACCTATCATAGTTAAATTGAACAAAAATTTTGGTTCAATTTAACTATGATAGGTAAATTTATACTTTTAATTATTCGAATTTTAGCATGCGGCCCGCGGACCACGGGCTGGACATAGCTTGTCAAGACTTTGTTTATAATTTTTTTTTTTGACATATTTAATATTTTTGTAGTTTTTTTTAACTTTAACTATTTATTTTTTGCTATATTAATAATTATAATATTTTGTAATGACTTTTGAGTATAAGCCGTATTATTTTTGTCACACATTGCAGTAGAGATAGATATTCACTGTAATGCGTGACGAAACGTTCAAGATTCACAAAAAGAACTTTTTTTTAAAGTTTTTTTTATATCAATAATTATAATATCTTGCAATGATTCTTGAGTGCAAGCCGCGTTTTTTTGTCACAATTGCAGTAGAAATAGATTTTCACTGCAATGCGTGACGAAATGTTGTTCAAGATTCACAAAAAGAAGTCTTATAATTTATAGAGTTTTACATTATATAAAAAATATATCGAAGTCACTTCAGAGGTGAAACCCGGAACTGGGGCAAACTGAAAAACGGCGACTCCAATGGCCCGCTTGTCGGTCCCGCCACTGTACACATATATACGTATCGTGAGCGAATAGAATCGATCCAACAATGTCTAGTGAGATAGCAGCGCCGCCGCGTGCGCCGTGGCGCGCCGTACTGCAGCACCACCGAGGCGCCAGGGTACACCACATAGTCAGTGTATGTCGGATAGAGGGTAAGACGGACTCGCCGTAAAGTGGTTTTTGCCGTGGCCTTAAAAATACTCTATATATATACTCTATATAATATACAATAGGGCTGTGTACTTGTTAAACGTTTTAAAAAAACAAAACACGAACGTGAAATTAAATAAATAAAAATTTATAAAAAAACATTTAAAATGGAAAAATGCACGCGTGTATGGTATAGTGTTACATTTTACCTGCTTTTTGTATGTCTTCAAGGTAAGAACTTATATAAATTCAATATATATATATGCACGTTTCTTGAAGTAATTTAATTTTGCAAGCGCACATATATTTATACCTACATACATAAAAAAAACTTTTTACACATACACACGCACACACACACACACACACACACACATGCACACATATATATTTATATAAACTATTGATTAGTTTTTTTTTAAATAGTTTTAGTTTAGTGAAATCAATTTTAATAAAACAATCAATGTCTTATATACCGGCTAACTTTTTGAAAGAAAACTATTGACAGAAACTGGATAAGTCGGCTTTTCGTGAAAAGCAATTTGAAAGGACGTTGTTAAGTATTTGGGTAGGTCATTGTAAGTAACAAATCGATGTACGGTGCAGTAGAACTATATGTATATGCATAACATATATATATTAAACGAAATATACTTGCAAATGTATAGATGTGTATACCACATAAACTACTTTTTACATTATTTGTTGATTTTATAATTAAGTTAATTGTAGCTATGCAAGATATAAAAAGCTTACATACAATAAAGCATTGTTGTATTCATTTAATATATTATTTAATTCACTATTGCAAATATGTATGTACTTCAGTACTTTCCTAGAAAATTTTACTTTATTCTAAACTGATTATAATATTAATTATGAGGATACTTCAGCTTTATATTGTTTGGTTAATATTAATATAATAAAGAAATAGTAAATGTGCATTTAAAAATAATATACATATTACAGCTTATTCTATCAATATATCGTGGTTTATCTCAATTTTGATCTTTACATAATTCATGAGCCTTCTAGGAAGCAACATGTACGAGTATATCAATAAGAAAATTCTTGAGACGTTTTTAAATATATTATGTATTTGACAACATTATCAAATAAATAAAAAAGATTTTTATAATCGGCTTTTAAATTATATGTACCTACCTATATTTATAATTGTTTACTTTAAAATTGAGAAAAGTAATAAGAGCTTTTATTTCAATTATACTTGAATCTTACAACTTTGACCTTTTTGTTTTTAAAAGGTCAACAAATACGAAAATTTTAATTAGGTTATTCGTTCATTTATTACTTATTTTCACTCAAAGTTTTGTATTCTCATTAAATTTTATTATTATGTATAGCAGGTACATAAATTAAAGTATTTTAAATGATAATTAAAAATAATACGAGATAATAACAAAATTGTTATATAAAGTGAAAATGTCAAAGGTACTTTTATTCTTTAAAGAATATTCGTGGTGAAATCTAATGGTTTATTTTAAATTATATACTATTTTAACTAGGTTATTTATTCAGAGTATAATTTATCAAATCTATGGGTAGTTTTGTTTTTCAAATTGCAAATTAAACTTTCTTTCAAAAAAATTTGTTTTATATGTATTCGTTGAAATAATTATTTTTAATTTTTTATTGTTAATTGTTTTATACAAATTTTGAGTCTTCCGCGGTGATTTGGATATTGATCTTGGTTTCTATTTAGTTGCCCGTGTCAGACTAAACTGACGCGACTTACACCCAGAAGCCAAGATCCAATCAGTTGTTTTACTCATTTTAAGTCTATTTTATATTAATTAGAATCTGATTTATTCTAATTGGCGGATAATAAGACAATTAATAATTTATTTCACGATTCCTATAGGGGAGTGGGGGGAGGGGGATATTGATTGATATGGCTCCTTCATAAAAATAAAAATGTCTGTAGTTACGTTAATGGAATTTATCTGTTCGATGTAAGTTACATAATATATAACACGGACGGCCAACTAAAATTGTAATTCAATTTAGTTTTTTTTAAAAACGTATTGCGATCTTTTAACTTATGTTGCATTTTATTAAAAAACTTACAGGAAAAAGGTTGTTTATTTAAAAATTCTGATATAAAACATATTATAAAAAATAATAACAACTTGATTGTCTAAACGTCAAAATTAAAGAAAAAGTATTCACAAGCTTTCGATTCTCAGAATCATCGTCAGGCTTTCAGAAGGAAATAAAATATGAGATTACAACATCTGTCTCATATTTTATTTTCTTATGAAGACCTCACGATGATTCTGTAAATGGAAAGCTTGCAAATACTTTTTCTTTAATCTAAAAGCTTCTTTAGCTAAAGCATATTATTAACAGAACCAAGCATAAAACATTTAATTAAATAGATTTTTAATTTTCTACGTTATGTTTTTACAACACATATTATGTACATTTTTCATTGAGAGTTTAAATATTGATATAAATCACGTTTATAATATACAAAATCTAGGTTAAAGGAGCATTTAGCGCTAAAGGAGCTTTAAATTGGTTGATAATAACGGGCATATTATATATAATTACATATTATAAAAATATAGACCATTGTTAATTAAAGTCGATCGTTTGTTTAATAGAATTAGTCTTAGTGGCATCTATACTTGGTGTTCCAGACCACCCGTCCACTATGTTTTACGCCTTAACTATTGAAGATAGAGTTAATAAAAAAGTAAGAAACTTTTGTAAAAAAAATTTTTTTTTTGAAAATATGGCGATTTGTTCCCAAATTTTAGGGTTTTACTAAAAGTGCTCTAGTTTCGTTAAATGTTAATGAAATATTATTTTAAAATTTTTATTTGAAAGTAGAAATAATCAACTTTTTAATGATGTATGATTATTTGAGAATTGTATAATTTAAAGTGTCATACGCGACATATCAAAAATACAAAACTTCAACTGGAGTTAAAAAATATATTTAAATTAACAACTTTTGTTAAGAAAATTAAAAATTTAATTAAAAAAAAAGTTATAATTTTAAATTTGATTTTACTGAGAAACGGGTATGTACCGGGTTGAAAATATTTTCCTGAAATTCTTTAGGGTCGATATTTATAATGAATTTTTTATCATAAAACTCTTTCTTCAATAGTTTAGGCGTAAAACATATTGGACGGGTGGTTTGGAACACCCGGTATACTTGACTTATTTGATAGAATGTTATAAATACATATATTTGCAAAAATTTATGTGGCACTAAAATTTTTCAATGGAAGAGTTATTTATTTATTTTTTCAAGTGTAAGTACGTAGTCTAAACAGCTTTCATCCTGACACTCGAATTTATGATATACCATTATAAACAGCTATCAATTTTTCTTCGTTAGATCGTATGACATGCACTCAATTTTCTGTAATCCGATCAGCGCAAGTTTGATAACACCTCTTTTCGTTGTTTTTTTTTTAAGTTTATATCGATGTTTCCGTTTATTATCTATGAAACTCCCATTTAATATAATATATAGTTTCTTCACGTGTATGTTTTTCTTAATAATCATGATAAATGTGTTCCATCAAAAAGACTTTAGAAAATGTATTTAATTTTAAATAATTCATTTTTTTCTTCATAACCAATTTTGTATATTCCCATTGTTCCCATCTTAATAAAAATTATGAAAAGTGTATATTTTTTAAAGATAGATTAAGTTCTATTAGATTATAACAGATTAAAATAACTAGAGGTTAAAAATGTCTGCTTTTGGTTTATTTATTAAGAAAAATGCGTATGTATAGTGAGTTATGTAACATACTAACTAGTATTAAAGAAATACAGGTATACTATATACTTATTTACAAATATAATGAAGAACGAAATAAACTTATTATTAATATTTTATATATATTTTTTTATTTGGCCTTCTATCGTTGATGATTTAGCCAAAACTCTTATTTTGTTTTTTGCTTGTCATTAAATAAAATAATACAGTTTCAAATAATAAGATAGCACGCATATATAACCATAAATTATTTTCTGTGATTTGAATGTCGTATTGCAGTTAAGATTTTTTATATGTAAATAAAATTTATTAAATAATAATTTCAATTTAAAATTTGATTACAAAAGACACAAATCTAAAAGATAACAATCTCGAAGCTTACGATTGAAATAAAATTTCTTATATTTAAGATCACTTATTTCTTTTTCTTGTATCGATTTATGCATCCAACTTCATTTCAATTACGCTAATAAGAATGTTAAGTGCAGTTGTCGTATATTATCTACTAATTTTATCATTTAGTGTTGCACAAGTGCATACAATTAATTCAGTTTTCAATTGTTGTCAATTATTTCTTATTAAATGTGTTTATTTACAACCTCTATTTCTTATGTGCACATCAAGATGATACAAATAAAATGTTTTTATTACAGAAGTTTGTTTTATTATAATAGTTGTTTATGGTAGAAAATAGGAAGACTAGTTTTCATGGTACAATGTTAACTATTAAAAAAACCAACAATGCTGTGTTATAAAGTATCTACTTTAGGCAACTGCTTACGACCCCGTGGTAAAGAAGGGGGAAGGGCGAGCTGACAAATTTGCGTAGACCTTTTTTTGTTCTTCAGCCAATTAAAAATAAGAAAACTAAAACTAAGCGATCTTCGAATTTTTTATTTTGTTATAAAATTTTTGTATTTTTATTTTGTAACAATTTTTTTTTAGTGGGGTTTCGAATATTTATACTGCCAGCAGTCCCTGAATTTCATAACGCGCCTCTGTAAAAGTACAATAAAATATTATAAAACTTTGATTTAATTTAATTGATATAGATAGGTCAAGTCACTCAAGTGATAATTTTTAATTATATAACAAAGATAGTGTTAATCTTGTATATTATGTAGTAATAACAAAAAACAGACAACTTACTTTAGTGACCTGTTATATTTTGTTTTGATTTTCGACACACGAAAAATCGTTTTTATTTAAATGAGTGATTTTATAACAATTTTGAATTATTTTTGAAAAAGAAAAATACGTAAGTGCGATGAGTGTTGATATTTTTTTTTTGATCTCGGTTTAATTATACTTATTAATATTTTTTTCAGATTTTCTCACTATTACTTTCGAAAATATATTTTTACAATTTTGTATAATTTGTTAAACGAAGTGTTTAATAATAATAAAATTTTTACATGGAATAATCAGCTTTCATTTGATACCCCACTCGTCGATATAAAAATTGTTTTTTGCTCCTTCAAATACACCAAAAACATTCAATATTTTCGAAAAATCAGCTCTCTCTAGGTAAAACGGTTCAGTAACTAGAAGGCTGTGACTGACACACATTTCATAAATCTTCTTTTTTCCGATTTCGGTACGAAACACTAAAAAGGTTTAAGACCTTTTTAATATTAAATATCCTATATTTAATTTAGTTTTCATAAATAAAAAATATAGTGCTATTAAAAATATCGTGTAAGTTGAAAATTAACAACAGTGCATACAAATAAATATTATTTAAATAAAATTATTGACAATATACAAAAGATTTTTCCTCGGTTTCAATTTCAGCTAAGCTGAACGTAGTGAAGTTTTTGTGAGTAATCCCCATAAAGTTAATGACCATATGTTGCTGGTCACGTTGTAATACACAATAGTTAATTAAACATGATTATCACTAAACTGCTCTTATTAAACAGGGAAACACAGAGTACGTATCGGCTACCCCCTCCTCCACTAGACATAACCATCTGTTTAAAACATTTTATCTGAATGGGATTTTTTAATATTTATCAGGAAATTATCATGAAAAACTTTCATTATTAATAATACAGTCCCATTAAAAAAAGGTCTTGTAATTTTAACTGGACAATGCAGGTACTGTTGGGCTTGCTGACCTTCAAAATTGTTTTCTATCGTCAAAAAATAGCAAAAAGAAATAGAAACTTTATATCAATTTTAAAAGCCTCCAAGGGTCGGTGTAAATTTTTTTGACCAAATCTAATAAATGACTTTTGAAGATCATACGACCATTTTTGATCAAGTTATGAAGAAAAAACTTTCAGGTTTTCAATCTGAAATATTTTTACGAATATTTGTTTTTTAGTTAAGTGCGATTCTTGCTTTGATTGCTTATAATTAGGCTCAAAATGGTCGTAAAGTGATACAAAAAAAGAAAGCTGAAGAAAAATGTGAGATCTACAAACGTTATTGAATAGATTTGGTTAAAAAAATTATCACGAACTGCGGAGGCTTTCAAAATTGATATTAATTTTCTATGTTTTTACAATTTTTTGATGATATCAAAAATTTTTTGAACGATGGACATTTAAAAAAAATGTTTCAGACAAAAGTTGTTTATTTTTCTCGTAAATTACAAATCTGCGACAAAAATATGTGTTTAAATTTGAAAAACCTGAAAACCCATCAAGATGACCTTTCTAAGGTCACCACATGTCAATATTTAGCGCTTTCACAACCATGAAACTTTTGTCTAAAACATTTTTTTTGAAAATTCGTTATTTTGGAAATAATCAGCTGGAAAGTCTTTAAAAAACAGCCAGTATAAAAATTATGTAAAATAACGTTAACCGAAAAAAGTAAAATTGTGTTAAAAAAGTAAAACGTGCAAAGTCGCTGTGAATTTAATCAAATTGCTTTTTATAAAGTAAGTATGTGTCTTTAAGTAAATCCGTCACTGCGTAGAAATACCATTTAAACTGAAATGTACGCAATATTATTCTCGTCACGAGTTTCAGATATAAAATAAATTAAATTATCATTTGAACATATAAAATGAAACGGAAACCTCAAACTGAAACAAATTCTTACAATACCCGATAAATTTTGTTTGGAGAATTCTGAGAACAGAAATCGTAGTAGGTATTCAATTTGAATGTTAATTATATGAAATTAATCAATGGAACGTTATAAAACAGAGTATTTCATATTTATGTATAAATATAATAAAACGTATTTAGGAATGTACAATATGCAACCGTATACTTTTTATTTATTAAATATTAGCTCTTTGAACCCAGTTTTACTCGAGGATATAAAAATCTGTAATAAACTTGTCAAACATTGTTTTCTTTTCACTTATCGCTAACTATTATCTCAGCCACGCGAAGTTACCTCTGCAAAAATTGTTTTTTCCGACTACATGAAATTTATACAAATTATACACCTTAAACCTTCTCGTGAAACACTATCCGTTAGTGAAAATCAGAATAAAATCTGTTCAGCAGTTATTGAGAAAATCGTGCACAGACTGACAAACAGATTTTTTTTTATACTATGTATTGATTAAAAATAAGATTTTGCTTTCTCGCAATACCGAAGGTACGAGAAGCTTTGTGATCGTTTTAAAATGAAAAAAAAATTGCTCTCCGATTTCAAAATTTTAATTTGATCTTTCCATTTCAGGTCAAGACAAACACTTTTCGTTCCGTGTCTGTCTGTCTGTCTGTCCCCTGAATCCTTGTCACGTGTATAACTCATGAACCACTGAACCGATATTAATGAAACTTGGTTAGATTCCAAGATATACTACGACACAAAAGTTATAAAATAAATAATCGTATTTGAAACAATGTAAGGCAGGCTATAATAATATAATAATTAGTAAATAGATTACACTAATAATAATTTTAAATGTTAATTAAGTATCTATTGATTATGATTCAGTAATGGCAGTAATCAAATATCAACAAATATTTATAATTTCGTACACTTAATTAAACAAAAATCCAACACTGGGGTATGATCCAAGACTGGTGCCAGTACCTTATTTATCAACTTGTTTTTTACGTTTTGATCGTTGATCGTATCGAGAAACTAATATTAAATTGAAGTGAATATTTCTGAAAAAGTTCTAGTAAAGCTATTAGAATAGTAATAGTAATAATTTAAAGATAAATAGCAGAGATTGCAATTGAGTAAATCATGCTTTGTAGGGTAAATGATTCTGAATGAATAATTTAAATATCTATGTATATACGAATCCACTGAATCTAGTGAAGATTATTTTATACATTTTGTGAGACACGGTATTTATATGTTAAGGTTATGGGATCGATATCGTACGACCCAGTTACTGAGCACGAGATCGAATTGTTAGTTTTAGCAATTCAAATTGTCTTCGTCATCGAATGTGTTCCATGAGGTCAGTTTCAGTAGGATTACTGTAAAGACGAAACAAAAACGGAAATCAACCGGATTAAAAAAAAATATTTAGAAAAACTAAATTAAAATTGCAAATAACTATTTAATTTTTAAAATTATTTGGATTTTAATAATTATATTTGATTGAATAATTCTGTTTTTTTTTACGTGTGTCCATTTTCAAACTTACCACAGGAATATTTCTGAAACAATGCATTAAATAAAGAAATGGTTAATATAAATGTTGTTTGGTTTTAAAGGGGAAACAAAATTACTTTATTACTTTTTGATTTGGTTGACGTTTTAAATTTGTTTTTCAAAAGGAAACTTGTTTTATTATACTATCAAAACAAGCAGTTTTTGTTTTAAATAATTTTATTTGTTTGAGATTTTGATAGAAATATCCATGTGATGTTCTCTGAATTTTTATTTTTTTATTTTTTCATCATGATTAGGGGTGTACCGGAATTCACGATTTTATTCCGGTTTCGGTTCCGGTCGGAACTGGTAAATTCCGGCCGGTTTTTCCGGAATTTAAAAATTTTATTACTGCATTCTACTAAGAAATTCACAAATAATATATGTTTTATTTGCTTAAAAAATCAAACATAAATACAATAATTATAATATAACAATATTTTATAAGCAAAAATGTAAAGTTTTCGTATTTTCGATAATAAAACAACTTATAACAAAGATACAACGCATTTTATTCATTATTGAATAAAAATCACAATTGCCATGGAAAATTAAAATATTTTTGTTAGTCGAGGCGTCAGCCAAAACTACAACAATCGAGTGCAATATTAAAAAGTCAAGTAAGCTTTGGAAAAAAGAATACTTGATGTTTAAAATTTTTATATTTATTAAAATTCGTTGCTTAGTTTGTTAATGTATAACAGCAATGTTGAGTTTAGGGAGGGAGGCTGGGCGACTGCTCTGGGTTCCAGTTCAGAAGGGGCGGTGGACGGCCACATGGAGAAAAACTGTTTTTTTTTTAGGAAAAAAATTGAGAACAAAAAAAACTAGATATAACTCAATGGGCCCACTGGTCGGACTGGCCCCATATATCCCTGGTCTAAATAATCATTGGTTGATACTGGAAATCGATAACACGTATAATATTAAACTGGATGTCAAATTTAAGTACCTACTGTATCACAATGGGTTCTCAAAATATTAAATAAAAACTAATTTGAGACAAAATCTTTGAGAGTCCGTAGCTCCCTCACGAAGAGTTTCCGGACACATGTTTATATGACATTTTTTATTTGAATTTTTTTCTTAATATGCGTTCAAGTTTGTTCCACCTGATATGAGTCTGCCTGTATATCAAAGATTTTTTAAAATTCCAAATTGATATGGTATAAAAATAAAACATGTTCTGAATTTTTTAATAATACCATTATAGGCCTTAATATGTTTTCTTTAAAAAATATCTGAATTATAGTATTAAGATAGATAAGTATTAAGAAAATGTTTTAGATAAAAGTTTTTATGTTTTATTCAATTTTCCAAAAAAATGTTATCGAAGTTATAGAGAACGTTGATATCAATAAGTTATGTTCCATTCATTTCTTATATCTTTAATCAGTTAGCTAGAAAATGTAAATGTGATAACACTTCTCAGTACTGCGTATTTGAAAGTTCCGTGACACTAATGGCAGTTTTTTTCGTAATAGATATGTAGACATTGTATGTCCAATAAGATATATAACATTCTTGCCAAGTTTGGATACATTACACCCCTTTTTATATTTGTATAACGTTCTTATTAAGATAAAACTAATATTCCTTCTATCCTTACTGTACTTTTCTGTTGTTCGAGTATCAACATACATTTTTAGAAGTGAAACCCCCAAAAACACGGAGTTCTATGTCTAAACTTTATTTTTATCAGAGAAAAAAATTATTTTATATTTTATTCGTGAATAAATTTCAAAATATTGTTGTGGATAATAATTTATATTTAAGAGAGTATTGATTTTCTTGACTTCAATTAGTTATTTTGCTTAATATTTTAGAAAAAAAAGATTTAATTTAACCAAAAAATATAAAAAATTAAATTTACCCGAATTAAGAATCACGGTATATAAAATTGAAACTATTTTTGGTTCCGTGATCATAAGAAAAAATGTAAATCCTTCTGGCCCTTCTGTTTTTGTTACCTATGTACGTATGTATTATGTATGGTGATTGAATTACTTAGTAGTAATGTGGTGACGTAGGTAAAGTGATATCAAATAACAGGATAGCTATAGAATTGAGGTCTGTTTACTTAGGCAGTGTGGAATACATGTTCACAAACTGTGTCAATGCCCAAAGGGGTCGGAAAGTTCTGACTAGGGATTCAACAATGTTTGTGTTGTGGATTAAAAATTATTTTAATTATTAATCAGACATATTATATGAGGTGAACTTATTACTTATTACCTAATAGTTGCTACTTAAGGGGTTAATTTTAATGTATTAACTCATTTTTATTGGCTTAAGTGATGTAATAAACGTCTTAAAAATAATATTCAAAAGGAATTATAAGCGATTTTTAGAGCCCACTTTCTAAAGTGACTCTCAAGGAACGAAACAACTTAGATGGCAAATAAGTGATAATGAGTATATGGTAATGTAAAGGGGCACCGTTATTCGGTCTCAAGACAAAATAGAAGCAAAATAAGCAACCGAAAACCGTCAAACCGACATAGTCTCGAAAAATAGTCAGACCTAACATCGATGTTTGTATGTGATATAACAGTTTTCAAACTCACTTTTATCGAAACCACCTTTTTTAAAACTGTGGAGAACGTATTTTGGCCACTTTACATTCGATCGACTTGAAATTTTAACTGTAACTTCTTAGATAGATTTTACATCGAATTAGGATTGGTTGACAATTACGGTTTTTATAAACAATTTAAGGTAGTTTTTTCGTCAAAAACACGATTTTTTGGTCAAAGTGATACAAAATTTACGAAAACTGATATTTTTTAATAATTGTGTGTAGGTACTTTGATGAGAAAATTCATGTAAATAACGAGATTTTTTTTGTTCTGGATGAAAGTTCTGTATTCCGCAGAGAAGCACATAACAAAAAATATGCATTCAGTGTAGCAACGCTAAAGTCACCATTTTGTTTTATATTTCATCAAAAAAAAATTTTTGTATGTGTTGAGACGTACAATAAACCCTCTAAATTTCGTTTGATTGCTTTTTTTATTATTCTAAAATAATAAAATATTATTTTAAATAAGACTCATTTTCTGAGGTGACGATTAGATGTAACCCATTAACTGTTTTAGTATTCAGAAAGGGTTGTACGGATGTATTATACTGCAGAGGTTATTTTAAGAAAATTGTACAACACATTTTCCTTGTTTTTTTTTACTTTGTACTTGCTTTTTTTTGTATTTTGCTTTTCAACTGTATTTATCTATAATATCTTCTTTGTTGTATATATATTCCAATTGCAATGACCTTTTTTTGTTTTCTACTTGTTCTTTTTCAACCAAATGTAATCCTTTTTGTAGTATATTTATGTATGTTTTATTGGTTGTAATGACTTTTTTTTTGTTCCACATTTTTAATTTTCCACTACATAAATTGACTTTTACAACTGCAGTTTTCATTTTTAGAACTGCAGAAACAAGCTACAACTGCACACTAAAATAACCCCTGTATTATAACTAACAATTTAATAACGTTTGTGTTTTAAAAGTACTTCCGTAAATTATTTATGCAGCAGACAAAGTTTTATACATATTTAAAAAAAAATTCACGTATATAAAAATAGACTTTTCTCGGTTCTATTTATTGATTAGTATATAAAAATATTTTTAATCTACACTATCTAAATGAAAATAACCTTACATGGACTATTAATTTATTCAGGAGAAATCAATACTAACATAATATTATTAATCTGTAGACTCCGTTATTTTTTTCGTATGTTAGAATTGCACGTTGCACGTCGAGATATGTAAGACTTTTATCGGTTCGGTCTCGATCTTGTCTCGGTTTAAGGTATAGGTACGATACGAAACTAATCTGATTGTTGTCTGGTCTTGTATTCAACCCTAATGTTTATTAGTAGGTATGTTACAACTTGGCACGAAAACTACTGAATTTCATTCAGGTTTTGAGGCTTCCGCAGTGATCTTGATATGGATCTTGACTTCTGGGTGTAAGCCGCGTCGGTTTGGTCGTATTATCGGCCAACGTTTCGTCACACAAGTGCCACTTTTAGAAGAGCCCTGAAGATGTTCACTGCAATGTGTGACGAAACGTTGGCCGATAATACGACCAAACTGACGCGGCTTACACCCAGAAGCCAAGATCCATACTGAATTTCATTGTTAGAAATATTAAGATCCTAGAATTAATTTAAGCAATAAGATTATTGATTTACGAAATATTTGTGTTAAATAAAATAATGATGCAGTTCTTCTCGGCTGGATTTTTTCTTTCAGTTGTGTTTATTTATTAGGTAGGTACTAAGTCGTCTGCCACCGTAAAGGTCAGAATCGCTTACAACAGATTCGACAATATTAAGACAAACATCATCGGTTATCTTTTTCTAGAGTGGAGCTTGTATAGTTACATCATTTTAAATAAAAACACAAATATACTTATACATCTTTCAATAGATTACATAATAATTTAAACGCATAATTATATATATATGAGTACCTACTATAAATGAGTTTCAAAATTTCTGTCTTTGTTTGGTACATAGAGAAATGATTTAAATATTATAATAATCAAATGGGAGGAGCTGACTAAGTTTATGATAAGCGAATTTGAATGAAAACTAGACGACCACTTCTGCATTTCACTGTACATATTTGTCCATTAGTTTTTTTTTTTGTAGGGTTATTTCACAGGGACATAAAACAGAAAATATAAGGTTCATGATGGGTTGATCATAGCAGATTCAAACGAGCTGGGGACCTGATACATAGAATTAGAGGGTTGGTTTACTTTGAGATAGGAAAAATATAAAAATGAAATATCAAATATAGTTGAGATTTAAATTTTAAGCATTAAAGAACGCGGATAAAAAGTAGTAAATAATAAATCTATTTTGATTTAATATGAATATTACTATTAGAAGTTAAAAATCTAAAAAAGTAATCAGTAAATTTAATTATCTTGCATTGCAGAATGGACAGAAATAAACCAGGGTAATATAATATTATATTCCCTTAAGTGTGAGTGTAATCCTAATCTTCTTTCACGCTATAACGGGCTTGCTTTGTGACAGCAGTTTTTAAATCCACTTTGCGTTTTGTTCCAAACAAAATGAGTGTAAAATAATGTAACATTGAGGAGATATAATATAATATATGTTGTGCCTATATAATACATAAGGTAAAGGCACCAGTTATGGCCGCTATAAGACCAAGTTTTCGTTTTTTTGGATTGATGGACTTGTTTTTTGTAATTCTCGTAAACTCATGTTTCTAATAAAACAAGTAACTATTTATTTAATCAATTTAAAAAATCCGCAAATATAATTTGTTTTTTACTTTATAGCCTTTTATTTTAATAATGGGATATTTGAAGGTCAAGATCATTTTTTTAAATAGGAACCCATAGTTTTTATTTGGTAATCTTATTCTACGTGAAAAAACACGAATCTTTCATTGAACACTTTATTTTGAACAACCCAAGCTTTCCAAGGTATCTAATAAAATAATTCGAGATTTTGAACTTTCAAGAATTTTTTACATAGAAACCACAAACTATAGAAAAAAAGTACAGGAAACACAAAATATTTATTTTGGTCTAATAAAGCTTGGAGAATTATTTAAAAAAATTTAAAAACTTTTTCTATTTATTTTATTTTTACAAAAACAAAAAAAAGTTATGTAATGTAATGTTAAAAAAATTCTAGAATAATTCTCCAAGCTTTATTAGATCAAATTAAACATTTTTAGTATCCTGTACTTTTTTTCTAAAGTTTATGGTTTCTGAGTAAAAAATTTTTGAAAGTTCAAAATCTCGAATTATTTTGTTAGATACCTTGGAAAGCTTGGGTTGTTCAAAAAAAAGTTTTCAATGAAAGATTCGTGCTTTTTGACATAGAATAAGATTAGTAAATAAAAACTATAGGTTCCTATTTAAAAAAATTATGTTGACCTTCAAATATCCTTGAAGGCCACGTTAAAATAGCAAATAAATATTACTATTCGATTACCCCTTTACAACCAAACATTTTTTGGTTGAAACATTTTTTTCAAATATGCGATAGTTCTGAGATAATCAACTGTAACACTTTAAATGCCCCACCCTGTATATAAATTAAAACTAAAATGATAAAATATAATTAATCTGCGTAAAAAAATATAATGATATATTCCGTAAAATGCGGGTGAGTACATTGAGTAAAGATAAAATTCCATGGAAAAGTTTATAAAGAATAAAGGAAATTGTATCAACATCTAGGAAGCTTTACATCGTAGTTATCCGAACACTGTTAATGAAAGTTACTAACATAAATAAACACGTGAGGAAATTCTGAAGAAATGAGTTGATTGTACATAAAGAGCAAAGCCCTTTTATATGAACTTAACTAACGAACCCTGTTTGTCGTATGTGGTTCTTTTGTTAATGTACATTCTCTCTTTATGAACAAACTCGCTACTACTTTAAAAGTAATTGACAATAAATGTGTATTTAGTTTAATTTCTTTTGAATTTGTTTCTGCATAATTTTAGTGAGACGATAGTTAAAGAATGTAGAATGTAGATGCCTTTTTTTAAACTCTCTGAAAGTATGCTAATGCACAATTTTAGTCTGGTACTTTTAAAGTAATTCATCTTAATAGTAAAATGCGTATTTAGTGTAATTATATTTAAATGTCTTCCCACTAATTGTAAGAATTAGTGATAATTACAATATATATATATATAATACGAATTACTTTTTATAAATTCTCTTGAAATCTTATAATATTAATGAGTATACTTATATTTTTCATTTTGGCATACACTACCCTGCAAAAGTTTAAAATCACCTGAAAAAATGTCGATTTTTGGACATTTTACTAATATTTTCGACCGGTTTATTCAATTCGTCTCACAAGGGGAAGCAACAGCACGGTCCATGAGAATTTCAATGAGCTTGTGGTATGTCAAACTAGAGCAAAAATAAAAAGACACGTGTCCAACAATTTGATCTCATAGGCCTTAATTACAAAGATAATTAACTTTGAAAATTTGTGTATTCAATATAACCGTGTATTATGTTCGCTCGAAATATAAGTGTGTTGGCCCTACGGTCAACGCGCTGGCGTCTCGCCTGGTTTTAAGATTTTGATTTTAATTTTTATTTACAATTATTTTTTATTTTTTTGTACACATTACCTCTACACTTGCGTAAAAATCGATAAATTAGACATAAATAAAACATATATTATTATTGACAATAGATGTTTGTGGTTTCTTTCAAGTTTCTTTTTTATTAAAACTTTTCAATTTATTAATTAAATTTATTAATGAGTTGTGTCAATAATAAATTAAATTTACTTTAAAACAAATTAATAATTATGTACTGGCGTATATATCAATATTTTCATTGTCAATAATAATATATGTTTTATTTATGTCTAATTTATCAATTTTTACGCAAGTGGGAGAGGTAATGTGTACAAAAAAATAAAAAATAATTGTAAATAAAAATCAAAATCAAAATCTTAAAACCAGGCGTGACGCCAGCGCGTTGACCGTAGGGCCAACACACTTATATTTCGAGCGAACATAATACACGGTTATATTGAATACACAAATTTTCAAAGTTAATTATCTTTGTAATTAAGGCCTATGAGATCAAATTGTTGGACACGTGTCTTTTTATTTTTGCTCTAGTTTGACATACCACAAGCTCATTGAAATTCTCATGGACCGTGCTGTTGCTTCCCCTTGTCAGTAATGTTTCGCTGTAAATGGCTCAATTTATTCAAAATGACTATTTGAGCTCATTTTTCTTTCGAAATTTTCTGTGTTTTCCTCATTTTCGTGTTTTCTGTAAAAAAATTTTTTGTGGATCACACAATATTGAGATTAGGTCATTTGGAATGTGAAAACACTGCAATTGTCTGTACAGAAAATCGAAACACAATGTACAATAATTAATAAGATGATAATAGGTATTGTAAATATAGAATATACTCACTAATTTTAGGGAAAGAGAAATTGTCACTATGGCAAAGCTGAGACAGTTTGAATTGACATTTCGAAATACATGTGAGCGCCGAGTAACTAACCGACTGTCCAGTTATCGAGCGAGGAACATATTTTGTTTCTGGTGAATACAAACACGTTAAATATAGCGGCCAGGAACGAGAAATATTAGCAAAAATTTCAAAAAAAGAAATTTTTCAGGTGGTCTTAAACTTTTACAGGCTTGTGTACATATGTACCTATATGTTAAAAGATTTAGTTTATTATTTTATGCATTAAATGTGATATAAAAGTAAATTAAAATATACTTAATTACTTAATGTAATGACAATAAAGAAGTTAATTAGTGAAATACCTACCTTTGTATACTATATAGATAAACGATTTTTCATATTTCCTATTTAATTTCCAGTAGGTCTAACATGTTTGTTTTCATTGTTTGCCCCTATTTTAATTGTCATATATTAGCGATAATGAACATTCTCCATATGGGTGATACGGTTAACTACAATGATAGAATATTTTTTTGTTATCAGCAATTGACTTTTTTTTATATTATATACTAGTTGTGCCCGCGGCTTTGTTCGCGGGGACTATGGAATTATTATTTAGGATTTTTGAAAAATATAATTGAATTATTTTAGAATTTTTTATTCTACACAGTTCTCTACTACATTATATTGTTAAATATTTAAATATACACAACACACCTATAGCTTGACACCAACGTAAACTGTACGTATCATCTATTTTTCTCTTATACATTTACTCATCTCTCTCTCTTACGCATAACCGACGTATAGTGACTTGTACGCATGCGCATTCATCCATCTTTCTCTTGTACTTCTACTTACGCATATGCACACTCTTCTTAGCGTTTCATCTTTAAAATCTGTCGAGGTCATTCCAATTCACTTTAATAAATACTTACGAAACGTTTGATCTATTGTTTCAGCGTACGCCAACCACCACAGCGGTAACGGTGACCTCTACAATGGGCTGGAGCACCGCGCGCGGCACGAGCGACACCGCGAGGTGATGCTTGCCACGTCCGAGAACACAGGGGTCGTGTTACCGGATGGAGGTATTCGGTGCTACCAGTGTAACAGCGAGTATGACCCGCGGTGCGGTGATCCCTTCAACCCATACTCGCTTGGTATCGTAAACTGCTCGCTCAGACAACCACTAGAGCATCTCGATAATCAAGTTGCTACGCTTTGTAGGAAGACTATACAGAAAGGTAGGTGTTTTTTAGTTTTATTATTTAACTAGCTGGGCCACAAACACGATAAGTTATTATTGTAATAAAAACCAAACAACACTTAAATTACCTAACAAAAACGAATCAGAACAAAAAGTAAACATATTTTTTGTTCTGTTTAAATTTAAAAGTTAATTATTGAAAACAAATGCCGGCCGAACGCACCGCTCTCTTCTGCCCGCGCCGCGACACTACATAGTTCGCGCTAATAATATTATGTTACCGTATGTATATTTCAAGTTATTTCTTAAACCAAAACACCAAATTGGTTGCTGTAAAGGGCAAATTATATCTACATACATTAAGTACTTATGACGGTGAACCCAAATATATTTAATTTTCTTTGTAACATAAAAGCAGTCATTGTGGCTTAAATATATGAGTTAGACATACGGTGTCGCGGACTTTATTTTAGATCTTTTGATTCTAGAAATTTCTTTAATACATTATTTTGTTCAATATTGAACGGTTTAGGCAGCGTATTGCAAAAGAGCGCGCAAACTTTTTTCCGACTTGATTTACTATTATCGTCACTGCTTAGTTGTTATGTAACCTAACATAACAAAATATAGCCTATAACCTGGCCAGAGAACGTACATATGAATTTAAAAAAAAACACGTAAATCGGATAAGTGGTTCTCCAGTGATAAGTGCACTAACGGACAGATAGACAGGCAGACAGAGAGACTTTGCGCTTTATTTATATTAAGGATGTACAATATTGTACAAGATGGTGATAAAATACTTTTTCACTACTAGTCAAATAAGTAACACTTATGCCTGATTTATTTGATCTATGTTACCAATTTGTTTGTGTTGACACTTTGGTATACATCTGTTAAATAGCAAATGCTGGGTTCTGATTGGTCCATTTGGATATTTTTCTATGACTAGTACCATTAACAACAAAATTTGATAAAACTGGAGGTTACCATGTGCTCCCCACTGGATAACCCAAAAAACCCCACGTCAGTTCTTTTTGGCAAAAAACTTTTAAAAACCCAGTGGGTTTTATTTAAGGGACTGGGGTAAAACACGTGTTAAAGAGAAAAACGTACTAACGAAATATTTTAACATGCATGGGGTCTTATAGAAGAATGTAGGGACTTAAAAAAACAACATACTATAGCGTAGTAAAGCAAAACGTACTAACGAGGTTCCACTGTATAAAAATTAATGATAAAACCATACAACATAAATGATTTCTCTCTACGTGCGGTTATGAGTGTATATTTTAAATCTGTCTTAAATTTTTAGAATATTTTTGCTCTTGTTTATTTTACTGCAAAATGATTGTTAATGATTAGATATAACAGTAACAATACAGTCCAAGTACGATTAAATTGCAATTGATAAGATATTATTGATAATAATTAATATAAATAAAATTATGATTACATTATGTCGGTTAAAACAATTATTAGATAAATACATATATGTTTATATGAACAATTGGGTACAAAAAATGAACTTCTAAATAGAAAATATAGATACTTCTTTGAATTTTTCAAGTATGTATCTGGAATTTTTTTATTTTCTCAGATTTATTAAATGATATTATTTTTTACTTTCTTATACCATGTATATATACATATAATATAAGTAAGTATAGTGAAGCCGATTTTTTCGATATTCGGATTTTGATGGAATTATCCATTTTGACCTTTCCTTAATCCATTCTGACTATTTTCGCCATGATGTCTGTCTGTCTGTAAGCGCTGTAACTCAAATACGACAAATCGTAGAAGGGCGAAATTTTATATTTAAGATTTATTTATTTATTATATAATTTATATTTTATAATTGATTGCACTTTTTATATACCTAAGAAATTACTTATTTTTATGTGTAAGGTACTTAAGGAATAAGGATAGTAGGACAGTTATTATGAGCTAAAATATTAAATTTTATGTATGTAAGTATACTGAAAATGATATTCAAAAAGATAATCTATTTTTGTCAAAATCTTGATTTCGGATTTTTTTATATACCTACTACCTACTTTCTTATTTTATTTACCTACCTACTTTTATAAGAAAGTAAAAAGAACTCGATGTTCCTTGTGTGTGTGTTGTGTCGAAACTTTGTGTAGGAAGGTGGCTGATTTTGTATTTCATAACAATAAATGGCAGAAATGCTGTATAAAAATATAAAGAAATGAATGAAAATATGGAATTCAGGATCAATTTTGCTAGATATACATATTCTATGTATATCTATAATTTATTACTTCAGGCTTTATTGACTTTATTAAAAATATAGTATCTTGGTTAATCAAGGGGCAGAACGATTAATAAAATGTTTTTGTATCAAAGTATTTATATTCATAAAATATTTCTCATACTAATTATGGGAATAGTATTTTTCATTCCCTATTTTCTTTCCTATAACTTAAATATACATAACTCTGTTTACAGAACATGTAATTTAGTATTTGCTATGCATTTTTAAAGCTAAATGAAAAGCTCCCATTATATAGGCAATAGCATTAATATACATAGAATCAGGCATTTATTTCATATACTATTGATTTTATATCATAAATGTTCAAATAAGAAATATTTCCAGTTCTTTCATGTGATGAGGAAGATGGATTGATGTTAATATATTATTAACTGTTAAAAAATATAATCATACCATTTAAAAAATGGTTTATCGAGCGAAAGTATATGAATCTGGTCTCTTGGACATAATATTTCTTATTTGAACCTAAATGATACAATCCATAGTCACTGAAATAAATGTCTAGTCCTATCAGAACAAAAATATTTAAGAAATAGTAGGGGGAAATGGGGATGATTCATACAGATGGATTAATAAGTGTACTAACGTAACTATGAAAATGTGTAACACCAATAGATGGTACTGATCATCCGCCACAACATTTCAATAGTTTAAATCTTTAAATTGTCTTTTTCATCAAAATCGTCATTTTCATCAATTTTCATTTGAATACGTGGAAGTAATTTTGATGCGTTGTCGAAAATATTTTGAAAACAGTAACAAATTGTGTTATTTTGAATGGTTAGTGTTATTTTATACGTATAACAGTTACATTTATTTGTTTGTAATGTTGATTTCGTTTTTCTATATTTCCAATTTTTCCAAAACATATTTATAAAATTTTCACTCGGGAAGCAGGGCCGTAACTATAGAGGCTCTGCTACCCCGGGGCAACAAGTGACCGAATGGCCCTCATTATATAACGCATAAGTTTGAATAAACTTTTTAATGTGGTTTCACTCTTAATTTTATGTTTCCATATTTAATACGAAACCCCCTACAAGAACTGGCATACACTTTTCGAGAGTGAAATTCAAATTATTCATTTTGACGTGCACGTACTTGCTTTTAAAATTGCAGACTTTCCTCTTTTCAACGCAATTTTTGTTTTTTCAATAACTGCATCCATTTGAAAATGACAGTTGATTATTTTCAACACCTTCCCGTAGGACACCCTATATATATAAAGATAATCTTTATAAAAATAATATCACCCTATTTTTCAAAGAAATACTTCCAAAACCGAACCTATACCTTTTATTTAAAAACGTCAGATATATTATTTAAAAATAGTTTCCAATATTTTTAAAGTATGAGGGTTGTACCTTTTTAGAGACAGTCAAAGCGATGTAGATTTTCTTTTACGTATCTCTGTCGTATGCTTTTCAGCTGTGATGGATAATAGAAACGTTTTCCTTTTGTTATATAACTACGGTGGTTTTATTTTGCGAGGGACAGTTATCGACATTTTCTCATCGATTTTATTTCGTCGGAACCTTACATAAAATGTATACAACACTATAAACCGTGCGTAGGACTACACACGCACTAACCCATACCCCTTTTATACATACAAACACATGTACCAATACAATGTCGGATGTATCACGTGTTTTTGTAATAGAGCTGTCCTAATAATGACAAACCCGTATTTACCATTTTTTCATTTTAAATTTAAATTTCAGTTTTATGTACAAACAGTTGTGAATAATTCAATGGATGTTCATTTAAAATGTAGATTCGTTCATTAACTTCATTTATTCGCATAAACATTCTCTGATGTCAATTATTGTACTAACAATAGGTCATCAAATATTACGATAGCTAATGCCAAAAAGATAAAACACCAAAAAGATATTTTAAAATTCAATTCGTATTTAAAAATGTAAAGGTTTTGTTGCTATTTTGTCAAAAAAACGCCATGTTGCTGTTTTGTCTTTTTGGTGTTAACACGGTATAAGAAAGTTTTTGGAAATTCTATAGTGTTAGTCAAATTTTAATAAAAATACTATATAAACTTTTGAGTTAATCACTTTTTCCATCTTATATAACAAGGCAGTGGCGCACCTGGATTTTTTTTGGGGAAGGGGGGGGGGGGGGTAAAAAATCCGATTGTTCTTAATATCTTTTTTTCGTTTTTATAGTCCGGAAGGGGGAGGGGGAGGTGTAGGCCCCTCTTTGGTTATACTACTGTAACAATGGATAATTAAAATATTGATCGCGCAATACTATTTGGTCGATCGTCAATCTAACTGTGAAATTATTTTTACTGAAAAGTAGATCTAAAAAAAAAAATTACTAGTATTTTCTAATACAGTATACTCTCAATTATATGGGTGCGGATTATACGGTTTGGGGATTATCCGTGCTATATGAAACAAACAGTGCGATGGGTGCGTTCGAATTTTACATCACAGATTTTCTTAACAAATAAAAAAATGATATTCTACATTGTAATAAATATATTATACATATATATTATTATATATATATATATATATATATATATATATTTTTAAACCAAATAAAAATGAATAGTTCGGATTATTAGTGTTTTTAAATTAATTCGTATCTTCCCCAGTATTAGCTCGGATAATCGAGAGTACACTGTTAAAAGAAAAATACAAACGATGCTGGTGTGATAACTGATATTTGTATCTATAGTAGGTAATTATTACTAGAGATTGGAAAAATAGTTTTTCAACTATTGCGAAAAATGTAACTATTGTAATTTTTATTACATATCTCCATCGATTTCAGAAAACTGGTTTGATTGAACCCAATTTGAAATCAACTATTTGCAACTATTTTACCTTTCCAACTATTTTTAAACTATTTGCCTTTTTTTTATCCAACGTTAAACAATACATAATTTATAAATACATTTGGTCTATTATACAGATATTTTTATAGATATTTATGTTGTGTTTTTACATATTTATTTGTTTTTCCTTTTTTTTTTTTTCTTATTTAGCTTCTAGAATCGCATAACATGTTTTCCTCGAAAATTTCAGATTTGACACTTTTTACTAATACGTTAATGTCACTAATTATTGATTAAATCGAAAAAAAATTTATTATTGTAAAAACTATTTTACAACTATTTTGATTAAAAAAAACTATTTGTCAACTATTTTACAGAAAAAAAAATCAACTATATAGTAACTATTTCATTAAAAATAACAACTATTTTTCCATTCTCTAATTATTACACACCTTTGCAAAATTATAAACCGGACCTGCAAATCTACCTAAAAACACACACACTAGCTTGTTTGATAAGGGTTGTTAAACCAATATATAATGGCCAGTTTATTTTATTTATCTATACACAAACATATACTATTGAACAAGTAATACTATTGCAAGTGATGGACATATTAATAAATTGTTAGAATCAGGTGGATTTATCGAAAAGATTTTATTATAGATTATTCTTTTTTAAGGGGGTGCACGCCGAGAAGAGTGCCTTAAATTCGGACAAGACGAGACCGAAACGAAATTGACTTAAATTGGGACGAAACGAGACTGAGATGATTTTAACTTTATTTATAAGTCTCGTCGAGAATCTTGGCTAATAAATTTTATCAATAAATATAGTAAAGATTTATTATTAATATCAATCTTTTAATTAATAATTAAATAAGTAAAATATATGCGATTCAATATTTTTCAAAAGTACCTACTTTGTTTATTACTTACATAAGAATAAATGGAAAAAATAGTTTTTATAAAAAAATTCACCCGAGACTGAGATTTTTTTTGGGTGTCGGTCACGTGAGACGAGATGTCTCTATCACCTAAAACCGAGACGAGACTAAACTTTCTTGACTTTCGTCTTTGTCTTTGTACTCTCGTAGAAATACACCATAAAAACTAAACTACAATTAAGTAAAGTAACTCGTCATATTATTATGTATTATTGATTTTAATTTACATTGTAGTATTTTTTTGGCTTCCCTATTCTTAGGATTTTAATCAATTAAATGAATTATGATATGTTTGCATAAGATTATACTGCTTACATATGCATATCTACTTGCATATGTGTCTGATACACACGACGCGTTGTAAAATTTGTATTGTATGAGTTTTAAATATATTTAACAATATTTTACGTATAGTATAGGTGCGGTGGGAGGCACAGTAGTATCTCAGAATGTGGAGCATGCAGATGGAGAGGTTATAGAAACCGTAAATTAAAAACAAATAATTTTAAACAGAACGGAACTTAAATTTATTCCTCGCTTCCAATACAATCCAATCTTTTTTTAAAACGCGTTAGAAGTTATACTTCTTTGGTATAATTGGAAAACAACTGCTGAGACTAGTAGTGACATCTAGCGAGCAAATGCAAAATTAATAACTTCAATAAAACCTTTTTACCGACTGTCATAACAAAAATCTGTATTATCAACACGAGTGAATATACGAAATAATTAGACATAGACATAAGAAAGAGATAGAAATTTATTGTCTATTTATGTCTATTTCATTTTAATTAGAAAAAGAGATAGATATATCCCAAATGCCACTGCATCTCTCTCACTGTTTTGGAGAAATGTTACACCATTGTGTTAATACAGAATGCGCGGTCCATGCTCTATGTCTATGGTATATATAAACATTATACACACATAACCCAACCTAATCTAACTTTATCCTGTTATCTTCGTTGCATGTTGCACGCGTGTTTCGTTACATTACTAAAATTTCACCCTGAATGTGCCTAAAGAAGTATAACTTCAATAATTTTTTTTTTCAATTATACCCATACATAATATAATACACAAATAAACAAAAGAGTGATAAACACCAATGGGTTTCAACAAAGTAGTTAATTATTAAATATTACAAAATTCAATAGGTATAGGTGTAGATGGACTAAAGGAACAATGAAAAACTTTCTATTGACGAAAATTACTTTTTGTTTTCAAATTAAATAAACTCTTGTCAACAAGTATAAACTTTTTGTTCACACTGAAGGAATATTTTAGTTATGTATCCGGTTGTCACGGTTTCGCATTGTTACGGGAACAAACGGGAATAAACTGAAACAACTACACAGCTGTTGGTTGGGTGTCTCAAAGTCTCAACTATCAAATTCAGTAGCAAAATATTTCGTTTTTAATTAATCTACAGCTACAATTTGAAAAACATATTTTTAATTTAAATGTCAGTCTGTCTGCCATTTAAACAACCAAATGATCTTGAAAACGAGCGTAAGAAAAAATGTTTCTTGGTGTTGGTTTGATGAAAAATGGTTATATGCCATTTAAAAGTTACTTCCGGTTTTAACGGAAATAAGTATACATATATATTTTATTTATTTTTAAAAACAACTAACAGAATGATCCCAAGTTTGACAGGAGAAACAATTTGAATTTTGGTACATATGTTTGTGTTGACCCGATGAAAAATTGCTATATAATTTCATTTTAATTCGATTTCCGGTTTCATCGGAAATATTTATTTTTGACTGTAAATAGATTTTTTTATTAGAAATTGAAAGAGTATATGTTTTTATGTAAAAAATGCAAAGTAATGAAAAGTTTCTGGTAAATGTATTTACCATTTGTTTTTATGATTACCGCTCCAAATGGAAACTAGCATATAGCAGCAATATGTTTTTTTTTTCATTTACCACCAACCTTATTTAAATATATAGGCAGTTCTGAAAATAATTTCCCTTATGTCGAAAATTTGAATATTAATTTTTTTTATAAGCACATTCTCCAAACCCGACTTTTCTTGCGTATCATTATTTGTAAGGAAGGGGTGAGTATTACTACGTCAAAAAATATTAGTAATTCTATGTGGTTTAGGCGGCATACCCAAAAATCTAAAAATTCGGAAATTATTTAAATGGCTATAACTTTAAAAAAAAAGTAGATAGGTACTTTTGTTTGCGGTTTCTTTAAGCACTTTTTGTGTAGAATTGATTGGTGTGTTTAGAATTTTTATATCGCTTTTAGTTTCTGAGTTACAAGCCTTAACTTTAGTTTTTCTTACCGGCCATAAGTTGGCTATAACATATTTGAACGTGTTTCTTTTACTCTACCTTAAAACTTTTCATATTTATTTTCGAAAATAATTCAAAGTACTAAATAGTAGTGATATTTATAAAGTATTTTATTACAAACATTTAAGTAGGCCATAAAACCAAAAATTAACAAATGAACATTTGAATAAAATAAACTATTACAAAAAAATGTACTTTTTTAGAAAATAAATATGACAAATGACATATCGTTGTAAAGTAGAGTAAAAAACACTTTCAAATTATTGGCCCACTATACAAAAAGTGTTTTAAGAAACCACAAACAAAAAGTACCTATCTACTTTGACAAAAATGTTATAGCCATTTATAGAATTTCCGAATTTTTGAGTATACCGTCTAAACCACATAGAATTATTAATATTTTTTGATGTAATAATACTCACCCCTTCCTTACAAATAATTCATCTCGTTTAACCGAATCTTTATCTCTTACTGTTTAGGAAATCCCCATTGGACACCCTGTATAGTAACTTTGATACGCAAAAAAGTCGGGTTGCGAGAATAATTTTATAGAAAATAATTAATATTCTAATTTTGCGTGTGTCCATATACAACAGAAATTAAAACGATCCTTCAGTGGATCTAAACATTTCTAAAAATGACAATATTAGCAGCGTCGAATTAAGAATATGTGTGTAAGTTTTTCGGATTTTTAGTGCTTTGGAACAGGGTCAAAAATGCATTTGTTTGTAACAAATTAAGGTTTTTTGACGATAGTTTGGCTAATATTTTGAATAATTTTTTTTTAAATATAAGATGATACGCTATGAAAATACAAATAAAATGACACTGGCTAGAGATCAAAAGGTCATTCCATTTACCTTAGATTAGGAAAGACTATGGATACATAACAACCAATGCTAGTCCGTATATGAAAGTGTTACCAAAATTTGTCGGCGGCCATCTTTTTTTAATTGTCAAAATCGCATATTATCCCATAGGCGTCAGTTGAAAATTTATAATATACAAATATGCTTTAAATTACAATTGAATTTAGTATGTATAAGAGATGATACTTCCAAATAGACATTTCTCTGTTAATTATCACTGAAATACTTTTAAAGACAATATAAAACGTTTATTATTAATTAATTTTATAATTGAAAACAATTGATATTTATTTTAAAATCTGAATAATACACCAATGACTCGTGGAGCGATTTTTCGTGGTGCGATATGATAACAACGCTAGGTAATGTGTTATTTGTCCTTTATCTTTCCTTGTCTAAGCCATTCACCCGTAAAAAAATGGTAACCGTGGAAAACACGATATTTTTAAAATTAAGATAAAAAAATATCTGCCTTGGGAACCACGGGACTTTCTTATACCTAACCTAACCTAACAGTAAATTGTATACGTGATTCTTTGTTTATTAAAACATTTCTAACAAAATAAAACAAAATGAATAATATAGGTAATATTATTCTCTCCATTATATAACAAGTGATTTTTTTTAACGTAATAACTGAAAACGGATGTTTACTCTTGTAAATTTTTGAATTTTTGAATTATTTTTGAAATAAGAAAAAAATGTTATTTATTTAATTAGAGTATATTATTATCTATAATTTATTCCCCATACATTTTTTTCCAACATTTATGATTTAACCAGAAAGAATTTTTTTATGTAATTATTTAGATTCACCTACACAGTTCACTCTCAGTATTACGTATAAGAAAGTCCCATGTTACCTACGGCAAATACACACACTGTTCAATCTCTGTAATACGTATAAGAAAGTCCCATGACACTCATGGCAGATATTTCTCCTCTGTTATGAACCATTTGAATTATAATAATTTTTTTTTTTTTAAATTCGTTTTTACAAAAAAATGAATAGAACATAAATTATAGATATAGATATTACCTACATTTTTTAACTTGACCATTTTTCTCTATTTTGCACTGTTTCAGAGTAATTCGAAAAATTAAAAAATCGACGTAGGTAAACATCCGTATCCGGTTGAAAGATCGTTTTCAAAAATAGGACGTTTTCTTCCCAGCCAAAAATTAATCTTAAATATAAAATATCAGCCTTCTACGATTTGTCGTATTTGAGTTACAGCGCTTACAGACAGACAGACAGACAGACGGACACACAGACATCATGGCGAAAATAGTCAGAATGGATTCAGGGAAGGTCAAAATAGATAATTCCGTCAAAATCCGAGGTTCGAAAAAAATCGGCTTCACTATACTTACTTATACTAATGTATATTTCATATACATGGTATAAGAAAGTAATAAATAAAACTCATAATTTTTTTTAAATATCTTAAAAAAAAATTCATTACCAAGAGATTTCACGAAACAGCCTTTTTTCAGATAAATCGACGATAATATATATGAACAGGATAATTCGAACACTCGTTCACAAACTAAAATAATAAATTGTTTTGTATTTACAGTATACGGCAAGATCCGTGTGGTGCGTGGTTGCGGTTACGTCACCGATCCACGTGACGACGGAGAGTGCATGAAACGATCCGGCACACACGACGTCTTCGCGCTCTACTGTTCGTGTACCAAGTCGCTGTGCAACGGAGCGCCCCCCGGCATACAAACCACGTCGGGCGCCATCGCGTTCTTCACGGCAGCCCTACTCACTTATTTGCGGGTACCCTCGTAAAGGAGCAGAACGTAACGGATGCGTCCAGGAGGTATGGTTAAACGTACGTGTAGCTAAGAAGGGATGAGGGTTGTTGGTAGGGCTAGATTCTATTCTGTTCGATGAATAAGGGTGATTAGATAATTGTATCGTGATGGAAATTCAGTGGGAACAAATTGGTATAAATATGTATAGAATGTATTATGGAACAGGTTTGTTAATGTTAATTTTGACTGAAAATATCGAAATTTTATACATTCATCTAATAATGTATTAGATTTTTATATAAAATTCATGTAGATATTATTTATAATTTACCCAAACAATTATTTAACACCTTTTTCTTCTATATTCGTGATTGATTGGACAGAATTCAAAACCCACCAGTAATTCCTAGCCATTGAATAAAGAATATTTGACAGGAAATATTAAATATATATACGAAAATTTTTGACTCCACATACCCCCTTATGGCCGTTTATCACTGAATTTGAAATTGAGTTATTTTTTGTATATATCCTTTTTTGAGAATCTCTTCGAGTAAAATTGTAAATTATAATTATTATAAAATATATATTTTCAACTCACATTTAATTTTTTTTAAATTATTGTTCAAAAACTACAGTATAAGGTAAAACAGTTTTCGACAACAAGGGTTTCATATAAATGTCACATCGGGAAATGAGACTTTTTAGGATTTTTTTTAGAATAAAAAAACAATCAAATAAAATTTGAACGTTTGGTTGTACATTGTACATGTCTTAAAATATACAATTTAAAAAAAAATAAACAACAAATAAATGGCGACTTTAGCATTGTTTCATTGAGTGCATATTTTTTATTACGTGCCCCCAGTGCGGAAAACAGAATTTTCATAGATCAGTTTTCCCATCGAAGTACACACGATTTTTGTTCAAATTGATGCAAAATTTGCATAAATCGATATTTTTTATTAATCGTGTGTACTTCGATGGGAAAGATGTTGATCCAGGGAAGTTCTGTTTTCCGCAGTGGAGCACGTTACAATAAAGATACACTCAGTGAAGCAACGCCAAAGTCGTCATTTTGTTTTATATTTCATTAAAAAATTATTTTAAAACATAAGCAATAAACCCTACAAATTTTAATTGATTGCTTTTTTATTATTCTAAAAAAAATTCCTAAAAAATGTCTCATTTTTCAGACTGACGATTAGATTTAACTACTTAAAGCATATTTTTACAATTGAGGGTTTGTTCTGAAGTATATTTAATTTTATAAAAAATTAAATCAAATACCAATTATATTGTATATTTTGTAATAAATATTTATTTCGGAGTCTAATTGGTGTAAAGTTTTTCAATAAAATTAAATTATTTCCATTTCTAGTATTCTTTATCACATGGTTCTAACAGTAACTCTTTCATCTGATTGGCTACATGTGTGAACCGGTAGAATTAACCAAGTTCTTGAACGCACTCATACATACACTTACCCTCCAACAACTTGACGGATTTTGAGGGCAACTGAAAGGGACTATGATAAATATTTAGCCCTTCCGTCAATGATAACAACGCAATCAAATTATTATGTTATTTAATTTGTTTTGTAGAATTAATTTAAGATACGACAGCCAAGCTATTAGACAAATGTTGTTGTAGTTTTATATTTTATTGTACAGGATCAGCTTGAAATAAATACATATTTTATAGATACGCAATGGTTTTATAAAGCATAGGATTAATCATAGTCACGAATAGTTGCTAAAGTAATATATACATAATGTTAAGTATCAAAAAAATAGCATAAAGATCAAAAATATACTAGGACACGTTAATTTAAGGCAATTTTTATTAAACGTATTTACAAAAATATTTTTATTAGTTTGAACAAAGCTTAATCATGTAATACAATGAAGAATATATAAAAATAGCAGACAACTACAGTTTTAAGAAATTCTGCTTTAATATATTTTAAATGTGTATAAAATACGAATTCATTTAACGATTTTATAAAAGTTACATTTTTTAAAGAAATATTTTTCCCATACTTACATATTCCACTCGTTTTATACTGCTAACTTTTATTTTAAAGTTTCAGTTAAAATCGAGTTATAGAAACAAAACAGAATTGGCTTTTATATAGTCGATTCTATCTGAATAAATTAAAAAACTGTTGTAATTTAAGTTTTCTTGAACTTTATATCTAATTCGCTTGTTTTATAATTTATTTACAACATGTCAAAGTTTCATGTTATTTATTAAACGAGTCTTTAATTACTGAATTGTTCTTAAAAAGTTTCAAGCTGATCTTAAAAAAGCTTTATATGTTAACAATGATATACAATTACGAAGAATTTAAATATATTATTTAAATTAATAGATAGTAATGTCAACCCATTCGCTGCTAAATTACTTCAGTGGATACTAAAATGTTTGATGAACACTCGTTCAGAATTTTCCAATATTAGTTTCCACTGGGAAATTATACTTAATGTTAAAGCGCTTGCACTTAACAAAAATGGAGACCGTTTCGACCTTGAAAATCTGTTTAATGTGATTTAATACGAGTGGCATTTTAGCTCCGTCGAAACGCTATGGCCGGCGTTTAAAAAACCATGGCCGTCGTGATCTCGAAGTCTGTATTATTTAATTTAATCAGACTGACATTTAAGAAAAAATGGTGTCCGTCAAGCGCTGAAAATCTGTTCATTTAGATTTTATGCAAATGATACAGTAACGGTTTCCGTTTTTGTTAAGTGCCAGCGCTTAAAACTGTTGCAATAAAATATTTGAACAATGATGCGGGTAAACAAAAAATTAACCATTTTCATTCAAGTATTTGTCTATAAAGGAATCATTAAATTAACATTTGATTTGTTTCGAGTGTTTAAAATTGTGCAAAACAGCGAAAGGGTTCATAATCGAGAACAAAAAATAATTAATTCTTTTGTTGTTGGTAGAACGATTGTTTTCTGTTTACAGATTTTGTAACACATATTATGTAATATGTAACCGAAATAAAAGTCACATCTTTCATTATTTTGTACGATATACATAGATATCAAAAGTTAATATTATTATATCTATGATAATTTTGATTTGAACATACTTGGTTATTAAAAATGCATATTCATTTCAGACAACATTTCTCATTTTGGAGGGGGAAGTATTAAGATGTTTTTATGTTATTATTTTTTTTTAATAAGAACCTATATTTTTGTTTTAAAGATGCGATGCTACGTAAAAAAATGAAACATTTATTAATCAGGGGGGATTTTTTGTAATTTTTTTTAACTTAAAAAAAACCGCCTCGGATTAAAAATGTTTCGAATGAGAGTTCTTTATTTTTTTCAAGTAGCATCATATTTTTAAAAGAAAAATATACGTTCTCATTTAAATTAAAATATCTGCCATGGGAGTCACGGGACTTTCTTATACGTAATACTGAGAGTGGACAATGCACGTGATTCTAATTTTATTATAAAATTACTTCTCTCAAACTAATAAAAGATCGATTAAAATAAATAGGACATAAATAATAAAAATAAAAATGTTCTCTACAAAATGTATCAAATGAAAACGTAATTACTAAACCGGAAATGGATATTTACTCTTGTCAATTTTTTAATTTTCGAATTATTTTTGTAATAAGAAAAAAATGTTTTAGATCAAAAATTATCGAGTATGTTATTATCTATAATTTATTCCTCTTATATATTTTTTCAATTTGAGTTACAGCGTCTACAGACAGACCGACAGACACACATACACCATTGTGAACATAGTCAGAATGGATTCAGGGAAGGTCAAAATGGATAATTACTAATACTATATGTATATTTCATATAAATAGGTATAAAAAAGATAGGTATTATATTACACTTTTCAAAATTAGTAACTTTTGTCTGTAAGCAAGAAAATTTTATAAATCAATTTTCGTAACTTTTTATTTTGAACACCTGGTTTATTTTTATCTAAAAAAATAAATAAATTCAAAAGATGTTAAATTTTATCAAGCTTCTTACAATCGGATTTCATTTCAGATCTTTCTGTCCAATTCTATACAACATTGAATATAGATAATACGTTTAACATCAATGTACTTAATTTTGCAGACATCTCTGAAAAGAAAGCGATCTATAAAAAGTATGAACCATTTTAATGTTACTGTATTTTTATTTGTATCGATAAAATGTCTGAATGAACATAAATTGTTAGAAGACTTTATTTGCTATCTCAAAGGAGATCTCTTTGTTGTATACGGAAAACTTGGAATATCCCAGAGGTAATCAAAAATATATACTAACAATAAGAACTAAATAAAACCAAATATAAACGGGAACATTCTATTGTGAAAATGATAGCACTGACCGATTGGTTAATGCATTGTTCTTATTATTGATTAATATTTAAACAATATTTAATTAAATTAAAAAAAAATAACTAATAAATTTTATAAAAAGTACAATTGAAGAAGATAATAATAATTATTGTTTGATTAAAAAAAATGTTTTATAAATAAAATAAAGATGTGACTTTTTATTTATTGATAGAGTGATATTAAATAATTTTTAATAAGAAACTGCATTTGTAAATTTGGAATATCTATTTTACTAAATGTGAATAATCTTAATATAATTTGACAATTGGTAACACTAGATGTAAAAAAATTGAACATCGCCAATTCTGTGTAACGGCTTAAAAACTACGAATGTAAGATACATTTTCTGTTATCGCTTCATCATGAAACATATTTTAACTTTTTGTAACGAAGCGTTAGTAGTAGATGTGGCTTAAAGTTACAGAAGTTCTCAACAAGTCGTTCGACGGATTTTAATATATTTGTAATGTACTCTACCATTAACTTTATAATATATAATATATTTATATTTCTTAGGTAATTGAAATGTTGAGAACTTCTGGTTTACATCGATATCGTCACTCTCGCATTTCAAATTGAGGGCCTTAAAGCCATTTCCAAAGCGATATTGCTTAAATATTGCAGTGAAAATTGTACCGATTTTGTGTAAATTTATCTGAGATATAAATTAAGTGTGTATTTAATAAATAATTGGTACCTATATAACATTTTTGTCGGTACTGTAT
The DNA here is from genome assembly GCA_961205875.1 of Sialis fuliginosa. Lineage (NCBI taxonomy): Eukaryota > Metazoa > Arthropoda > Insecta > Megaloptera > Sialidae > Sialis > Sialis fuliginosa. Next base: position 36,088,405 of record OY540810.1, read on the forward strand.
AAAAAAATTCTAAAAAGTCAAAATTTAAGGTGTAAAACTTAACATTATGTGTATTCAAAATAAATATGTTTAATAAAAAATATTATTTTTTAATACGTATACAAACAATTTTGAATAAATAAAGCGAGTTTAATATATTATTATATTAAATAAATAACAAATACCAAACTTTTTTTAAGAGTTCATTTAAATATTAAGTTATTTATGTGTATAATCATTTTAATATTATAAAAACCATGGTATATGTAAGTATATAAATTAATTATAATTTAATAAAAGATCTCAGAATTAATTACAATATATTAAATAAAAAAGATATTGTGTTATATTCAATAATTTAAAACATTATAGCTCAAACTACTTTAGATACGTTACTGAAAATTAATAAATTATATAATATATCTACATTGACCATTAGGAAGCAACTAAAGTAGTGAAAAATATACATAGTGCTGTATTTACAGTACAAAACTCATTAATAATACACCTTGTTTCAACAATTAACTGTCATTATGACTTACTGCATTTCCATCCTTATAATTTATAAATATGATGTTGAAATATTCAAATACAATCATCATTTTATTTGCCAAGTTTGAACCAGTATATTTAACGATTATTTATGCTTATGAACATGATCACGTTCTACATTTCTAATAATATTAAATAATTAATTAAAATACTACAGTAGTAGCTTTGTTACTTTATCTTATAGTTGGTGACAGTATTGGTTTTATATGTAATTATTGGTATTTTTGTATGATATATGATAAAATGTAAAATATCTCGAAATGATGTATTTCACACTTTTGTTTTTATGACATATTAAAGATGGCATGTTACAACTAATATTGTTACTAACTATAAACCTTTGGAAATGACCACAATGTCTGGTAGAATTCATTTAACCATCAAGTTTCACCCATCTATCATACATCCATTTCTTATCACAGACAAAACACGATTGAATTGATAAGTCAATCGAGCAGTGAAAAATTGGTCATATCTTTAGATGAATAAGATATTATGTTAAAACTGCCAGCTAAATTGTAATATGCACATATATTTACACTTTTAGCTATGATTGTTAAACATTACTACTGTTGGTTCTTAAATCAGGTTTATTTAGTGTTAATTCTCATGTTATGCATTTATAATAAATATATTTACAAATGAACAGTTCAGTTTGAAAGACACACAAAACAAATCATTTTGTGATAGAGTTGAGTTATATTTACACACGATGTTGTGAAATTATATTTTTCATGTATTAGGGTGTGTCAAACAAAGCAATATGTTTTTTTCGCTCTAATTACGAAATAAGCTAGTTTATGACCTAAAATAAATCCTTGCCCTGTAGTTCAATTTTAAGAGGTGCCCGTTTATCATTTAAATAACATTGAAAAATTATTATTTAGTACTAAAGTTTGTATTATTGATTCATTATAATAAAATTATTTTCTAATAATGCCAGTTGTCGGCTGGGTCATTATTTTTCCGATAGCCCAGTAGTAGTATATTACTATTTATAGAATATTGACGTTAAAATGCTGATTTTTGTAAAAAAATAAATATTTAAAACGTTTTTAAGTTTCAACTCATTGCATTTTCATTTATATCTCTTTAGACTATTTTTATAGAGAATTAAATTTCCCATAAAATTAAAATTTAACATATTTTTTATAAAAACAACAGTTTAGTTGTGAGAGCCTTTTAGACGTTCGTAACTTTTGATACGTTGAATTGAGGGTAACGATTTGTAGAGAATTTTATCTTCTACAAAATGATGCCCTTAAAAAATTGTCAACAGTTATTATGAATCAGTAATACCAACTTTAGTACTAAAGATTTATTTCCCCATGTTATTTAAATGGGAAACGGGACCCCCCTTTGTGGCACCTCTTAAAATTAAACTATAGAGTAATCCTTCGGCGAGAATTTATTTTAGGTCATAAATTAACTTATTTTGTAACGACATATCATAATGAGCATTTTATAAGAGCTAACTTTTAGGGCTGTTATCCACGTTATCGTATTGTATATCTTGACATTTCAATTCTTCTTCAGAAGTGTTTCTTAAACTGTTTCAAAAAAACTTCTGAAGAAGACTCCGACATGAGAGTTGAAATGTTAAGAAATACAGTTTCAGAAACATATCTGAAGAAGACTCCGACATGAGAGTCGAAACGTTAAGAAATACAGTACGACAACAGCTTGAAAAGTTAGCTCTTATAGACAACGCTCACGAAAGCCTACATAAGAATATGGACATTTTAGTCGATTTTGAATATAAATGAATCTTGATGTTTACTTTTGTACAAATCTACATAAAAAAGAATAAATGTTTGTCCTTTGTTCGGAAAATCAAATATAGGTATATTTAATGTAACGATTGATCAAAGCTATTAAACGTGAAATGAGGAAGAGAAATTAATTTATGGAGTGATAAACCTTTTGCGTGTTCACATAATAAGGATCGTATATTTGACATCGTATGTAAATATTGTCCCATCCTATTTTTAATGTGTTGTTTTTAAGTAATACATTAAGGAAATGTAATCAGTAATTGGTTTTTACGATACAATACCAGTAATTAACTTATATGTATATGAGAACAGTGACTACCAAAAATAATTAATATGTGTTTTTAATTCTATATAATTCAGGGTTCACCTATATGTGTATAATAACAACATATATGGTATTTAAATTGTATCTTTAATAATATCTACATTATATGTATGTCTAAATACATTAATAATACGAAAAATCAATGTCCATAAATAAATAAAACACCAAATAACAATATTTTCATGGTTCTTCTTTATTAAATATATTTTAGTTTTTAATTATTTATACTTAATTGATATTATATATTATAAACTAAAAAATAAGTTCCTCAAGTTTGGAAATAGGTATTTTAAAAAGTATTTTATAGGACAATATTTTTAAAAGTATTTAATTCATATTAATTGTTGTGTATGTGTGTTGAAATAACGATTATAGTTTTAGATAAATTGAGAAAATATATGAAAATATTGCTACTTGAACATTTTGTGAATGCGAATTTTCATGAAACAACTGTCCAATCATAGCATTGTATAAAAAGAATCGTAAACGATTAATAATGAATATTTTCATATTGTAAAAAATGTTATGGTGTTATTTTACAGAAGTTATAATTTAATGATATTTATTATAAATGAAAAATGAATTTTAGTACAGATGCCGTAAGATGCATATTGTCGATAAAAAGTAGTTTTATTACGATCAATTGAAATATTGTTGTAAGTAATTAATTTATCGAAAATGAAGAAATATAGCAATATTTCTGTTAAGAACATACAATTTTCTTATAATGTCTATTTAGTTAGTACTAGACTAACTTCAAAAATTAGTAAATAAAAGTAAAACATTACAAAAGACTATAGGACTTTTAAAATATATTAAGTTTACACATTAGAAAAATTTATAAACAGAAGTAGAAGTGGTTTCTTTTTTATTGAGCTTTGAGGATAAAAAACGAACTATGCATATTATTAACTGCCATACGTCAAACACACGTTTTTGAAATGTAGTGAATGCTTGAGCTGCAATAAGAAATTTAACGAGAGATTCATAAGTTATGTCACTTTTGTCTTATGAGTAAGTATGTAACAATATAAAATTAATGGAAGTGCTTACGTGTGGGTCTTCTGTCATCGCCAGGGACTTTTTTCCAAGGTCAAATTGAAATAAATGATAGCAGAATTAAATAACATTGATGCACGTCAATTTCTTTGAACCATTACAAAAAATTGACGTAAAAATGAATTTAAAATAATTCGGTCAAGATATACACGGGTGTATGCCATAAGAGTACGTTCTACATCGACTGTTTATTATTCTACTAATTGAGATCTATATTTTTACACCCTACATGCCTAAATATGAAACGAAAATAATTTATGACGCCCCTCTCTATTTCTCCAAAATTTGAAATGATATTGTTGACTTTAGTATTTCTCGTTGATAGTCCCACCAAAGCGTTGTAACCAAATAATTTTTTTTTCAGATTTTTTGAGCCTGAACTTACCAAGTTAGTAGAGGGGGGAGGGGTAAAATAAATTACTGCTTGGAGTCCCCTACAGGTGCATTTTTGAGTTAGAAAAAGAAAAGGTCAAATTCTACTACTTGAGATATACATTTTGATACCCCACACATCTTGGTATATATATTTTTTTGGATTTACTTTAAAGCTCCCTGCAGGCACCATTTTTGATTTAGAAAAAAAATTAAAAAAAAGGATTAAACTCTACTGGCGTGGTTATATATTTTGACGGGTCACATGTCTTGGTATAAAGTTTTTTTTACATAGTTTCAGCTCCTTAGCGCCCCCCCTGAAAAATTATTTTTTCAACAAATTTTTACATGTTTTACTAGAGGGCATCATTTTATATGTTCAGTAAAAATTTCAAGCTTATAGCTTATATAGTTTACGAGATATTTTGCTTTGACTGAAAAGGACGAACGAACGACAAAGTGAGATTAATAGGGTTTCTTCGGAACCCTAATAAGCATAGCTCCTGAATACTATAATATATGGTACCATCAAAAGTAATACGTATTTTAATTAAAAAGAGTAAAAAACATAAAAATATTTTCAGTTCACCAAAAGTTTTCTTCAAGGAAGAAATAAAAACAAGCTCAAGAAATATCGGTCACAGCAGTATTTTATTTCTTTCAAAGTTTTAAAATTTCGGATTTATTGTCTTAAAACTTTTATTAACCAAAGAATAACATTTTTCAATTCGGTAAATTTAAAAAGTTCACTATATTTGAAAAAAAATCTAATATTATTTTTCCCTCTGACAGAAACACCCACACAAACTGGCACTGTTTTTAATTTTAGAAACACATTGTTAACTAATGCAAAATATAATTTTTAATCTTGCAAAATACTTTTGTTAGCCACGATGTTACTTAATATGTATTTTCTGTTGTTAAATAAAATAAATAAAAAAACACTCGTGTTAAAAGGGTAGTCTATATTAAGACTGTAAGTTAATTTTTGCGAATGATTATAAGTTTGGTAGAATGTGTATGTATGTACATAATAAAATACATTCTAAGAAACCCTTTATAAAAACTTTTAACAACTAACTTCAGCGCTAAAAATTCTGCCTTCAATTTTTCTAGTTCTAGAGATATACGCAAATATGTAAAATATTATTTCTTGCTTTAACAATAAATGAAGTATTTTTAATTACATATTGTAAATGGTAATTATTTTCAATGTTTTCTCTGAGTATATTGATATTTATATATATTTGAGGTAATGCCTTATAAGTAACACTTGTTCAAGGAGTTAAATAAAATTTATTTTGCATTTTGCGCGCTATAAGGTAACTTTTTCAGATGTGAAGCTTTTGTTTATTTATATTTTTTACCACAAACAATTCTTTAATAAAATATTCGGGAAAAAATTTTAGACCTGAAGTGATCAAATCAGATCGTGATAGATCTGCATATATTTTTTCACTAGTTTTTGATCTGTGGAAACCTGCAAAGATCTACAACGACCTACAAAGATCTTCAAAGATCCCTAAAGATTATTGAAGATCGTGATAGAGATTGAAACGTTGAAAATTCATGAAATTTCAACGTTACAACGATCTTTAGAGATCTTTGTAGATCGTTGTAGATCTTTGCAGGTTTCCACAGATTAAAAACCAGTGAAAAAAATGCAGATCTATCATGATCTAATTTGATCACATCAGATCTGAAATTTTTTCCCAGGTAATAATTATTTTCTGAGGTTAGATTAGCCAATATTGTTTGAAATTCATATAACATCAAATACTATTTTTGAATAATTAAAAAATGTGATATTAATCATATAATATTAAAAAAAAACTATTAGCAATTGTTTTCATAATTTATATTCACTAATTGGGTTACAATAACTTATTTTAAATTGATATGTCAAATATCTATGTATTTTAAAGAAAAATAGTACAATATCACATCTGAGATGGTTCCTAATTTATGGAATTTGTACAAACTTTGTTAAATGATTTTTCCATTTCCTTGAATGTACCAAAAACTGTTGAGACTTTTATTTAATAGCCTTGAACAATATGTTCATTTTATTATATTAAAGAGAGTATATAGTTTAATATTGAAAATATAAAAATTATTTTACAAATGATAAAATATGACTTAAGTGTTGTGTTTGCTAAAGCACGCTGTAAATTTTTGTCTTGTACTGTACATGTGAATAGGTGAGTAAATAAATCACATTTATTGTTACAATATAGAGTTTTTATTACCTTTCCAGTATCTTATATATTAAGCTAACTAGGTTGAAGCTGAGGATTCTACAATGTCAAAAGTCGCGTGACAAATTTTTTCTGATGGAATTTTATAATAACATGATATTGTTATGTATAATTCAGATTATTTATAAAAATAATACAGATACGATAATATTGTATAAGTCTTGATTGGACTTTATTTCGTATACAGGGTGTCCCGTAAACATACCGAAAAACTTAAGTTGTCGAGGATGTTAAAATAATCGCTTTTTGTTAATAAACCCATGCCCATAAACGAACCGTAAGGCAAAAGAAAGGACCCCACACAAAAACAATGGATTTTGCCTTTTAGTTGATTTTTTTGTAATTTATATTATATTTTCTGCTCTAGGAGGTACCCAAACATTCTATGTGTAGGTATATTTTTATATTTTTCTCCTAAAGAATCAATTTTTAGAAAATTTTGCGTTTTTAGAACTAGCCAGAGAATATCGTATAAAAAAAAATATTTTTAAATTTTTTTTAACATTTATTAATTTTATTTAAAAAATGCCAAACCAAAAAAATTAAGAAAATGTCACTAAATGTTCTAAAAAAAATTCTTTGTATTCATTGACTAATTCGAAGCATTTTTTATTCTTTGCAATTTTTTCTAAAAGTTGGTTCTTTAGGAGATAAAAATAAATATACATATAAACAGCAGAAATTATGGATTTTCGTGGGTAGCACCCTTTACAACTTTTGATCAGCACACTTTGAACTATCATTTTCACAAAAAATTTCAACTAAAAGGCAAAATTCATTGCTTTATTTACTTCTTTTGCTCTACTGCTATAACGGTTCGTTGGCGGATAAATGGTTTGTTAAAAAAAAGCGATTGTATTATTATCCTCGACAACTCCTGAAAGTTTGTCGGTATGTTTACGAGATACCCTGTATATTAAAGTGGACGTTAGCGACAATGATATAATTAAATTTGATTTTAATCTTCTTTTAACCAACATGATACGAATGTATCAATTACAAATATTATTACAAAAATTTATATGAAGACAGAGCTGTTCCGAGTACAATAAAAATGTATTCGAGCACCAAGTTCAAGTACACTACACAAAATGTACTCGAGTACTAAATTCAGAGTACTGATTAGATGTTTATTATTGAATATTGATGAGGGGGTGGGGGAGAGTCTCGATATTTAATTGTTAAGTTAATTTTTAGAAAATTATAAAATTTTTATACAATAAAAATTAAGAGGACGGAAAGCTTAATTTTAGATGAACTTGATCGTATTAATGAAGAATTTCTCTATGAACTGTAACTCTGTTTGGTTGTGTATTATGTATTTACTATTTATTTATTTGTTCGACATATTATATTCATCTTTGTAAGGCTAAACAACAATAAAATGTTATTATTATTATTAATATTATAATGATTACAAAACAGTTGAATAAAAAAAGTCACAGCTATTTTTACGACGTTAAAATTCATATTTGTCCTTCACTTATCTTACCATGTTTTTTAATAATAAATATATTTTACTGCTAGTTTAATTTCACTGTTGAAATACTTGCTAATTGTAAGCACAACATTTATTATTAAAAATTCAAAACTTAAAACTGTGCATTAACACATTATTTATTTGTAAAATAGAAAAGTATTAAGTTCTAGAGAAGATAGGCATTCCCAATGACGTATTTACAAATTTTGCGGTCCCCAACAAAGTCGATTTGCGACCCTCTAAGATAATAACATTATTTTATTATTTTTGATTGTCTTAGCCAATAATCATAAGGTCTAATAAAGTCAAAAAAATTTTCATTATCTTAGGTCACTTAGGCGGTAACTAAATTAAATAATAATTAATAGCATAGCTCGTTTTTCTTTTAGTTTTAAAAGAATACGAAATCATGAGAATGTCATCGCTCTTAAAACAAAATCTTTGATGTTGAAAATTAACTTGATTAATAGGAAATTGAATTTTACAAGCTCACTTTTTACGTCACACCTTATTAACATAAAAAATTAATTACAGTGAACAATTAAGATAAATTAAGTAATGGAACGAAAAAAATGCCCTTCATACGATTTAGTGAATTTTAAAGAATAAAGATAAAAAAACAATTTAATTATTGTTAAGGATGATAAAAAAGTTACTTTAAGTTTTGCTTATCATTGTATTTAAAATCAATCTCAATTAGAATATTCAAGAAGATTAAAAACAGGATGTCGGTATGTATAGACTGAGCAAAAATCTTTATCAAAAATTATTAAAAAAACTTTTTACATCTTATAAACTTTGGTCAATACCTATATATTGTTAAGGTCAATTTTTGCCCCCTCCCCCCCAAAACATACCTGAAATAATTTTTTTTATTAAAATCGGAAATACTAAATTTCCTTTGAAGTTTTAAATAATTGATGACCATGAAAAACAGATACTATTTATTTAATGATAAAAAATTGAGAATATTATTGTTATTATTGACTGATAAAGCTATTATTCTTGGAATTGATTGAAAATAAATCAGAAATGTAAATGTGTATTTAATTTAAAGGTAACGAGCTATGCCCGCGGCTTCACTCGTTTAAATATAAGAGTTATATATATGGTATCGCGGCGTTTAATTTAGATCTTTCTATTTTACAGTACATTATATTGTTTAATATTAAACGGTTTAGGCAACGTATTGCAAAAGAGCAAAACTTTTTTCTAACTTGATTTACTACTATCGTCACTGATTATTTCTTATGTTACCTAACGTAACAAAATATACACTAAAACCTGGGTAAAAAACATCTCTATGAATAAAAAAAGTGGTTATCGAGTGATAAGCGCACTAACAGACAGACAGATAGACGTTGCGTTCTATAATATGTATGGATTGTATCAAATTTTTAATTTATTTCTACGATATCTGTGTAAACTGTTCGATGTACCTATACGGATTCAAGCAAAATTGAATTTTGGTATCTACCCATTAAATTATATTCTTATTGTTTCTGTATTTAAATATCGTACAGAAATTTTAATCAAAACTTACCTGGATGTTATTTTTTAATATTTTATGTTAAATTTGGTTTATTTGTTATCAGATACTCTTTTTTGTTTTGTTCAGGAGTGTTAAAATGCACCCAAAATTGATGCTAAAATAAGACCTTGGAAGAGATTTTTGTGTGTAATTGGCGTTATCGAGTGAAAAGAATTGCAAGGAAAGAAATTAAATTAAATATAAAGCACTAATTGAAAAAATATATTCTTTTTAACAAACTTCAAGCTTAGTTTTAATAATGCAAGAATAAATGAGAAGAAATTTTCAAAATCACCTGATCGCAGAATGCGAGCAAAATAATAGTTGATACAGAAAATTGAATCCCGATCCCACCATTGTTTTAATAGATAACAGGCCTAATAATTATCTGATCTGGGCATTACATTGGTATTCAAAAGTTTTAATCGCATTTATAGTATTAACATTTATTTTAGTCTTATTGTTATGAATAGAGAGGTTCTATAAGGGAAGAAGCACTAACTAAAAAACATATAATAATAATTTTTTTGTATAGAAAAATAATTTTTCAACTTCTATGAACAATTAACAATTACCAAAAAAAAGTATTCAATATTTTTAGTTTTAATTATAGCAAAATGTAAAGGCAATAATAAATAAAGACAGCATACTGTAGTATAATTTAAATATACTAATGAAAGTTAGATTATATGCAGAACAATACTAAAAAAATATTAATTAATAAATTGTTTGTAAATGATTAGGCGCATTTAAAAGTTACTTGTTCTTTATTAAAATAAAATATATAGACACTGTTATTAACATTGTGTTCAATCTTATAGAACACGTTTTAAAAACTACATCATAAAAATATTCTGATTGATTAGGTCGTTTAAAAGAAAGAATTGTATCGTAGTATAATGTCAAATCATACGTAAATAGGAAGTCATTAATAATTTCACTTTTGTGCGTTAAATATTACGTCAATATATGCGGATGAATATGTAACAAAGTATATTTAAAAAAATGGCATTCATTTTTTTAGTGCACGGTCAATGTTATTATATAAGGTAAAACAAAACTGACAATTTTATAGCCTGAAACTTTTACTTCCATAATGAATATATTTGACTACGCGCAGACAAGTTCTAGTTTAATAATAAATAATAATAAAATGATTCAAAAATTTCTCATTTTTGAATCTGTATAAAAACAATTCAAAATTATATTTTATATTATGTTGATGTAACCTTCAAGCTCAATACTTTCTCGATTGTTTTCTTCTAATACAAGTATATGTATACATTGCAATTATGTACATTATGTTAACTGTTTTTTGTTAATATTAATCATACTTTCATTTTGTATTTTATGTCATCCGATGAATTATGCAAAAAATAACAATGGTAATATGTATATTGTTCCTTAGGGCACAAATAAAAACAACAATTTGGCATCCCTGGCGGGGTTTTGTGAAAGTAATTTGAGTTGTAATTTATTTCGTTAAAAAAAGAATACTTAAAAAAATTGAAATAATGATAGATGATTAATGATACACATTAATAAAAAAAGTTGTTTTGGTGGCGTCAACATGAATATTGCAATTTTCTAAACCTTTAAACTTTGTTAAAAATAATATTTTTATTTTAACAATGAAAGGTAATTTATTAAGCATTTTACTCCAATCAAATCGAACGAGCCGATATTTGGCGAACGCTTCGAACAAAAGATTGTTGTGTTCGCCACCATAGTCATATAGCATGGACCGCGCATTCTGTATTAACATAATGATGGAACATTTCTCCAAAACAGTGAGAGAGATGTGGTATTTGGGATATATCTATCTCTTTTTCGAATAAGAATGAAGTAATCACTCCTGTTTAAAAAAGGACAAGTATATCCCAAAACATTTGCTATCTCTTTCTTTTGCCACGGGTTTGTTTTCGAGTTAAAAGCGTAATCAATTCTCTATGTCTATGTTCACCACATTCGTTTGGTTCGTCTTCTTCTATGCGTTTTTAGTCAGCTAGATCATCTCCTTTTCTGACAGGTCCTTCGTATTTTGCTCGTCTTAATGTTCCCACAAATTGTCTCGAATTTAAAAATTGATCTGCGTGTGCCAACAGCAAATTTTTTTCACAAGAAATAAAAAAATACTAGGAAGGTTTAGCATCGAAAACTGTTTTCCCACGCATCATTTTTTTAAAAATTTATGATAATATAATCAATGTTATGGATTCCTTAGTATTTAAAAAAAAATTTCGTATTCATCTAGTAAAATTAGATATTTTACACTGTCCAATTTCATTTCATTAATTTAATTTAATATATTATAATATTTTATTTCAATCTTTGTGCAAGTATCATATATTTTAAATATTTTTTTAAATTAAATTCTTTTTTGAGTGTATAAAGTTAATATTTTTAGAATGATACATACTCTACGAATACACTTCTCCACCTAAACATAGCGAGCAAATTATTTCTTTGATCAAATACGATTTCTCGACAAGCTTTGGAAAATGTTCTGTTCGGAGATACGTACTGACTGTCAAGCCGAATATTGCTCGACGCGCCACAATACTTAATTCAATTGCCTGATACATTAACTTTAGAAGAGGTGTTAAAATATTTATATGTCTTAAGGCATCACTTTAGTAGGGTGTGTGTGTAATATCATTTTGGAAGAGAAGGGATACAACTAATTTGCCTTGAGGTATTTGATACCCTCGTTTGATCTTCTAATTCTAATGAATAATAGAATCGTTGTAGTGGTAAGAGATATTTAGGTACAAGAAACAATGAGTAATACGAGAACATAGAATTTTTAAATAATATCTATATAACATATCTATTAGGGTGTTTTTTCCCCATTGACCTATGCCTATTTTAGTTTTAGATTTAAAGAAAATTTTCTCAAATTTTTTTTTCCAAAAAAGGATCAACCCTGGGAATGCCGCAAACAGAGTCTTTTTCCGTTTAATTAACATGGGAAAAACGACTTTTATACTTACCTGTGAATAGTTCCTTAAAAAAAAAAAAAATCTCTTAGTAACATTTTGTAGAGAATAATATTTCTTACAAAAAAGATTTACTGCTCAATTCCTAAATCTAGTTTTAAAAATATGTTCGTTTAAGCATTATCATAAAATTGGAAATTTTCCAAAATCCAATGGGACCAAAAAAAATACCCTAATATAATTCAATTCATGTGCTAAAAATTAAGTTCAAAATAAAATATTATTTATTTTTTAAATTTCTCAGGTTTCTTAAAAAAATGCGTCAAAACTACAAATTTATACATTTTTTTATATTTTCTATTATAAACTGACCTTGGGTGCATAAAGCAAAATTAATCACGATTAGTAAATCTTTCGTTTTTAATCCCATCATGTTAATTCGAAACGTTAAATGATGTATTGTATAATAAATCACAGTCCGTTTACTAATCATGATTAAGTTTAGAATTTACGTTAATCATAGTTTGAAAATGGTCGGTTATTTTTAATTTTGCATGAGAGTTTTTATACTATTTCCAAAAAACAAACCTACGTGATATAAATATATTTACCAATACTCAATATCATATATGCTATGTTTCAAGGCAGCCGTATTATTCAAGAATAAAATACATAAACTATTTCATTTATAAAAAAGAAAGTACTAAATATTTTTAGAAATTTCCGATACTTCAATGGTATTTACTTGTTAATAAACACAATACAGATAATATTAAGATTAGTTTCTAATTAGTAATCGATTACACTATTGCTTTATCAGTAACAGGCAGATATTAATAAGTGTAAAATGTCCCCACTATTCATGTGATTTATAAATTAACACTTGGAAGACATTACTGTAGTCATTGAGCGGACGTATTGTGAAGCACAAGTGTAACAAACAAATCCATTTTGAAATTATTTTATTGCACGAAATTTACAACAATACATTAAACGAGATCGTTGTCATGTATAACATAATATTCTCAAAAAATAATAATATTTATCTGAGATAATATGTCGAGAAGTATGTCATCGCTGCGGAAAACCAAGCGCCAATCATCTTTAATAGTTTTACAAAAGGATATTCCATCCACGAAGACGCCGGTGGTAATTGCGATTGTTGAGATATTGCTTCTTCTTTTGCTACAAAAAGACTTACCGGACAGTAACAAGAGTGACGAGGTCTTCGAGGATTTGCTGTTGTTTGTGCGAGGTGAATAACCACGATCTGGTTGGGGTAGGAACGCCAAGCTTATAAAGAGAAAGCCATTTGGTACAGCTGAAGATCAAGTGAGAAAACATAAACTCGCAACAACAATCGTTTTCAGTTAACCAATTAGCTAAATAATAGATACTATTAGTAGGCTCTGGACAGGAAATTAGTCGCTTGTAGTTAACATTACCGCGTACAACAATACGTGCGATTATTGCCGCCGTCCAGTTAACAATCGACTCGCGTTGTAAATTGTGATAACTTTACCAAAGATAAATCATTAATTAATATTTAAATTTCAAACTTTAACAATAAGTGCATGTGGCATTTTATTTTACTTACTTTCTGTGTTGCAAAGAATCGCATTGTTATCTAAATTATTTTATAATATTATCGACGGACACTCGACACAAATATTTTCAGTGATTTGTAATTGACAGGGATTATGAATGTATTATGTGAAAATTAATCTGATAATTTAATAGTATTTTAATTGATATTTGATTATAAGTGCTCTGATTAGTTTTGTCAAAAAAAAGGTCTTTAAATTTAACTTGCCAAGATGATGTCAAAAAAGAAATGGGCAGTTTTATTATTTTTCTACATCATTTTCCTACTTCTGGGTGCAACAATGTTCCATAACATTGAAGTTAAAGAAGAAATACGTCTGAGGGTAGAAGAGAAGAAATATCGAGATGAAATAAGCGGTAACTATACTTTAATTTTGATATTCGAATATAAACAATACCATACAAAAAAAGCATTGTCAATTTTCCCATAAAATATATTTGTTAATTAATATACTGGTAACGTACTTAGTATGAGAAAATATAATAATTAATCATTTCTAATGTATACAGAAGGAACTATTTTCTATACAGACAATTAAATTAGTGCAAAAATTGTACAAACCTAGTATTTAATTACATCTTAGCTTATGTGTTAAAATATTCAGTGAATGTAGTTCAAAATTATTTAGTTTTTCTATTGTATTTATAATTAACATGAATTACATAACTAGCGAAAGTTTTGTTAATTAGACTAATATTAAGAATCGTTATCATTAAAAACATTTTTTTTTTATTATAAATAACTGCTAGCGAAAACGAATTATCAAAACTACTTATATTGCTTCATGCGAAATTATTTGTAATTTTCGTCCGATTTCGTAATATCTAATAACATTTATAAGGTTTGTTTCTCATGTGTAGTGTGCATTAGCCCTAGAGTCCTAAACTAGAATAAAAATAAATATACTTAACAATAATTTAAATAATTATTTATTTTAAAATATACTTTATTCAAATATATCTATAAATCGATATATGAATGTTAATGTTAAAATATTATGTGTTATTTTTAAATTGTTCTGAATAGCTTAGTTACAAATAGTAACTAATAATTATGAGTTTAAATAGCACGAATTCACAATCAGCAAAAATTTTTTTTTTATATTAATATAAGTAATGTTTTTTTAATTATATATTTAACATTAAGACTTGGTTAAACTTACGCTTCCAAGTTTTTTCAATAAAATCAAAGTACCTATTGAGATGTTCATAATTTAGTAATTTGAATTCACGTGTCTTTTGATTTGATTTTAATATCAAATAAACTTATTTATACGACATATTTATAATGCCATAAAAACAAAATTTTCTGTAGAGACCTAGGTAGTGGGCGTCTTAAAGTTTTTTATTGTTCGTTCGTACCTAAATAAATTGTAATATGAATGAACAAGAAATTCTCTCCTTTCAAAGAAACAAAAACAAAATAGACAAGCTTTTGTATTTTCCTTATTACTTCATGTTATATGGGGTGTTCATAAGTCCAAATTGCAAATAAATAAATAAAATATAGAATGATTATATTATCTATTAATAATAAATTAATAAACAGCAAAAATTGTATTTAATTCTTTTGGGAACTGACCCCCATATTAGGATATAAATGCTGATAATGTACATATGTGCGTATATAATTAATTGATTGTTCAGAATCTAAAATATTTATCAAGTAGTTGATAAAAACGAAGAATTATAAAAATATTTATATTAATTATTAAAAAAGATAGGAAATTTTGAAATATTTTCTTTAATTTTCTGGAAAGTATTGTATTAATCAAGTAGTGATATTAAAATTAGCAAATTGACCTGATTTAGTAGATTTACTGTTAGTCACATTGGTAATTTTATCGATCATGTACAGTTCTTTCGAATATTGAACTGTAAACAAAGTCAAGAAAATATATCGAAAAATAATTTTTTTTGAACTCGACGATTGTAACTGTTTCAAACGTATAATAATTTATGAAATATGGGTAGTCATTTTAAGTAAGCACACTAACGTATTCATTCTAAATGTCATATTGCAGGAGATTAATATCTAAGTAAGATATTTTGAGTCCAAAAACAACGGCGTAATTAACATCGACTCTTGTTTTTCATGTACTTTACTAAAAAATCATTTAGAACTTACACAATCTGATTTATCAGAGTTATTTTTAAATTTAATACGTAATGTAGACTTTATAACAAATATTATATAAATAATCTGATGTGATTTATATATTTAAAAAACCATATCGTCAAACAGGAAATGTTTTTTTATATCCTTCCGGTTCATAAGTTAGGTCATAACTACAAAAATATTATTTCTTTGGAAAACAATTTGATAAAAATTCAAGTGCATCTATTTTGTTAAGATATAGTTAAATTACCAAATATTTGAACTAATTCATCAAATACCACAAATATGTAGAAAAATCAAAAAATGGTCAAAATGTCAATTATCTAATGACCTATTTTTTAAAAGCCTACTTGATATTACATTGTATGGAAAAAAGATATTTAAATCAGTTATTTAAAAAAAGTACAACAGTTAATTGCGTAGATACTAAAATTGTAAAAATGCATTTAGGCATATTGCTATCTGAATGACCTGTTTAAAAAAATATATTTTATCTGTAGATTGCGTCGATATATTACGTGCTGTATGAACTGTATCATATTTGCTAGACACTGTCGTTATGTCATATTATTATGCTAATGTCCATGTAGACGAATTAAGTAATGCCTACACATATGAGTCAAGTTTATTTTTTACGTACCCTGACCTCTGCAGTACTGGTTCCAAAATCAAGTTTGTTTGGTTATAAAGTAAGTGGGATAGCGTATAATTGTTTATTGAGTATTGATATTTCATTGTTTGTTAAAACGATACTTGATATTTATGCGTAATATAGAAGACCAAATATTTATTGTTTTATTAAGGTAAAACAATGGTTAAATGTTTCCAAAATACTACAGTTATTGATTTTTTTGTAACATTTAAGGGGGGGGGGTAAGGTTTTAAAGGCGAAAAAAAGGCAAATTTCATGATTTTTTTTTGAAGATATGAATAATGTTGGTTTATTTATTTCATATACACGTTATAGTATGACATCTAAAGTATCTTTGGAAAAATTTTCAATTAAAAATATCAAAAAATAAGTCCATGACAGCAAATCTCTGGAGGTGCCTCGAAAAAAAGTTGTTATGCGGTGAACACCATAACTCGTTACCGGATCATGTAAAACAAAAAAATCGAAATGTGCTTGAAAGGTGATTTGTTTCCCTAGGTAGTCACAGAGAGTTTTTTTGTTTTTTTCGATTTAATTATTTTTGGCAGCATTTGAAAGTGAAAAACGTGATTTTCGCTAAAAATTTCGGTGAATTTGTTATTATAAAATGGAAAAAAATGGTAAAAAAAAAAAAACTCTCCGTGATTACCTGTTGATTTATGTGTAGAAATAGTGTTTAAAATTTCAAAAGGATCGGTCAAGTAGATTTTGAGTTATAATGTTCACGAACTTCAAAAATGACATTTGCGAGAAAATCGATTTAAAGTTTATTATACTCGAACATCCAAAATTAAGCATCAATAAAAGGGTATATTTTTTTATAATTACACAGAATCATCAATGCCAGCTTCGTACAGTGAAACACTGTCATTCAGGATGTCCAATGCATCTTTTTGCTTTTGCCTAAGTTGGGTTCTACCCTCTTTACTTGTACGTGCAGTTTGTCCGTATAAAAATCAAGCATGAGGGTCGGTCGCTTGAAACGCTGTATCTTCGTTAGTTTTATTCCGATTTACTTGAAATTTTGACACAATACTCTCGACATGTACATTCAATTTAAAAAAATTAAAAAAAAAATGCATTTTAAAACCTTACCCCCCCCTTAATTAATAAAAAGATGAATAAATGCTGCTAGTAGGATTCGATACTGGGGGATATTTTAAGAATTTTTTTAACCTCTAGTTATTTTAATCTGCTATAATCTAATAGAACTTAATCTATCTTTAAATATTATACATTCTTCATAATTTTTATTGAGATACAAAATTGGTAAAATAAAAATTGACGAAGAATAAAAAATTAATCATTTAAAATCAGGGGTTATTTTAAGAAAAATTTTCAACTGCAAATACTTTTTTATTTTATTTTTTGCTCTACACTTACACTTTTTTATATTTTTCTTTCTACTTGCAATTTTTCAACTACAGAAATTTTGGAACTGCAGAAACAAGTTAAAACTGTACACTAAAATAACCCCTGTTCGATATCAATGGTTCCATACCGTAAAACAAAACTTTTTTATTGACAATAATTAGTTACGTAGACAATAGACCCGATTCCCAAGGCGTCTCATTGTAGACGCTGTATAAAAAAACGGCATAATTAAGTTTATCGCGTAATAATTCAACTTAGAATTAGAAATTAATGATTTTCGGTTTTTTCCTTTTCTTGTGCTATGGGACCTTCCTTTGTGACAAATTTCAAGATTTTAGGTTAACGGGAAGTACCCTATAGGTTTTGATGATAAATGAGTGAGTCAATCTGTCAGTATCAAAGTACTCTTTGAAAGACTGTATGTTTTTATTGCATTGAGTTAGACGATTGAATTTTTTACTGGGCCATGAGGCTGTAAACCTTAGTATTTGATATCAATTTCAACTTGATACCACAAGCCATTCTTGAGAAAAAGGGTTTGACGGACAGACAGACGGACAACAAAGTGATCCTATAAGAGCTTCGTTTTTTCCATTTTGAGGTACGGAACACTAAAAATAATAAATATGAAATCTTGTCGTATGCGCTCTACTTGAAATGTAAAACAGTTGCTATGATAATATAATAATTAATAAATAAATTATACTAATAATTAGTTTAAATGTCCACCATTTTGACACCTATTGGCCAAAATCACGCTGTAAGACACTTAAATGTATTAATATAAAAATTCAGAAATGGTAGTAATCAAATATCTACACATATTTCTAATTCAGTACATTTAATTAAAAAACAGCTATTACTGGGGTCATATCCAAGACTGGTGTCAGTACCTATATGTATATGATATATGAAGAAAGTGGTATTGAAAAATATATTTTTCGCTATTGTACAAAAATATCATTCAATATAAAGTATATATGTATGTAGAAAATACAAATACGTAGTATCTACTTTTTCATAAATCATATTAACTAATATTTGGTAGACAATTGAAAATTAAAAAAAAACACCATTGCAAAGGTCACGGTCTATAGAAAAAAACCGGTAAGAGGAAGCGTGTATTTTAATTCTTTTTAGTTTTTGAAATCTCTATTCAGAAAAAAACTTGTTCGATTTTACATTACTTAACATTACTGGGTATATTTTTATATTCTCTCGATCTAGTTTCCGAAACGGGTGTTCGCTAATGCGGTGTATTATTTAATTATAAACTTGTTTTTTATAATTATTATCAGGATCTAAATACATCCATCATTTGGATTCCAAATGTAAATACAGTGTATAATCAGATTTGGATATATATGCTATTTTTTTAGCTTATTTATGCATGTCTTCAACAAACTCAGAACCCGTAAATTAAAATAAGACGTGCTTTATAATTTTTTGTTACTATTTGAAAATTACCACATACTTACTATCTTGTATATTTTATCTCGAAATTCAGAATACAATTATGATTGTGATTTTTTTGGGTGTCAAAAGTTTAAAGTGTTTTTAATACAATACTAGTTAATCACGAAGTGACTAGTAACGAGTTTTATTGAACCGATATAGATTTATTATAGTATATTACTTGCAAATAATTTTAATGAAGTTATAACTTACAATTTTACAAAACTTATTATTAGTCACGAAAAAAATGTAATTATAATATTTGCAACACTAAACTTTTTATATACCTAACGTATACTATTATAGATTAGTGTAGATAAATATTATTTTATTAAAATAATAGATACGGAGTTCAGGGGTTATTTTAAGAAAATTTTTCAACTGCAAATATCTTCTTCTTTTTTTTTGCTCTACACTTTGTATATTTCTCTCTTCCGATATTATAAAGGAGTTACCAAATTTTCTAGCTAGCAAGCACTTTCAAATGGGGTATTGATTATGTGATAGAATCTATGAAATTTAGAGCAGTGATAATTCAACTTATTATAATACAGTTGGCGACTCTGATCGTACAAAATATTTTCATAATATCGCCACTGTTTTAATACCGTTGGTGTTTACATACTACGCGTTCGCGAAAATTGTTAAACACTTCATGAAACTACAATAGAACTGTCAGATAGGCTAGAAACCTCATTTCAAAGTGCTTGCTAGCTCGTTTATAAAACCGGACATTACACTTTTTTTTATTTTTCTTTCTATTTGTAATAGTAGTTAGCTTTTATAACTGCAGTTTTCATTTTTGGAACTGCAGAAATAAGCTACAACTATAACCCCTGACGGAGTTGATAATTTAACAATATTTTTTTATAAACTAAAGTCTAAAAATGTATAGACTAAAACCTTTCTACAGGATACCAAATTGTGTTATGTTGTCTATGGATTAAGTGTTTATAGTAGATACTAAAACTCTAAATCCACAATTTTCAACCTCGTAGAATATTTTGGTTTTGTTTTATTTCAACCTAAATTATATCGGAATTTACACCCATTGTCAGATGTTAATTGTGAGTTATAGTGGAAAATGAATTTTAGTAAGAATGTATACTGTTTTTTAAACAAGATAATTGCTTCAATGTCGAAATTGTAAACTGTTTTTAAAGTTTACATTTTATTTAGACTCCATATTATCTGTCAAAAGTTGTGTTAATTTTTTGTACCGTATCAAAAATATTAATTTATAGTTATCTAGTTTTTGTAATAAAAAATTGTTTATTTTGTATAATATATTCTGTTGTATCATTTTATAATTAATGAAGAACGTTTATTTTGATTAATATTAAAATAGTGGCGTAACTTTAGTGGGGATAAATCTTTCGGTTTATTTAGCAAGAAGTAATTTATCATAAATTATTATCATTACTTAAATTGGCGTTACTAATTATAATTAAAACAATTTTATCTAATTGTAAGCACTTGCGTATAGAGACCCTACGGTCCTCTCCTTGAAATAAGAGATCATAAAAAAGCTTTAAGCAAAATTGGAAAATATAAAGGGTGGATTAAAGATATTTTGTCTCCTGAGAGTCGTAATATAGCCCTCAATACATTTTCAAAAGTAATATATCTTATCCATAAGGGATTTCAAAATTACCGTAAACTGAGGCTTTCAAAGATGGAGAAAATATATTATTAAATATCAATATATTAAATATCAGTAAATATATTGTAAGCAATGATGAAATAATTTAATGAGAAATAGGTGTTTTTTAGGTGTAACATTATTGGAATATTTTGTGACTAACACGATTAATTAGTCCTGACGTTATATTTGTTTAAAATTTAGGTGTTAATAATAAGAACACGTTCAAAGTAACATATATGTATCTAAAATATTGACAGTTCTATATAATAAAACGATAAATTCTGCATATAATATATATATATTGATGCAGTTATCTACACTTCTGGCAAAAATTGCGAGCGGTTGGTATAGATATATATGTTGCAAAATAATAAAGTACAACACGAGATAGAATTCAAGAAAACATATTCGTTGAAAACACAGGGAAACAACTTAACGTAATAATGTATTTATAAATAGAAAACATTTTTTGATTTTTACATTTCACTAATCAAATTGTTAGATATATAATTTGAATAAAAATTCCTCCTGACTTATAATGTTTGTAATTTTCTCAAATGAAAATCTTTAATTTTCGTCCCACATTTGGGTGCACGTTCAGAGCTTTAGGACTTTCCATAAATTACGTCACACAAATTTAATGGTTTTTACCCCCCCCCCCCCCGGCCTTGTCATAGTTTGTCACATAAATTTTTTTTCATTGCTACTTATTTATATTATTTTTATTTATACGAAATTTTTCCACACATTTTTTCTCACATTTTTGCTCTTAAGAGTTAATATAAAATTCATTGTTTTGATTTTTTAGATGTGACGTGGTCAAAAGGAACTAAATGGAACAGTTTCCTGAAATCAATTTAATTTATTATATTTACATTACCCATTTATTTTAAATTATCTATTTTGAATGTCATGTTGCATAAAAAATAATCTCACAATCGTTTTTGTAGAAAATAGGTACATTACAATAACGATTTCTCGATTGTTAGTTACATTAAAAAGGTTGTGTCAACACACGAATCACCTTACAAAATTAGTGTAGTTGCTAACTACTTATGTGTAATCTTCTAAATAGATATATTTATCGATATACATACTTCGAAAAACAATTTATTTGATTAAATACATATACAAACATGTGATCGAAAATATAACATGAAACCTACTTACAAATAATTGTAAAGGTCATTAATTAGTTATGTAAATAAATAATTTGTGTCCCAGTATGAAAGTCTGCATACACTATAGAGATCTACTAATAATGATGTGCAAATGTTTAGTGAAAATATTCGATATTAGGCCCGGATTTAAAAAATCGAAATATATATAAATATAAATGTAAAATACATAGAATAATAAATAAATTTTTAATGTTCTGTGGTAAAATATAATATTTACTTTACATGGGCTGCAAGTCAAAGTAACCCTCGTCTCGTTTTGTCTCGAATTTTACAACTGACAATCTCGTTTCATGAAAATTAAAACCATCTCGTTTCGAAAAAATCTAAGCCAGTTTTATCTCGATCTCGTTTCGTACACGTGACTGAAATCGAGACCGAGGTCGAAAAATCTCGCTCTCTTGTGTATTTTTTATAATTTTTTTTAGTAAATTTTTAATAGTTAATTATTGTCTTTTAAAACTGAGACTCTCGGGCTCGTCTCGTCAAAATTTCAGTTAATATCGTCTCGATCTCGTCTCGTCCAAATTTAAGGTAATCTCGTTTCAGCGTGTAGCTCTATATTTTAGACATTATGTTTAATCACTTTTTCAATTTAATTGTTAGGTGTAGTTATAAGTACTATAACAATACGAGTTAATACTTATTCTGGTTAAAAAATATCTGCCCCTATAGGTAAAGAATATGGTTAAACTGATTATTCAGTTTAACCGCAGAAATAAATATTTTATTTATTTTTTACAATCGTTTTTTAGTTTCTTATACCCATGTGTATAAAATATACATGGATATAAGTATCTATAGTGAAGTCGAATTTTTCCGAAATCCGGATTTTGATCGAATTATCCATTTTGACCTTCCCTGAATCCATTCTGACTATGTCGGTTTGTAAGCGCTGTAACTCAAGTACGATAAATCGTAGAAGAATGAAACTTTATGTATAAAATTAATTTTTGCTTGGGAAGAAAACTTCCTATTTTTGAAAACGATCTTTCAACCCAATACGGATGTTTGCTGACGTTACTATAATAGTTTGTCAGAAGAATGTTTTAATAAAATAAGAATCACGTACACTTTTCACTGTCAGGATTACGTATAAGACAGTCCAGTGGCTCTCATATACGATATAATTTCAAAATTCATAAAAATACTTTTAAATTCGAGTGCAAGTAGCGACTTTAAAAACGATAAAAAAATCAAGAAGAGGAAAAAAACAAAACAAAAGGTTTAAAACACGTTTTAAAAGTTTGTATCATGAAGTTTAATTATATGAAAATAAAAAACAATTATATGAATTATAACCCCTTAAGCCGTTTCTGGCGTTTTTCACGGTTACACTGATCGCAATATTGACAGATCTGTGACGCACTGTTGCTCTATTTGCAGATCTTTTTCAAACCCTGTCATTGCGGTAAAAATCATCACCATAACTTAATCTCGATACATAATGAAATTTTCACGTGATTTTTGTAGCAAATTCACGCGTCACAAAAGTGATTGTTTAAACATAATGAAATAAATGTTAAAATTTGATTTAGGTTATTTCACAATAATGTTATCTGCTATCATATATCTTTAGATATCTGGACAATTTGATAGATATAATAAAATATTTTAATTGTGACAAAAAAATGATTTTGAGTTTTATCATATCACCCTTTGAATATTATAGGTAGATACAAAACAATATAAAATTACTAAAAGTAAATAATTAATTAATTACGAAAAAAATGAAAGATATTTTATAATATGCGTGGAATTTATGAACTAATTAAATAAACAATTACAAAAACTAGTTCTATAAACTGTTTTTATTATAATTTATCAAATCGTATAAAAATATAAAATATAAATATTTGTAATAAATATGCAACTAGTTGTACCCGCGGTTTCGCTCGCTTAAATATAATAGTTTAAATATATGATATCGCTGAGCTTATTTAAGATTTGTTTACTTCATTATATTGTTCAATATTTAACTGTATTGCTGGTGGCAAACTTTTTTCCGATTTGATTTACTTTTACTGTCATTGCGTATTCCTTGTGTTACCTAACGTAACAAAATATATACTAAAACCTGAGTAAAAAATTATCTATGAATTAAAAAAAAAACACGTAAATTGAATATGTTCTTGAGTAATAAGCGCACTAACGGACAGATAGACAGACAAACAGACATAGATGATTCCCATCAACATTTCATTTATGTATTAGTTATATTCAAACTTTAAAAATCGTCACCTGTTAAAAAAATAATCCTATCTGGAAATTTTTTAATATTAATTTGATATTTTTACATATTTTCATATTTTTATAATAATCGTAACTTAATAACTTTTAATAAAGAACATTAGTCAGTTATATTTTTTTTATAAAATGAAAGCATATAAAAAATATATACAGATACATAATAATGATCATTAAATATTTTGTAGATATAATTTTTTTCCAAGCGACGAAATAATGAGTTGAATTCGATATTCAATGATTTGAAAAATATTACCATTGTTGATTTCAAATATAATTTATAATAAGAATGAATATGAAAGTAAGAAAATTGCGATGTGTAACTTAATAAAGTTGAATGAATACATTTAATTGAAAATAAATAAAACATAGTTATTCTAACATACTCTTATTTACAATAGCAGTAATCTACAAAGTTCATTAGACAGAAAGTAAATAATTCAATGCATAAAATACAAGTTATCTTTACATAAATATGGGACGTTACTTACATTTACCTATACCTATACATATGTGACTGTGCACTCAATATTGTATACATAATATGATTTAACAATACATTGTACATTAACAAATATATAAATGTTACCGTTCATTTTCTGATTAATGAGTTTTAATCTATCAAGATTTTGAAAATTCATACCGAATGTGATAGAAGTGAAAAACTCAAGAAAATAGATATATGTAGTTCTATTCTCTATCATAATTTTTGGTATCTATAAAGAAAGATCAGGAAAGTTACCTTCAGAAAAACACTTGAAAACGACAAAAAAAAACTTAAAACACTGAAAAATACATACCTAGTAATTAAATTTAACAGTTTTTTTCTTAAAAAGATTTTTATTGGCTTGGCACCGACTTCAAAAACTGTTAAATTTAATTATTAGGTAAATACTTTTCACTGTTTTTTGGGTTTTTTTAAGTCGACTTTTATTTTTTTTATTTTTCACTTTTGGGAGTACCTATACTCTTTCAAACAAAAAAATCGGAGTATATTTGTCGGAATTATGCCCAAACTCCCCACATTTATTTTGTGAAAATAGTAGCTAAGATTTTTAACTGACAATTATACAAAAGTCATTAAAACATTTTGTAGCAAAAGCTGTAATAAGTAGAAATATTCAATTAATTACTGTTAAAAACTACAAATAAACGTCTTGCACCAATGTCACCCAATAGGTACCGTTTGTTACCATAACAAACTGTGAAACACAACTATATTTTTCCTCATACATATTTTTGTAATGTGTAAAAAATTCATACTTATTAATGAGTTCTTTTAATTTTCCTATATAAAACTTCCTCTTGTCCTTCCAGTAGATTGCACCTTCGGAATAACTAGAACTAGATTAGTTCGCTTCAGCTTGGATACAAAACAGAACATTTTCCTTTGTTCTTGTTCAATGCAGTGCCAATAAATTCTTAACCGGTATTTCGTGAACCTCACAAAAAAGACTGTCCATATTTTGTTACAAATTAAAATTATTTTAAATAATAACAAAAGAAATGAAAATGAAGAATTTTTAAATACTTTACTAAACATTTTTTTCTGGGAGAAGACTCTTAAACACCTCTGCTTAATTTTTGGTGGTCTTTATAAGTAGGTATTTTATGAAAAAATGAAAATTATATAACGATATTTTCATCAACCAATTGTCTTAAGGTACAAATAATTATCTCAGTAATCATTACTTTTTACTTTCTTAAGCCCATGTATATGAAATATACATATAGTATAAGTAAGTATAGTGAAGCCGATTTTTTTCGAAATTCGGATTTTGATAGAATTATATGTCTGTAACTCAAATACGATAAATCGTAGAGGGGTGAAATTTTATATTTAAAATAAGGTTTTCCCTGGGAAGAAAACCTCAAATTTTATAAAACGATCTTTGAACCGGATACGGATGTTTATTGAGCTCGTTTTTAGAATTTTTCGAATAACTTTACAGTGCGAAAAATGCTCAAGTTAAAAATTGTAGGTAATATTATTATCTATAATTTATGTTCTATTCATTTTATTGTATCTTTTATTAGTTTGTCAGAAATATGTTTTAATAAAATAAGGATTACATTATAAGAAAGTCCCGTGGCGGCTATGGCAGATATTTTAATAATGATTTTATTGTTATACAAATGTTGTCGTCTTTTATTGATTTTGGTGTTTCACAATTTTTTTTGTGTAATTGAAAGTTCCCTGCAAATCTGAAAAGGTTAAGAATCACAGATCTATAAATCTTTACAATTAGTGAAACGTACAAGGTTTAATATTTCAATCACATTTACTACGATTGCTCAATTAGAGACCGCAGAGATAGCTCTCCAAAGTAGGATTACCGATATAAGTGAACTTCAAACAAACAATGACACCATAGACCTCAATAGGCATAATGCAGCATCGTCAAGCACTTGGTGGATTGTTGTCAAGTGCCATATCGAACACAATAAGTTTATAATTATATTTTAAATAGTTTTTGTTTGCGCTATCTATCGAGAGGTTTCGATAATATCAATAACTATTCACGAGATTTTTATGACAATGATGAAAATTTCCATTCTGTTCGTAATGAAATCTCGATAACGATTTGTGTTTCAGAAATATATTAAATTTATTAATTAAAGCATTTTTTAAATATGGTATACAAAAAAACTTGTTTTATCAGTATTCTCATAATTATTTGCATTATATATTTAAATTTATTATTATTATATGTATGTTAATTGAGTTGTTCAGAAATCAAAACAACTTTATGAAAAATTAAGTAATTATTAAGGGTTCAGTACAAAATATGGGCATACATATTATATACGTATTATTTCACTTATTGTTTTTGTTTTCTAGAAAAAAACTATCGAATTGTATTATGTTGTCTACGGATTTATTTTACTTAAAAACCATAGACACCCATGTAGGAAATACCAGCCTTGACGATGGGTCCAATATTGGGTTGTCAGTGTTGCTTTTCCAATATTGGTCCCAGTTAAGGCCAAGCTTCAGATACCGAGCTTCGGTCATCTATTCTGCACCCAAGATTTGGTAAACTCTGGGCCAGCCTTGGTACAATAAACCTTGGCCGAGTCTTGAACGAAGTAATCATATGTATCTTGGCCCAGTGTTGGCTAGCATTGATGCAATCCTGGGCCAACTCTGGCCCCTTTGTAATTTCCTACACGGGTATAGAGCATTCTGTATTAACATTATGGTGTAGGATTTCTTCAAAACAGTAAGAGAGATGCGGTGACATTTGGGATATACCTATCTATTTTTCTAAGAAGAATGAAATTGTTACTCCTGTTTAAATAAGAACAATTATATCATAAACCATTTTCTATCTCTTTCTTTTGGCACGGCTCTGTTTTCGAGACAGATGCGCGATCCGTGCTCTATGTCTATGCTAAAAACTAAATTTCGAATTCAGCATGGGAAATACTTAGAAGATAACAAAAAGTTAGTTTGGCTTCTAATGACGCATTGTCAGTAATTCTGTAATGTTAGATTTACGTTTATTCTTTGTCATGTATCATATTATTATTTTCTTTGACTGATTGCGGTTGAGATATTTTTATATTTAATTTGTAACATTATACATATTTGAAATTAATACTATGTAGATGAGAATATCATATTTACTGTAATACAGATAATTAAATAAATATTGCGACTATTTGGCATGAAAACATTAAAATGAATTTGGTTAAACTTTCTCCTCTATTAACATGTCTGAACAATATTGACTTATCCTTAAACAAACACAAAATCCTGAATAATTCCTCGTACTTGATAAATACATTTAACTCAAACTCGCATTATGTTCATTCAAATATCCAAGTCTGAAGATTGTGGTTACACAGTTTCCGCCTTTTGAAATTCTTAAGAGGGCAGACCCAGGTGGTACTTCCAAAAAAAGTTATTTTTTAGGATTTTTTTTGGCCATGCATTAAAATAATTAATAACAAATGTTTTTCCACATGAAAGATATGTATTTACAGAAAACATTGTAATTTTGTTATGGCAAAATATTAAAAAATAAGTGGGATACAGCAAATTTGGGAGGGGTCCAAAAAAAAAGTGTTTTGCTGTGATCACTGCTGCTCGTCACTAGATCATCTGAAATAAAAAAAAATATAAGGGATCATTAGCTAATGACATAATACTCCGGATGAACGAAGAGATTTGAAAATTTTTTGAATTTTCACAAAATGGCGGATATTGAAATTCAACATTCTTTATAATTCGACTAAAATTTCACTCGCATTTTCGGTTATAAAAAAAATAATAATCGTCAAAAAATTAAATCCTTCGTTCGTCCGGAGGACAATTATGTATAAAATAAGTGAGAAAAATTTCAAACCGATCGACAAAGCCGTTCTCAAGTTACAGTGATCACCGACTTCGAAAACATGATAATATGACAATACACTGAATCGTCTATGGACAGGACATTTGTCTGAAATTTTCAGAGAATACTTTTGAAATATTCTACTTTAAGAAAATGTAAAAAAAATGGATGTTTTCAAAATTCTAACTGGGTCTGCCCTCTTAAAAGAATGAAATGTATTAGATTGGTGAAAAATTTGCGTAAAATTTTTATTACCCTTCATATGAAAATGGGAAACAAATATAGGTATTTTCCATCGTAACGAACGAATTGATACTTTTATGGGTAAATCTGTAATTTATAAATATCGAACCTCTTACTACAGCTATCAGTTATAAACAGTAGGTATAATACTAATTGTAAGTTATCAGGTGGGAAAGAAAATTTCCCTGGAGTGATCTGAGCATGAGTCACTCATAAGAACCAGGACTCGTAGGCTGATAGCTCCTAGGATTACACACGTATACAACAAAATAGCAGTACACACCCTCCCACCTTCCTTAGTGTGTAGGTATAATGATACATAATGACCCGCCTTAAATAATACTTATTTTTGTAAAGTTAACACAAAAAAACTTGTTTTGTTCTTCCGCTTTTTTATCTCACCTCTTTAATTTATTATCAATTGATAAATAAAGACCATATTTATGTTTTAATATCGTAGTACTCATTCGAGGGGTTGGTATTTTTTTGTAAAATACTCATTTAGAGTTACTGTGAAAATCTACTAATACTAATATTAACATATTTTGCAGTTTTGATAGACGACTTCTATTTGCCAAATAACAAATCGGCGCAAGAGTACTTCATCAAACAACTTGGTGATTATTGTGAGAAGCCAATGTCACCTTACACCGACAAGGATGACATGAGACCGTTCACGTGGGACTTCTATCATGCGTTTTTCTTCTCCTTTACAGTATCCAGCACAGTCGGTAAGAAAATACACATATTTATTTAATATAATTGATAATGTATGTTATTTATTATGTACCTATACATTTACACATGTTCTGTATGTACATACTTTTCATTTTCAACGAGCGGTTGATTTAATATCGTAGAAGGCACAGTACAGATCAAATGTTTACCTCTAACTTCTCGTGCGGTGGATATTATAATTTCCATAAGACTTTTAAAAAGAGTTCCTACTGGAATGTACATTTAACCCATTAACGCCCGCCGTACACACTTGTGTATATGTACCTCATTTTATAATTCGTGTTGCTTTCTATGGATATTAATTCACAATATTTCCTTAAAAATCAGATGCTAAATATGTTAACGTTATTAGTTTCATAAGTGTTTTAATTGCTTTAAATTATTTGTATGTGATATGCTAATATATTTTATCCAACTGAAGCATGTGTTTTCGAATTTTGTTTAAATCATATGGAATAACTTAAATATATAATATATAATTTGATTTTTAAATGTAATTTATCTAAAAAAATCAGAAAACCAGTCTCACACAAAATAGAATTCATATCTGCCAAAACTCGTTCGAATGCACACCGTTATTTTTTTTCTAAATATAAAAAAAAGTTTTTGTTGTAATATTTAGTTAAATATATTGTATGTGTACTTAATTTCTTTTTTTTTAAATCTTCTGCATGTCTTAGTTTTCTTTTGGATGTTAATGGGTTAATATCGCAACCCTCCTAAGTAACAATCTAAACATTTTAAGTTTTCTTATCAGCAACAACAATAACACTGAATTTAAATCTAGAGATAGCCAACATGCCAGAAGCGGAACAATTGTGTAGTTTTAAACAAATGTAATATGTTACTTATAGTCTGTTTCATTTAAGATTGCAACGGTGGGCGGGGATTAGACGGTACGATTCACACAGTCACAATTTTCGCACTAGGCTAGCCCATAGAATAAAGATAGTAAGAAGCGATACTCCAAATTAAAATACTGATAATCGTTTTTACATACATTCTAAAATTTGTAAAAAATAAAACTCACCTTTGTATTATGAATATTAGCTTTCTAATATCCTAATGTCAATAATATAATACACATTTTTAGAATAACTTAAAAATTGCTTGGACAAGGACAGATAAGGGACTAGTAACATTACCTAACGTTGTTACTATATCGCTCCACAAAAAATCGCTCCAAGAGTCATTAGCGTATCATTCGGATTTAAAAAAAATTATTACTTATAATATTCAATAGTCAGTAAATATGTATGTTAAATAACCTGAAGTATATGTCAAATTTTAAATACTCTTTGAGTATACATATATTATGAATTTTCTGATAAATGTAGTAATAAATCTACATTTTTGACAATTATATTTCCCTATTTGTACAATTCAGTACAAGGAAAAACGATTGTAACAATTCTGATAAATGTATTATGAAATAAAAGAAATCAATAAAATGTCTTTATTTAGATATACATCATAACAAACTACAATCTACTTTTTTATATTTTTGTATAAATAATATATGAGAGTTTAATTCATTTATATTAATTAAGATTTAAAATATGTAGTTATAAAATTTGTTTAAAAAAATTTTTTGCATCACTAAAAAGAAAATTCAAAAGTTTATAAATGTAAATGAAAACACTTTAATTTTAATTATGTCTTAACAAGTATGAATATGTTTTACATTATTGACAAATCATAAAAGTCAAGCGCAATTATGCTAAAATACAATTTACATAAATTATATTTCATACATCCAAAAAAAAAAAACACACCGGTTAGGTATATTTAGTTCTAATTACACTACACTGCTAATGGGTCCAGTTATACTATAATGAAAAATATTTCCGTAATTAGTAGTTGATATTTTTCTAGTCCATTCATAAGTAGGTATAGTTTATTGATTAAAATTACATATTACTTTTTATATTTGATTAATGTATATGAGACACAATTTATTCATTATTGTTCAGACAGAAACTTAAGTATGTATGTATTTGGTATTATTTATATCAAAAAACAAATTGTACCTCGATGTATTATCGTTACAAAGCAACTCTTGTATATTATGTCGAGAATTACTGAATCGATTTCAATGCGAATTTCACCAATAGTTAGATCATTTTTCTTTGCAAGTTCCTGGCTATTAATATTTTACGAAAACCTAAGACTAAAAAAATATTTATCAAGTCGTGTTTTGTTTCAATTATGTCACAGCATACATGGAAGACAGAATTCTATATTTTACGGTTTTAAGTAACTATTGAACAGTTTTTATTCCGGTTTTCACTAATGGATAGGTTTGTAAATATTTTGTGTAAATTTTATGAAGTCGAAAAAAAAATCAGTTCGCGGTGAACCGTGTGTTGTGGGCATGTTGGGTGAGCAAGTGGGGTCGGCATGTTGGATGGGCATGTTAGGTGGGCATGTTGGGTGAATAATATTTCGCGAGGAAGGTTTTGGTGTATAATTTGTAGATGTTAACCAGGGTAACACCGAGTCCAATGCGCTAAAATAAATAATTATTCCCGATATATTAGAATTGAGCCCTTTCTAAAGAAATCATATCGACCTTATATTTTTTAACTAGTTTCAATTGCTATTTCAAATTATAAATACTGACATTCCCCATATTATTTGTTTGTGTATATTATATTAAAATAAGTTGAATTATTAAATTCCGTATTTACATATTAGCAATAATAATTATAGCTTATGCTAATTAAAAATCGATTATTTCCAATTTATATATAATTCTGCCTTCGTTAAATTGTATCGTTTCTAACTGGCATCTGTGTATCTGATTATATTTATTTGCATATTTCTTCCAGCGTAACCCAATAACGGAAATTTGTTTCTTGTACTTATAATTATACTGTCATTCACAAAGTTTTTATGAAAAGCATTTCACATGTTGTAGATTAACTTTTGATAGATCTAATTTTAGTTTCTCTGTTTTTATTTAATTTTGACAATTAAATATTGCGCATTT
This sequence comes from Sialis fuliginosa, assembly GCA_961205875.1. NCBI lineage: Eukaryota > Metazoa > Arthropoda > Insecta > Megaloptera > Sialidae > Sialis > Sialis fuliginosa. The sequence goes on from OY540810.1 coordinate 36,121,263, forward strand.
AGTATCTGTAGGTGTTTAAGCATAGTTAGTGATATATGTATTATAATTCAATCATTCAGAAGTCAACACGATTAAGTTTACGTGATAAACAGTTCAGAAACGTGATATTTTATAAACCTTTGATATGATTTTTGTAATGCCTGTATCTCGGTCAATTTTTAATGTATTGGAATAAAATAAATAAAAAAACAAATCAAAGGTCTAATAAAGATCTACAAAAAATATTTAAAATATATTTCTATAAAATTAGTCGTGTTGATGTTATTTACGAGAAAACACTGTTTTACCCCTTATACCCCATGCCAAACTATCGCTGCACCCCTTGGTCGACTTCTCTAATCGGGTTCTAAAAGTGTAGGTATAAAACTACATACCTATTATTTACGAATTTTCGTTGATGAAAGAATTATTGTGTTAAAAAAATCTATTCTTACTGTACTTTATAAACTGTACCTATATAGTGCAGTATGCGTCTTGCTCCAAAAATTTAAAGCTCGTTATCTCGAAAACTATTGGTCGTACGTGAAATTTAGAATTAACCTTTTTGTAGATAATTGTCTTATGTACAATTTTTATAAGTTTCAAAATTAGCGTAAAATCAATATAAAACAAGATATTCGCAAAATACTGATTTTTGTGACCACGCCTACATAATTTTGAAATTGACTTTTTGTACATTGTTTGTGATGCCAAAATAAATATATTTCTAAAAAAATTTCTTCACCAGGATTTATTTTGAAGTTCGTACCTTTTTTCGTCTAAAATGACTGGACCTACGTGAAAAAATAAGAAAATTTTCTCGAATTTTTTTTTAACTCGAGGCGATTTATTTTTCATGTTGGAAAAAAAATAACAGTAAAACTATATCAACAATTAGTATATGTAGGTTTATTAAAACTAATTTATTATAAATATAATTAGAATTCAAATCACGTAGAGACTTTTAGTTGCCCATAATTATCTTAATAGTTAGTAAATTATACCATTCTTCTTCCAATTCATACGATTGTATATAATGTGTATAATATCTACGTTAACATTGTTAACTGGGCGGAACTCTATGAGAGCAAGTGGGTCACTATTGCAGGAATAACAGGAAATTAAATAATTACATTTTTTGTGTAACCTTTGACAAAGCTCCACCCGTAACCTTGAAAGGAACTTTATAATTTGTATGTACAATAGTGACCATTATTCCTTAACAATTAATTTGTACAAATAATTCTATTGACTTATAAATAATCAAATAGTTCAGTATGTATTTGTATCAAATAATTATGTAGAATTATCATAAAATCAAAGTAATTACTAACAAAGCATCGTGATCGAGAGATATAGTTCAACTTATGTATGTATCCATACTAATATTATAAATACAAAAGTAACTCTATCTGTCTGTCTGTCTGTTACCTTTTCACGGCTTAACGGCTAAACCGATCTTGATGAAATTTTGCAGGGAGATAACTAACATCCTGAAGAAGGAAGAACATAGACTTCTTTGTATCTCAAATTTATTTACTCGATTATTACTAGATTACTAGATTATTGACATTGATTTATTATAACAGGAATGAGAATGGCTCATTATGCAAATGAACTTTTCATTTGTTTTTCGTTTTTTGCTGATAAATAATAGCTAAAATTATATCCTTAGTCTATATAATTACATTTTTTGTTTGTGAGATAATAGTTATATATTTAATTTTTTGCAACTTATAAATAAATATAACTTCATTACATAACTGGAATGGTACATAATAATATTATTATGTTAATATACATAATTGATACATTTACATATTATGGTATATGTACAATAAACAAAATAAACATATATAAATATACATTATAATGTATGTACATATGTATGTTTTTAAATTATTACCACTTTGAAGTTTCAAAGTACCGTTTTTTTTTGAAAATTAGTTTACATTAGTACACATTGTCGACTAAGAGAAAAAAGATAATACAGAATAAAAAGACTATTTTAAATGATTTTTTTATTTTTTCAGGTTATGGAAACTTAGCTCCAACTGTGATGCCAAGTAGGATGATTATGATATTTTATGCTTTGGTAGGAATTCCAATACACGCTATTCTTCTAGCGCATTTAGGAGAATATTTCGGAACAACAGTAAGTAAAAAATTTTAAATTATAATTTATATAATATATAATAATAATTATTAACTTAAAAACTAATGAAAAAATATATTTATCTAAGAAGAGTATTATTTTTATAAAACAGTTGATAAATATTTACCAAATCTCACCATTATATTATTAAAGCTAGAAAAAGGAATATAACAAATATCTCATCAATTTTGTCATATTATTGCACCTGTAATAACATAAATTTAGATTACAAATAGTATTTAATATTTAAAAAAAATCTTACCAATAACTTATGTACAATAATGTACATAATATTATATTTCTATGATATATAGGCGGCCAACAAAATTTATGCTGAATCTACTATTTTCTTTAAATTTTGATGGGATGTATAATATTTCGTTACACATAATTCTTCGCAATCGACCTGTTGGCCACAAATAGCACTTGTTATTTCTTTTAGTCGTAGTATTTAATAATATAAAATATACAAAGAGTTAAAAAAAATCTTTTGGATTAGTTAATATATACTGCATCAGATAAGATCTGAACTTATTCATTGTTTTTTTTTGTTTCCACAATGTGCTAAAGAAACAAAATATTTAATTCTAAAACGATGTTTTTTTAGCTTTCATGGAATAATAAGTAAGTTAACTCATTGTTATACATAATATATGTAATTACATAACACGTATTAACACAATTTTTAATCTGTGGAGCGTATATTTATATATTCATCTCAATTAAATAAACTATTTTTCTTTCTCAAGACGGTGGAATACAAATCAAGTTTTTGCACAGATTGAATACATTTGCACTAGTTTATAAATAAGTTTTGTGTTTTGTAATATGTACATACATGGACACGATTCTTTTTTCTGTTTTAGTTTATAAAAATGTACCAGAAATGGAAGTCCCATAAGAAGAATTACAACGAGAAATGGAAACTTGGTCTGTTTGGCCAAGTGTTTGTTTATATCCTTTTTGGATTCTGTTTTTTCATCTTTATTCCTGCTGTCATTATATCGTACTTTGAAGATTGGGAATACGATGTTGCAGTCTATTATTCATTTGTTACACTAACTACAGTTGGGTTTGGTGATATTGTAGCCGGTAATTATTATTTTTATTTTACTTAATGGGGCGAGGAGAGAAGTAATATAGAGGAAATGTTTTTAAACATTCAATTACGTACCAAACTTTGCGAAATAATAAATTAGCAAAAATGGAAAATTAGATAAAAAAACGTAGTGTGTGCCTAATCCACATAAGCACACCATTGAAGTAAAATTTCTTTTTTTTCATTAACTGCGAGTTAAATAAATAAAGTAAACTATTATTAAATTAAAACTGACTTGGACACATGCGCTATTCATCTATATTTCTCTTATATATTTACTCATTTCTCTCTCACGCATAACCGACGTAAAGTGACTTGTACGTATGTATTTTATTATTTCTTTTATGCATCTACTCTCGCATATGCCACACTCTCCTTAACGTTTCATCTTTAAAATCTGTCGAGGTGATTCCAATTCAGTAGTCACACTAAAGAATATTCACTTCAAATATGTGTCAATCAAGAATTATAATAATGAACTAAATAACTAAATAAATGAAACTTTTGTTGACATCCTCTCACTTTTCGACAGCCGTGTTAATATTGAGTACCTATTTAAATTAACTAATAATTTTGACATGACTGATTACCTTATTTTCTTTAGTAAACCCTCGGTTATAGGTTGCTGACAGTAACATTATTGATGTTTATAGATAGTTAATCAATATAACAAAGTTGTATAGTAAATTGCTATTTCACAGTAATGAGCATGTTGTGATATATGACTTAAGAACAGTATGTAATAAACGCTGCGATTCATTTGTAAGAAGCACAGATAATAGAAGCGAACGGTTGGTGTTGCCATTACTGGGGTTATATTTTATGCAGTGGTGTGGCCAGAAATTTTTAGCGGGAGACGAATATTTTTATGGGGAGGCCATTGACGTAAATTATATATATTATTATATGATATAACCATTTGGCTCCTCGTTAATTACAACCATGCCTCCCTGACTCTCCTCTGGTTAGGACACTGATTTTATGCGCTCTATACTTTATATTTACAAGTGAGCTAAACTTCTAACATTAAAAAAATGTTGTTAATGGTTATAAATGCCATCTAGAAATAATTCATTAGTTTACTTCAGTTTTATTGCTCAAACTTTGTCCTCGGACCAGTGCTGATTCGCTAAAAGTTTGTTACTGGACCGCGACGGAATTTCTCTTAAAATTTCATAGTTTTGTATGCATATATTACATAATTCTTATTATTTTATTTTAAACCTTATATTTCATTAACGTTCTATATACATTATACATATGTTACCGAAGTGCATATCTGGTTGTCTATAGAAAGCAATTGAATACTGCATGGGGCATTTGTTCGTATGAATGTAATGTAATCATTATTTCAACAGATTTATTTTTTAGGAATGCATGAAAATGGACACGGCCAAACACTGTACTTAGTTTACAAAATTTGGTTAATCATTTGGATTTTATTTGGACTTGGATATATTTTCATGATATTTGGATTCATAAATCGTGGTATTAGATCCCAGAAAATGAGAAGAATGGAAAAAACTTTAGCGGAGAAAATTAAAAGTACACCACAAAAAGTATGGCACGGTTTCACTAAAGATATTGGTTACCTTCGCAAAGTGTTAAACGAATTGTATATGATGAAGTTCCAGGTAAATAAATGCAGATTATTATAATGTAATATTTATATATTATAAAATAAAAATTAATTTTTATTCTAGCCTGTTTATCGCGATGAATCCCAATATGCTGCAAGTTACTTAGAAAGGAGATGGCAAAGCTGCCCTGACTTCGATATATATCGAACCGAATCTCCGACATTACTACGACGTCGAGCGTTCTCTGAGAGCGTTAATTCTATCGAATATGGTTTATGTCGTGTTCAGTCTGATTCCGACTTAAGTCGCATCGATAGAAATGCAACATTTGCTGCCAACACAGTCGTGCAACCAACAGAACTACTGGCACACGTTGTAAATGCCCTTGGAAGCATTACATCTGAAGAAGATATCCCAAGAGCTTTATGTGGAGTTCAAGGATTTAGCGACAGCCAAATATTAAGTAGCGAAACGTGGAATGGATCACAATGGACATTAAATGAAAGGTCATATACACCTACAAGAAAACGAGATAGAGCATGTAGTGAAGTAATGCCTGATCCAGTTATAAACTATAATGGAAATTCCGGAGATTGGACTTGGTCGGGACCGACAAAAGAAATTCAAGAGTTCAGAATGAGACATAAACAAAAGGCTTCGACTCTTCCACCAATCGCTTCTGGCATTGTGATGGACAATGGAGTTACCTCCCAAGAACCTGCCGTTTCGCTTCAGTTTCAGAAGCCCTTTCTGCGTTCAAAGAAACCAGATGATCCAGATGGAAGAAACTCGGTAAATTCTGATATGATTTCGCAACAGTACAGAACCGTGAATTCTGAGGGACGAAGAAGTTTCTGCAGACGTCCATCTGAAAGTTCACAGTACATGACACATCCCTTGAACAGACACAAGAGTAGCTCGTTGTCTGTACCTGAAGCATCATCTCTGGAAGAAACTACTGTTGGTGATCTACTACGTGCAATATCTTCACTAAATACACGTATGGCAAGTATAAACGAAAATACAATCAAGCCAAGAAAAATGGGTACAGCAAGTTTGACCCCTCCTGCTCTTCCACCGATAATGACCTTATTCCCTCCGCCACCACCTCCAATGCCACCAATGGCTCGAAGAAGCTCTTTAAGACCAGGAAGCTGCAGACGAATGTCGCTACGTCCAGTTGCAAATTCTGGTCGCAGATTTTCTGTAAGGCCGGTTGTATTACCACCGTATGATAATGCTAATGATAGTATTCCTTGTATCTCACCGCCTCCTTATAGTGTAGTAGATTCAAGAAAACCATCGGTGTCAATTAGCCAACCAAGAAGGGCGTCTATGATACCGGAGTCTTCCGCGGTAGCTAGATTTGCAAGTAAATGGAGGCTCAATGCTATCAGGAGTGAATGTAATGCCCAAACACGTACAAGGCATGATAGTTTAAATGATTTAAGAATAGATAAAACGTAGAACTGCATTCGGTTTATTGTTAGTATGTAAATATATTATTTATTATTGTTAGCAATTCTTTTATTGTTGTATTCATTTACTGGTATTATGCATCGGTGTATATTTCGTATGCCCGGTATTAAAAAAAATTTGCTTGAGTGCAAATTAGCTTCCATCTAACGCTATCTGATAGGTGTCAAATTGTTATGAAAATATTTTAAACTAGTGGTAATAAATGTATAACATGCATTTTATAAGGTACACTTGGCAGCACTTATTTTAATTCGCTGATTGTACTTATCGCGCATGAGTCAAGGTTATGATATTTACAATTTCACTCACTACACCTGTGAGTGTGTTGTCATTTATATTTAATACATAGATTCTTTATAATACCGGGCATTCGTTTTTTTTCATATTTCAATAATATGTTATTTTTATTTTTTAACAAAAATAATTTATTATCTGAGCAGAATGACAAGAAAATATCATTTTAGGTATAATCGAAATTATTTTATTTGTAAATGCACTTAAATATTGCATACTATTTAAAAAATTTTAAATATAATTTAATACGTATTTAAATAAATATAAATGGGGGCCATTTTAATGCAACTATTATTATAATATACGTATAAAAAACGTGATTTTTAAAGTACAATTCAGTATTACTGATTTCAATATGAAATTAACATTTGGATATTTCATTTTGTTATAATATCTTTCAATTATAATTATTGAGTAATTTTTAAGTGTTTTTGCTTGTTCATGTTTTAATAAATAGAAATATTGTGATATACATTTTCAGTTAGGTAGGTATACAATATATATTTATTCATTATATTTGGTGAACTACGTATTATGATTACTTAATTGTACTTATATTAGCTATTTAGAAGAAATATTTTATGTTAAAATATTGTGATTATTGAAAATATAGCTGTAAGAAAAATATATAGAGATTTTAATAAAAACTATAAAATCGATATAATTATTTTATTATGATACCTGTGCAAAAACTCTTGTGAAAATCTATAGGAATGAAAACAATAATGAATTGGAAACACTTAACAAATTAGTTACTTTTCAATATAATAAATATGTAATGTAAATGTGTCGTAAATTTTTCTACATACCTGTATTTTAATTAAAATTTTAGTCTTTCGTAATTTTAGGGAACTGCTTAAAAATTACATTCTAATGGACTTTTTTTATTTTTTCTTACTGAAAGTACCTCGGATCCTCGTTTAAATTAGAATACTAATAAAGAGATATCACTTGAACAATTATTTGATGATGGTTATCATTTATTTTTACCAAGAATAGGTAAAAAAATATTATAATACTACTGAAGACATTTTAAATATTTAAAAGACTGTTTCATAAATCTAATTTTGTTTAAATTGACATACAAATGAGAGCCTAAATGGACTCTATTATGCAGTATTGTATAAACCCATACAAATATAATTTTCGAGTTAAGAATGTAGTTTCATTAAAAAAATTTATTAAAACATTATAGAAAATAGCCCATGGCAATTAAAATTTTAGTAAAATTATAATTTAACAAAAACGCTATCTGCAAATATGTAGTTTTTTTCTGATTTTACTGAAAGATGTAACTGATAAACCAACCAAACGCCAAATTACCTTTTCTCCAATAAAAATAAATGTAACAAAATTATTATCTATTTTTCATTATTTACAACAAAAACGTTGATATCTCGAAATGAGCTCTTTATGGGTTGATACATTACTCCAAGTCGACTTTATTCAAACAGCCAAAACTTGCCTCACCGGCATTAAAAGGAGCTATGAAATTATTTATTGTGTAGGATCAGTAATTCTTAAAGCAGGACAATAACTCATTAGAAATATATAATCACATTTATTTGTGAAATTAAATAGAAAATTGTACAATTTATATATTAGTTAAAATAACAGCATCGATTACGTAATATAATAATAAATAAATATACATAATTCTATGCTTACTGCATTATTTTAGGGATATAAAATATAGCATCAATAAAATTATTTTTCAATATCATATTTAGTTATTTTTTATTATGAATAGTTTAATATAAAATATGATACCCAAAGCTGCACATAGAATATCATTTAAAAATATTTATTGCTATTTAGTTATTTTTTTATAATTTTTTATTAGCTACCAATTGATAAATTTTTAGTTGTATATAAAAAAATGTTTTTTTTGTTGAAACATCAAAAATGATACGAAAATTATATGATAATGATAATGAAACTTTGTATCATTCTAAATAGTAATTGTTGATATCTATGCACTTATGAAAAATAAAAAATTATAGAAGAAAATTAATTTTAACTAATGCTTTATTTTAAAATTAATAATAACATAAATTACAAGTCCAGTCTGATAATGTACACTTAACTTAAATAAAATATTTTGTAGATGTATAAAAATATAATTTTTTAAACATTCATAACTTTTATATTTTTATACTGTATACTTTTCAATAAAATTAACATTTAAATTAAACAAAAAATACGTGAACTATTCTGATCACGTACCTTAATACAAATTAGATCACTAGTAGTAGACCTGTTAATGATAACATTTGGAATATTTTGTACACATATCATTAAAGATGGTATATAATCTCACAATCAGTCAAATATAAATTCTACGATACGTCGATTGCCATGTTGAATAGAATTGTAGTTTATCATTGAGTGCGTTTACACAGCGCTGTTATTCCGGTTTTACTGTAACCGATGTAGTAAAATCGGGTTTTAAAATATATGTAGATGGCGCATTACACTCGACATAACTAATCAAGTTTAGTTATTCTATTCTTCTTAATCTAGAGGCATAGCATAACTAAACCGGAATAAAGACACGTATAAGCTGCACGGACATAGTTATATCTATTTAGCCAACCCCAAAAAATATAAGTACCTACGGAGTATGGGGATTTCATCGTAATGCACTTCGCATTAATATTTGAAAAAGCGTCGTTAGTTAAAACACCTGAGATGAAGTATTTTTGGGATTTCTTGTTGGTACGCTATCGAACTTAAACCAGAATTATAATTCCAACTGGTGTTACTTATTCACAGCACCGTTTAAAACGGTTTAACTACATCGGTTACACTAAAACCGGAATAACAGCGTTGTGTAAATGTACTCATTATGAATTTGGTCATATTCAAATTTAAAAATATTAAAAACTGAAATAATATTTTAATTTCTTCATCTGTTTTGTCTTGGATAAGTTCAAGTGATACTTAAATCTAGTAAAAATTACCCAATACTTAACAAACTGGCATCACTGTTCTGTTACCATGAACAGGTCCTAATACGTCGACTTAACTTTATTAAATATCAATACTATCTTCATTATTATTTTGTTGTTTATCTTCGGGGGGTTCTGTTGTCGTTAATGTCGGGGGCGTCAGTATTTGCTGTTGCTGTTCCAACATTGTTGTAAATATAGATATAAGGTTGTTGATTCCGATTAGGTAACCGTCCTCGTGGTTGCCCACTATCCATTTCGAACTGTGGTTAATGCTGATACTCTCCGGTAAGAGAAGTGTCTTTGCGAAGTCTATTAACCAAACGTTCGCGTTGAATCGGTCGTGGACAAATAGTAATGAGCTACCAATTACCTGTAAGCAAATAGTAATAATGTATTCTATCATTTGTATTACAATATCATCAGGCCCGGATTTAGAAATTTGCCGCCCCTAGGCAGTTGCGAAAATTGCCCCCCCCCTCCTCGAAACTAACAGTTTAAGTCATAGATGTCAAAATATAAAACTCAGGATCTTTTTTTTTTGGGTTACGTCAGTTTCAAATTTTATAAATTTTTATAAAGTTACATTAGGAAACATAAAAACTGAAGACCTTTTTTTTGTCATACTTGAGTTACATGTATAGAGAAATTATTGGTTATGGGTTGAAATTTTTACGTCTCGATTTTCGGATGGCAAACTCATCGATAATGGAATCAAAATCAAATTCAATTCCCACGAATATAACAAGTTTTCAAAGTTTCCACCAAAATTTGCCGCCCTTCAATTCTTGCCGCCCTAGGCAGCTGCCTACTCTGCCTGCATGGTAAATCCGGGCCTGAATATCATACAAAAATAGTAGCGCGATAATTGTTTTTTATTATATGAATTTTTCATATACAAATGCAATTGTTAATTAATAATTAGTTTAACTTCTTTGGCGTGATTGAAAATAGTGACATCTAGCGAGCAAATGCAAAACTAAAAAAACCTGTTTTATTGACTATTATAACAGAAATCTGTATTATCTACACGGCGAACTTGTTAAATTTTCTTCATTGCATAGTTTGCGCGCATTTCGTTGCATGGTACGCGCTAATTGTTGTATAGTAAAATTTCACCCTCAACTTTAAAAAAAGATCGATGACATCATATCTCTGAAGTACGACATCACATAAAAAATGAGATAGCTTAGTTGTGGAAAAAATTATGCCAATAATGAGTATTGAAAAAAAAAACTTTTTTTGTATTTTGTGGTTTGACCAAAAAATTTTGGATGTAACAATTATTTCTTCATAGGTCTGTTCATAAAAAAATAAAACAAAAATGAAGCTTTTTGTAGACTTTTGAAGATTTAAAATTAGTCATATTATTATAATAATGTATATAAATTAGCAAATAATTTATGTTAATAGTTAATACATAGGCATATAAAAATACATACTTCATGACTATTGAAGAATTCTGATGACTCTAAGGTGGCTCTGATGGCTTTTAACCTCTGAATATATTTTGGCTGAAATAAAAAATATATATTCGTAAAAGGAAATTAAAAGTAGCATATATTATTATTATAATAATAAAATAAACGTATATTTTAAGTAGGTACCTATCAATTATAATTATTTAAAAAAATGTCTTAATAGGCTTTTTTATGTTTTGACTTCATAGCTTGACGTCGTCTAACATTTTTTTAAATGGTAATATAGGTCATCTTTTATATTATCACTTAAAAAATATATGTGACATTAAAAATAACAAAGTCAAAGAATTGAAAAAAATTATTAAATTTTTCAGTTATTGAAAAAATAAAAATGAAGAAGCACTTTCCAAATCCAATGCCTATTTTGTTAGTGATTTTTTAATATTTAAGAATTTGTCAACTAACTTTTTTCAAAGTAATTATTTTTTAGTCACAATAACGAGAAAAAATAATTTTCCAATGATATCTTTGATTTATATTGCCATTTAGACAAATGTTTCATGTTAAAACTACGAAATCATAAAAAAAATTGTCCTTGAATTTTCCATTGAACTTTTATATATTTATTATATAATTGATAGTTACATAAATAAATCACTGCGCTGGTTATAATTTTTGACTAGCTCTGTATGTGCATATACATATAAAAACAGTAATTATTAATTCAAGGACGCTCAAAATAAATATTTTCATTAGAATTTATAGAATCAATATTTTGAAAAAAGATCATGTTGGCAATAATTTATTATAATGCAAACAAAATTCTATACATTAGGTTAGCAGATACAAATATGGATAAAACATGGCTTCTGGGTGTAAGCCGCGTCGATTTGGTCGATATCTTCAGGGTTTTTCTAAAAGTGCACTTGAAGATGTCCACTGCAATGTGTGACGAAACGTTGGCCGATAACACGACCAAATTGACGCGGCTTACACCCAGAAGCCAAGATCCATACCAAAATCACCGTGAAAGCCTCAAGACATGGATAAACTATATTAAGGATTTGGACATTCAAAACATGCGATATGCAAAGGTTGAACTTTTAGTTGAACCCATAAAATAAAATTTTAAATTATACTTACAAGAGAATGAGGGAAACCCGCCGTGAAATCTTTAAACGTTTCCGTTATCTGTTCCTGTGTTTTTGTGGTCTTAAAGTCTTTACTCGACGTACCGTCTGCTTTTCTTAACCCTTCTATTCTAAACCCTAGCGTCGCCGTTGAGGATATTGTTTCTCTCCACACCATATATCTAGGTTTAGTAACTCCTTTCAATCTATGTTCCTCCTCAGTTGGTGCATTTTGATCTATTTGTATCATTTTTTCGTACATATCCTGAAAAATACAATAATCATAAATTTGTAGTTTGCTAGTTATTTTATCTAACGCTCATATATGCAGATATTGAATCATAATAGCCATGATGCCAGTAATAAAGTATCACTGGAATTACGATTTTAAATAATGAAATAAGTTAAAAAGATTCTAAAAAATCTATTTATTTTTATATTAAAAGCGAGATTAATATAATTTTTGTTAAAAGAAAAACACAAAATACAGCAATCCGCCATGTTAGATGGAACACCAATCAGAGCGAATGACGTCACGCCTAAGTAAACATAATTTTCTTTCATTAATATCTGTACTGTTTATAAATTATTTTGTGGTTTTAAATTATCAATTTGCTCAGTTTTGTGTTACCAAAACCAAATCCGAGAAACGTTAGCGATGGAACAAGGATTTATTATTGTTGAGAAGGAGTGTTTACATAGGCGTGACGTCACAAATGCGTCATGATACCTACAACGTTTTGACGTTAAATTCTAAATTAGTTTTAAAAGGGTTAATTTTTGCGATTAAACCTTTCTTTTCTGCAGAAATAAGCATTTTTTGGAAATAGGAGACACGTAAGATCATCATATTATAATAGTTTTTTTAAACTAGGCATCATGCTTATTGTTATAAATATAATAATAATATAATATAAAATAACATAGATATAAAAATCTGTATATTTAAGGGCATTCTGACTGTCTTTTTTACGATTTTGGTAGATTTTTACTTGGTTTTTAAAAACGTGTTAAAAATTTAAGAAAAAGTGCCAAATATTACTGACTAAAACAGTCTAATAAATATGGGTCCGCACATCAACCCTTAGAGATTTATTAGTTATTGTATGAAATTATTATTACTTATGCAACAAAAGCCTTTTTATATCCTTAAAGTCTTGGCAAATAAGTGTAAACAAATGAGCCTGGCACTTTAGTCACCGTCAAAAAATAACGCTACAGCGTTGTCTTATTTGCCAATACTTAAAACTGGCCCCATTCTACTGATATTAATTTTTACAAAATATCATGTATATATAATCAGTAATGATCTACAAGTAATTTTTACATTTAATATCTATTAGTTTTTCACTATTTGATGAAAATTTACCTTTCTTAATTTGGGCTTTTCTTTTGCTTTTGCTAATTCTTCTTCTAAATATGTTCTGACTCCAATTTTACAGTCCATTACACATGGAGATTTGAAGTCACTAAGAAGATCTTGAAGTTGAAGGTACATTGCTGTTTCATTAGTTAAGAAAATATTAATAAAAAACAAATAAAATCATGACTTGATGTAGTACATACATATATATAAAATTTCGTTGCTTATCAATGTTTTAAAACAAACATTTAATTTCGTATAGTAAAATTCATTTGTTTATTTATCCGTGTTATTAAAATCACCGGATATCCTTAATATAAATAATTGATAGTAATATTTATAAATATGCTCGGTTTTGAAGTTTGCTTGTATACTTTTTATATAAATATTAATTAATATAGTTGTACGATTTTTTTTATTCTTACATATTTATTGGTTGGTTTGATTTTTGGTAGGATAATTGCTTTAAATATCGTCATTATTTTTTTTGTACTTTTAATATTTGATTCAAATATATAAAAAAGATGAAAACAGTTATTTTAACATTATTCTTGGAAAGAAAATAGTGTACGGTCAAATTAAAGTGCGTAATTAAACAGGGAATTTTTATGATATATTCTAAAGGAATCATTGTAAATTTTAATTTTCTGCTATCTCTAGTTATTAATTTTAAATCGTTTTGAAAAAAGTTATAAGACAGATTCATAAAAACCGCATTTTTTATAATTCTTCTAATCTATAAATTTCCGGTATAAAACAGATAATATGTAGATATATATGAGACCACTTTTCATTGACGTAAAAGTGAAAAACCTTCGTATCCTCACTGATAAAAATTTGCGTAGTGCATTAAATATGTTTTAAGATAATAATATACAATAGTGCAAAAAGTAGAATTAAAATTTTATCTCGTTTGTTATTATTGATTTCAATTATCTCTTACTCATTTTTTAGATGGCTTAAAATAAATAAATAACTATACGAAACAATGTCAAATCTCAAAAATTTGAGAATAAATAAAAACTTCAGTTTGTCATTATACATTTTTAAGGTTGCATTATGGTTTTTGAAATATAATGAAAAAAATGTAATGTTTCGCGGACTATAACTCGTAAACTATGGGTTTTACGAATTAGCGGCTATGAAAAAAAAATTGAAAATTCTAAAAGATTGTCATTTAAGTTTTTTTTAATATAATCGCTTTTTTACGAAAAAAATGCAAAACATCATTTTTGTCAACTCTTTTGCATTATATCTCGTCACCAATTGAAGATAGAGAATTGGACCTGAATAAATTCGTAGATTCGACTCCGTTGAACAAAAAAGGTTATGACAAATTTTATCGCAGAATGAACGGTTTACGAGATAATTATGTTTAATGTTTTCGCGCTTATGGCGGATTACGCTCAAGGTCATAGACCGCGCCTACTACTCTACGTACTCAGAATACACATCCCAATAATTTTAAATAAAAAAAATTGACTCTGTAGAACAATGCAGAAAAACAATACAATTTGATTGAACTAATTGTAAGATAAATAAATTTTGATTAAATAGTTCAAAATCTTGTTATGACCGCAAACACAAATTGTAAAATACACAAAAATATATAGCAAAAGGATACATTCTCCGTCATCGCTAACAATATGTCCTTTGTACTCGGGCACGTAGGGCCTTAACACATCCTTCATGAGTACTTGAAAACATAGCTCTTCTTTGGGACACAGTTTCTTTAGTATAGTACCCTGTTCTGGACCTGCCTTGAAATTACCCTGGTGTCCGGCTAACTGTACCCATGGATACCTTTGTTTCTTGTACGTCTGGAAGAACGGGGTCCATTGGACGATACTCCGTAACTTTCGCCATCCTGATGGCTGAAATGTGAAAAAAACATATGTTAATAAAATATTCTACAGGTTTTAGGTAACAAAGGTAAAGGCACCAGTTATGGTCGCTATAAGAGCAAGTTTTCGTTTTTTTGGATTAATGGGCTTATTTTTTGTAATTCTCATGAACTCATCTTACTATCACTATTTTAATTAATTTAATTACCAAAGTCCGCAATTATAGTTTGTTTTTTAAAATATAGCCTTTTATTTTGTTCATGTTTTTTCTTCAGTAATGGCAAAGGTAAAACCAGTAATGAGCACGCAGTGATGGACACTTGATAATGATTACAAAATGATAAGTACTCCGACACAAAAGATATAAAAGAAAGAATCGTCAAATTTGAAACAATGTAAAGCAGTTGCTATGATAATATAATAATTAATAAATAAATTATACTATTAATTATTAGTTCAAATATCCAAAATTTTGACACTTATCATTAAATCACGCTGTAAGACAGTTAAATGTATATAGATTAATATTCAGAAATGGTAGTAATCAAATATCAACAAATATTTCTAATTCAGTACATTTGATTAAAAATTTGCCATTATAATACTGGGCCCTTGCCAAGACTGGTGCCACTACCTTATTATATTATTTCTAAAATGTATTTCGTTTATATTTTTTGCAAACGTGATCGTTTCCACGCTACCCATAAAACTTTCTGGGCGGTTTTCGTTTATTGTGGTTTCCTATATTAATCTATTTCACTAATATGACACAATGCTTATTATGAATTTGTAGGCTTGTACAATGTTATTTTTATATATTAAGTCATTTAATGATTTTTTTCTGTGTGCCTGTTTGATTCGACTTGACATGAAATCTATTGAACTGATTTTGATGAGATTTTCACTGAATGAAAGTCTAAGACCCTAGATTTAGTTAACGCCATATGATAATTAAAATCGAGGCACATATTAAAACAATTGATATTTTCTAATAAAATGTAAAAAATATAAATGTTTTAAATCTCTAAGTATATTAATACGTGAACATATTAGTATTTAATATATAAATGGAGGTGAATGAAATATATCATTAGAAAGGTACTGTGCCATAGATGTGCACAACAAATCATGTGTGTACGTTGCTGTTAAGCAGGTAAAATAAAGTTAACATATACATATGATTTTCCCTCTCGCTGTTTGTTTATGTCTCTTCAAATCGTTCAATAGCATAGTAATACTCCTAGCGCCACCAAATGAAAAAAATAAATAGTTTTGAGTTTCTGTCAAACGTAGAGAATGCGTTCAATTGCAGTGTGTTTATTTGGACATTTTTTATTGTAAAAGTAGGTTAGGTTAGATACTGTGTCATAGATTTGCACAAAAAAATCATGCGTGTATGTTGCTGTTAAGGCAGGTAAAATATTGGTCGAATTTCGATCATGGGCGATACTAATTGTAAGTTTAATAATTGTGTGAAAATACTTGAAAATATATTATATACGAGTATCACCATTAATTAAAAAAAGAAACCAGAACAATGCATGGAGAAGTATATTATGATTATTTTGAATAAATATATCGTCTCCTTAGTAAAAAATAAATTTTGGACATTATATTTCAACATAGTAATTTTAATCATAATATTAAGAACTACATGGTTTATCGGTAATAGATATAATATGTACTAAACATTATTAATTTGTTAGAAGTCGTAAAATAGTTTGTTATGGTTTGTTATTATTTTTAAATTTAATAAACAAAATTGATATTCTATTATCACAGTAAACAGACTGTGGAGTCTTCTAAAAATAGAGTCAGACATGCACTTATTAAATATGACAGATTTATAGTGCATGTTGAAATCTGTAATTATAAAGCGTACGCAGATAGTCTTGTTACATATGTTCTTTATATATAATTTAGGTACATTGTGTAATAATAATTATTGGTAAGAATCCTTAATTGTAATAAACCACACGTCTCAATTATTTATAATAATAAATTATCAATACAAATTAATTGCTTTTACGTCATTCGATTAACGATCAAAAAAAGTATATTATGTAATGTAATTATTTATTTTTTACCATAAGTAGTAAAAAAAATTAATGGTTGTTATTAACAAGATACAATATTTATATTTATTTTATTGTTATGGGTGCTATTAATTTAATAGTTTTCCGGTTGAGTAGTAATGCTATATTAGTTCTTAATTTTAAGTTATCTATAGGCACATACTATAAAACAAAGTCCCTTGCCGCGTCTGTCTGTCTGTGAAAAATTTTATCAATAACTACTAAACGGATTTTATTCCGGTTTTCACTAATGAATAGAGTGTTTTACGAAGAACGAGTAGGTGTATAATTTGTGGATATTTTGTGTAAATTTCATGAAGTCGGAATTATATTCGCGTACGCTTCGTAAATAGTTAGCAAGAAGTAAAAACAATGTTTAATAGGTTTATTTATGATTTTTATATACCTTGGTAATACCGGGTCTAATGCGCTAATAATACATAAATATGTGAACCAATACATACATATGTATATTCTATTTTGTGTGTTATATTACATCAATGAACTTGATGACCTATATTTATTTAAAAATATGTATATGTACTCGCATTTTTAAGTAAAACATGACCGTGAACTGAAATATTAGAACATATACGCGTATTAACATTTAGCAACGATGACTCTTATTAATTTAAATTTAAATTTAATTTATATATTTACATACGGGGTGTAAAATTTGACTATTGGAATAGGGACTTCAATGTTGTTTCATAAATATGCAAATATTTAATTTTCTGCTAATCACTAAAGTTTTAATAATTTTATAGTATTAATAAAAATTATCAATACTGAATGTACGTAATATTAAAATTTTTATTTTTCAATTATTGATGCTTCTTTTGGGGCCTTCTAATCGACTGATAAAATATTTGAACCTTTCAAAGCTAATGCGAGGCCTGGGCTAGATTCCTCACTCCCTTAAGAAAATACGAGAATTCGAACGAGACCGAAACCTTTTAAATACTGACGACACGAGACAAACTTAAACCTATAGTTTCATCTTGTCAACAAATAAGCTTACAGTTCAAATACATAAGTAATATAATCGGGAGAGGGTCACCTCGCGATTTATTGAACTTTTTTAAAGATAAATTTGGTCGGACTGACAAAATTGCCAAGATAAGAGCTGGCCGACTGAAAGATTTAAAAAGTACATTATTATAGCTAGCCCGAAACTCGATGACGTATGTTTTGGGGGTTGACGGCTCCCGGTCTATCTGTTTCGATTCACGATTCGTACCGTCAAATCCTCAGCAACTATTGCAAACTTAAATGAAACAGACTAAGTATCTACCCGACCTACCCTATCTTTATAAATATTTCACTGGACATTAACAATTAATTATAGTTGAGTTGAATTAAAAATATATCAATATCAAATATTTATTCACGTTTCTTTAGAATTTAGTTTGTCACTGCGTTATATATACTCAGATAGTTTATTTGTAGACTTTGGAGTCTAAAAATGAGTAAAATTCATTGTTCGTATGATTCAATGAAAGTTAGTGATAAGACTTAACCGATTATTTGGTATTTTCATAATGAATAAGTACATTGTTTCGAAAACTAGAAAATCATTTTGATTTTTTTTAAAGTTTCGTTTAGAATTCATTTTTAACTCTGTTTTTGTTTGTTTTGCAATTTTATAACTCTGAGAAAATCATAAAATTTCAACAAAAATTGTGAAGTAGACTTTTTAAAGTATAAAATGCATTTTTTAAATTTACTTTGTACGATCATTTTTCCATAATCATTGAATTCTAAGTATTGTCTTCCTTTCGAACGCTTAATTTGTTTGATCCTGGCATCATGATTATTTTCTAACAACTTTATTGTATAGTAGTATAAAAATTCTTAACAATTTATTGTATCCAATTAAAAATAAATATACTTTTTTTTATAAAAATCTCGAAACAAGATACACATATATATTTTTTAGTTAAACAACATCTGGGTTGTTATCTTTATTTCCATTATAGAACCATCATCAATAAAACAATAACAAGTTACACAGTGACGTACAGAAAAATAAATTTGAATTTAAGTTTCTGTACAAATACAAAATAACAATTGTTTTTTTATAGACTCCTTGTTATAATTAATGAAGAAATAGTCGTTAATTTTAGTTTTCAAAGATCTGCCACAACAGTGACAAATTATGGGAAGGTGAAGAACTCTACTGAATTGAAACAAAAGAATATTTGCCACCAAATTGAGTCACTTTATTAATACAGATTATAATTCTTTTAACGAATTTTTCAAATGAAAAAATATTTGTTAAAAAATTCACATTAATCTAAAAATTGGATATGTTGTATTTAATAACATGTTTTATTGCTTTATAATTTTTACAATAATGTATCATTTACTTAACTCATTGATTAGAACTGATATAATATACATAGTAACCTGAAACAATTCAATATATTATTTTCTATACAGATAAGCTGGCAATGATTACAAGTTTTGTTCTATATTTAAGAGATAATATTTTTCAATAACCTCGTATTAATGACTTATTATTAAAAAAATAATTAATAAAGTAGAACACAAATACTCCCATGTTGATAATTTGTATTATCATTTTTTTCTTTTATTCATACACTATTCTAATCAATTTCAAATGAATATTTTATTAGTATCTATAAAAATGTAAATATTATATTCTATCTAACGTTGTCTTTACATTTTGGTTAGAATCTCACACTTTCAAAAAACATATTGCAAATAAAATGGTCGTTAAAAAAATATCACTCCTTTGAATAAAATCAAATTCATTCAAAACATTAACAAAACTTTAAAGTTAAATGTGTGAAATAAATTATAAAGTCTTGGTAAAATAAAAGGGTTAAGAATTATGTTTTACGTTTTTTTTTTATTTGAACATAAATGAACAAAGTTTTAAGTATTTATAGTTTGTTTTGTCCTTCTATTACGAGTAAATTCGAAAACTATTCAATCAATGTTGATGGGACTTCACTGTTTGAAAGCCTAAGACTCTAGAATTAGTTGAATATATCACGCTATTAAGAGGTTGTGCAGTATCATGGGTGGTTGGCACAGTGTAATGAGTAGCTTGTTATTTTGAAATTCTTGCGGGTGAAGATAAATTTTTATTATTAATCCTTAATATATATAAAGCTCAACGTCTCTCTGTCTGTCTGTCTGTCTGTCCGTTAGTTACCGTATCACTCGAGAACCACTTATCCGATTTACATGTTTTTTTTTTAATTCATAGGTACGTTCTCTGGCCAGGTTATAGGCTATATTTTTTACGTTAGGTCACATAACAACTAAGCAGTGACGATAATAGTAAATCAAGTCGGAAAAAATTTTGCCGTCGGCGCGCTGTTTTGTAATACGCTGACTAAACCGTTCAATATAGAACAAAATAATGTATTAAAGAATTGTGTAGAATCAAAAGTTCTACAATAAAGTCCACGACACGATATGTGTAACTTTTATATTTAAGCCACAATGACTGCTTTTATTTTACAAAGAAAACATAAAATATTTGGGTTCTGTTTACATGGACTTATGACCTGAAAACATTAATCCTTATCAAAATAAATGATTTCATCGTCATAAGTACAATTTGGTCGTAGAGTTTAGAAAATATCGAAATATACATATTGGAACATATTATTCGCGCGATTGTGTCCGTACGCGGGGAGCGGTGAGGGAACGTGCCAACACGCTGGACAGAACAGGCCGGTATTCTATTGATTGTCAATTGTTTTTTTTGTTTTCAATAATTAACTTTTAAATTTTAATAGAACAAAAATGATTTTTAGTTTTTGTTCTGATTCGTTTTTGTTAGGTAGGTAATTTAAGTGTTATTTGGTTTTTATTACATTAATAACTAATCGTGTTTGTAATTAATTCAACTATATATTTTTTAAATCCTAAACAATAATTCCGTAGTCCACGCGAGCGAAGCTGCATGGGCCCAGCTAGTCTATGTACATATAATAGTAAAAGTAGGCTTTCTCATATTGGCAACTGTATTTCATAGATATGCAATTATATTATCACAGTCACGCTACTGATTCTAACTGCATTATGACTTCGATATGTCTCATCTCGTTATTACATGATCCAAGAGGTAAAAAAACGTCACCGTAATGAAGAACAGAAAACCATTTGTCTTCCTTGGTTGAGTGATTCCGGTTCACGTCCAGCTACTGATGGTGTGATATGTACTCACTTGTATTATGAGAAGCAGATTTTCATAAAAGATTATCAAGACAATTGATGACTCTCAGCTGTTAGTTTTTTGTGGGTGTGTGGTCAAACAAGAAGCACTTAATAAGATATTCAATTAGTTTTGCTGGATGTAGATTCGATTTATATAAGATCATTTATTTTAGTAAATTGTCATGTTAGATTCCGTATTGCTTTTTAAATATGATAGATTGTGCATTAGATTTAATTTCATTAAAAAATAAATTAAAAACGTGGCTACATTTATTCTTTTGATCAAATAGTTTTTTTTTTAAATCGAAAAACGTAAATGGTTGTCTAAAAATATTGATTGTTTTTTTTCACAAATTTGATTGGTTTAACAGACAATCTACCATTAATAAATTAAAAAATACAGTTAAAGGTAGCTGAATGTACAAGTCGATCATCGATAAGAAACATCCAAAAAATACTCTTACTTTAATTGAATCTTATTTGTGCTTATAGTTAAATCTCAAACTCAAAATTTTTGGTACATAATACAATTATATAGTACTATTATGGGCTGAAATTTCAAATTTTTATCTGGTCCCCCACCAGAGTTATTTAGCTTGGGGGAGTCACAGAGTTGAACTTTGGTGTGTGAACACAACTAGTACCCGCCTATTTATAAAAAATAATTTGGCTTATTAACTTCTTCCCGTCTTGCAAAAACATCCCTTTGAAAATGGGATATTTTCAAAAAAAAAAGAGCTGAAATTTCCCTCTTTAGAATTACATTTAGGTGAAAATGTCTAGAAGTAATCTTGTAGACCGTTTTAAAATATGAAATACAGTCAAGAAATTAACTTATTTCCTAAATTTAAACTCAAGATTTAATATAATTTCCGGAGAAACAAGAAATATCAGATAAAGCATTTTCTCTAGAAGAAACACTATATGCATGTAAGTACGTAAACAGATCTTTAACAGGTTGTATAAACACAGATAATTTGAATAGAAGGATGAAATTATTAGAGCTTAACGCCAGTGGCCTTAATAAGAACCAGTGAGTTTAAACTATACATGTAGGTATGTGTAATTAATGCCATTTTTACTGAACAAACTGTTTGAATGGCTCGTGACATAAATAGTACGCATTAGAATTATTCAAACCACATATCTTAATTAATCTTTTTTCTTAGAACGGATATTTGCTTCCTTTGAGTTACTTTCTTGTAGAATGTTTAGATTTCCTATTGCAATATTGAAAGTAAATTAATTAATGTTGAATAAAGTTTTATCGATTCTATCAATAAACATCACATCTTATAGTATAGTAGACATTTGATCTTTTGAGCTTGACTATTATATACAGGTGGATAGTTAATGATTTATAAAAAAAATATCCCAAAAGATAACATACTTTATGCTAGTTGTTTCCAATTTCTATTTTTAATAACCGAATATTGCTTCCTTGCAATATTGAAGATACAAGAAGCTTTGTGATCGTTTAGAAATCAGACAAAAAATTGTTCTCCGATTTCAAAATTTTAAATTGATCTTTCCGTTTCAGGTCAAGACAAACACTTTTCGTTCCGTGTTTATCTGTCTGTCTGTTCCCTGAATCCTTGTCACACGCATAACTCATGAACCACTAAACCGATATTAATGAAACTTGGTTGGTTGGTTGGGTATGGCATGAGGATGGTCCCATTTCAAAATTTTTAAAATCATGTATAAGGAGAAGGGGGACATCCTAAAATATTTATTTTTTCAATATATCTCAAGAACGACACATGTTACGTGAAAATTTTATAGAATATTTTTTGTAGAGCAATCAATTTCCTATAATATTACAACGTTTGTTGTAAAATATTCTCGGTAAAACATGTTTCTAGTTTTGCATTTGCACGCTAGATGTCACTACGCCAAAGAAGTACAACTTCTAGCGTACGTTAATAAATGTACACACATTTTTTTAATCATATGGTATCTTATCAGAAATATCTTTTTCACTGTAATAGATATATAGTTATTAGAAATTTATTTAATAACAGTAATTTATTTTTAATCAACATACTTCATAATATAAAATTTTATATTTAATATTATTTAATAATCTAATGTTCATTAATTATAGTTTTTGCGATTATTAATGAAATGGTGGGCGTCATCTTCACAATGTATTTCATAAAAATAAAGTATTAGATACCTATATCTACTAGAAATCACGTTTTAAATTAAAAATATTCTTCAGGACGTTAATTATTTGTTTATTTCCTACTTTATAAAACGATAAAACTTCTACATATTAATTATTTAATAGTTTATGTTTATAAAAAACTATGTATCAGTGGTTCTCAAACTTTAATAGTATGAATATTCTGATATAAAATAATTCGCGGCATCTTAAGGTATTTCTCGGTGAGCAATAAGGTTAACTATAAGAGAAATATTGCGCGATTTTTGAAATTTATGGGAAAATTTAAAAAATCAAGGAGAAAACCCAAATCATTGAAATTCCTGAAATTATTCATCACATGTGAGGAAAGATATTGTCAAAATAAAATCAATAAATTTAACATTGCTAGTACCTATAGGGATTACGCTTTATTGATTTTTTTCATAGAATCATAAAATTAAATATTTCGCAGGAGTTTTTGACATATTTGCGGCACTCCCTAACCCGCGTCATAGTTTTGAAAGAATTAATCTATTGCGAGATAGAATAAATAATATGTTTCGTAGACATTATATTTGTTAAAATGTATATATATCAGTATATTTCATTCATAATCAATTCCCAGATAATGGATAATTTTATTTAAGGTCATTTACACGTTTTTCTTTGTTTGCAAAAATGTATTTTAATATGAGAATAATTATACATATTGCAAAAATAATAATTATTAATAAAATCCATGTACTTTTGAACTATATTTTTATTTCATAAAGTATCCACATGCTATTAAGAAAATTAAGTTATTAATTTTATCAAATAAATAGAAAATAAACATTGCTATCATAATTCAAAAAAGATAAACATCTAGACGTATGGTGATCTGACTTCAGAGGAAGATGCTGAATGGTACAGATTAGATCAAACATATAGAAACATATATACATAATATGTATATTATGTCGTAATTATGTACATGGTATGCAACCTATTATCGTCGAAGAAACATGTAACCTTATTATGAATTAGATTTTACTAAAAGTTAGGAATGTTATCAAATCAAATCAAGATTTATTATTCTGTAGTTACAGAAAAGTTACAAAAAAACTAAAAATAATTAAAATGGCTATAAAAAGCCTCCGTTTCAAGGAACCTTTTTACAGTGTTTTTAAATATTTTGGATTTTCTTTTTTCCACTTGTCTGGTAGCTTGTTGTAGTAAATTAAACCAAAATTTGAATTTATATCTGTGTTAAGCCTAAATTTAGGCACGGTGAATTTATAACTAATATTAGTATGAATAGAGAATGTAATGTTAGAATTCCGTATTTTTTGAAATAGTGGTTTACAATGTTCGTCATTTTTCGATCCTTCAATAGCCCGTAGTGCTTATTTTTGAAGTATACAATTTTTTGCTATGTAAGCTGAAACTCCCCAATCCTCAATTCCATATATCATAACTGAATTAAATAAAGCGTAGTAGCTTATGAGTGCTGCCTCAATACCAATAATCTTTTTGATTCTTCGTATAGCGTATACGGATTTTCAGAGTTTTGGTGTTATTTCTTCAATATATTGTTTTCATGAGAGTCTGGTATCGAGATTAACTCCAAAGAATTTGACCGATCTTAATATATTTCCCTTGCGTTTCGAGGACGAAATATTAATTCAACTGTTTTATCTTTATTTAGATACAACTTTAAAATACGCTATGTTGATTTTACTATCTCTACTTCTGACGTTTTGAATATTTTAATTTTAATTTTTAAGATTGTGAAACTTCAAAAAGGTTAGGAACCCTTGATCTAATACAGTCTGTCAAGTAAGAGCGTGAGTGGCTTAACTTACAATCCGTAAAATAAATCGCCCCAATCTTTTATATTTGGTTGCAGATTAAATATTAAATTTTGGTTTTTGTTAACTGATATTCGATCTACTTGTTTTTTAACAAATTAATTAAATATACTATTCTTATATCAATAAAGTATATCTTTTTAATGGTCTCCAATTCAGTTATTTATTATAATTATTTTGCAATTAAAAAGGTCATGACGTCATGAGGATTCACGCTTGTTGATCATGGAGGCATCGGCCATGTGGGTGCATACGGGCAAATTTAAATACCAACACGATGTTCGCAGGTACATCTATGACGTTAACGCAATCATCTGTAACTGCTAATTATAGAAACAAACTTGTATTGTCGATTAACATGAATTAAGGTTAATGAAAATATATGTTTTGTTCTGTTTGTACATAGTTGAATTTAATTTGTTGTTTTGTTATTTGAATTATTTATAGCTAAGTTAATTGTAATGTTATGCAGATGTAATTGTGTTAATTAAATAATGAATATAGTCTACAATAGTCTACATATTATATATATACCTAAAGGTTTAGTAATTGATTTATAGAATTAAATTAGATTTAATGAAATAATTAAAATAAAACATTTTTTTAATAAATTAATGCCTTCTTGGAAGTTCTTGAAATATTTCGTGGTAAACCACAAATAAATTTTAATGGAGAATCAGAATACATGACTTTCATGTTTTCTTTATCATTATCATCGTTGATAAAAATAATTTTTAATATGAAAAGTTTCAGAGTTTCCTCGAAAATTTTTATAAATAATAAATATTTTTAAGACCGCAAATCTGAGTGACACCAAAATCAATAGAACTTAAGTTTTCACTGACAATGAGACGCAAAACAAAAATATCGATGCATTTTTTTTTTACAGAATTTACTTTCGTGCACGAAAGAAAATTCTGCACGCAGACAGACAGATACATGTACAACCGTCATGCGAAAACCTACTTATATAAACATTTTGAAGGTAATAGAATCAGAAACTGACCTTATCTCTAACCTAACATCGTCTATTTCCTTCAAAACTATGAACGTAGCAGAATAAATATTTCTACAAACCAAAATTGTATTATTGATCCCATCTTACATGTAATAAAATATCATCACAAGCCTAATAGTTCCTGACTGTTAAGCTCCTGATGAGGACTTCATGTGAAGTCGAAACACGTGTCGAGTGACATTGTTTCCTTGTGGTTAAGGTATAATTATTTAGTTTTAAGTGACTAAGAAACCACGGTTTCTCTGTTTTTCAGTAGTATATTACTTTAATTACTTGATGAGTTAAGTAAAACCAAAATGTTACAAAATTACTACGAACAATTGAATTTACTTACATGTACTTTTCTGACGTAAGTAGCTAATTACAAAAACAAACGTGAATTGACTCATTTGAATTTAGGTTAATGAAAACAATTAGCTATACCGGTTGTATTCAAATTAAGCTGACAGTATTTTTTTTAGAATGTTTGATATGGATAATTCATTGTTCTAATGTAGATTTTTCGTATTTGAATCTTATAAATATTAATATAAGCTAAACATTGACTGCCATTTTATAAATAGATACACACCTTTCAAATATTATTATTCCTATATTCTATTATAATAATATCATTTCTAATTTGTAACACAAAATATATATGAGCATTTCCAGTAGTTTTTTAAAAAACAGGGCGCACGTATGTCACCGATTTTGCTCCCAATTTTTTTTCTCAAAGTACATATCAAAAAAACATGTTTCCCAAAATCTTTTCCCTCCGCCCCCTTTTTGGCCGAATTACGATTTTTTAAACTTTTGAAATCGAGCGAAATTAGACTTTTTTCGATAGTACCTTTTTTTTCAAAATGTCTCTTATTATGCATGATATAGGGCTCATTTTCTTCGTTTTTTGTTGATCTTTCATTTGAAATCGGTTTCAGAGCCGAATATTCAATTTTGGCCGAATGCGGTACCAAAACATTAAGATTGATTTTTTGTAAAAATAGTCGATTTTGAAATTGCCGCCAAATATTTTGGTTTCAACCAAAATACTTCCGGTTAGGTTATTTTATTCTATTTTTTATGTAGTTTCCAAATATTAATAAATTTTTTAATTTGGTCAAAAACTTTTAAAGTTACACTTGTTTTTAGATGTCTTATTTTCCAAAAAACGCTATATTCACACCATTAAAACTTTTTTCTCTATACTCCAAATTGCACCAAATTTTGGCAAAAGTTTCCTTTCTATATCCTTAAAACAACCCTCAAAAAACATTTTTTCATATTGAGCTCCAAAGTGAGATATAATTTTTATAAAACACCTAAATACTCGTGTATTAAAGATAAAAATTTACAGGAATTTTCAGTGTTTCTGAAATATTGGGGCTCCTGATAATCGAATAAAAAATATACCTCTTAATTCATTATGAAATTCCCTATAAATCTACATAAGTTTAATTTTTTTAGATTAATTACAAAACCTATAAAAAAATAAAAACGGTGTACATCGATTTCGTATTTATTTAATTAAATAAATACGAAATCGATGTAACAACTTTAAATGTAACGAATAGTGTCTCATTCATAACTTTGTTGTTTAATATGTACTGATTTTTAAGACTGGTTCGCTTGCGCTCGCTCGGCTTTTATTTTTTTTATAGGTTTTTTAATTAATCTAAAAAAATAAAACTTTTGTAGATTTATAGGGAATTTCATAACGAATTAAGTGGTATATTTTTTATTCGATTATCAGGAGCCCCAATATTTCATAAACACCGGAAATTCCTGTAAATTTTTATCTTTAATACACGAGTATTTAGGTATTTATAAAAATTATATCTCACTTTGGGGCTCAATATGAAAAAATGTTTCTTGAGGATTGTTTTAAGTATAAAGAAAGGAAACTTTTGCCAAAATTTGGTGCAATTTGGAGTATAGAGAAAAAAGTTTTAATGGTGTGAATATAAACAATTAATGAATATAAACAAGTGTAACTGTAAAAGTTTTTGACCAAATTAAAAAATTTATAAATATTTGGAAACTACATAAAAAATAGAATAAAATGACCTATACCGGAAGTATTTTGGTTGAAACCAAAATATTTGGCGGCAATTTCAAAATCGACTATTTTTACAAAAAATCAAACTTAATGTTTTGGTACCGCATTCGGCCAAAATTGAATATTTGGCTCTGAAACCGATTTCAAATGAAAGATCAACAAAAAACGAAGAAAATGAGCCCTATATCATGCATAATAAGGGACATTTTGAAAAATAAGGTACTATCGAAAAAAGTCTAATTTCGCTCGATTTCAAAAGTTTAAAAAATCGTAATTCGGCCAAAAAAGGGGGCGGGGGGAAAAGGTTTTGGGAAACATGTTTTTTTGATATGAACTTTGAGAAAAAAAATTGGGAGCAGAACCGGTGACATACGTGCGCCCTGTTTTTTAAAAAACTACTGGAAATGCTCATATATAAGCGAATATTTGGTATTATAAACGAGCTAACAAAATTTGCTAGCTTGCAAGCACTTTAAAATGGGGTATCAAACTTATTTGACAGTTCCCTTGAAGTTTCATGAAATCTTTGATAAATTTCGCGCACGCGTAGTAAATAAATATCAACGATTTTATAACAGTGGTGATTTTCATCAGGGTACTTCTTTATCTAACAAATAAGTTTCAAAATATCTGTCTTTGCTTGATACATGGAGAAATGATTTAAATATTATAATAATCAAATGGGAGGAGCCTACCAAGTTTTTGATAAGCAAATTTGAATGAAAACTGATCGACCAATTCTGCAGGCGACTCTACATACATACATATTCTAACAGATCAATATCCTCTTAAGTATTTATATTGGACAATTTATCAATTATGGTACCTCCAAATACATAAGATGTAATAAAAAATTGACAGTAATATGAAAGGTCAACAATGTTTTATTGACACTTTATTTCTACCAAACATAAATATAAAAATTTAATAGATGCATATATTGACCGACTATAGCTATAGTTCTGCAATAAATAAATAATTAAATATGCATATTATTGCACAGTGATACTAAATTTGGCTATAAATGAAAAAAATCTTCAAAATATTATTATAAATTTGAAGTATTTTTTGTAACCTCAAGTTATTTTTATTGATTAAATAATTTTGTATAAGTGTCTAAACCAGGTCTGTTTATATTCGTCGTTTTTGCTATCGTTACAAATATGTAAATGATTGTTAATGTGACATCATAAGTATGGTTAAATTTCATAATTGTTTCCGGTCACCAGTTTTATCAATTATTTACATAAATATGCAATATACTTTTATCAACCCCGAGATAAAATATTTGTAACATTTTTTTAACCTTGTAGGTACATGTACAAATATAATCTACATAAGTGCGTATATTGCAATGTTATTCCTATGGATAATTTTACGAGTATCTAAATAAATAATAACAAAAACATTTTTTTTTGTTATAAAATATATATATAGATAGGAATTACTAGAGTAAAACCGCTTGTAAAACCACCCACTACATTTACTTCTTAAGGAACTGTATCTGGAAATAGAAGTAAAAAAATATTACTTGATGTAAGATTTCTATTTAAATCTAATTCATATCAATTGTTAAATTATGCTTATATATATGAATGGCGTATTTCGATATAAACCCAAAAAGATAAGTGAATTGAAGACTCCACAACTACAATCCAATTTGCTCTGCTGAGACACTATCTATCAAAAAAGTCTTATGTACAGTATTACAACCTAGCTAACAAAATTTGTTAGCTTGACAGTTATTTTGAAGTTTTTAACAGATAGTTGCATGTAAGTAAAAACCAAGGTATGTAAAGTATATTTACTAACATTGAGTAAAAACCAACTTACTGCACATGCAACTATCTGTCAACAACTCCAAGAGAACTGTCATATAAGTTTGATACCCCGTTTGAAAGTACTTGCAAGCTAGTAAATTTTTTATCTGTCATACCAGACATTAATTAGAAGATTAATTAAAATCTGATAAACAACAACTCGTTGTTGTCAATGACTCGATTATAATCCTTTCTAGCCTCAAAGAAAAACAATTAGGTACGTCAGGAGGAAATTGTTCAGATATAGTCGATCAAAATCTGTACGATATAAAAGCTATTCAAATATAAGGGAAAATGAAAAAAGTAGATGTCTTGGTGAACGAAGTAGATACACTTCCAGATGTATCACTATTACTAATCTATCTCTATCTCTCTGTTACAAACTGAATACTACACAACAACTATAAGAAAGGATTTTTTAAAAGAAAGTTAAATCTCAGATCCCGAAGAAGCCATGAATATTCCTAGAGATATTCCAGTCTAAATAGTGCATCGAGACTACATTATCTGTACAAAATAAAATCATTGGATAGTCTTTACTGCGGTTTTAACAATTATTCCTTAGTGATATTAACTATATTATATTGAAATGGCCTAAACACATTAACGAAAGCACAATACTTTAAGATAAAATCAAGAAAAAATCTTCACAGAATTATAGTAAAACTCCTCCTTTAACATCCTCAATATGTCTTACGTGTAAAATTCCAGTGACTCTTTTAACAATTAATATAATCCCTGCCACCCTGTTTGTATCCACCTACTACGATCTATTATGTCACATACATATACACACACTCCCATACATACACCACATTCTCCAAATAACAAACAACCACGAAGGAGCTGTCTCAAAAGGTTAAACTAGCAGGCAAGTTTCATGAAAAAGTAGTAGACAGGGACCAGACATAAGAATATTGTCAAATAATAATAATAATTATGTATATGTTTATATAAATACATAATAGATTAACCTTGAGTTGCATAAAACGAGATAAATCACAACTAGTTAATCTTCTGTTAATTCTAAAGCGTTAACCACGATTATGATGAATTATATAATAATCACAGTTAGTGAATTGTTTGTTTACTAATCGTGATTAAGTTGAGGATTAACTAATTGTGATTACAACAATATTCATCATAAGACATATTTTACATGTAAAATGGTATAAACATTGTATACTATACTGAGTATTTAAAAGTATTTGAAAGTCAAAATTCACGACGTATTTATATCTCCGAATCATAATAAAAAAATCTTATTTAAAAACAAACCTTGCTAGTTAATGGAGGCACATCCGGCGCATCGGAATCCCATTCCGAACTCAAATCATCACTAGAAGCTTCCCCATACTCCGTTGTCCATGGAACCTCCAATAAACTCATCTGATAGAGATCATATCCATACATCATATTTGACGAACCTCTTCTCGAATTATTTGCAGGTGGTACTGGAGAAGCCGATCTCCTAAACGGCGACGGACTCCGTCTTCCATACTGACTTGGAGACGGTGTTCTACGATATGATTCAGGAGTTAACGGGCTTGGAGATCTCCTACCAAAGGAATTCCAATACACAGGAGATGTTGATCGATGAGCCACCAAAGGACTTGTTTCTTTTTTGTACATTGTTGGTGATACTCGAGGACTTGCTCTATGTTTGTTGATATCTGAAGAATCATGTTCGCAAGACATCGATCTGAATTTTCCTAGACTCAATGGACTAGGTGATCTCCTTTCAGATTGTAACGGAGATAGGTTTGAAGGAGATGTTCCCAACTCATCGTTGTTCGGTGATTTGGAACGATCTCTTTTAAAGTTGTCGAAGTTATGTGGCTTTCGTGGAGAGGAAGACATTATATCAATTTCCGGTATAATGAATTGATGAGTGACGTTCACGTGGACTAAATCTTCACATTCAGGCATAGTTATATATTATGTTACTCTTTGTAATTTATTCCTTTATGTTCTCTCGTAAATACGCACAATGATATTATCAACACACAGTTTATAAAACACACATCTTAGAAAACACTTTCACATTAATCCTTTTCATAACTGAAGCAAATTTATCCACACACCTATGTAAAACACTTTTAATTATTGCGATGCTTTGTATATGTATAAAACTCACATTATACTGATATCTACATACACATATCAGTTCTGCGGTTTTGCATTGTGTGTTACATATATTTAAAATGTGTAGTTTATATTATGACGTCAATTATAGTTATTTTATTTTTTTCCATGTTTTATTTTAATACGTCATGATATGATATTATTGAGATATATAATTTAATTTTGTCAACCACATGATAATTCAATGTTTTGGTATTTACTTAACCCACTCGAAAATGTCTATTTGATTTTAAAAATTCGTTGAAATATTCGTCAATATTTGCTTGCGCAAGACAACAGATAAAGTGCGTACATGCTTAGATATAATGTTGATAATTAGTAACATAAATTTGCGAATTAAGCTTGCTTGTATAAATATTGACTTTTATTAATGAAACTGAAAGTAGTGACTCGAGTGTATTTTATATCATCTAATTTAGCGCTTACGAAAAATATTAAATTTTTCGAAATATTATTTAATATAAAATTGGTCATGGTGTTTTTAATTTTTTAAATTTCCGGGATACGTTACTTCGAATACATTTGATTAAGATTAATATTTGCAGACCGGAAATTTATGAATCATTGCGGAAACTGAAGACTTTAATCTTTAGTCACTATATTTGATTCACGAAAGTCATAAATTCGCATAAAATTCTAATTGATTGTTAAAAGGTAAATATTTTTTATAGTTTACGTAAAAGATAAAACTAATTGATTGGGTTCATTCTTAAGTGAGCAGATCATTTATTTATTAATAAATTAATGAATTATTATTTTATCTTACATTAGTCTATTTATAAAAAGATTTATTTGTTGTTTATGAAGTTAGTCGATTTAGTTTCTGTTTACATATACTCAAGATAACAGGAATATTTCATATTATTAAATATTATTGAGCAAGTGACACTCATAAATACTTGCACTTATTTAAGTCATTGTTAGCGCAATACATAGGTATTGTTAGTACAATAACAATACCTAACACTTTATCAACATTATCAATAGTAAATATCTAGTTGTTAAATATTGCAAAACAAAAATATTGTTTAAGCGCATTTTTGGTTTTCTGTAAAAATATTTATTTAGTTCATATTTACCAGTAGTGAATACCATATACCAGCGGTCACCTAATTACGGCCCGCGGGCCGGGACCGGCCCTCGATTTTTATATATAAATATTTTATAACATAATATAAAAAATATTAATTTTATATAATTTAATGATTTGATATATAATATGTATTTATCTACATTTTAATAGATATTATCCATTATAAATTCCGATATAATATATTTACATAGCACATTGCACTTGTAAATAAATGTTCTAATAGAATTCCAACAAGAATATTTTTCGTCCGGCCCCCCATGTTTAAAAAAAAATCGATGCGACCCGCTTCTTGAAAAGTTTGGTGACCCCTGCCATATACAAATTTCTAAGGTGCCTTATCTAAAAATCCACGAAATATAACCACAATATTTGTATTATTTTAATAAATGCATTATCATTTATTAATGTCATATGATTAAATGATTGTACAAAAATAAATATTTAATTCTTTATTCAACAAAAATGTAATTAAATACATTGTACGTATGTATTTTCCTAAAAACAACATTTTGTTTATTTTGATAAATGATAACATACAATGTTATTTTTTTATTTGATTAATGTAACATACAAAAATATGATATACTATATAATGTATTTTTATAATACTTTGTTACTAACTAACCAAAGATTAATCAAACATGAAAATTTTAATATGAGTGATTTCATCAAACGTATAAATTAAGTCTAAAAATTTAGACATGTATCTTCGATTCAATTAACACAACACAACTCATATATGTGAGACCTTAAATGAATTATTAATTAATTTTATCTATAATTTAATTTTCTTTCTATACAAATGTTTTCGTGTTATAAAATTATAAATGATTGATCTAATCATTAAATAATATTGAAAACCGGCACGACAAGTACGTAGGCTATGTAGAGAAAATATCATCACCGTATACGAGTACAAATGTTGCATTACTAAATAACGATGTGGAATTTAAATTACACCAATTAAACAACTGCATTTTTATATTACACTTGTATTTTTATTAGATCAGTTTAGAGATATTTTATTTCATACCAACAACAATAATTATTATCAACAATTTTATTTGGCCTGAAGCATATTGTTTTTTGGTAATTCTAGATTGAAACTGCTTTAAATGAACGAACATTATATATAATATATTATATATTATTATAGTTAAGTAGATATTTAGCATATTTAAAGTCTTAACATGGACTTCATATTTAACTCTAGTTAATTTATACCAACTCAACTATCTTAACGTAAAAGTCACTGAAAATCAGTGGTCTATACGAGTTTCTACTGATCAACCAACGACTTCGGTCATATCCTTGCAACAATGATCCACTGATTTGTTCAGTGATTGTGATTATCATCGGCGATTGATCACTGATTCATTTTAAAAGAGAAGCAATTTTGGATGTTAGTTAGTTTTGGCAATGTTTGGCAAACATGGTTATTTATATAAGATAATATATTTATGATATATTGTATATGGTGTTAAAATCTTTCTTAAGAAGTCTTCCATACACTCTTTTCATTTCAATCAGTTGTACCTCAAGGAATTATGTTAGGCCCAATAATCTTGTATACATCAGACCTTCCAACAACTTCACAAGCTACCATCGTACGTAACATTCGCAGATGATACCGTCATTATAATTCTTATTGTATAATCCCTAAACTAACTAATATATACCTCAAAGACAACTTGAACAGAAGATATGAGCAGGCGAGTTTCCAAACTCGTTCGTTCCATTTTAAAAAATAATCAAGATACAATGGATTATGTCAGAATTTTTTAAATGGAACGAACGAGTTTTGGAACCCACCTCCTCATATATAAAACTAAATAAAATACAAGCGAACGAATCGAAGTCAATTCATTTTACTTTTAAGATGATAAAAAACTTCTAAAACCTCTCACAATCTGAAGAAGCTAAATATTTAGGGATATACTTAGTTAGACATAAGACTCACTGGGAAGAATCATATATATGGCATAAATGAAAATAGCTTGGCAATAGATTCACAAAAATATATTTTAAGATGAGAAAAACATATCTTCTCTAACAAGCTAAATATTTAGGGATATACTTAGTTAGACATAAAACTGGCTGGGAAAAATCATATATATGGCACATATGAAAATAGCTTGGCAATATATTTACCAAAATATACTGATTAATGCAAAGAACTCCAAACTGTTAATAGATAACAAATTGTTATTATGCAAGACCGTTATGAAACCCATATAGATCTATGGCATACAGCTATGGGGTTCAGCTAGTGAACCAAATGTAAGTATCCTCCGAAGATTCCACTCAAATTAAGTACCCATGGTTTACTATAAATAGTTTTTAACATTAAGCTTTACTTAAGAGAATATTATTATTAAATAATATTCTCATATAATTTGCTGAATGTCTTTCAAAAAAATTAAACAAATTTTATTTAAAAGTAATAAATATTTGATTGTTTAATAAAAGAATGATAACGTACTTGCATGTAAACTAATTAGCTATGTTAATGTTATTAGTCATAAGTAAAATTTTATTTTCTATATACAACGCAAATACAAAACAGTTTCTGTTTGAACATCATAAATACACAAATAATATTCAAGAGGAGTCGATATACCGAACGATAAGAATTACAAATAATACGTCAACAGCTGCCCGGTGATGTTTTTTATATAAATTACCATCTAATTACAAGAATACGTCAAACGACAAAAACGGATATTACAGAACAGACGTACAATACAAAATGATTCTAAAACTTTTAAATTTAACGATCCTTATCCAGATGTTATCTAACACAATATTAACCATTTAAAACTCAAAGATACTAACTATACTTCTAACCAAATGTTATTTTATATACCAAACGTTTTTTTAAAGACTTTCCAGTGGATTATTTCAAATTGTTTCAAATAAAAGATTCATGATTTTGAAAACGCTAAATATTGTCATTGTCACCTTGATGGCTTTTCAGGTTCAACTTTTTTTTCAAATCTTTTGTTGCAGATTCTTAAAAATTGATAATTTTCGAGTAAAAAATTATAGAAAATTCAGAAATGTCTGTTTGTTTTGCTCCATATAATACAAATGGACATATTCAGAAACAATGTTTCAAACAAAAGTTGCTTATTTTTCTCCTATAAATTACGAATCTACAACACAAAATATGGGTTTAGATTTGAAAAAGAATGTAAATTATAGATCTTGGCTTCTGGGTGTAAGCCGCGTCGGTTTGGTCGTGTTATCGGCCAACGTTTCGTCACACATTGCAGTGGATTTCTTCAGGGCTCTTCTAAAAGTGCTCTGCAATGTGTATCGAAACATTGG
Source organism: Sialis fuliginosa (assembly GCA_961205875.1). Lineage (NCBI taxonomy): Eukaryota > Metazoa > Arthropoda > Insecta > Megaloptera > Sialidae > Sialis > Sialis fuliginosa. Next base: position 36,158,273 of record OY540810.1, read on the forward strand.
CCGATAACACGACCAAACCGACGCGGTTTACACCCAGAAGCCAAGATCCATATCAAGATCACCGTGAAAGTCTTAATACTTGCAATGCAAATTATACTATGTATACAAAATGTCAAAATTTGATTTTACTTTTCTCATGTATTCGAAACTTTCTAGCAATATGAGGGTCAGAGAGTCATTTCTCAAAAATTTTTATAAACATTAAAAACTGTAATAAGGATCCGTGTTAAAGTTCGTCTTAATCTGTTTCTAGATTGTATTTTTAATATAGAAATAAGTTCAAAAGGCCGCACTAAGGTTCTTCTATCTTGAACTAAACCATAGTTCTTGGATTATTAAAATTGTCATTAAAATATAAACAAACAGTTATAAAATTTATATACCTACAATACACACTTTTAGTTAATTTCACTCTTCCTTAATATATATAAAACTCAACGTCTCTCTGTCTGTCTGTCTGTCTGTCTGTCCGTTAGTTACCTTATCACTCGAGAACCACTTATGCGATTTACGTGTTTTTTTTTTAATTCATAGGTACGTTCTCTGGCCAGGTTATAGGCTATATTTTTTTACGTTAGGTAACATAACAACTAAGCAGTGACGATAATAGTAAATCAAGTCGAAAAAAATTTTGCCGTCGGCGCGCTGTTTTGTAATACGCTGCCTAAACCGTTCAATATAGAACAAAATAATGTATTAAAGAATTGTGCAGAATCAAAAGTTCTACAATTAAGTCCGCGACACCATATGTCTAACTTTTATATTTAAGCCACAATTACTGCTTTTATGTTACTAAGAAAACATAAAATATTTGGGTTCTGTTTACGTGGAATTATGACATGCAAAACATTAATCCTTATCGAAATAAATGATTTCATCGTCATAAGTACTTAATGTAGATATAATTTGCCATTTACAGCATCCAATTTGGTCGTATAGTTTAGAAAATATCGAAATATATGTTATACGGGAAAATATTATTCGTGCGATGGTGACCCGTGTATGGCGATGGAACTAGAAGCGCAGGGCAGAGGGAAGGGAACAGGCCGGTATTCTTTTGATTGTCAATTGTTTATTTTGTTTTCAATAATTAACTTTTAAATTTAAATAGAACAAAAATTATTTTTACTTTTTGTTCTGATTCGTTTTTGTTAGGTAGGTAATTTAAGTGTTATTTGGTTTTTATTACATTAATAACTAATCGTGTTTGTAATTAATTCAACTATATATTTTTTAAATCCTAAACAATAATTCCGTAGTCCACGCGAGCGAAGCCGCGTGGGCCCAGCTAGTGATTAATAAAACTCATATTAACCAAACTTTATCTAACAAATCCTTTGTACTTCGCGATCCTCTGATTTAGAAACACTGTAACAGAAGACTACAGCAAGACATGTGTTGTCTCTACGATGACGCACGCGAAGGTTTTAAATGCATTCTGATGCAGGGAGGGCGATAACCTTCCGTAAGAACACGCACGAATAAAATGTAGCAATTAGCAGCGACAAGAAACCTATTAACATAACGTGAGATGCAATTGTCATGTTCTAATAAACATACCATACTGGTATTAATTGTTATTTGTCTTTTGTGAATTGTAATTAACATAGCGAAATTTATTAAATCTTCGGCGGCGGTATTTAAAGAATTCTTGACTTCTAGGTATAAGACATGACCTCTCATGTTTATGAAATTTATTCAATTTTCTACTTGTTCTTCATTCGTTAAATTCTGTTCAGAAATATTTTTTTAAATATTTTATTTGTAACTAACTAAACTGAAGAATCATTTTGTGACTCTTACTAAATTTCTTATAAAATACCAATATATTGAAAAGTCATTAAGTGAATAGCCTTTGTTCCTAAATACTCCATGAGATAATGAACTTTGAATACAAAATATAATATTACAGATTCATGAAATTTTGTTTGCACGAAATTTATTGTATTCATTTCATGTTGACAGTTGACTTTTAAATTACTTTATATTTTTAAACAATATTTCTTATTTCTTGGAAGATAGTTATTGATTAATATAAATAATAATTTTGTTATCTTTTTATAGATAATAAAATTTACGTTTTTAGAGAAAATTATTTAGAGCAATGTTCTGAAACCATGTTAGTAATACAAAAAAATTATCTATTGAGAACATCGCAGAAATGTTAGAAATTTCTATTACAAATTATGCATTTAAACAATTTCTTTTAAATTATAAGGAAATTATTTAATACAAAACTTTTTATTTTAAAGGAGTTTAGCAATAAAATAACTAAAATACATGTTAATACTAATAGTATTATCAAATTATGAACAATAGAGGCAAAAACTAGCAAGAAAACTTCAAAATTACAAATAAACTTTAAAGTTTTATTAGATATACTTTTACAATATATTTTTTGCACTTTTCAAGTTAAACCACTTACTGTAATAGTAATAAGCATTTTATTAGAGACATTAATTAATACCTGATAAATTTATTACATAAAGTGAGAGTGTTCGAATATTCCAAACCGGTAGGGTGGGTTTGGTCTTAACCAGCAAAACAAAAATTACTCACAACAGATAGGAAACATTATTAACGGTTTATATTAAAGGAAAGTATTCGTAAACTAAAAAACGACAAATTATACGGATATGTTTGTATTTCTTCTTTTAATATTGGAAAATGCCTCGTCGATTGATGTTTAAAAAATAAACTGCGTAAACGTGTTTATTTCTTTTAAAAATCTTTGATGTCATTCTTATATCTAAATAAATGATGGATTTTAGATTGAAAACAACCATTTCTTTATATATTTCTTTATAGTGGTATAAACCTCTAGAACTTAAATTATTCTTTGATCTTTCTTCGTTGTAGTACAAATTTTGGCATATATTAAACAAATCTGTGCCTCTAAACCAAATGAATGTCATGCCAATTTTTCAGGAATGCATAAAAACTATCTAGCTGAAACATAAGTCAGGACTTAAGCTCGTAAAAATTATAAAAGGAGTAAAAAAATTATAAAAGGGGAATTTCTAATGAATTTCTGATGAAAAATCAAATTTTACATGCAAAATTTGTCATAACCTGAAAATCTTTATTTTTGGACTTATTGTTAGTTCGTCTGGTTCTGAGGTACAGAAATGTAATTGATAAATCGAAAAACGAAAAATATTTATAAAATTACTCAAGGTAAAAAAACATTAAAAAATTTCAACTGCTCTAAATTATTTAATTCTCCTCGTGAATAAAACCGAAAAGTATTAATCTGAAAAAATATTAGGCAAAAAAAGATAACTAATGTTAATATCGCCCCCTATTGAAATTTCCTGATTAAAGTATGGACTTAATTACTTTCAATATAACTGCAACCAACCATGACCGACTGTATATTAATACAATTGTGTTATAAATTGGTATTACTGTTCATTTAAAATTTAATTCACAATCATTCAAGTCCGTGAATCACAATTTCGAAAACAACATTAATTTTTTGTTCTTTAAATTGATCAAAAAGGATGTATAATGTCGACCAATATTTTACCTGCCTTAACGACAACATACACACAACTAACCTAACCTACTTTTACAATAAAAAATTTCCAAATAAAAACTGCAATTGAACGCGAATTTAAATCCCTATACGCATTCCTTACGTTTGACAGAAACTCAAAACTATTTATTTTTGCCGATTGGTGGCGTTAGAAGTAATGCTTGGGGAAATAAACAAACAGCGAAATGGAAAATCATGTGTACGATATGTGAACGTTTTTTTACTTGCCTGATTTTTTGTGTGCACATCTATTGCACCTTTCGAATGAGATAAGTTTCATTCTAATACTAAAAAAACGTATGAAAATTTTTCGATGTTCATGTATTAATATATAGATTAGGTATTGAATAATTCACATATGTATAACTTTAATTAACATTTCTTTTATTCATAAGTTTGTAAAATAAAATAAGATTTGTTTTTAATTAAGAAATTATATTATGAAAGTAAAATTATAAAAGTAAATGTAATTTTTACTGAATGTTGACACATTACATATATTTTTATCATTATTAATTGATCTTTTAATATAAACAACACATACAATTAGTTTTAAAACCTGTTTTAAATGTAAAAAGTTGTATTTTCATGAAAATCAAGCGTTTTTTTCTAATAAAATAGCTGCTGATTGTGAAGTATTACTATTTTTCTGTTAATCTTTTTCGATGCCAAAATATTCTATTAGTGTCCCAAGTTTCTAAAACAAATAAAGGGTATCAAAATTGGATGTGGATTTTTAAATTCGTAATAAAATACATAAATTGTTCTGAATTTAAAATGAAAACGAAGTTATGGGAAGTTCAATAATCAAAAACAGAAAAAATAAATAACGGATTTATAAAAAAAAATAGTTCACATAAAAAATAGAATAAAAAATGACAGAAATCTAAGATTTACGTCAGATTACGTCTATTGTAGACTAGGTATTAAGTGTAATGCTAACTGACACAAATAAATTCTGTAATACTTTTCTTATATCATTTATTTAATAAAAAGTATAATAAATGTGTGTATTTAAAATTTAAACTGATAAATAGTTTTTAAAATTCGCATGATAAATAATAGTATTTAACAAATACGTGCTGATAGACTGTTACCAATCTGTTACTTATCTCATATATCATTCTAGATACAGTTTTAATTCAGGATCATTTATTCATTTTTATCTAGGTTAAATCGAACAGTTCACAAATCCAAATGAGTAATTCCTCTTTATCGTTTTCTAATTTTGATATGAAATGAGTAATTAGATAAATACTTTTGCAAAATGGTTAAATGATTAATTTATTAAGTCATAATTATAATTTTCTTCTGTAGGCTTTCGTGGCCGTTGTCCATAGTAGCTAACTTTTCGGGCTGTTGTCCACGTTGTCGTATTTTTACACTTGACATTTCGACTCTCATGTCGGAGTCTTCTTCAGAAGTGATTCATTCAGTTTCAGAATCACTTCTGAAGAAGACTCCGACATGAGAGTCGAAACGTCAACGTGGACAACAGCCCGAAAAGTTAGCTACTATAATTATAATTTGTTTGTTTTTCATACCTAGTACTTCACATAAGTCTGTTAACATTTTTGAGACTGCTGATACACATAGTCCAAGAGCTGATGACATATTTTTATTCCCCATCTGAGAACTAGGCAGATTTATGAAAAACGTTTATTCATTTTTAACCCCCAAACCCGGCGATAAAGAAGTACAATCCCCGTAATGTAAGAAAGCCTTTCTTTATATCTCCGGTACTAATTATTACTTCATCAATGATATCAAATATGTTTTGAAATCTTCTCAATGATACCAAAAAATGTCTACACCATATGTTTCATGTGATTTTTTGGATATTTTTCTACTGAAATCAATCAAATTTTAGTTTTGGTACACTATCTTTGAATAATGCTACTGGTAAACATATGTTTCTCGCTAGAGAATTGCTGGCACCAGCCTTGGATCATACCCCAGTATTAGACGCCTGTTTAATTAAATATACTAAATTAGAAATATTTGTTGATATTTGTTTACTATAACTGAATCATAATCTATAGACAATTAACTATAAAACAGCTTAATTTGATGACAATCGGCCAATGGGTGTCAAAATGGTGGACATTTAAACTAACTATTAGTGTATTATATTTATTAATTATGATATTACCGTAGCATCTGCTTTACATTCTTTCAAATTTGACGATTCTTTATTTTACTTTTGTGTCGTAGTACTTATAATTTTGTTATCAATAGCAAGTGACCATCACTCTATTTACTTTTTCCATTACTGGAGAAAAAAAAAAACAAAAAAAAATGCCATACTTCAAAAAAACAATCTATATTTGCAGACTTTGGTTATTAAATTGATAATTGTTTTATTAGTAACACTAATTCATGAAAATTACAAAAAAGAAGCCCATCGATCACAAAAAAACAGTATACCTTGTTATTAAAGCGGCCAAGACCGGTGCCAGTACCTTTTACGAGTAATAAATAGTATCTAGATATCTCTGCAAATGTAGGTTTATGAACTCATGTTGATTATTTTTTTAACATTTCTTTATAAACATGTAAAAAATATTAATAATAAAATTCAAATTTAAAACAAATGTTATTATAATTTTAACCTCTGACTGGCCGGTGACATTGACTTATTTTGATATTATGTCACTAAAAATAAACAATTAAAAATGTGTCATATATCACACACACAACAATACCCTATTCCAACAAACGAAATTACCATTTGCGTCAAATGTATTCTTATGTAATAAATGATCTTTACTCGTGTTAGTATGCATGTATGTAAACTTGCTTATGAACAATACTGAATACTTAATGCCTGGGGAAATTGTAAATAAATAATAATACATGCTGATGATTTGAACGTATGATTACGAACTACGTTAACTTATTTTGTGTACATTGTACAGTAATCTCTCCATTTACGCGATTGAAAAAGTTTGGAAAAATGGTGGAAAGACTTAAATAATTTGATCAAGACATACACGAGTGTATGCCATAAGGGTTCCGAAGTGATATTGTTGACTTTAGTATTTGTCGTTGGTAGTCTCACCAAAGCCTCGTTACCAATTTTTTAAGATTTTTGTAGCCAGTAGTTACCGAGTTAGAGGGGGGGGGGGAGCAAAATAAAATACTGTTTGGAGCTCCTACGCTTTGGTATACAATTTTTTTTTATTTGCTTAAAACCCCGTCCTTTTTGATTTATAAAAAAATAAGAAAGAGGGACAAATTTTTTCAACAAATTACATCTTTTACTAAAGGATATCATTTTACATGTTCAGTAAAAATTTCAAGTTTCTAGCTTATATAGTTTACGAGATATTTTGTTTTAACTGAAAAGGACGGACGAATAACAAAATGAAATTACGGAATCCCAAAAACACAACGTAGGTAATGGAACAGTTTCACGGAACCAATTAACCGCGTAAATTGAGGGATTACTCTATTATAAAATGCAACATGTATGTAGGTATAAAAAATATATTTCTTTGCAATTATTAACAAAGCTAGTCATTTTGGCTTCCGAACTGATATACATTTGTATTTGTATCTGAAATTAATTAATTATACTCAATACTGTGTATATTAAACGGTTGTAAATTTATTTAAAATTTTTTTTTGTCTCAACAATAAAATAATAGTGAGCAAAATCAAGATTTAGCATAAACACATAAATTACATATTGGTAAATAGATTGTTTATCCCCAAAAGGAATGTTAAATATATATAACTGTAAATATGTACCAAGAATATTATTTGCGACAGATTAAACCCGTTTCGTTATCCCCGAACAACTTTTTTGCTCATCTAATTATAAAAACAATCGCGTGTATTGACGTAAATTGAACATGATTATAGAATATCTTACTCTATGTGTCAATACATAATGATATTTTGTTTTATAATTGTTCTATTTATAATATACAACGTATGTTCTTATGAAATTATATAAAATAAGTCAGACCCCTATTTCTTCAGCTTGATTATAATTTAAATGGCACATATATTGCTCTATATTTAATAATATGAATTTTAGTTATATAAGAATTTAAAACATTTATTGATATGATATTTAACAATTTCGATCGTCCATTTTTAAAACTATAACCTACTTAAAATTTAAAACTTTAGTTATTAAGAAATATACAATTTCAAAATTAAATTAATAAAGTTATAAAAAATCCAAATCATCCTAGTTGCTGCAATTTGTTAGTATTTTTTTAGATTTTTTTTTGGTAATTATGAATAACTAACTGACTTCGTCCGCATGAAATTTTTAAAATCAATATTTGAGATACAAAGTAACCTATTTCCTTCCTCAGGATGTAAGCTATCTCCCTGTCATGTTTCATCAAAATCGGTTCAGCGGTTTTTATAATATTATTATGGATCTCCAAACAAATTTTATGGTAAATTTGGAACAAGCAACAAAAAATGTTTTAACGAATTTGCCGCAATACTAAAAGAGGAGAATTAACTTTGATTTCCCTATTTTTTTACAAGTTAAATTATTCATCTTATTATGTGCACAGTTAATTATTTATTGATATTTGTTAGAACAACATACCGTTATTATCTAAGTTACTTACTCGACAGAAATGAGCAAGATAGGTTATGTCCAGTGTTATAAAGGAGCTCACAAATTTGCAAGCTAGCAAGCACTTTCAAATGGGGTATCAAACTTATATGACAGTTCTATTGGAGTTTGTGACAGATAATTTCAAGCATAGGAAGTAAAAACAAAGGTATGTAAAGTATATTTAGTAAAGTGTATTTACTAATCTTGAGTAAAAACGGGAAAAATCAACTTACTACGAATGAAACTATCTGTTAAAAACTCCAAGAGAACTGTCATAAAAGTTTGATATCTCGTTTGAAAGTGTTTGCAAGCTTGCAAATTTTGCAAGCTGTTTTATAATACCGGACTTTAGTGTTTTAAAAAATACGATTATTAATATTTTTAAATAAAATATCAACAAATATGCGGTTTGAAGAAAACTTATCATGATATACAGGTCAAAAAAATATCTAGCTTTTATTACATGGCTATAATTTAAAACATAGTATGTATAAAAATATTTTATCTGTGCTAGAAATAATATTTATTCGAGATAAATGTATTTGTTTAGGTGAGTTATAGGGTTCATTTAATTTTAAAAGGAAGTTCTACTTCCAGTAAATATATTCAATATATAGATAACGTTTGATAAAATAATAAAACGCTGTAAGAATAAGTCTTTAATGACATTAATTCATTACTTTAAAATTGTGAAGAATTATTATTAATTAAAGAACAAAAAATATTTTTATTTATGTATCTATGTTTATAAAAAAAAAATATGATCTTTTAGCCTTTAATAATATCTATTATTTTAATCACTGTATTTTCTTTGTTTTAAAAGCAATAAAATATTATACTTTTACAATGTTGTATTAATTTTATGTATAAAAAATAATTATTTTTTGAAAAAATGTAATTAAGAATAAGTAAATAAATAAATGTCAATAAATTATACAAAATAATAATCACTTTCAATTTTATTAAGAAGTAAATTACTTATTTTTTATTTTCTTGTTCTTTTATCATTTCAAACTTAAAGCGTTTGTCAATTTGATAACAAAATCTGTATTTTGTTATGATTGTAGATGTTTTGTTATGAAATAACGATACTGTCATGTCAAATTATTATTTACAGATAACAAAATACATTCCAACCTTTTAAATATGTCACCTGTATCATTCAAAATAAATAAAGAAAAAGTGACATTCCGTAAACGAAATATAAAAGATTTTTAAAACTATTTTTATGATATTAAAACTATAAACAATAACATTTTAATTGGGTAAACGTCAGAATTTATTTAAGAGACAAGTAAATGCGAGCTTTCGATTCATAGAATCATCTTCAGGCTAAAAATATAATAAATAACAATTAAATACAATCATATAATATAAAAACATTGATATTTTAAAATGAAAATTCAGAAATATACATTTTACTTTTTTTTATATTTTAACGTTACTGCTATTATATTATACTAGCGCATTGGAGACGGTGTTACCCGGGTTAATATCCACAAAATCATAGTGATTTAAAATATTCAACATGCCCACAACACACGCTTCACCACAAATTTTTTTCTGACTTCGTGAAATTTACACAAATTATATACCTAAACCTATAAATAAGTTTGCAACAATCATAATCAATTTCGATATTTTATCTTTAATGGAAGTAAAATTTTTCTTTATATTTCAATTTTCAATCAATAAAGGTAATTTAAAATCATAATAATATGTCAAAAATCATTCAATTGTTCGATAAAATATTTGAAAGAGACGTGATCTTAGTAAGTAATCTAAATTAATAAAATAAATTATTGAAACCGTAAATTATAGAATTCCGTTTTTATATGTATACCCAAATGACAGTTATATGTTGTGAAATAATGGAAACAAAACACGACTTGATAAAGATTTTGTTAGTATTTTAGGTTTTCATAAAATATTAATAGCCACGAAACTGGACAGAAAATTTTTGGTGAAAACCGCATTGAATTCAGTAATTCCCTAGTCTATAAGCCTCATATAAACGAACATTCTTTTTTATATAAAGAGAACTACGATATAAACACATAATTTCATAAAAGAAAACTTAACAGAACACACTATAATGCATATACAAAGCATCACTTCAAACGTGAGTAGAATAAAAACCAATTTTAAAAATAAAAACACAACAATAATTTATTTACAAGTTAAATGAAATGCGTACGCAAATAAGATTTCACATCCGAGACGCGGCATACCTGTGTGTATATATCACTGATTCACCATCGCACTCGCGATCACACGCGGTGTTAGCACTGCGGCCGCGAGACGGGCCACTACTGATGCAGTCAACTCTGACAACAACGTGGGGAGCTGGCCCACGCGCCCGTAGTAGAGGAACGTGTGACGGACTAACTACCTATGCGAGAGCGTTTTAAGTGTTTTGTTCTATGACGGCTAAGCACAATATATTCGATCTTAATCCTTTGAAGCATACATTTTTTAAATGATCGTATGAAATTCAAGATGGCGGATTCAATATGGATAGCCACGAAACTGTACAGAAAAATTATCTAACTATTGGTGAAAACCGCATTGAAATCGGTTCAGACACCGACATTTAAATCTTCGAGAATATTTATAAAAATGTTTATACAAGGGTTTTTGGGTTCACTAATTACAAATCCAATGTCAGATTCACGTAAAATGGTTTATCCAATATGGCTGACATAAATACGTAAATTCGATGAGAATAAATAAGGAAATAAAAATTCAATAATTCGCTCCCTATCATAGTATAAGGGTTATAATTGATCTCATTCGATCCGGCAGGTAAATCCTATAAGGGTGAAGGAGTTCTAGAGGAAAATTTACCCCATATCTCGTATAGAAGCCGAGATATTTAGAATTTTGTATAGTAAAAAATATCGAAAACTGTCAATTGATAGTGCATATAAATATAGTCCCCTTTATAATTAATAAAACGAGTTTTGACTCTCCATTTGCTAATCATTGAATACAGTAGCGTAAAAAAGTTAAGCTAATTTTTATAGGATTTTCTACCATTTACAATAATTATTATTATATGTCAAATCCCAGATTTCTTGGACAAATAGTTTAATAGCTAAGAGGTGGTGACAGACAGACAGACAAACACAGTATTAATTTCAAGTTCCGATTTCGGCAGGGAAAACAAAAGTAACGTTATAAAATGAGAAAATTTCAAAATGAAAAATAATTTTGCAAAAATTAAATAAAATTGAGGAAAACTAATAATTTCAAAATGGTAATTGGTATGTTGTTACTCAACACATATTTAAAATTTAAATTTTTGTTATTCAAACTCGCTTATGTTGTAAAAAAGTCAATAGGAATTTGAAATTACTATAGACATCAATTTATCGAATCTATTAGACCACCCTCTTATTAAGAGACCTTGAAATAAACTAGTTTAATAGAAATATTTAATATAGTACGTCTGGTTCGTGGCAAATAAAGCCAAAACGCTGCACTTTTTGATTGGGGTATGCCACTTTCTGCGGTCATATATAAGGTCAAATGAAAGATTTTCAGATAGGGAGCCACTTTAAAATCCGTATAGAACACTGTTATATCGGCTATTAAAGATGGCCCCCACGGTTTTTATTAAATTGGCTGTATCTCAGCTCCTAATCATCCGATTTCAATTTTATTTTGTTTATTTTAAAGTTCTTATTAAAAAAAATCTTTTTTATCATTATTCATTTTTCTCTAAATTTTAAGGGTTCCCTACAATTTTCCGAAATCTGAAGATTTCACTTTTCTTACAAACTTAATTGTTATATAACTTGTTTATTGTGCCCAATAAATTTTTTTTACTTCATATAAAAAAGAAAGATATTTTTTTCTGCGTTCCATTGATAACTAGATAATACTGTTTTAATTAACAACTTCTTTGGAAATAGCGTGTTAAACTAAGAAAAATAGATTATTTTTGGATCATTCCAAGTCAAGTTTACCTGTATTGGTTTCTCGGATTCGAGATTTTGATGGAAATGTCCATTTATACCTTCCCTGAATCAATTCTGACTATTTTTATAATCATGTCTGTCTGTCTGTCTGTGTGTGTATCTGTTTGTCTGTAAACGCTGGAACTCAAAAATGGCAGTACATAGAGGGGTAAAATTTTATATTAAGGATTAATTTGTTTTAAAAAAGAAAACCAGATGTTTTTAAAACCGGAAACGGATATTTACTCTTGTAATTTTTGTAATTATTCGAAATATTTCTGAAACGGTACGTGTTGGAAGAAAATGTTTAAATAATAATTTACTTATAATATTATTATTTATAATTTATGTTATGTTCAATTCCTCTCAAAAAAAGTTTTTGAGGTTATAATCGTTTTTTTCAATTATATTCGAAATGGTTTAAAGCAGAAATAAATTATTGAAATAAAAGTTGTAGAGTACGTTATTTTCTATAGTTTATGTTCCATTAATTTTTTTGTATCTTTTACCAATTAAAAAAAAAATCTTTTTTATTTAATTTTTTATTTTTTTCAATTTTTTTTTAACAAGTTCATGACAGAATGAAATGTTTATAACAAAAATGTAGAGAACGTTATTATCTATAGTTTATGTTCTATTAATTTTTTTGTATCTCTTACCAATTAAAAAAAAATCCTTTTTATTTAATTTTTTATTTTTTTCCATTTTTTTTTAACAAGTTCATGACAGAATGAAATGTTTATAACAAAAAATGTAGAGAACGTTATTTTCTATAGTTTATGTTCCATTAATTTTTTTCTATCTCTTACCAATTAAAAAAAAATCTTTTTTATTTTATTTTTTATTTTTTTCCATTTTTTTTTGAACAAGTTCATGACAGAATGAAATGTTTATAACAAAATATGTAGAGAACGTTATTATCTATACTTTATGTTCTATTAATTTTTTTATATCTGTCATCAGTAAGCCAAAATTATTTGTTTTATATTAGTAGATACACGTACATTTTTTTATTGTATAAGAAAGTTTAGTGACATCCATGACAGATTTTTCAATTTTTTAACTATACCATATGAGAAAATTGATCCCAACATAAAATTTCATATGATAAAAGGTAAACTTGACATGGAATGATCCAAAAATAGTCAATTTTTCTTAGTTTAACACACTTTTTCCAAAGAAATTGTTAATTAAAACAGTATTATCTTGTTGTCAATGGAACGCAGAAAAAAATGTCTTTCTTTTTTGTATGATGTAAAAAAATGATATTGGGCACAATAAAAAAGTTATATAAAAATTAAGTTCGTAAAAAAAGTAACATTTTCAGATTTTCGAAAATTGTGGGGAACCCTTAAGATTTAGAGAAAAATGAATAATGACAAAAAATAATCTACTCAATAAGAACTTTAAAACAAACAAAAGAAAATTGAAATCAGATGACTAGGAGCTGAGATACAGTCAATTTAATAAAAACGGTGGGGGCCATCTTTAATAGCCGATATAATGGTGTTCTACACGGATTTTAAAGTGGCTCCCTATCTGAAAATAATTCTTTTGACCTTATCTATGAGCACAGAAAGTGTCATACCCCAATCAAAAAGTGCAGGGTTTTTTTACGTACCAGACGTATTAATACATTATAGTCACCAAAATTAACAAATTCATTGACAAAAAAATTAAAATAATAATATTTTATGAAATACGCCTTGTCTATTTTAAACAAACTACTTTTTACCGTGTATATTTTTTGTAAGCGCAGATATTCAGAAATTTACCAAAGTTTTAGATACATTTAATAAAAACTCACTTGACGTCAAATATAATAAATATTTTTGTAAGACCCGCAAAATATCGAATGTTATATTTTTATATATTTATTATTATTTCCGTTATAAAATTATTATATTTATATAAACATGCATGCTCTTACAAAAGAGACATAATATACGTATCTATATTCTAAAAATAAAGATGACTGTAAGATATTAAAACACATTCAAATCGTTTGTTAATTCATATAATGCATTATATACATATTTGTTAAATGTTAACGAATGCAGCTCATGTAAAATAAACATTAATTTCGAAAATTATGTCTACAAGTAAACGTTTTCAACTGTAATAATAATAAACAATGATATTTATTTTTATTAATATAATTGTTGCATGCTTTACATGTTTTAAATATAAAATAGATACATAAGGATAACAATTATTTGCAAAACAAAAATATAATTAATTACAAAAATAATAGCCTTTTGATTGCTGTCACGTAACGCATGAAGTTAGCTGCCTAGCTAAACATAATAAATGATTTAATTTGAGATTTTTTATTAAACAATAAAACTGAAGTTGGGGTGTGTAGCACCCAGGGGTAGAGTATCTAGTGTAAATATATATATTTTAAATTGTTTTTGTTTATTTAATAATCTGGAAAAACCTCCATCTTTAAAATATATTCCAAAATTTTATCAATTATAAGAATAAGATATGTATTAGGTATAACTACGTGATTTCAGGAAAATAAATTTAAATTAGGAAATTTCAGTGTTTCTTTTAGCCCATTACATCAAAACTGATAACCTCTTTGAAAGATAAAAACATATATATCAAAAATATGAAAATGTCTATGTAGAATTAATAACAATAACAACTAAAACATTGTTATTATTATTTTTTAATATTCTTTATACTGGAATACTGTATGAATCGTGCATACAAAATCTATTTTTGAAGTTATAACTCTTTAGGCGCGTATGGGGTGAGAATTTAGTAATGCAACAAAATGCGTGCGCACCATGCAAGAAGATAACAGGATGAAGATTGGTTAAGTGCATACATATAACAAACATATATTCACTCGTGTAGATAATACAGATTTCTGTTATGATAAGTCGGCAAAACAGTTTTTTTTAAGTTTTGCATTTGCTAGTCTCAGCAATTGTTTTTCAATCATGCCAAAGAAGTATAACTTAAATAAATAAATCACTTAGAATGTCTGTAAACTTTGTAGACACTTTTTTAGAGAATTTTATCATCTACAAAATGATGTCTTTAAAAATTGTCAACAGTTATATTATATCAGTAATACGACTTTAGTATTAAATAATCATTTCCCCATGTTATTTAAATGAGAAACAGGACCCCCCTTTGAACTACAGGGAATTCCTTTGGCGAGGATTTATTTTAGGTCATAAACTAACTTATTTCGTAACATTTTTTTGACACACCCACTTTTTTGTAACTTACTGTAAGGTTGTTTATAAAAAAACATTGTTTACCTAACTATTTATTTACTTCAACAACTGAACAGTTCAGTTAAATTCTCCTTTAAGATCATAGTAGGCCTCTCAGTCACGAGCAACACGGTCACCTTTGTTACGCACCTGAGTAAAGCAATTGCGGAGTTCTTAGAGCGATACAATAACTCAAACAACGGTGGCACAACAACCGGGTCGGGTACCTACTCTCTATACAAATAATAAACATATCAGCGTCATAAATAACGCACCGCCGGAACGCAAATCACAGATCGCCAGCAAATAAATAATCCGGGACGGCATTTCCGTGCGTGTTTGGGCATCTCGTCACAGCTGCAATAAATACGTGCGTTGACAAATTACAACCTGGATTCGTTATCGACTACAACTTCGGGGAGGTTATCCTAGTGTGTCTAACCCAAACCCACAATCCATAAACCCGACATGCATGTTCGTTAAACACCTGCGCTGATCGGTCCAGCAGCAATATCCTCATCCCGTCATGTGTCCACTGTGATATGTTTTAAAATATATGTTTAAGTGATACAGCACAGTTTCTGGCTAAATGTAAAAACAAAGCATAAAAAAAAAACTTCGGGACATACAGTCGCGGTGTTGTCAATGCAAAGCAAGGATGAGTTTAAATGTTATTTTGTAATTGCAGTTTTGTATTGGGTCTCATTTAAGAGGTTACATCTAATCGCCACTTTGGAAAATGAGACGTTTTTAGGATTTTTTTAGAATAATAAAAAAGCAATCAAATGAAATTTGGAGGGCTTATTGTACAGTCGCCTGCAGAACTCGTCTGGCACCCTAAAGGCTAGAATCGATTACAACAGATTCCAAATTTAAAGATAAACATCATCGGTTATCTTTTTCTATCAAGTTTAACATATTTCAATTCTAAAATTCGGAATATCAAATATTAATTGCCACAAAATTTACTTGTTCAATTTTCAATAGATTACATAATAATTTAATTGCACAAATATATATGAGTACTATAAACGAAGAAAAGTTCTTTATCTAGCAAATGAATTTCAAAATATCTGTCTTTGATACATGGAGAAATGATTTAAATATTATAATAATCAAATGGAAGGAGCCTACTAAGTGTGTGATAAACGAAAATGAATACAAACTGCAAGACCAATAATGCAGGCGACTGTACATGTCACAAAAAGTAAAAAATTTTTTTAATGAAATATAAAACAAAATGGTGACTTTAGAAAACAGAACTTCTATTGATCAACATCCAGAACAAAAAAAATCCTTATTTACATGAGTTTTTCTATCAAAGTACACAGGATTATTAAAAAATATCGATTTTTGCAAATTTTGTATCACTTTGAACAAAAAATCATGTTTTTGACGAAAAAAATTACCTTAAAAACCGTAATTGTTAACCAGTCATAAAAATTGTGCGTATTTCGATGTAAATCTATCTAAAAAGTTACAGTTAAAATTTCAAGTCATTCGGATGGAAAATGGCCAAGATACGTTTTCCGCAGTTTTTAAAAACGTAGTTTCGATAAAAATAAAGTTTGAAAACTGTTTTACTACATGAGAACGTCGACTTTTTTTCAAAACTATGTCGGTTTTCGGTTGCTTATTTTGCTTCTGTTTTGGTTTGGGACCGAATAACGATGCCCCTTTACATTACCATATACTAATTATCACTCAATTTTCACCTTTGTTGAATGTAATTCATTTCGTAAAATTTTTCTAACATCCCTAAATTTTCTATTTTATTTTTTGATGTCAGTTTTTAGTATCTATTAAATATCTATAAATACTTATGTAAATATTTAAAAACGTGATAAACAAGCTTAATAAAGTGCGTATCATATATTTGTACAAACCATACGGTATATGACGTTTTAATGTATCATACATAAGTAAACTTACAAATTTATGTACCAACTACTATAATACACATATGTATCAAACTATGTACGTACATATAATTTGTATTTGTATTACATAATTTTTACAAATTAAACATGTGTGTCATTATTACTTTATTGTTTAAATAATTATATCACAAGTAATTAGGTATACAAATGCACTGCATTGTTGATATTTATCTTGAGCGATATTTAACAGTTGCATTTATTAGCAAGGTAAATAACAATTGTATAATATATGCATAGTAACATTTATGTTAATAACAAATCGCAATCGTATGATTAAGGCCAACTTTATTATTACAAATATGTATTTTATAAAACTAATTATCTATATTTATTTAGCCAATGCATAAAGAGAGGAATATTTTCAGAATTCTTAAATAACTCTTAACATTTTCAACTCGATAATTCGTAATGTTTATAAATTGTCAACAAATTTATGTGGTCACCACAAGACTTTTTTATTAATAACTAGCTGGGCCCACGCGGCTTCGCTCGCGTGGACTACGGAATTATTGTTTAGGATTTAAAAAATATATAGTTGAATTAATTACAAACACGATTAGTTATTAATGTAATAAAAACCAAATAACACTTAAATTACCTACCTAACAAAAACGAATCAGAACAAAAAGTATAAATAATTTTTGTTCTATTTATATTTAAAAGTTAATTATTGAAAACAAAATAAACAATTGACAATCAATAGAATACCGGCCTGTTCTTCCCAGTGTGTTGGCATGTTCCCTCGCCGCTCCCCGCGCACGGTCACAATCGCGCGAATAATATGTTCTAATATGTATATTTCGATATTTTCTAAACTATACGACCAAATTGGATGCTGTAAATGGCAAATTATATCTACATTAAGTACTTATGACGATGAAATCATTTATTTTGATAAGGATTAATGTTTTGCAGGTCATAAGTCCATGTAAACAGAACCCAAATATTTTATGTTTTCTTTGTAACATAAAAGCAGTCATTGTGGTTTAAATATAAAAGTTAGACATATCGTGTCGGTGACTTTATTGTAGAACTTTTGATTCTACACAATTCTTTAATACATTATTTTGTTCTATATTGAACGGTTTAGGCAGCGTATTACAAAACAGCGCGCCGACGGCAAAATTTTTTCCGACTTGATTTACTATTATCGTCACTGCTTAGTTGTTATGTTACCTAACGTATGAAAATATAGCCTATAACCTGGCCAGAGAATATACCTATGAATTAAAAAAAAAAACATGTAAATCGGATAAGTGGTTCTCGAGTGATAAGGTAACTAACGGACAGACAGACAGACAGACAGACAGACAGAGAGACGTTGAACTTTATATATATTAAGGATTATACAGAAACAAATGTCTTTAAAATTGTTCGTTAACCCGAAAAAAATGGTTATAACATATGTATGTAGTAATATGTACATTTTAGATAATATTCTTTACATTTCGTATTGTTTCAAAAATAAAAGACGGACAAGTGCGAGTAGGACACGCGCCCTTAAGGTTCCGTACCGTTATAAAAAAAAACATAATTATTGGCAATTATTAGTTACGTAGACAATGGACCCGATTCTCAAGGCGTCTTTGTGTGTAGACGTGTTTACGTAGACGCTAAATGGAAGAAACCGTAAAATTAAGTTTGTCACTTAATAATTCCAACATAGAATTCACGATTCTAAGTCAACGGGAACTACCTACTTTATAGGTTTTGATGATCAGTTTGTCAGTATCAAAATACGCTTTGAAAGGTCGTTATTTTTTGTTGCAATGAATTAGAAACTTGATTTTTTACATAACTATGAGATTATATATAAACCTTAGTATTTAATATTAATTTCAACTTGATATCTCTAGTCGTTCCTGAGAAAAAGAGTCTTGTCGGACAGACCGACAGATAGACGGAAAAAAAGTGATCCTATAAGTGTTCCATTTTTTTTATTTTGAGGTCCAGAACCCAAAATAATTAAAAATTCCAAAATTGACAAGAGTAAATATTCCTTAAAAAACATATATTGTATAACTTATACAGACAAAGGTCATATCGATTCAGGAAAATGTGGGTTTCCGTTTGAATTTTTTTACGATTGCTATAATAATACCTGCATTATTATAAATACATTTCATGTATGTGTAAAAAAGTAATAACATGATGTTGTTTTCTTTATTAATCAATTATTTTCTATATCCTGTTATGTCATCGCCATCCTCATCTTTTCCAGCTATCACATATTCATCGGTTTACATCAGTGATTTTAATTTGTTCTTGACTCATGCATGTTTTTTTTTCAAACTTTAATACACTTTACATTCGTCCTGAGGGGTTAATTCATATTAATAATTCGCAACCAATATAAATTATTAATGTATAATACATGTAGTCACTTTAAGAATATTAATCTATTTTCACAATTCTTTTATTTTTCTTAAATGCAGATGGATAGAAATATTTGTCGAATCTAAGTAATGCTTCTGTCAACATAATATACTTATAAACATAATATGTATAATATCGTATAATAATACTAAAATTTAAAAATATCATCGAACCTTGTAAATCTTGTAATCCTGAAACGACAAAATAATATTTATACAAGTCTTAAGGCTTCCGCGATTGATATAGATCTAGGCTTCTGGGTTTTAGAAGAGCCCTGAAGATGTCCACTGCAATGTGTGACGAAACGTTGGCCGATAACACGACCAAATCCACACGACTAACACCCAGAAGCCAAGATCCAAAATAATATTTAGTTTCAACGACCTATATAGCATTGTGTAGTATTGGTTGAGCATATTCGAAATCAAAATTTTTGGAATTTTCTGCTTGCCAGTTTTTTTTTTGAGCTTGAATTTTGGGTTAGGTTAATTTTTTCCAAAAAAGTGTGCGATACCAAAAAAGTACTGCTCGAACATAGTCGAAATCCAAATTTCTGGAATTTTCTTCTTCTTACCAGTTTTTTTAAATTTCAACTTGAATTTTGGGTTTAGCCAACTTGGAAAAAATCAACCTAAACACTAAACAGAAAATTTCAGAAATTTTGATTTCGACTATGCTCGAACTTTTTTTTCGTAACTATGTAATTAACTGTTTTTGCCTTTGAATTCCCAATTTCACCAATCTATATTACCAGCCTATGCTAACAGCTTGGTACACTTCTGATGAACAGCAAATTCTAGACTTTGATTGCTTTATTTAACTATTAAAAATGTCAGACTTTGGTGAAATTGGGGGCAAGTGTATTATTAAAGTAATTAAGCAACAAAATGGTGTGTTATTTTTTTCAATATTAATATCAAAGTATCTTACGAACATTAATAATTCTATTGACGCAAACTCTTCTATCCGTAAAATACTGTAAAAAACGAAATTAATCATACGTAGATATGCATCCAAGAACTCTTTAGTATTTTACAATATACAATACATACATACGTGCGTATATTACATTCACTGAACAGAATTCCCCTTTATTTATTGTATTGATACTGTACTTATTTTTTTCATTTTCACATAAATGAGTTGTAAATCAAGGTCAGCTTCCGATCTTTCAGCCATTTCATCACATTTACGTATGTAATTGGTATAAATCGTAGTGTTTTATTTGAGATCACATTTAAATTAACTGCTTGTCACTTTTATATATTTCACCTGTCGTGTTTTTAACAGGTTGCTGTTTATGGTTTGTTAAAGTGCCGCGTTTTTAATTGTTTTATGGAATGAATTTCATGAATGATAATGACAGGTTATAGTTTATTTATTTTTTCATGTATGTACTAATCTACTTTTTTTAGTGAGTTGTAGAAATGCCATTTGTATAAATAATTAATTAAGTGAAATAATATGCGGAATGTTATAATTTGAATATTAAAAAGACGAATGAAAATGTTTATCAGTCCAGACCAGTGATTTTAAAGCTTCTCAGTGACGTAGAACATTTTCAATTATTTAAAAAAAATGTAGAACAGCCAAATCAATTACGTTTATATGTGGTGAGAATAATTATTAAAAATAGCAGAACAATATTAAGTACCAGGGGAGGGGGGGGCTTTGCCTTGAACCCCAGGTGCTAAGGGGGCTCTGGAAGGCATGTGTGCGTAAAACGGTCTTCAGGTATTGCTATAGTAAAAAAAATCATAACGCACCACTAGGGGAAAAAAATTTTATTGTAAATAATGTTAAATATTTAAAAAAATGTATTATTCGCAAATTGCATGGGACCTGGTATGTGTGTTTTTTTAATACTTATCTATGATCATATCAACGACTCTAAATCTCTATCATAAACGTTAAAAATTGACTTTATTCTTCAATAAAATAACTGCAAGTATTTCTTATTCTGTAATATTACCTCTTTCTATCTACCAATTAATTACTTAAATTCTATGGTATCAGAATTTTTAGCATTTTTGAGGAAAATTGACACTCCTATAACGTGAATAACAACGAATTTAATTAAAATAAGGATAGTTGAACTTCTATTAATCTATTAAATTATCTTAAAGTGAAAAATTATATATTGTAATTTATTTTCGATAATTATAAGAATGTACTTCTACTCCAGAATTGTTTTTTATAGTATTGACTATCAAGCTTGTTCAATTTGCAAGCAAACATTGAATATAAATTTGCACTATATTTAGCAATAGTGGTATTTCAGTTTTTTATACGTAAAGACAAAATTTATAAACAAGTTTCACAATACCTACTTATTTAATTAGTACTGTTGTTAATAGAACTTGGACTTGATGGAGTTCATGTGTTAAATTTAATGGAGAGTTATAAATAGTATAAAAATTAACATATAACTTCAGGTTAAAAACCAACTTTAAATTTTTATGTCACTTAAACATGTTCTTAAATACTTTCATTTATTTTTTGTACTTAATGTTTTTTATCAATTTTTTGTAGATATATCCAATGCTTTCACAATAACCTGTAGAATATTTTTTGTAATTTTAATTAATTTATCAATAAAGCATTATTATTTATTAATTAGTTGTTTCATAAAAGTTTGCATAAAAAATACCGTCAAAGAAATTTAATGTCTAATGGGCGTATAACAAAAGATAAACTAATATATTATTATATCTACAGCTATTATTATTTGAATATTAAAAAATGTTTCTTTTTCAGACATATACAATATACATATATAAATTATTAAAAACATGTAGACAATATTAAAACGTTGAATTTAATTTAAGAATATCTATATATCTATAACAGAAATACTTAAAAACATAATTTTTAATTAGTGATATATTGACCTTGAATTTTCACACATTGTTTAGCCGTCATCAATCTGTATTTATCCCATTAAGAGAATTGCACAGTCGAAATGAGCACCGCATGCCTGACTATACTAATTTTATAAAATTTACAATAATAATAATAATTGAACGAGAAAGGGGACGTGACGCACGTGGGTTAACTAGAATCACGCTCGCACCGCGTGGACAACAATCAAACCCTGGAGGAAGGCCCTACATAAACACTTATACACACAAACATGTACAAGAACACAATCTATTATATTATTATATACATATATACAGTGTCGTATTATGTATGAGTACAAAAGTAAAAATTTTAATTGACATTTTCGGTGATTTTTAACATTTTTTTAGGGGGAGAGAGGACGGAAAAATAAATCTCGCCCAGGGCGCCAGATTTGCTAAGACCAGCACTGAATACACGGTTTCCTCAGTAGCTTTCGACCAATCAGATTGGGTACCCGTATTTTCACCATCTCGCGCTGAGTTACAAGGTTATATTTGTTATGATTGGGCACATCATTCCCCCTCTCCACATTTGGACACCCTAGATGACGTATTTCCCTCTCTCACGCCGAGTTACTGTGACTACCTTGTCTTTATATACCTTGGTAAACAATATAAGTTATAAACTTAAAATTTTTACTAAACATGTAGTTATACCCCCTAGACAAGGATGTCAAAATTTTAGAAAAACAATATTTAGGGGAAGGAGCATCGAGTTAAAGATAGATAAAAAATATTCTTTTTTTGTACCAAGACATGTGGGATGTCAAAATGTACATCCAAACCATTGGAATTTGTCCGTTTATCTTTTTTTTAACTCAACAATAGCGCTTGCATGGATCTTCAAATCAAGCCCAAAATAATGTTTTTTTTAATTATACCAAAGTAATGTAGCTATAGTATTTAGTAATTCGAATTTATTTTTTCTAACTCGAAAATAGTGCCCTTATTGTAAGTAGAAACCTTCGAAACCCTAATGGCATATACCCTTATAAAGCTTGACAGATTTTTTTAACTTTAATATCAATTTGTTAAGTCTGATATAGAAATTATAAATACCTGATTGTTTCGTGATTTGTTTTGGCTTCTGAATACCTCATATTATTATAGACTATATCACGGATTTACAATCGAAATTGAGGAGTTATGCATTGAAATAATTGTTTGAAACCAATAAAATGTACTTTTATAAAAACGCTCAAGAATATTATAGTGGTTTTTCAAATTAATCAATAAATTACTAAATTATTGTCCTGAGTCCGGTATTATAAACGAGCTAACATTTAGTAGTTTGAAAGCACATTTAAATCAAACCTATCTGACAGTTCCTTCGAAGTTTCATGAAGTGTTTGATAAGTTTCGCACACGCGTGGTAGGTAAACACCAACGGTATTAAAATAGTGGTGATATTATGAAAATTATTTTGTACGGTCAGAGTCGCCGACTGTGTTATAATAAGTTGAAGTATCACTGGTCTAAATTACAAAACAAATCCATAGATACTATCACAGCATTAATACCTCATTTGAAAGTGCTTTCAAGCTAGCAAATTTTGTTAGCTTCTTTATAATATCGGACATTAGTGTTTTTATCAAAAACTTCAAGTTCTATTTCGAGTCGGTAAGATCAAAAGGTTTCAAAATCTTAAGAAAAGAGTTTGATTGATAATTTATTATGTGCAATGGAAAGAGATGGAAACAAATACTAAAGAGTTGGTCTAGTTGAGACAGACTTCAAGTTTTATTTTCAAAACTGATACTCTGCTTTGTAATTGTTATTTTTTTAATAAAAATATTGGCTGACTGAAAATGCTTTTAGTTTTTTCCGATCATAACGAATTTTGTATATTCTTCCAAGGATTTTAAAATAGAAACAATTTTTCTTATTAATTTTCACATAGGCCACCACTGTACAAATAAATATACACCGTTCAATGGTACACGATATTGGCCTAATTCTCAGCATGGAAATCATGAGTAACTATTAATCTTATAGTGAGTCTTTTAAACAATAGGGTCATCGACTTCTCCCCGTTAATTATTTATTGGTTACAACTTACACTATTATTAGATCTAATGAATGGAGATGTTAAAATTTCACGGTGACCTTTAACCCATTGATAGCTTTATGTTTTACTCAAACGAGATATCTACGTTAAGAAATTATAAATGCCAATATTTATAATAGTCTTTAATTTTAGCGTAGATTTTCGTAGTTTTTTTTTGTATATATTTTTTTTATTTTTACTATCTATCCTTAATATATATAAAGCTCAACCTCTCTCTGTCTGTCTGTCCATTAGTGCACTTGTAACTCGAGAACCACTTATCCGATTTACGTGTTTTATTAATTCAAAAAGATGTTCTCTGGCCATTATATTTTTAGAAATTTTATTACCCAAAACAGACGGGTCTAAATTTACAAATATTTATAAAATTACTTCAATAAACATATAAATTTTATTTTGATTGCTGCTCAGAATACTAATATATTTAATCAACTACATTTAGAATTCTTCTTCAATAGTCTTCAGGAATCTGAGAAAATAATTTGTAAGAAAAAAGTCATTACTGATAACTAACACGAATTAACTTGTTTTCTATCTTAACTCACCATATAAGCAATACGTTTACTTTTTGTTGACATATAGTAATTTTAATGATCTTTTTTATGATTTACGATCTAGAGAAACTTTTATTTTGTTTTCATTACATTATATATATTTTAATTAATTAGAAACTAAAACTCATTATTTATATGATATTTTTACAACCTATACATAATATAAAAATATGCATTTCACCTACCTACACAGCATTTCTATTAAATTATTTATAAATAATACGTTGAAATATCAATTATTTACAATTTTGTATCCTAAGTTATTTAGATTGATATCAAAAATATTTTACTGTTTTTATCTTTTTGTATTTTTTTTTCAAAACAAATACAAACAAAACTTGGTGATTTTTTAAAAAGTAAAAATATATTTTAATATAAGAGACATCAAGATTCACTATCCTTTCTTTAAGTACAAAGTATATTGTTTTTTAGGATTGATGGGCTACTATTTTGTAATTCTTATAAACTTATGTTACTAATAAAACAACTACCTCTTTATTAAGTCAATTTAATTTCCCAATTCCGTAAATATAGTTTGGTTTTTTAAATTAAAGCCTTTTATTTTGTATATGTTTTTCTTCAGTAATGAACCCCCAGTGATGGACGCTTGCAATATTACAAAATGATTAGTAATACTACACAAACGTTATAAAATAAAAACAATGTAAAGTATTTACATAATAAAATATACTTTTCTTGATAGTGTGCCGAATCGCGATAATTTTTGTGTCCACTATTTTTAAACAAAATAATTAATTATCATCAAATCGCGCTGTAATACAGTTAAATGTAATAACAATAATCAAATATTAATAATTCAGTATATTTAATTTAAAAATGTTCAACAAAGGGATATTGTTCAAGACTGGTGCCAGTACCCTTCATTGCTCTGGTTATATTAATTACATTTTTTATAAAATAACTTACTCTTCTATAGGATATAGATACACCACTGATACGAATACATATTATGGCAGAAAAATAAATAAAATAATATCTGTTCGTATTTTTTTATTATAGATATTCAGATTAAATGAACCCGCAGACTCCAGTACCAAAAAAATCGTATACATATTTATTTAGCCACATCCGTAACGCTATAGGATTTGCAATCTGACAAATCTAATATTTTTTAATTGAAACACCGTAACAATCTTGATCGACTTTATTTTTTTTGAACTGTTCATAATCTATATTAAACTATAATAAAGACTTCACGTCGCTCCTTTGATCTACAATCAGATTGATATCTATTATTCTGTGACAAGATGATGAATCACTGCTGGTAATTCTGATTATTTCTTCTTTAACAATGTCGGATACAATTAATTGATCGGATGGTATATTTTTAAATTACAACTGCCTGATACTATAATGGTATGTTTTACTCTTCAAGTCGTATGAAAATAACAATAATAAAAACCAATTTAATCGAGCAGTGATAATAATAGTGGGCTATCATCATTTCTGTAAATAAATGTTTTAAATTAAATTAAATAATTGCACGTTCAGTTTTTGTCTACGTAGAATATAATTTAAATTATATAACACGTATTCATTATTGAAATGCTTATCTCCGGTATTAAACGAGCTATGATAGCAAGATTTGCTAACTAGCAAAAAATTTCAAATGAGGTTTCTAACCTATCTGACAGTTCTTCTTAAGTTTCATGAAAACGGTATTAAAACAGTGGCGATATTATGGAAATTATTTTGTACGGCCAGAGTCGCCAATTGTGTTACATTAAGTTGAAGTATCACTGCTCTAAATTCCATAGCTGATCCATAGATATTATCACAGAATTAATACCCATTTGAAAGTTCTTACTAGCTAGTAAAATTGCTAGCGCCTTTATAATACCAAACATTAGTCTAGAGATAGTTAGAACAGGAACCATACCCCTTCTTACTTATTTGCATAGGTATGTAGGTAAATAAAAAAATTATAGGAATATTGTTTTCTCCATATTAAATATTCAAGGAAATAATGTTTAGATTTGATAAGTAGGAGAGACAGAACTTATTTTCTATATTTCTTTGGAATGCCTTTCCAACTGATTTTATTATAAATAGTGGGTGTTGTTACTTATTATCTTTAGAAGCTGCGAAATAATTGGCAATATTGGAAAATGCCATATTTCTTACGATTTTAAGTAACGTTATTTTAGATACTCCAATACGATGAGATTTGTACTACAGGATTTTATCTGATAAATAGATTGTCTGCATTAAAAAATTCTGGTACCGTGCATTACATAAGAATATTATTATACATAATAAATATGTTTTGTTTTTCAATTTGGTTTTATTGAAACAACATTATTGTGTTACATATATGCCCGATTTCTGTTACATAAGTGTTGCCAGTTTGGTACGCATCTGTTAAATAGAAAATTTTGGGTTCTGATTGATCCATTTGGAGATTACCATAGATGTTCAAAATAACAGATTTTGATAAAACTGAGGGTGATAAAATCTACATTTAACATTTTTTTAGTAACCGCATAAATAAAATAAGTAACACGTCTAAATGATCTCTTATACAAGAATACAATTTAGTATAAAAAAAAACATATTTGAATTATCTACTTCTTAAATTTTTAAGTTTTTTAAGTTATAAAAATTAGAGTTCCTTACTTCAAAATGGCTTCAATACAAACAAAATATTATTATTTATGACTCCTATATTCTTTGGAATACTCTCGTTTTCTAATTCTAAGAAATATGTGTATGCTTTTGGAATAATAACATTTATTTCTATCTTATGTTAATGAAACGTCTATCGCCTTACCTACATCAACAACACGATGTAAGTTTATGAAACTAATTTTACAACATCCGGTATATCAATGTTTTGTAAATATCTATATATAGAAATCGTCACAGATGTAAAGAGAGTAAATATGAAAAAAAAATTTTATCATTCTACGAGTAGGAGGTTGTGCTATGCATAAGTAATAAGTAAATAGCCGTTAGATATTTAAATTTAGTTTTAAAAAAGATTTAATACTTGCAATAAAAATAAACAAAATAGAAAGATTAATTGTAACCGAAAAAATGTCACTAACACCCGGTTTCAATAACAATAGTTATCTACTACCTACTACTAGAAGAGTCCTTAACTATATTTATTTTAAAAATATATTTTTTTATTTGTTTTCAAAAGCCGATTAAAAGCCAAAATCTAAAATTCTCAAACATTTTAGTGGCAGACACACTAAAAAAATTCTGTAAAATTTTGTTGATAAATTTTCTCCGTATCTTCTTAAGTAGCAACAGGCAACTTGATATTCGACAAAATTTACATTTTTTACTACTAAAATAAAATTAGTTGACTCCAATCTTAGTGAATAATTATTTTTTAATAAGTTCAAAAGTGGGACAGTTGTTAAGTAAAGTAAGTATGGCATTGAATATCACTTGATATTTTAAATAAGAACCCCTAATCATAGACCATTGTCTCTATTTATAAATATACACGATTTGACGAGTTGATTTGTTTGGCCGTCATAAAAACTGCTTCAAGAATGTATGATAAATATGTGGCTAATTTTGAAGTATATGATATTACTTACAAAAAAAACTATCTAGTGCTAATAAGCAATATGTCTATTTGATTGCGGGGTTCGATGATTTGGCGATACTGTTGATGAAATTACATTATAATTTTTATTATATTGCTAATGTTTAAATTTATTTTATTCGATTTTCCTTAACAGCTGCTTAAAAGAAAAAAAATTAAGAACATTTACACGATGAAGCAATTACCATTTTTGGTTTTAGTAGGGATGTACTGGAACTAACATTGCCAATGACGGTCAAAATTGGAATGAAAAATTCGTCCGGAAACGGAAATTTAAAAATACAAATTTTTCTAAAAATTGAGTCGTCAATTTGGGCAATTTTATATGGAAATTAGTTATAGGTATTATCTACGATTCAATCGACCTTAATTTTTGTGTCGTTGTACCTTCCATAAAAAAAATCACACGTAAAAAATAATAAATTGACACTATTAACTGAATCGTTCAAGATGGATAATGTAAACTAACTTAAGACTAACAAAAATATAAATTATGTGTAATTTTTACTGTTTTCTGCCAAGATTTACCGAATTTCATTCAATTTTCATAAATTATATCTGCATAGATATCAATGGTCACGTTCAAGACTGACCAAAAACAGTGAACAACAGCTTCGATTGGTTAATTCATGGAATTTCTGATGGAATGTACCAGAAATTTAAAGAATGTCATTTTTAAGCGTGTAAGGAAGTGAGAAAGAAGTAACCAGAAAGAGATAGAAACTAGTGACCAGGCTAGCCAAAGAACTTTTATGTTCACTTCATGTTGAGCGTTTCTATCAGAACACTAGTTTCTATCTCTTTATGGTTACTTCTGTCTCACTTCCTTACACGTTTAAAAAATGACTTTCTTTAAATTTCTGATACAATCCACCAAAAATTCCATAAATCAACCAATCAAAGATACGTGCTCACTGTTTTTGGTCAGTCGTGAACGTGAACAATATACAGCAATCCCTCCGCATTTACGCGATGTTTTATGGAACCAATTTACCACGTAAATGAAAAGATTAATGTATTTATACTTCTTGTTTGATAAAATTATTTACATTCATATGTACATCATATGTTAGCAAATGTTCTTCATTTACTGAAATGGAAAATTTCAGTTAAAATTGCAGCCGCGGTATTACAGCGTGACCAAAATAGATACGGGTACATCCTTATGAAGAAGAAATAAATAAACATAATAGATCTATAAAAAAGTTAACCACTATATAATATAATTATAGAACATTTTTTTTATCTATTTGACTCAAATAGTTTTGTATTTTTTAGTTATTAATCTTAATAAAATATATTAAGAAAGATTTTCCTTGTAAATAATGGATAAATATATGTAAAACCTATCTATAGAATGAAACGCGATATTTTTTTCCGTTTTCACAGGTTTCCGTCTTACAAAGGGTATTACAGTAAAAAAACCCTACCAAAATGGAACGCAATTGTTTCAGCATTTATTTTCCGTTTGTCCAAGTTTCCGATATATAGGGGTCAGGTTTAGGCGCAGGTTTTACTGTAATTATTTTTCTCGTTAATACTAAATAAGTCAATATAATATTTTAAATGATTAATAAAACATATTAAATTATGAATTTCGCATTCAAGATAAAATTGGTTCAAACAAAGGCGTCAATATCTTAAACGATTGTATCACCAATTCAGAACTCTCCAATACACTAAAGCCGGTCACGGGGGCACGCAGTCTACACACACACACATACCTACATACATACACAACAAACAAATATTCGCTGGCCCACCGTTCGCTCGTTCCGGAGGTTAATAACATACCGCGCGTATATCTTCAATGAGCAGCGGATTCTCTCGCTGTTTGCTCATATGGGTCACTCCCATTAGCCGCTGCTGTTGTGCGAAAGCAGATATACCTATACCCATCCACACTAGGTAAATAGCGTATTGATAGTGTGATTATTTTATAATACCAACTTGCCGTTTGTTGTTGTTTTTTTTACCTACTTAAATTTGATGTTTTTATTTTTAAATATTATTTTTGCTTCCTCGCAATATCGAAGATACGAGAAGCTATGTGATCGTTTCAGATTGAGACAAAAAAAAAGTTCTCCAATTTCAAAATTTTAAATTTATTTATCCGTTTCACGTCAAGACAAACACTTTTCGTTCCGTGTCTGTCTGTCTGTCCGTGTGTCCGTGTGTCCGTCCGTCCGTCTGTCCCCTGAATCCTTGTCACACGCATAACTCATGAACCACTGAACCGATATTATTTAAACTTGGTCGGATGGTTGGGTTTGGTTTGAGGACGGTCCCATTTCAAAATCATCAAAATCGTGTGTAAGGGGGAGGGGTGACACCCCAAAATATTTATTTTTTCAAGATATCTCAAGAACGACACATGTTACGAGAAAATTTTATAGAATATTTTTTGTAGAGAATTAAATTTCCTATAATATGGGTCTACTACGTTTGTTGTAAAATATTCCCTTACAAAGATTTATCTAAATTAATTTTAAAAATTCGTGTTTTGTTTTTCTAAATTGATATTTGATTGGATATATTAAGTGTCATTTTGACATTTTAAATGTCACTTTGGCGTTTTAAATGTCACTTTGACGTTTTAAATGTCATTTTGACATTTACATAAATTTAGATTTAGATTGAAATTGTCAAAAAATTAAAAATATATGAAAAAATATTCAGGTGCGTTTTAAGAAAAAATTCGAACTAAGATTTTTTAGTAAAATTTGTATAAAAATTAAATGGTTAACCAATACCAGGCAATTTATCTGAACACTATCGGTTTTAGTGAATTTAGCACGAGGAAGCACTGTGCATTTACTTGGCAGATGTTTTATTATTATACGTTTAATAGTAGGTATGATAAATGTATGTTTTTAGCAATGACAATATCTATAAAAACCCAGATACATATTTTAAATTTAAACTGCTCTTTGAAAATTAAATTTGACACCATTCCTTATTTCTTTACCTACATCTTTACCACAAAATTGTTCTTTTGTTTAATTTATGTGAATGTAATTTTATTATACATTAAATTACATAATTATTGTGTTGATTTTTATATATTAATATCAGAAAATACGGTATTTTTTCTGAATAAGTTCTTAGTCGATATACCTATGTAATATAATTTGTTGATTTGATAACATTAATAGTTATTTTTTTTTTTTTTTAGAAAATTAACACTTACATATATTACTACTACCATTTATTTTACTTTCCGTTATTAGAAAACATCAATTGTAAATAAATTCTCTTTCATACGGACCTGCCTTAATTCAATTATCAAATAACTTAAACCAATTATAGAATCTTAAACATTCTAACGGTGGAATTCTCATCAAAATCGGTTCAGTAGTTTTTGTGTCAAGTGAAAACAAACTAATAAACAAAATTTCTAAAAAATATTAAATTGGATTCTTACTTTTCAAAAATTAAAATAAATTACGCAGAATTAAATGTTCTATAAAAGTATTTATTGCAACGAAACTGTAACTTACAAGGGTGAGACAGTACAGGTGATTAAAGTCAAATTTTTCATGAATTTCTTGTTTTTTCATTGTTATTTCATAAATGGCTGAAAATACAGAAAAAGTTTAAATAAAAAAGTTGTAGCAAATTCAATTTTCTTCAAAAAAGATCCTGAGCATCAAATCTCTATTATTGATATTTTTCAAGATAATAAGCTTTTTGTTTTTTTATGATTTACGATTTTCATGAATTCGCGACTCTAATTATTAAAAACAATTTTTTTTTTAAAGTTATTATCTACTTTTTCAAAGTCAAGAAGAAAAGAAGAGGTAAATAACCTCAAATAGATGTTCTTTATGTTCATGAAAATCGTAAATCATAAAAAACAAAAAGCTTATTATCTTGAAAAATATCAATAATAGAGATTTGATGCTCAGGATCTTTTTTGAAGAAAATTGAATTTGCTACAACTTTTTTATTTAAACTTTTTCTGTATTTTCAGCCATTTATGAAATAACAATGAAAAAACAAGAAATTAATGAAAAATTTGTCTTTAATCACCTGTACTGTCTCACTCTTGTAAGTTACAGTTTCGTTGCAATAAATACTTTTATAGAACATTTAATTCTGCGTAATTTGGTTTTTCAAACGTTCAAATAGGATAAAATGCCTCTGAGCTATAAAAAGTAAAAAAAAAAAAGTTCAAGTTTACGTGTATTTTCAATGGGAAATCTTTAAACGCTGAAAGCGAGTACTTAATATTAATATTAAGGGCTCAAATTTTCAGGGAATTTTTTTTGAGGTATTTCCAAGAAAATTTTGAGGTGGGAGTGAAAAAAAAAATAGTCGCAAAAAAAAGCACCCTAATACATATATACAGGCTCTGATGTATTTTAGTTTTGATTTATATTATTCGTGTAGTTCGGTGCTTGTAGTCGATGTTGATACCAAAATAAGTATTTTAAAAATTTGCTGACGAGATATAGTTGCCGTTAGCGTCAAGTTCGAACAGAAATAACATTGAATGTATGTATATCGTTAGATCAACACGAGACAATAAAATGTTAACACGAATGCAATTAAATATAAATACGCAAGTTGTATCTACATACATACATAAGAGATACTGAAATAGTCAAACATCGGTTACTTTAGATTTTTTTATTTAAATAACTCTACTATTTAGAATTAAATGAATAAACATTTAAAAATTAAATATGTAGGTACTTTCTAAAAATGTTTATAATAAAAATGAAATTTTTCGCTTTTTAATTTTCTTGATTTCATTAATTTCATTTTTTATAAAAATCTTCGCAATTAATTATTTATATATTATTAATTATTATTATTATATAAATCAAAATAATAATTAAAAAATATGTTACATCTATAGGCTGATAGTCATTTATTTGTTTCTTCCTCCCTTAAGAAAACATAAGAATTCGTACGAGAAACAGACCTTTTAAAAACTGACGAGACTAATATAAACCTAGTTTCGTCTCGTCTACAAACAAACAAACAAACAAATATGTGTATAGTTCAAAACCCTTAAAATTAATTTTGTAAGTCGGAAAAACTGCATCTCTGTCCGTATTTTTACAAATAAAAATCACAAAATGTTATAAAAAATTCAAATATTTCATGATAGTATTTTTAACTTCTATTTTAATATTATCGATCAAACAATAATTTAACATTCGTGTCCAAAATAGTACCTATTTTTATACACACACATTGACTTTGACTTGTAAATTTCTGTTATATTTATAAATATAATCGATTTCAATAAGTTTATTTCGCCCTACATCCTGTATATTTTCAACACACATAAAATACAACTAATTCATGACTCCGAACATACCTTGCAACAATTAACGTCCTACTAATGACTAAAAAGCAGATACCTTGTGGGATGTAACATGTTTAAACATGTATGTCAATCTATAATTACGTTACTAGTTAACATAAAAATGGACATAGATTATAAGGGCATAAACAATAATCAACGAAAAAACGTTTTAATGGATTAATTTAGTTCCGAAAGGATTTAAATTTTTTTATTTTTTGATTGTCTACTGATTTATAAATTATGACAGATCGACAAATAAGATTTACATAATCTACTAAATAAATGTAGATACGAGAGAGTCTTCTATTGCAATCTACCTAAAAATTATATCCAATATTAACCCTGGGTTGCATAAAGCAAAATTAACCACGATTAGTTAATCAGTTGTTTTCCATGATTAATGTTAATTCTAAACTTATTTTCGATTTTTAAATGAACAATTCACTAAATATGATCATTTTTTATCTTTTAAAATTTATCATAACTGTGATTGTTTATTAGAATTAACGTAATAATGGTTTTAAAATAACTGATTAACTAATCGTGATTAATTTTGCTTTATGCAACCCGAGGTAAGTATAAAAAATCATTAATGTTCGGTATTATATTGCAAGCTTGCAAGTACTTTCAAATGGGGTATCAAACATATCTGATAGTTCCCTTGAAGTTTCATGAAGTGTTTGACAAGTTTCGCGCACGCGTGGTAAATAAACACCAACGGTATTAAAACAGTGGTGATATGAAAATTATGTTGTACTGTGTTGTAATAAGTTGAAGTATCACTACTCTAAATTCCAAAACAAATCCATAGATACTATTACAGAATTAATACCCCATTTGAAAGTGCTTGCAAGCTTGCAAATGTTATCTCCGGACATAAGTAAATTAAAATATAAAGCATGACGTTAGAAAAAAAACGAGGGAGAAAAACTAATGGGCGTACCCTAATTAGTAACCATCTTACACCTTATATAATTTCGATACTTATAGGTTAATAAATATAAATAAAAATACATATTTACCACTATATTTCTTACAGCTACCTTTCACCCACCTGCAAAAAAAAAAAAAAAATTAATTATTGTTATATTATTTCAAAATATGCATAGCACTGTCCAGTATATAATGATATTTCTTCCATGAAAAATCAGACCACAAAATATTTATGAGATGTCACCAGATCGTTTGATAGTTTAATTAAGTTGTCTATGTGTTATAGTACGGTAATTTCAATACAATTATGTATGTAAGTAATCCATAGATAAACCTCTTACAAAAAACAGCATGTAGTAAAGAGATTGTAAATATATAGAACATAAGATGTATATTCATTTCATTATAAAAAATTAATAATATGTTTCGATAAATGACGTAACATCTATTTAGAGATTATTTTAATTACAAAACCAATAACCACCATGCCGAATAAAGAAGTCTGAAACAAAATTCAATCAACAGCAAAAACTAAATCAAGAATTCTTCTGTTGCCAGTAAAAAATTTCATTGTTTCTTGATATATAAGCACATCAAATATAATTACATCAATAATTAATAAGGTTTATAAAAAAAAACCTACACGTATAGAATATAATAGGTTCGACGATTGTTATAAATTCAATATGGCACAATGAACTTGTGTTTCTTTATTACACAACTTGCTATTCACCAAGGTTGTGATTAGAGGGTGTTCTTTGAATGAACTTTAGTATTTCTGTTATGAGATAAATCACGAATCAATATAACACGTGTATTTTAAACAATAGCGGATTCAGAGCTGGTTCTACAAAAGACCGGATGTATGCTACTTAAATGCCTGGTGCTGTAAAGAAATTCTTCGCAAGCAAAATCAAATTAAAAATTTTTGTAGAAGTATCAAACGTAATGCTGTGTTTAGACCAAAAAGACAAAACAGCAACACGGAGTTTTTAAAACTCTTCGATACAAATAAAAACGCTAAAATATTACATTTATAAGAATGTTTAAGTTAAGTTTTTCTTCAATTCTTAAAGTAGACATATGTATTGAAAATTCATAATAAGTGTTTGGGAATTACCCCTCTTTTAACTTTGATAACTAGCTTCAATCTTCTTTCAAAGTTATTGCAAGCGACACGCACTGTTTCTATTGGCATTTTGTCCCAGATTTTGAGAATAATATTTTTAAATTGCTGCAAATTTGAGAATTTGTAATCTGGGAATTTAGACAACATATACGTATGACCATACAAAATAATCGGGAGAGCTTGGCGGCCATTCATTCTTCAACAAAAAGCAACCAAGTTATCCTAACACCATGTTGATGCAGGAGTAGAGTTAAAGCAAAACAATTTAAAAATTGCTCCAAATCCCTATATATTAAAATATATATCTTTAAAACCTATAGCAACAAAAAACTATCAGTCCTTGTACAACAGCTAGACAGATTTACTATACATATTATAACTTTTAAGATATATAACAGGAAATTTATTTTAGATTTTTATAGCCATTAAATTCTGCGTCGTTAAGATTTATTTTTACTGAATCAAACGTTTATGCCTAGTAAAAAAATTCAAGGACTTGCTAAAAATAATTACGTCATGTATTAAAAAGTTTTACATGCTTAAACAAACGTTGAGTTCATCTATATTATATTTATTGTGTCAATCATTAATATACGTCTTCAAGGATTAAATGCTATTAATAAAAACAATCTAAAATGATTTGTTCAATTTTTTTGAACTTATATTTAATAGATTAAGTTATTTAATGCAATTTACTATAAATAAATTTTAATTTACCTATATAGTAGTCTGAAAAGTGACGAGAAATTAGACGCTGGTACATGAAAGTTCACGTTTTATTTATATTAATTACCGAAAAAGGCATTCATTCAATTAATAAAAAATCTAGAAGAGACATCATAGTAATAAATCGACTACAACTAAATTGCGCATATATATACTTCACACTATTTCTACAAAATCAAAACATTGAATAATCCTT
Source organism: Sialis fuliginosa (assembly GCA_961205875.1). Taxonomy (NCBI): domain Eukaryota; kingdom Metazoa; phylum Arthropoda; class Insecta; order Megaloptera; family Sialidae; genus Sialis; species Sialis fuliginosa. The sequence goes on from OY540810.1 coordinate 36,195,325, forward strand.
TTTGTAACTGAAACAACCGCACCATACGTCCCAAATTCAATAAGGAAAGAACAAAATTTTGAGAGAATATCAAAGAAAAATCTATCCAATTAACAAAAGAATTATTAGAAAACAAAGCATTCTATACCCACATAATCACATTCTAAAGAAACACCAAAATAAAAATAAAAGTTCGTTTTCTCCTGCTATGATTGGCCCATCAGCAACTTCCCATTCCATCTTGAGTCTCTGTGCTCCCTAACACACACAATGCACAAACACAATTACAACACAATCTCCAAAAAAAAACAACCACGAAGGAGCTGTCTAAAAAGGCTAATGTCCGGTGTTATAAAGGAGCTCGCAAAATTTGCTAGCTTGCAAGCACTCTCAAATGGGGTATTAATTCTGTACTAGTATCTATGGATTAGCTATGGAATTTAGAGCAGTAATAGATACTTCAACTAATTGTAACACAGTTACACGACTTTGACCATACAAAATAATTTTCATATCACCACTGTTTTAATACTGTTAGTGTTTATTTTCAACGTGTGCGCAAAACTTGTCAAAGTCTTCAACAAACCCAAAGAGAACTGTCATATAAGTTTGATATCTCATTTGAGAGTGATTGCAAGCTAGCAAATTTGCGAGCTCCTTTATAATGCCGGACATAAGCCAGCAGACAAGAATATATGAAGAAAAAGAAGAATTAATATTAAACTTTTTTACACACATTTAAAACACCAATTTTCTCTTTTGTTTATTTTCTGAAATTAGCACTTGGTTCAAATATATGTATATATATTTAATTAACCGGAAAACATTATATTACTGATATACCTACCAACGTTTATTATAACGAGAGATAATTATTATTTTTATTTTCAGTAAGACAATTTATATTATTAGCAGCTAGCAAGTTCTATGTTGTTTTGCCATATATAAAACAACAATAATAGGAACAAAAAATGACATAAATCAATCATTTATTTCCTGATATAGCACGGTCTGTATCGGGAGAAGCTAGTTTTTCTTGTTTGCGTTTATATTCATTGTCCACTGCATTAGAATTATACGAATTGATAAAGAAAAAAAACTAACGCGATGAGACAGACAACTGCTGGGGCAGTTCATTCATGGGGGCAAAGACAATCTCTACCATGACCTCCATATCCTACCACGAACCCGCAGGCCAGGATTTTCAGCGGACCTCTATCCGTTATGAAATTAAGATTTTTTTGTCAATTACCAAAAAAAAGTTTGATGACTCATCGCGCTGAACCTCGAGCCTCTTCATCTCCCCCCCCCCCTCCTTGTGGGGGCCTTAATCTCTACATATATAAATGCGTAACATATGTAATGTATATACCTCGAAAACCCTCTAAATATATATTTAAAGGGTTTTCGGGTCTATATACTTCGTTTTATAGGCAATATAAATATAAATTCCGTAACAAGTCAATTAATTTTGATTGAACTTTCACTGTTAGAAAGCTTAAACCCCAAAATGAATTTAGTTTAAATATCATCTCCCTATTTATATACTTAATGAGGTTAAGCCATAGACATGGAGCATGGACCGCGCATTCTGTATTAATATAATGGTGTAACATTTTTTCAAAAAAGTGAGAGATGCGGTGGCGTCTTTTTCTATGAAAAATGTAATAGTTACTCCTGTTAAAATAAGGGCAAGTATATCCCAAATCATTTTCCATATCTTTCCTTTGACACAACTTTGTTTTCGAGTCAGATGCGCGGTCCATGCTCTATGTCTATCGGTTAAGCAGTGATTAAATATATATAAACAATAATGAACATACTCCGATTTCAAAATATACGCCGGTGAAACCGCGAGTAAATGCTTTTATTTTATTGTTGATAAACCAAAAAGATTATTTTCATTTCGTCAACATAAAATATACTATCTAATCAAATAGGTACTTCAATAAAAAAAGTAGAAATTTTAAATAAGTTAGTTTATGGATAGTTAATATTAAATTTTATCCAAATTCCTTATTAATGTTTTTGTAATTTTTTTTTTTTTTTTTGTAATAACATGATCCCACGATAGTTTTTTATCAAACGCCACTGCAAACAATACAGTGGTAGTTATCATTCACTAACTGTTGTAGAGTCATTTGTTTGGTCCTCTATATGGCTACTAGTTCTCTATTCGTGATCACTTCATATAGCATTACAAGTACCTAGATCCAAATTTATTATATTTCTTGTAAAATACCAACGATATATAATATATATATGCAGATGTTTCTCTTTAAAATTAAAAAAAATCATAGATAAAAAGTCAGTACCTTATTAGTGTCTTAACAACACTATTAATATCAATTATCTAAATAAATTATAAATCTATATGCCAATTTCGAAGCCAATTAACTGATTACTGTAATTGCATCTATTAATTAGGGACCATTTAGGTACCTACATTATTATTTACCTCTATAGAAGTACTTCATCTAATACATAACTTAATAACTAACATAATAGCAAAACATCTCCTACATACCAGTGGTTCTTAAACTAGAGTCCACTGAACTTTTGCCGGGGGTCTGTGAAACATGTTTGGCATATAAATTAAAGTACTTGTACATTTATATTTAACAGTGACTAATAAGTATCTAACGACGTTCTTTGTTTTTCTATCCATGGGGGTCCTTGAAAAATAATTGTTCAAAAGAGGGTCCCTAGACTATATAAGTTTAAGAACCACTGTGCCAACGCACAACAAATAACAGATATCAAACTAAATATCCAAACGTATTAACATTGTATTCAAATTAACATAAATATTTGCTGAGAAGGATTTACACATGATACGGCGCCAAGTCACATGGTTCGCAGTGGCAGTGATAATGTATGTACACGAGGACACTTGCATGATAATTACTAATTAATTAACATATAACAAGTACCACTGACGTACCTGCACAACAGGGAGGTGTTAAAGTGAAGCGTTTATTGCTTATAAGGACGAATTGACAGTAAATTTATGGCGTAATAGTGCTAAAGTTGGCGTGATTTATTGATACACTATGCCAATGTATCAGTATTTTACTATTACTGCGTTTACTATTTGGCTTCCTCGCAATATCGAAGATACGAGAAACTTTGTGATCATTTTAAAATGAGACAAAAAAAATGTTCTCTGATTTCAAAATTTTAAATGATCTTTCCGTTTCAGGTCGAGACAAACACTTTTTGTTGCGTGTCTGTCTGTCTGCCTGTGTGTGTGTGTCTGTCGAGAGAATCCTTGTTACAGGCATAATATAACTCATGAACCACTGAACCGATATTAATGAAACTTGATTGGATGGTTGGGTCTGACTTGAGGACGGTCCTATTTCAAAATCATCAAAATCGTGTGTGATGGGGAGGGTGTGAGAACGACACATGATGTGAAAATTTTACGTTTTAAATGTCATTATGACGTTTGCATTAGTTTAGATTTAGATTAGAATTGTCACAAAATTAAAAATATACGAAAAAATAATCAGGTGCGTTTTAAGAAAAATTTCTAACTAACATTTTTAGTAAAATTGTATAAAAATTAAATGATTAACCAATGCCAGGCAATTTATCTTAACACGGTGAATTTAACACGAAGAAACACTGTGCATTTACTTGGCAGATGTATTTTCATATTCAGTACGAAAAGAAAATAAATTTTCTGTATCAAACAAAATGCATATTTCACAAACCACACACTTAATATGTTGCCTAATGCCGTGTTAAGACCGAAAAAACAAAACAGCAACATCGTGTCTTTTTGACAAAAGTGCAATAAACCCTATGCATTTTTAAATACGAAGTGTTTTCAAACACCGTGTTGTTATTTTGTTTTCTTTGGTCTAAACATGGCAGAATAGTTAGAGGATAGTTAACAAGATGTAATAATAATTAAGTTTTTTAATGAGATGTCAATCCGTCATTTTTTTTACACAACATTTAATAATCATAAGTTATTGTTAACATTTTAATCATCCTCAATTATATATGTAACCATATAAGTAAATCATTAAGACGTTATTATTATGATTGAAAAAATAAAATGTCGGTCTAATTATGAATATGTACATAGGATATTCTTATCGATATATTCATTATCACGAGATAAATAAAGATCTACAAATGATCAGTACCTAAATAATTGAAGTTACTTCATAATGTACTATATGTAGGTATGATACATAATATACAAATATATTTATTTATTAATAACAATAGAAATGATTATTATTATTATACAATATCATTTATATTCACATTTGTATCTAAAATAAATACGTGATCAATTACTATTAACCCTTATCCTGTAACAAAAAAAATTACACATTCTGTCTTTTGGGTAAATTTTGCCCAACACAATTTTATTTTTTTTATTTACAGTTTTTACAAGTTATTTCAGTAAATGAATGCGTTTTGCATATAAATAAATTACACGAAGTACATTTTGTAGCATATTTAGTGCTATTAGATAAGTTTGGGCACACGTGACAACGTGCTCTCTTTAAATTTTGTTTATATTGAGGCTGTATAATGTGTACAACCTCTTTGGCCTTTGAGCTATGTGGCTGGGATGTTCGCTGTTGGATTTCATCATGAACTAGATCTAGCCCCAATTGCTCTAGATAAAGTCTACGCCGGAAATGTTTTTTCTTATTCCATTCTGGATTTATTAAAGTCCAAATCACGTAGGCATTATAGGCAGAAATGTCAAGTATATTGCTGAAAAGAGCCATAGGCCATCTATTGGTCTTTCGCTTACAACTATAAGTTCCAACCAATTGGTCCAAAGTATCCACTCCGGCCTTGGTCGCATTGTAAAATTCAATGATTTCAGGCTTTTTCAGGGGGCTTTCTCCAATTTTGGTGTCGTGGTGTAATGTACTTAGAAGATAGACACAGCGATTTTTTTTGGCACATATGCAACTAATCAACACAATAATGAATAAAAATTCGCGCACTTTTACAATAATGGACCAAATCAAAAAAAAAAGTGGAAGCAATTGTAGATATGACCACTAACTTCAATACTTTTTACTAATTGCTTCTTTTTTTTGGGGGGGGGGGGTCGAATATTTTTTCTGGTGATAATAAAAACAATGAAACAAAAAGTAACGGTCAATTCTTTTTGTAACGACAATTAAAAAATTGCATTGGGCAAAAAATGCCCAAAATACAGAATTCGTTTCTTTTCCTCTAAAACCTTCCCTGAAGGACCCCAGAACTAATTTTTCTGCATATTGCTTATTTTGGTCAAAAAAGTAATTGTTAAGAAGTTTCAGATACATACAATAAGATTTGCGCGAGTTTTTTAGATGCCAACATGTATTTTGGGCAATAATTGCCCAAAATACAGGATAAGGGTTAAGTCATATACATAAGTACATATGTATAATGAAAACTGCAAGCATAGATAATCACATATTAACTAGTTAATTTCAAGAAATGAATACTATCATTACTTTAATATTAACTTAAATCATTTGAATTAGTTCACAACAATAATATAATATAATATAATAATATACATTTATTTCTTTATAATTCAAGCCGTTCATAACATAAATAAATTAATCAAACGAACTAATATACATTACATGATTTATTTTCGCGGAAGCTCACGAAATATTGGTCGAAACGTCAAATGATATAAAAGTGCGACGCGCGATAAAATCCAAAAATCATAAATTTAAGCATGTGTACATTTTTTTTAACTTAAATTCTCCTTACAATTAATGAAGAAGACTGAAAATTGAACTGATAAAATAAAAAACTAAATGACAAAAAATTTATATAAAAATAATATTTACGATTAAAATGAGTTAGTCATTTTAACTTAACAAAGGCTCATAAAGGAGATCACAAATTAACTAATCGTTCACTTAATCAGCACAGTTTCATTGACAATTATTTATGCATGTAGTAATAATAAATTAAACTATTTATAAACTATAAAAAATTACAGACATATCAGCTATTACCTCATCAAACGACGCGGACGTGCAGATAAACATATAAACTTTAAGTTACTGTAAAGTAAAAACAAAACATCACATTTAAGTTAGAAATATGAAGTTTATTCTTAAACATAATATGTTGCGCGTATCTGATAAGATAATATGTATTAACAGATAATAAATCTTATCAAAGTCGTCATAATGTACTTGAATAATTTTATTATTCGTAAAGTAAATATATGAATTGTTATTATTTTATGAATTCATGCAGAGTCGTCATAAAAGAAAGTGATAGAGCCAGTAGGTTTCTGGCGCCCGGGGCAGATGGCAAATTTTCCGCCCCCTTCCCTTGCACTATATGCTAAATATGAAAATTGAAAACATTTTTTTTCGAACTTGCCGCTGGCAATCCACAATTTTGCACCTTTTTAGTAATTTTGATGACCTTTTTTTTTTGGTTGCTACCTCAAATTTGCCGCCCGGGGCAAATGCCCCCTTTGCCCACCCCTCGGTACGCTACTGGATAGAGCGTGCGTTGGGTTATTGGTTAAACATGAGTGTAAAAAAGATAGACTATTAGTTGGGTTATATCTCTATCTTCACTTATATAAACTAAATTTTTCACATACGGTAATACGGAATGTGCAGTCCATGTCTCTGTCTATATGGTTACATTTTTGTTTTCATTTATTCTGAAAGTATACTGAGATACATAAAATAAGTTGCACAAAAAGATATCAATTAATAAAACAGAACTTTGTTTATTTGCCTAAGCAACTTATAAAAGATAACGATTTCTGGTGTAATGGCTGTGGTTTTTATTGTAATTAAAAATATCGGGATTTTTTCAATTGATATTCCACCATCATATATTGTATGTAAAAATCAGTAAATATAATTTACAATGTATGTGTAATGGTTCCCGCAGACTTGTAAATGCCCCACATACTCCCCCCCCCCCAAAAAAAAAAACAAATAAATAAAAATTTTATTTAATAATCTAGGTACGCATATCAAATCGTAAATAATAAGTATTTTTATATTTATGTGTTCCTGTTACTAGTGTTAATTAGAGGTTATATTAAAAACTAAAGGGTAAATGTAATGTTTTTTAAACAAGTTTCATAGCAAATTAAAGTTTTAATTTGCATTTATAATTAATAAATACAGGGTGGCGCAACGAAAACGAAACGGTCTCGTTTTTGGTCAGTTAAAATAAGATTTTGTAAAAACGCTCGAACATGTCGATTTTGCTTTCAAGGGGGACATCTTTTGCAATAAAATTTTTGCAAGAATCTTTTCAACCCTCTACGCTATGAGCACAACCCTTAAAATTTTAAATAGCATGATAGGGCAAGTGATACCTCATTTGAAATATTTTTTCATTCTTAACAAGGTGCTTTTTGTTTTTTTCAAATCTGTTTAATTTTAGTCAATTTATTTACATTTTTAATTCCATGAGTGCATTTATTTTCTGATCAACAAAACAAACATTCAGAACTAAAATTCAAAACAAAGTAAGCTTATTTTCTTATCAGATAATTCACAAAAATTTACTAACATACAAAACTTTAATTAATTCAATAAATGTTCAAATTAAGCTCCGCTAGCTTTCATACAAAAATACAAGTTATGCTCAAAACTATTTCTCACTTGTTGAAACGTTTGTGGAGTAAGTTGGCGACATTCCACAATAATAAGCCTACTTTGTTTTGAATTTTAGTTGTAAATTGTTGTTTTGTTGATCAGAAAATAAATGCATTCATTGAACTACAAATGTAAATAAATTGACTAACATTCAACAGATTTGAAAAAAACAACAAGCACCTTGTTTAGCATTAAAAAACCTTTCAAATGAGGTATCACTTGCCCTACCATGCTATTAAAAATTTTAAGGGTTGTGCTCATAACGCAAAGGGTTGAAAAGATTCTTGCAAAAATTTTATTGCAAAAGCTGTCCCCCTTGAAAGCAAAATCGACGTGTTTGAGCGTTTTTTTAAAATCTTATTTTAACTGACCAAAAACGCGACCGTTTCGTTTTCGTTGCGCCACCCTGTATATTTCTAAAAATAATATAGGTATACATATAAAATGGTTTTTAAAAGTAATGTTAGTTGAATAAGAACAATACATTTTATTTGTAGAACATAAATAGAGAACTAGCGATTGAACTAAAAATACTTGATTTAAAAACGCCAATTTATTTTTATCGCTACAACCAAATATACTTTTCTGTATCTTGCGTAGTCTATATAAAGATACAACAATATTTATAGTTTCTGTTTCTGTACAAACAGTTATTCTGATTTCAACTTTTTTCAATATTACGAGTACTTTTTTGACTTATTGTAATGTAATACTATAACTATTGAATGGACTGATTACTAAATCTAGATATTACATAAATGCGATACAAAAAACAGTAAAAAAAAACAACAATAACAAATAAATAAAAATTATTTCTTTATAGCAAGATTTTATATTAAGTGAAAGTACAGACAAATTGCAAAAAATATCACAATTTTCTATCTGATTGATTTGAATTTACATAGTTTTGTATGAAAATGTCAATTTCACGCAACAATAATACATAACACAACAATTAAAACCTGGTTTCTTCGGTACAAATGATGTAGCAATATATAAATCAAATAAAAATTAATAAACAGCGATTTTCAACATATTTTCTTCGATTTCTGAGTCCTTTCATTTTTTTACATTTCCTTTAATTTAATGCTCATTATAATGTGGCAAAACGTTGGTACCAAAAATGTAAACTAGACAATAGTTTTACACAATACTTGTATTATTGATTTTTGTGTAATGTTTTTTTAAAGCAGTGGTCCCTAAACTTTTTTATATTAAGATATTCTAATAAGTATAAAATATGAATATGCAGCAATATATGACTTATATTCATATTCTTATAAATTGTTCTATTGATTTTTTATGTATCTACTCAAAAGTTAAAATTATTTTACGTATTTTATTCAAAATTTAAAGCTTTAAAAATTTTATATTTCATAATAAACTATACTATAAAAAAAACTATAGTTATGTGTATTATAATATGTATCTTATTATTAAAAATTAATTCTTTTTGAAGCAGACGAGTATTATCTTTACCTGGGGAACCCTGGCAATATGCAATGAAATGTTAAAAAAAAATGAAAAACTTTGATATTGCCAGTCATAACTCATTAACTATTATTTTAAGGAATTATAGATCTAGAAATATATACTAAACTTTATTAGGCCAAAGTAAAAAAAATCTGTACGAAGATCCTTTAGCCAAAAATACAACACACCAAAATTACTTGAAGAGCACAAAAAAGGTGACGGTGATTTATTTAAATTTTTATATTTTTCTTTTCGATAAAAATAAGGGTTCTGAATATTTATTTTGCCTACAGCCTCCAATTTTCATAACGCAATATGTACATATGTATTTCAAGCAACTTGATGACCTGAAGATTATGATAATTGAGGCTTTATGAAAATAAAATACTTTAACGAACTACACCAGTGGTTTCCAAAGTGTGCGCTGCAGCGTTCTGGGGGAGCTCATCCATCCCATTAATTTAATGCTAATGAATAAATAATAAATGAATTAATTTTTTTTTACAAATTCCAATTTTACTACTGTAGTGTCTAATGCTATTACATTTTTTATTAAAAAAAATCACAATTTAACTTCAAATCAAACGGAATATTTTACAATTTAACTTTTGTTAATAATTGATAAATACATTGGGTGTCCAAGGTAAGCGTAAAATGCATGGGGATTTTTTAAACGGTAAAATGAGATGAATTATTTGTAATGAAGGGGTGAGTATTATTACATCAAAAAATATTAATAATTTTATGTGGTTTAGGCGGTATACCCAAAAATATAAAAATTCGGAAATTCTTTAAATAGCTATAGCTTTTTTGTAAAAGCAGAAAGGTCCTTTTTGTTTGCGGTTTCTTAAAGCACTTTTTGTGTAAGTATGTTTATTTACTCTTAGGTGTATAATTTATAATTGATGTATTAACACTAGCTGTCTTTAAGAATGATAATCTTTCTATCATTTTAACACCCAACAGGTTTTTGTATGTACCATTACATAACAAATTACACGCTAGTTGGTACGGTTACAGTTTGACTATCAGCGGCCTTTACGAAAGTCTCAATTACTCTATACCACAATTCAAGTGTTACAAGAAGAAAACGTAAAAATAATCAACACCCATTACAAAACTGACAAGTAGTATAAATAACCCACCACTTGCGTTCGTAAGGCATCAGTTCTGTGTTAGCGGTAACACGAGTTATACAGAATGAAGGGGTTATGTACTTTAGGACTGCTGCTTTCGGTCGCCGTGTGTCTGGTGGCCACAAGAGAGATTAGCCGTGAGGATATAGTCGCTCTCGAGGATCTAGAGACTGCAGCAAGTTCACACGGATGGAAGAAGGGTGGCGGCTCCGAACATCATTCGGACCATCATGAGGGCCATGGGGATAAGGGAGAAAAAGGATATAAAGGTGAGGTTATGTATATTAATAGTATTTGTTATATTTAGGTCATTCAAAAACTAAAATGAATAAATCCACTTTTTTACTTTAACTAAAGTAAAGGCATCAGTTATGGCTGCTATAAGAGCAAGTTTTCATATTTTTTGGATTAATGGGTTTGTTTTTTGTAATTTTCATGAACTCATGTTACTAATAAACAAGTAACTTTTTATTTAATCAATTTAATTACCAAAGTTCGCAAATATAGTCCTTTTTTTTAATTATAGCCTTTTATTTTGTTCATGTTTTTTCTCCAGTAATGACAAAGGTAAAACCAGTAATGATGGACACTTGCTAATGATTGCAAAATGATAAGTACTACGACACAAAAGATATAAAAGAAAGAATCGTCAAATTTGAAACAATGTAAAGCAGTTACTATGATAATATAATAATTAATTAATTAATTATACTAATAATTAGTTTAAATGTCCACCATTTTGACACTTGTCATCAAATCACGCTGTAAGACAGTTAAATGTATATAGATTAATATTCAGAAATGGTAGTAATCAAATATCATCACATATTTCTAATTCAGTACATTTTTATTAAATATTTGCCATTATTGGGGTCCTTGCCAAGACTGGTGCCACTACCTTAGTAGATTTATTCGTTTTGATAACTGTACGTCTTTTTGTACTAATTGCAAGGCACGTGGAAATATAATTTATTGAGTAGATAAAAAATATTAATAGACTTAACTACCGAAGATTATTTGTTTCTGGATGTAAGTCACATCTTTTTAAGTATATCTTTAATTCAATTTTTAAAATTTCTAATAAAATGTGTTGACCTATTTACTTAAGAAGACATAATTTACACTCAAAAATCAATATAGTTTACAAAGGTTGATTTAATAACCTTATTTTTTTATGTTCAGATTTTGATCCCTCATGTTAATAGAATATATTTTTATTTTGTATAATTCATATCTTCTTACCAACATGTTTACCTATTTATAAAATTTGAATGAATTAAATATTTAAATAATGTTTATGCTGAAATGTCACTTTTTGATATATAAATAGATCTCACTAAAAATAAATTTGGTATGTGCGTATTTTATTTCCGTATTAAAACAGTGGTTGTATAAATGTTAGTCTAAAATTGAATATGAAATTATTGTTTTGATTTGCAGGACACCATGATCATTTCCATGGCAAGAAAGGGCATCATGACAAGGAAGGACATAAAGGATCCTACAGCGACCATGGCGGTCATAAGAAAAGTCACCATCACGACGATGGGTACTTTGCCGAACACCATAAAGGAGAAAAGGGAGAAAAAGGACACAAATACGGTGAAAAGGGCAGCTATAAGAAAGGTCACAGCACAAAGGTATAATATAATTTTATATTTTAAAAAAATTTTAAAACTAACATGTTTATCTTATCAGTGATCATCAAATATGAAATTTAAAAAAATATTTTGTTATTTATAAACATTTTTTTTTTATTGAAATAAATAAAATTATTATTCATAAGTTCAGTAATAAAAGTTCGTGGGCATTACAATTCCGTAGTGCTTTTTAGCGAGAGTAAATTTATATGATCATATTTTATGTCTTATAGAGTTGCGCGGATTATTCTTAATGGTTTTCGTCCATACCATTTAAATCTCGCTGTCTTATTTATTTTATTGCTTTTGTAACAACACAGATAACGTTTATTGAACTCTGATCATTGATCATATTTTGTTTATATGATTGTATAAATTTTATTACTTACTTTAGGAATGAACTAAATAAGCGTTTATCGAGAAAACTGAATCAAAAATAATAAACATTGAAAATTCTATTAAAAAGAAGTTATACAATGATTCTGAAGCTCATAAGACTTTGATAAATATAGTTTTTAGATTCTATACAAACGTATATGACCACTTTTTAATTTCACTCTTGCGTTCAAAATAATGAAACTATAACATTATATAAAATTTTCAAAATTTAGAAATTGATTATTGATTTTATTTTGTCTTGGTGAATCTGTTCAACACTTTATCAAAATTCCGTATTACGCCATTTTAAATTTAATATAGTAACATATGTGTGTGATTTTTAATGATATAAATTATTATAATTAATTTAATCCATAATAAGAAATAAGAAATCTGATTTAAAATACCCTGCATATTAAATCATAAGCCCATTAATTTGTTTTTGTTTATCTAGAAGAAATCTCAATGCATTTCGTTCCATAATTAGAGAGTCAATTATTTTCAAACTAATCAGCTGTCATCTAACTTAAATACGGTGCTTTCTGATACACTTAATTGAGTTTTTATATAATAACATATTGTGTAAAGACCCATAACACTGGACTGCATTTAACTTGCTTATTGTATGCATTTTATCTTACATTAAATATTAAAACTTTTATCAGATAATTTTTAATGTATTCAATTTAAATTTCTCTGGAGTATTCAATGTTTTTTTTAATATCTTAAAGCAGATTTTTATAATTAAATAATTTTTAACAATCTCTATATATAAGGCTAATAGATTCGGGAATTACTGAACCGATTTCAATGTAGTTTTCACCAATAGTTAGATAATTTTTGTATGCAACATTGTGGCTATTAATATTTTATGAAAACCTACGATTGAACATAAAAAAAATCTTTATCAAGTCGTATTTTGTTTCCATGACGTCTTTTCAAATATACATGTTAATATATACAAGTTAATAATTAAATATTTTGAAATGTATTGCTTGAAAATTGAAATATAAAGAAACATTTCACTTCCAAGTAAGCTAAAATATCGAAATTGATTATGATTGTTGCTATTCTATTTATTATTATTATTTTTTTGATTTTCATACAAATTCTAAGACGGTACCTGGTGTTTCCTGGGAATTTTAAAATATAATTTTACACGATTTTCTAACTACTGAACGGATTTTTTTCACTAATGGATATGTTAAGTTTAGGTGTATAACTAGTGGATATTTTGTATAAATTTTGGAAAAAACAATTCACAGTGAACCGTGTGTTGTGGGCATTTTGGGTGGGCATGATGTATATTTTAGGTCACTATGATTTTGTGGATATTAACTCGGGTAACACCGCGTCCAATGCGCTGATATTGTATAAGAAAAAAATGATTATAATAAATTATTCAGTTATACATTTTTATGCGCTGTTATGAATATAAAAAAAATAAAAATTGTATTGTATTCACAAGCCAAAATGTTAAGGCTCCCATTCACTATCAGATTTAAACAGTACGGTTGAAACTAATAGTGTATTGAGAAGCGCGGTTGCTAAATCTCGCTTTTGTTATATGAACCATTTAATTTTTTTTCTAATTTACTAATTTTAGCTTTCGTCATGTAAAATGGTCACGCCAAAAAATAGTTTTGTGATTTTCGTGGCTTATTAAAAATAGAAAGAAAGTACGAAAAAGTTTGTAATAACAATTATTGTTTATTTACAGGGAGGTCATGAAGTCCACAAGTTAGACGAATTCAAAAAAGACAAGCACTTCTACGATGAAGACCACGATGAAGCCCATCATTCCAAACACGGAGGTTACCACCATGAACATGCCGGTCACAAAGGAGGTAGTCACAAGGGAGGACACCACAAGTCAGCCCATCACGAAGACCACTACGGAAAGAAAGGACACAACGAGAAGGGATCTCACTTCCATGACGAGAAAGGACATAAAGGATCCGGAGGTCATGACGAACATTACGGTCATAAAGAACACTATGGAAAGAAAGGAGGACACGAAGACCATAAGAAATGGGGGTTCAAGAAGGGCCATTAAGTGATTTTACGTTAAAGCTGTACAAAATGATTTTAGATGAATTAATAATTTGAACAGTATTTACGTTCGAGCATTTTTATTTTTATGACTTTGGGTTATTCCAAAGTTGTAGAAATGTAAACGAAGTATTTTAATTTTAAACTCATTTTGTTCATCCTGTCATGTATCAATCGTATGTTTTGTTACATTTTGTTAATTTGTTTCATTTTTCTCGTTACTTATTTTGGAAATAAAATTGTTAAATATATATATTTCGTTTTTTTTTTTTTTTTTAATTTTATTTATTGTAGATGCATAATAATAGATATGTAGAGTAAATAAAAAAAAGTATAAACTCATGCTTAGGATATTTGGAGTTCATAATCAGAATAATATGAATATAAATTCTAAATTGATACCCAGAACTGTGTTAATTATAACATTAAAATTGAGAATAAAACTCATTTGTTAAGTTTTAACTTAAAAAGAGTGAATTCATACTTCGATAATTTTAAAACTGGTCAACTACTGACTCAGCTTGATTATGTGTACATATTTAATGGCAAAAACTTTTGATAAAAGAGACTAGAAATCACTATAAAGATTCAATAAAGAAAATGTTAAGTAGCGATCCGACCATTACCTAAGAGAAAACATTAAAATACTAGGAGAAGCTTTTTCGAATCAACATAGACATTGTTCTTTTGTTCTATGATAGTAAAAATTAATAATATTATACAATTATTTACTAACAAAAAACTTAAAAGAGTAAAACCGATTTTAAAAAACACTGAAAAGTATACAAATAATAATCAAATTTAACAGTTTTTGAAGTCGGTTTTCTTATTTTTCTTAAAAAGTTTTTTTATTGGTTTGGCACCTACCTACTTAAAAAATCTTAAATTTAATTATTATATACTTTTCAGTGTTTTTTTGTTTTTTTTAAAGTCAGTTTTACTTTCTTTCTTTTTCCCTTTTAAAAGACCTATCTAACTCCAAGGTCAGACTCTAATGAAATTTACATGGGACTACCTCAGAACTATACTCTTTCAAACAAAAAAGTATCACCGAATAGGTGCATATTTGTCTGAGTTATGCTCGAAAATACATAAAATACCTATAGTCCGATTTTGATAAAATTTAAATGGGACCACCTCAAAAAAAACAACGTTCAAATCGGTGCATACTTGTCGGATTTATGCCTGAACATACATAAAATATGTATGTATATATATCAAATGAATTAAGAACCTCCTCCTTTTTTAAGTCGGTAAAAAACGAGCAAGAAAAATATAGATGTTAGCTAAATACAACATAATTTCAATAATATTATTTTATTGGTTAGGTATACGTTTCAATACAAAAACAATATAAATATTAGCTTTTTATATGATAAAATCATGTTTGAATAAAATAACATAGAAAATAAGATAAAAAAGACAGTTTACAAGAATAGAGGAATATCAGTCAATAAACAGATATAACATGATATGATGTATGCATTAGCAAATATAATATAATCTACGTTACGAACATAAAAATAAGATACAAAAGATATATGTACATAGTCTTAATATTACATTTTACAAATTTAAAAATTAAATTATTAATAATTGTTTTAATTATTCACAAAAAAGAGATTTGAACCAATGAAAACACAAAATAACTATTTGTAAAAAAAGGCCTACCTTTTTTATAAAAGTTGTATTAATTCGAATCCCGATAATTTTTTTATTTTTTTTGTTTATTATGTAGAGTAAAAAATTAATAAACAATTTGTTATGGTCAGTGATCACTCTGCCACCTATCGGATAAAACTTGAACCCTTCTGAAGGTCCCAAACAGCGATTTGAATTCAAATTAAGATTTTTATTATTAATATTATTTATCGTTCAATGTAAATATACTATTAAAAACGTCATTGGGAGTAAAGTGTACATAACAAACATAAATATTTTTATAATTAATGGAAGTTAAGTTAAAATTTTCACCCATATTCCTTTGACAGCTGCATTTCTTGTAACAGATGAAAACTGAATGTTTTATTGGATGAATTATTGGCACAATTTGATACATAACAACGTTTTTTTTTATTCTTGATTGCATTTTAATAATTTTAATTGCTTATTTACATAATTTTTACATTATATTTAAAAATTTCAAATGGCTGTTTGAAAAGGGTTCAAGTTTTATCCGATAGGTGGAAGAGTGGTCACAGACCATAGCGAATACATAATTTAAAAAATTGCGTTATAACCTGCACACGGTTTATGTATTTCTTATTTTATGAATTATTTTTAAAATTCCGAGGCGATTTTTTTCTCGTTGGTCTTAAAATGTTCCTAAAACACTAAAGAATTGAATTGTAAAAACAGATCAGGGGTAAACAATTTGTTTTGTTTTGGTTGGCTTCCAGAGCACGGTGCCTTGTCTCGTTCGCAAGCGCAGAACTCCACCATCGGCAAGTGACACGGTCGAGTGGGCTGCGAGCCAGCGCACAACAACAATATATCCAGAGAATTTATTGTGGCAGGGCGCGGCAACGGCTATTTATTGGACACCACTGATCATCACTCATAGTATATTTCTTGTTTATATTACAGCGCCAGTACGATAAATACTCGGTCATTACTTGTACACGATTTGATATACGAACTGCCATTCGAAGGGAAAAATAATAGAAATGTTGTTCTGTAGTAGGTATGTCTTGATACTTGAATAGAATGTTTCAGAATTTAAATACCCAAGATAGAGAGGGGGGGGCTAGGATGGCTCTATTAACTAGGGTGACCAGATTTTAATTTTTTTAAACCCTGGCATGAAAATGAAAACCCCTTTTTTATTTTATTTTATCCTTTTTATTTTTATTTTCATAAAATTTATTACATTAATCTGCACTTTTGCGCCCCCTGCTCTATTCGTCATCATTTTTTGCGAAACCCTGAGCCAGGAGAACCAGTATCAAACTTTGAGACTCCGGGTCAAAACCTGAGAATTGATCACCCTATATTAACTTACATAACACTGTATCTGCGAACTTATACAGATTGTGCAATTAATTACCGTGTTTAATGCACTTTATTATTTTGTTGTTTATTTACTTAATTTAAAGATAATACGGAGTTTGTTAGGAATTTCCTTGCACGCTCGCCAAACGGAGGGGCATGGGCCTCCCGAAATACTGTTTGGCTTGGACCCACTGCAACCAGGAGTACATCATACGACTGACTGATTATCTAAATTTATAATCTGTTTATTAGTCAATGTGATTATTTTTACGAAACAAAAAAAGACACAGGAAATTATTATTTTTTACTTTAAGTTAATATTAATCAGTTCTTTTCAGGGCGAAGTAATCAGCAAAATTCAATAGGCAATCTCCTAACATCGGGTGTTACTAATATCAGCAGTATTAAAATTAAAATTAGTATGTCGTAATAAGGCTGTTGTGGTTTTTCGAAAACTGAGTTTACTGTGCCAGGGTGCATTTTTAGGAATAAATGTTTAAGACAATTTTTTTATAAAGTATAGCTACATTGAAAATAGGGAGCTCCCACTAAAAAACTTGAGTTCACCTTCAAATGACCTTAAAACCGCCAACTAAAAAAATTCACCACAGTATATATCGATCTCCCCCTTTAAACCGTGTGATAAACATTTTAAATGTTTTTTGATGGCACCTCATTATAGGGTTGACACCTTAAATGGATCAGCCTATATACAATACAAATTTACCACAGTATACATGTATGTACCCCTTCAAACAAATTGCAAATTTTATCTTAAATGTTTTTTGATAGCACCTCATTATAAAAGATTAACAAGGGTGGACACTTAAAAAAGGTCATTCTCTATAGTGCCTATAGTACTGTATACAAAACAAATAAATTATATTGGATATCAATTTTAAAAAAAAAGAACTGTAAATGCCAATATCAGATTCAGTGAAATTTTAAATCTCAGTATAAGAAATTAAAAAGATAATAATTAAGAAATGTCAATACAGTCTATAGTCTGTCACATACCAATTAATTTAAATCAAGATAATTAAACAAACGAACGTATGTTAGTACCCGAGAAATAAATTAGTCTGAAACCCGATTGTGTTTTAGATTAAGGTTAAGGTGTCAGTATGTGGATGAACCATGGCCACCAAGTATGTGTTTACTTCGCACGCATCGTTGAAGAAATGCATCACGAATTGCATTTGGAATTCTCTGTTTCGATACACATGAAGAAGCATTTGTTTATTCGTATACAAAAAATATTTTTAAAAAAACGTATGAATTCTATCATAATAATATTTGGTTATGTCTATGTTAATCAAGATTTTACTTGATTATTTTGGTTGTCTTTTTTTAAAAAAAGACTTCTTGGTTTTATATCACGGTATTAATAATTGTGTTAAGATTCATTGAGATAAAATAAAGATAAGTTGATATTTACGTATTTTGTTTTTTATATTAAATTGCTTGGCATTCTTCTTTATAAAATTAGCCATCTATTTTCTTTCTGATGTGTGAGGAACGCCTACACGTACAACATATAAAAATGGGGACACAAATACGGAATGGAGGTTGCCTCTGTGCCTGTCAGGGCAGGATTCGACATTCGACGAACTTGAGATACGTGTAAGAGGGCTGACAATAAGTTCAATTTTAAAATAGGCACTTATGATCACAAATGCCATTAGACTAAAGATCAAAATTAACAAAATGGGAAAATCTAACAAAATAAACATATAAGAAAAATTAAAGGTATACAATTATAAAATATATAAAATACCTAGAGATATTTTTGTAAATACCTTCAATATTATGATAGTAAAATAAATATATTTAATTTTGTATTTGAGATATTTGAAAGTAAAATCATAATATTGTTTATATATTGTCCAATAACTATCTTAAATATAATGTACAGTACTTCAGAAAACTAAAATAATTGTTTAAAAGTATATATTTAACATAACATTTTATTTAGTAATTATGTAAGCCAATATTTTTATAATATATTTTTTTTTTATAATTTAACATATGTGGTGTATATGTACATATGTATATTATTGTATATATTAATGTCGTTGTATATATTTCTTCAAATATTCTTGGAAATTTGTTAAGAATAATATCCTGATAAAATAATCAAAATGAAATTGAACACTATGTATACAGATTTAACATAAACATTTCACTTTGCTAAAATAAATCGTATATAAAAAAGCAATAAATGTTTTACTTGATTGTTTAATTTAGTGATACTGCAATTACATTAATGTAATAGGTACTTCAGATTCTTGAAAAACTCGTTACTTGGGTAATTGAGAAAATACAATAATATTATGTTCAATTTAAAAAGTTTAGAACGAGAAATGTATATAAGTATCCGAATATATTAACCCATTATTATTACTATTGGGTGTTATACCCCCCTCCTCCCTCCTCGTCATATATATCACACTAAGCAACTGCCACCTCCTTTCTCCCCTTTTTGCGTATATATATTTTTTCCAACTAATTTCTTTCTTCCAAATAAGTACCAACCGAAAAAAAAAATTTTTTTTTTAATTAATACAACTTTTTTGTGTTTTAATCAACTTGAAGTGAATATAAGTGGCATAAACCGTCCTCTATGACCAAAGTAGGCGTTATAATACCTCTCATATTCCAGCTTTTCCAGAAAACATATTTTTTTTCTTGGCAAACTATATGCATAAAGACACACACATCAAAAAATTACGGAAATCGGTTACTTGAAACGGGGAATTAGATTTGGCGTTTAAGAGCTAAAAAATTAATGAAAAATAAATATGTAAACCGTCAGTATTAAAATGAGTTATTACTAATTTGTTAGTCACCGTTACTTAGATTTGTTATAATAGATACTAATTTGCTCATTAACTACTCAAGATTCAGAATTTCTCATACTTCTGGAAGGATTGGTTTGCGGGCTCATCATGTTAATAAGATTTTATTTATTCATTATAGTAATATGACTTAAAAATACCTCAGAAACTTGTTTTCTGGACGTTATTAATAACTTACAAAGTATATAAGTATTTATATATTATATAACAAAACGAAATTTATGTATGTATAATATTATAATATGCCTACAATACTACTTGCATATTTTACAATAGTAATGTTTTTTCAACTTAAAAAAAATATATTAATTTTCTGGTGACTTTACTATTTTCTTCTATAGGATTTCGTTGCCCTTGTTCATCTTAAGAAATGTCGTCCATATTATCGCGTTTTTTTCAGAAATACTTCTGAAGAAAACTCAAACATGAGTCGAAACGTCAAAAAAAATACGACAACGTGGACTAAAGTTCTTTAACCAAGTTTATATAAACAACGGAACGAAATCCTATTAAAGAAAATAAAAAATAAAATATTTTTAACAGTCTCATCAAAGTAATATATATTTTTAAAGTTAAAAAAAACATTAATATTATAAAATATGCGTGTAGATTTGTAAGTATATATTTATGATATTACAAGATAGATATCATTTTGTTATATAATGTACAAATACTTATATGCTTTGTGAGTAATTAATACAACAGTATTGAATTTCATTAGGTTGACAAAACGAGCAAGAATTTTAGATAAACTTATATCTCTTCTGGATTAAGTTACATATATTTTTATCGTTCATATGTTGAAATACATAAAAAACTCATTGCATTAGTTTATTTACATAAAGTAACTAAGACATTAAAATTGAAGGTATCCATTTGAACATTTAGAGAAAAGATGAAAAAGAGTGAGTAGATAAATTCTAATATTTAATTTCAATTGAGCTAAAAAGGAATGAACAATTGCGAGATTATGTTCTAATTATGTTCTAATCCCCCCTCCCCTGCTTTAATAAATATCCTCTAATAGAGCCTATAAAGATATAACCACATAGGCATGTCTAGAAATGGATAAAATTAAAAAATTGGGTTTTTTTAAATAAAATGTGTCAATAACCTCAAAAACCGTAAAACGAGTCCTTGTCCCTGACAATTAACATAAACCACAACATCCTTACTTAATACAGGAAATTGGATTCAGATATTTCTACGAAGAACCAGTTTGGCATGCAGACAGTTTTTGCTTACATAATGATGTCAACAAATCCTTGTGGTATTTTATCTGATATCATCGCTCCCATAAACCACTGTCAAATGTAATACGGTATACATCTCAAATGTCTCAAATTATGTGAAAATAATTCTTGAGTTAAAAACGGTGTTAATTTGCTACCATGTGTTGTAAATTTAAGATTTAATTCAAAACAGGTTTATTGGAACATTTAAAATCATATTTTATAATTTTTAACACAAGAAAAATACTTACTCGTATGTGATAATCACAACTTTTGTGCGAAAATTTAAAATAAAATAAAACTTTTAAAAAATTTGAAAATTTTCAGTGAAACTGAAAGTTATGAAACTTTTCAATGAAAAATGTTTACCTTAAAATCACTATTAACGACTAGGTGATTAGGATTACACATTAGCACAACAGATTGCATTTTGGCCCAATTTAATTAGTTTTGTTAGTGTCGTAAAGAGGCTAAATTAAACATGTATGAAGAATTACGCCTGGTTGAGTTAGCATTAATTAATTTTGAAATAGAGGCAGATAAAGTTGCAGATATAAGCAAATCCTTAATAGTGTACATATAGTATACATAATATGATATTCAAGGACATGCAATTTAGTTAATTTGTTAATTATCTATTATTAGATACTATTAGATAGATATTATACATAAATAACTGCCAATGTAACTTGAATAATAGTAATTTGTAAATATATCTGTGAATGCCGCAATAAACAAATTTTCAAATGAATGATTTATGTTTACTAGTATCGTCTATCGTCGAAATTCGACCAATACACGATTTTTGTGTGTGCACATCTATGGTACAGTACCTAACCTAACCTAACCTAACCTGCGTTTACAACTAAAATTTCTTAATAAAAACACTGCAATTGAACGCGAATTGATTTGGCATTCTCAACGTTTGACAGAAACCAAAAACTATTTATTTTTGCCGCTTGGTGGCGCTAGGAGTATTGTTATGCTGTTGAACGATGTGAGGAAAAAATAAACAAACAGCGAGAGGAGAAATCATGTGTGTATTTTAACCTTATTTTACCTGCCTTAACGGCAACATACACACATGATTTTTTTTGTGCACATCTATGGCACAGTACCTTTCGAATTCATTCATCTCCTTTTATAATAAATATTACTAAAAAAACGTACGACAATTTTCGATGTTCATAGATAGATTTAAATATATACAGTATACACATTACTTACGAAAACATACCTTTCGATTTAATGTAAATTATTAACACTTACACATGTAAATATCAATATAACAACCGGTTCATTTAAAGAGTTTCTTAACTATTCGTTAAAAAATAAGTGACATGAACATAACATATTAAATTAGCAACAAAAATACTATTCGCTACACATAAAGATTTAAAAAAATGTTAATGGCAAAAGTATCGCTTTCTAATCACATCATATAAATCGAATTATCTGAATTTGTTTCACATATTTCCATCAAAACGACATTTATTACTGCTTACATGATTCCAATTGATAATTGGTTATTTATATAGCAATTTAAGCTTCTTTATAAGTTCTTGTATACGTATAGTTTTTTAAAATTTAACTTTCAAACTACCAGGCAATTTTATTGGATAATAATTCAGAATGGTTATTTATTTTACATATATGTAAATAATTGTATAGATTTTCAATCCGTGTTGTTATAAATGGGTAGGTTATAGCCTAAGGGAGGAATAATCCGGTGGCAGTACAATGTACATATTTGTTCCAAAACACAGTTATTCATAATATGTATTTAATAAATATAGTTATGTAAATATGAATGAATTTTATTCATTCTTATATTATTACATACCGGGTGTTTTTTTAAAGACTTTCCAGTGGATTATTACCAAAATAACGAATTTTTTTTCAGAGAAAAGTTTCATGGGGGCTAAATATTGACATTATGGATTAACCTTGAAAAAATCACCTTGATGGGTTTTCAGGCTCAACTTTTCTTTTTCAAATTTAAACCCATATTTTTTGTTGGAGATTCGTAATTTACAAGGAAAAATAAGCAATTTTTACCTGAAACGTAAAGATCTATGTAGGTATATAAAATAAAATAAAAAATCTCTATTACAATACCTTTTTTCTAGCTTTTGCTTGTTCTGCAGGACCTTGCAGATAGAAATCCGCGATCCCTAGAAGACAATCGTCGCATCTGCAAACCTCACTGCCGACTGACGACCCAATAGAACCTAGAGAACTGGCAGACTCCATTGAATCTGTACGTACAAGAATCTTTCCTGGACCTGCTCCCATCGTAGCTTGTTCCATCTTAGCCACCAATAAAGACTCCATCAAAGACCTAGGTCTCGAAGTAAACACACATCCCGATAAAGATGGAGCTGGTAGAGGCGGTAGAGTATTTCTATTTTGCAAAGCAGTTTTTGAACCCACTGCATCAGATATCGTAGGTATCGATCCATTAGAAATCAATTCTGATGTAGATTTTGAATGATCTAATTTCCGGTCGGTTTGCACGACACCGTTCGACGGTAAAGCCGGTGACGATGCATGCAAATGTGAAGCAGGCATTTTCAAAAGTTTATTCTCTGCGTCCTGAGGTAGTGAGCCGTTTGATTGAAGTACAGACTCCATTAATGACAATTGACACGAGGGGCCTGGTTTTCCTGATAACGTAGGGGGAGGCGTTGCAGAACGCACTTGTGAAGACGACATTTCAATTCAATATACCGTTATACACTCAGTTGCTTTATAATAATCATTCATAACCTCACACTTATTGTCTCGACATGTTTTATTTTTAGATGTGTTTTTAATTGACTGACTACATCTTACATTTGTTAACGTAATAAGAGTTAATAAGCATTGAAATCACTGTTATTTATATTTAAAGTTTTAGACAGTTTTCATATATTTTCTAAATGTATATTTTTGCACTGTACACATAAATTGAAACAGGTATATTGTCAAGGTGTTCTAGCATACGCTTTAATATCACATTTACGTCATATATTTTATAGAAATGAAATGTTTCACTCAAATCTACACATATTATGAGGAAGAAACGGTGGCATGATTAAATCTAAAACATTATACACAAGTCAAGGTTAACAATCCGTCCCGTACGTCATTATACCTACTAAAAAATACAATATTTAGGAATTCGCATGTTGCATACGTACGTACATAATGTGTGTATATATTTACATATCGCTACTCAAAATTAACAATAACATAAGGTACTGGCACCAGTTATGGTCGCTATAAGAGCAAGGTTTACTGTTTTTGTGATTCTGATGAACTCATGTCACTAATAAAACAAGTAACTGTTTATTTAACCAATTTAATTACCAAAGTCCGCAAATATAGTTTGTTTTTTTAAATTATACCTTTTTATTTTGTTTATGTTTTTTTTCCAGTAATGGATAAAGTAAAACCAGTAATGGACACTTGCTAATGATTATAAAATGATAAGTACTACGACACAAAAGATATAAAAGAAAGAATCGTCAAATTTGAAACAATGTAAAACAGTCATAGAAATCAGCAATTTTTATGTCCGTCACAGTGGAATTTAAATTTAATTTAATTTAAATTATTAATTATTATTAAATAAAACGTTTAGATAGAAGATATTAATCATTAATGAGATGAAATATTTAAAATAAAAATTAATTGCTCATATGTAAAATAACAACACACTTATTATAAAAAAAATGATAGCATAATTATGTTTTGAGATTTCCTAGTTGATAATAAAATAAATCTTGGCTTCTAGGTTTTAACCATAACGATGCGATTTTTACCCAAAAAAACAAGATTTTTTTACTTTCATTACTATATTTATTTTATTCTTTAGCAATATACATAGACAATTTCATTTTTGTTAACATTTTGTCACAGATAAAACAGTTTCAAAATAAACAAAACCGACATGTTTTTTTACTACTGGTAAATTTTTATCATTTAAAATACTATCATCATATAAATAAATATAACAACGTTATAATACATATAGAGTTAATAACATAAGTACATATGTAATTTGTAATAAAATCCTATTGTTTATCATTATGATAGCAAAATAAAACCTCATTTCCTTTATATAAAGTTAAAAATAGAACGTTAATAAAACCTTTTTACGCATGTTAATTGTGCATTATTAGATTCCTGAAGAAAAGAAAATTATATGTTATAAAATTTAATGGAGTTACTGTTTTTAAATGTTAAATAAATATGGGTGAAAAAACATAAAATATTTCAATAATACTAATGAAGTCGTGTGGGACGAATACCCATTATTATCGAATTACTCATTGCTAGTATATTATCAGAGGTATTTAACCAGTGGGATGAACATAAATAATGGACATTTTTGTGTATTGATTTTATTTTTAATATATGTATGATTAGATAAGAACTTGTAAAACTATAAAATTTGTTGTAATAATAGCATTATTATCTAAATACTTTATAATTGTCAAATATTTATTTTTGTACATAAAAATTCATGTCAATATTTTAATAATTTTTTTTTACTATTTCGAAGTATTTCCTAATTACAAACTATTCTACTTTATTTAGAATTTTTTTGTACCAAAATTTGTTAATCAAAAATGTGAATTTAGTCAAATTGGCAACTGATGGACTCATATTAAATATAATTTTAGTTATGCATTAACTCATTGTCAAATAGTAAATATATAATAAGAGCAAAAATAAACAAATTATAATTTAGGTAAAATTCGTATATTAATTTTTGAAAACACTTAAGCCAAAATAAACAAATATAGGTAACAGAATTTAACTGTAAAAAAATAAACCATTAACCCGGGAAAAATTTTTAGATCTGAAGTGATCAAATCAGATCTTGATAGATCTGCATTTTGAGAAAAAATCATATTAATTCACTGTTTTTGATCTATGGAGACCTGCAAAGATTTACAAAGATCTTTGTAGATCGTTGTAGATCTTTATAAGTTGTTATAGATTTTTGCAGATCTCCACAAATCAAAAACCAATTTATTTAGATCTGATTTGATCACTTCAAATCTAAAAAAATTTCCCGGGAAATTCATATAAGTTACACTAATAAAATATATAAATTATCCATATCCAATACAACCCAAAATAAACAAATACAACACTACCGTTGTCAGTGAAGCAAGATGACAAAAACACACACACAGGCACACATACACACCCGCATAGACAACAAATTGTGTACAAAGCACACCCACGCCGTTCGAGTGTCTTCAACACTTTGGCCGGGTCTGCGTCACACCGACTCAGCGTACGTCAACGTACTGCCGCCGCCACTACGCGCAAAGATAAAATAACATACCGCAAGTATGTGTATGTATGTGTCTAAACTATATGTCTGTGTATGCAGGAGCGGATCTGGACGCGATTTTTTTTATTTTTGTCGGCAAAATCGCTTCTAATAGTCCGACAGCTCAGTTGTGGATTAGAGTTGGGCATTTTAGTTCATGACAGAGAGCGCTCCCTATAGTTCAGTGGTCTGTAATGAACTAGTTCGTTCTTTTAGTTCATAATTTTTTTTCCGAACTATACGGTGACAATTTATTGATTTAAATTTATTGGATTGTTGGATTTTTAATGTAATTTTGTATTACTATTTGTAAACTGCTGCAATTTTTAATTCGTTATTAAGATCGATATTTTTAAAAGTATATATTTGCAATAGTCTTTTTTTTAATCGAAACCTCAATATTATATGAAAATTTTGAAATATTTTCAATGATACATTATTTATTGTATAGTAATTAAAGCAATATATTTCAATTTCATTAAAATCTGTGACATTCCTTTTTGTTGATTGTCATAAAATAATATAAAAATCGCCTGCTTTTGATTATAATATATCTAGTAAAATAAATTCAAAATTGGTAATAAAGAATTGAAAACGTAAATTATTAAACGTAAAAATCGTACAATCTCATTTTTAGAACAGTGTATTTGAAGTGTATCGGGAACTATTGAACTAAAAGAGCGGAGCGCATACGAACTAGTTCCTTTAGTTCTCGTGTGGGAGCGCTCTTTTGAACTAGTTCGTTCGTGAACTACACAAGTCTATTGTGGATGTATAGATTTATGTTGTTTGTTCTATTTTATTAGGTTGATGCGGATACAAGAAGAATTGGGAAATTGCTGATGGACCGATCATAGCAGGCCGTGACAAACGGGAAGGCCGGGGTGTAGGGAATTAGGCCTATTGAAATCCACTCTAAAGAGTTTATTTATTGTGATTGAAAATAATTGGTTAACAAAAATAGTATGTACAGTGAAATGCAGAAGTGGTCGTCCAGATTTCATTCAAATTCGCTTATCACACAAACAAAAAGACAGATATTTTGAAACTCATTTGCTAGATAAAGAAGTACTCTTCATTTATAGTACTCATATATATTTGTGCCATTAAATTATTATGTAACCTATTGAAAATTGTATAAGTAAATTTTGTGACAATAAATATTTGATATTCCGAATTTTAGTATTAAAAATGTTAAACTTGATATAAGATAAATTAATGAAATGGGCGTATATTTGTGTTTTTTATTTAAAATTATGTAACTACTAACTATATAAGCTCCGCCCTAGAAAAAGATAACAAAGAATCTGTTGTAAGCGATTCTGACCTTTACGGTGGCAGACGACTTCTGAAGCCCATAGTAGGTACATCTCTTTAATACTTGTTTTTCAGAAAAAAGGATTTATGAATTGAACACTTAAAAACTATTTCTCTGAGAAATAAAAAAAAATAAAAAACCCTTATAAGGGTGTTTTGGATTCCAAATTATCTAGATCCGGTTCTGTATATGATTGCGTGCATTTGTATGTGTGTATTAGTGCGATTTTATCAACTAGGGTAAACATTACCAAAAAAGAAAACCAACAGTGTATGAAAGGAAAAAAGAATCGTGCAGCAGTTGTTAAATAAGTTCGCACGCCTTTTGTGTGTTTTTGAGTTTGTTGGAGTAGGCGTTGTGAATACAGGTGAAAAAATGCGTTCGGATTCCATATTTGGGTTTGTGAAGACTTCATTAAAAGTTAAAGTGTGTTATTTATTGTCGTCTTTAGTAAATACTTACTGCTTTTTAAAATATATGCAAAACGAGGAAAAAATAAATAAAATAAAAGTATAATATTTCACATCTTTTATATGTATACCATTGTAGATTTTTCATTTATACCAACATTAGATACTAAAAATCAATTGTATCAAAGATTTAACTACGTTTAAAGAAAAAGTTTGTATACAAACTATCATAGATAAACATTTGAAGGTGTATTGTAAATTTGAATATAATGATAAAAATGTACATTATCATGTTTTACTGATAAAACACAGATAGTACTAGACAAGTACTAGTTCTCGATTGGCAACTATTACTGTTGTAAATATTCTACGTTAGTTTATCTATATGTGAGTTCTTTATTTTTTACATCTATAAATTATATTTGCATTTCATAACAAAAATATTCCATGTTTTTTCACTTTGATAACAGAATTCACTTTTGATGGATTAACTATGATATACGATCTATTTTGATGTCAAAAGAAAAATATGGTTGCCAACTTTTCCACAGCAAAACACGTGACAGCTCCCCACAACTACTTCCCGTCAGAAAAATCGCGTAAACGTAAAATACATTTTGCTTTGTATAACAATCATTTTTTACAGTTTTATCATTTTTTGTAAAGACTAATAGTCCAAGAGCTGATGATATATTTTCCTGCCCCATCTGGTTATGAGCATTAGGTAGACTAGGGCGTTTTTCCACACTCTGGCAAAATCGGTTGCAATGTAATCAAATCAGAAATTTTCCACGTAGACTGGCCTGGCTAATTCACCAACACCGGCAAATGCTGTCGGCGTTAAACTGGACAAATAAAATACCTTACAGTCAACAGAGGATTTACCCAATACTGCCTTTTTTTATTTGTGATTTATATACTTTCTTCTGAGGTATAACCCAAGAAGGTAACACTTTTTGATCATTGCAGACATGTTTCTATCACCACAGCTAGAACCCGACTGCACTGGGACTGAGAATGCCGGTGTGTAAAAAAGAGGCATAGCCGGTGCCGGTGCCGTCACCGGCAACGACATCGGTCTTGCCGATGTATGGAAAACGCATATTCAGGGTCAAACGATGCACATGAGGCAAGCATTATAAATATTTAAAATTTTAACTAATAATAATTAAAAGTTAAAAATTCACAAAAAATAAAATATCAACTAAGTCTGTAAGTTTGTTCTACAATTGTTAGTAAATAACCAAACGAAATATTGGCTTTTGTTTTAAAAACTCCAAAATAGTGATTATATCATCTGAAATCTGAATGTATCAATAGTCATAATAAATACCACAAATTATAATAATCCCAATGTCTTCTCTGACGTACATATTATGTATACATACCTGACCACAGTTACATACATTCATACTACATGTATGTATTGTATACATAACATATTGTGGACTCTATTGTTAATAATGGAAACAAAACAAAGTGTTGGAGGCGGCAAGGCCGACTCTGATCCCATCACGGTTATTATGTGTTTGTGAATGGAACACTACCGCGTGGTATAGCTATTGTGGCAATGCACTAATGAAATGTGTAGCAATGGCGTAACTCGAATAAAAATTATGTACTAATATGTAGTGATTTATTAGCTACACATATGCTACTGAATATCGTTTATATATAACCGTATTTTTGGTATTAAAAAGATACTATTTTTGATAGATTTGTTATATTTATCAATGAAAGTACATTTTTGTTTAGGAAGCACATATATTTTTACCTAAGAAGTATATTTTTGTACATTATAAGCTACATCATTCCCCCCCCCCCCCCATATTTTGTAACACTTATGCATGAATATATGAAGTTACTTTGTAAATTTATCATAGAATTAACTATTCGGTACAAAAGAGATCACTGTAGAATCCTCGATCCACTGTTAAAATTTTGGTACGCCGGTCCTGAATTATCCTAAATATTCAAATAAACATCCTTCTTACATAAAAAAGGTAAAGGCACCAGTTATGGCTGCTATAAGAGCAAGTTTTCGTTGTTTTTTTTTTGGATTAATGGGCTTGTTTTTTTGTAATTTTCATGAACTCATGTTACTAAGAAAACAAGTAACTCTTTATTTAATCAATTTAATTACCAAAGTCACCAAATATAGTTGATTTTTTAAATGATAGCCTTTTATTTTGTTCATGTTTTTTCTCCAGAAATGGCAAAGGTAAAACCAGTAATGAGCACGCAGTGATGGACAATAATTAGTTTAAATGTTCACCATTTGGACACCTATTGGCCGATTGTCTTCAAATTACGCTATAAGACAGTTAAATGTATATATGGTAAATTATTATTCAGAAATGGTAGTAATCAAATATCAACACACATTTCTAATTCACTACATTTAATTAAAAATTAGCTATTACTGAAGTCCTTGTCAAGACTGGTGCCACTACCTTATTAGTTTTCAATTGCAATCGCATCGATTACACAACCCTCTAATCAGTTCTGATTATTCTACACAATCATATATGTATTCTGAATACTACGAATGAATTAATAATATCAAAAAATCAAATCGTTCCAATTCCAATAAAACAAAACATAAACACGCCTCTAGTGGAATGATAATAATTATTTGACACATAACTGATTGGGTGCGTGACCTTGGCTGCATTGTTGAACCCACGCCCTCCCGTTTGCGTCACACACAAACAAACAAATACACATACATACTTTACACCGATACAGTTTGCTGGAGTGTTTACATATGTATCCGGATAAGACACATACCTTAGCGGTACAGACACATTGATCATATCAGGAGAATTATTCACATCTCTGTGAGGTGTACAGTTTCACAAAAATATGCAGTGACGGTCCTTGAATGAGCATATGCATGAAGATAACAGTTATACACATGTTGTGCAAGTTGCATGACAGTCTTTAGATTGTAGGTGTAAGCTGTGTTTTCTTGATCTTGATTTTAATGATTTGGGGGCGTTCAAGTATTACGTAAGCAGGATTGAGGGGTGAAAGGTTAATTTTTTTCTTACTTTTACTGACAAAAAATGGAGGGAGACTAAAAATCTTACGTAAAATAAAAATTACATAATAATGCAAGGTATACAGTGTATTCCAAGTTGATTAAAACATAGGAAAAACATGGGGGCAATTAGAAATGTTGTAGTAACCTTTGGTCAAATTTAACGATGATGATTGGTGCATTTTGAAATGTCGCCACAAAATTTAATAAAATAGTAATCAGTATTTTGTTTTCAAATTTACATCTGTCAAAAAATATTATTATAATTTTATATAGGATGCTTAAATTAATGAAATTAAAGTTGAGAACAAAATACTGTTGATTAATTTAAAATTTATCAGTTAGTTTCGAGGCGGTATTTCAAAATGTACCAATCACACTTCGTTAAATTTGACAAAAAATTACTACAACATTTCTAATTGTCCCCATGTTAAATTTCCTATGTCTTAAAATAGCTCTTTGACCAATCAGAGTTTGCGCAGGAATTACGTCACCCAGGAGATATATTCAAATGTATAATTAGTACAGAAAAAATAGATTTTTCGAACACAATAATTCCTTTATCAACGAAAATTGGTATAGAGATAGTTTCGTATCTACACTTTAATGAGTGCAGCTGCCATTTTCAAGTTATTTGTGTAAAAACAATTTTTTACCCATTTTACCCCCTGCAAAACTATCTTTGCACACCTTGGTCGACTATACACATCGGTTTCTTAAAGTGTATGTATAAAAATATCTTTATACCAATTTTCACGGATAAATGAACTATTGTGTTCGAAAAATCTATTTTTTTTATACTAATTTTACATTTATAACATTTGAGTATATACCCTGGGTGACGTAATTTCTGCGAAAATGCTGATTGGTCAAGGAGCTATTAAGAATATCTTGTATTTATATACCTTGAAAATAATGAATATTTGTAAATTAATCTCCATTATTTAAAATTAGTAAAAATATTTTTTTTTAAAGATGAATGATTCTTAGTTATATAATACTTTTAAAAAGTAGTTCGTTAATTAATCTTAGAAATAATTTTATTTTCGGGTAAGAAATACATTTTGGACCCTCCTCCCATAAACTGAAAAGTGTACTCAAAAACAATTTTCATCTACCCCCCAAGTGGGATGTATTTAGATAGATGTCCTAAAATACAAAAAAATGAGGACCTTTTGATTTTAACCCTTTAGTTACTAGATATTTGATTTTCAAAATCGCCCCTCTAATTTCTAATCTATGTAATGTAAAAAAATCCGAAAAAATTTCAGAATGTATACACTTTTATAGAGATTACATCTTTCGTCAAGAAGAAATAGCTATTGATACGTATTATCAAGTAGATAATATTAGTGAGAATGGCTATGTAACCCTCTCTTGTGCATGCCCAACACGCACTTGGCCGGTTTTTATAATTTGAAATGAAATATTAATACCTGACAAAAAACTGTTGATTAATATGCAACAAAATACAATCGGTAAATATTCGAACACATTTACATACCAATAAATAACTCCTGTACAACCATAATTCCTTAATGAGTATTGTTTTGACAAAAATAAAAATACAAATTTCAACCAGTTAAACTTGTTTAATATTGAGGCGTCAAGCATTGTACTTCCAAACTCCGGTTTCAGTTCCTTTATAAATTAACAAATAAACAAATCTCAACCTGGATACTAATATTAATGTAATTTATTTCGATAACGATAATATTAAATTACATTCTGTCACATTGAACATATGGTTCACCTTACAATTTTTGTTATTTTTCTGCAATGTTTTTTTTTCATGGAGTTACCACATGTTTACAGTTATTAAGTTCGAGACATATAGACTCGATCCAGACTGAGTCGGTCTCGATCCGGTCTCACTCCAATCAAATATAAATAAACAGGAAACAATTACATCATTCACACTATAGGTATCGGTCAGTAAAACCAGTAATGCGCATCCAGTGATGGACACTTACTAATAATTAAAAAATTAAGTACTACGACACGAAAGTTATAAAATAATTAGTTTAAATATCCACCGTTTGGCCAATTGTCATAAAATATCAACAAATATTTCTAATTTAGTAAATTTAATTAAATAAGAATCCAACACTGCGGTATGATCCAAGACTGGTACCAGCACCTTATAATATGATTTTTACTACTAGTGAAGTCTGTAAGATCGCACCAAGCTGAGATATTAATTATTCAACTTATTTGTTAGTTTATCAGTTTTAATTTATTTTTAATAGGGGAAGGGGGTCGCGACGGTCTTTGGGCACGTGGTACTCTTAAAGATAATAGTGTAAGCTATATTTAAAAAAAAATGAATCTGTACTCTACTCCTACACATTGTCGAAGGGACAGTATCTAAATATTAATTTTCAAACTAGAGAATTAATATTAATAAAATTGCTTAAAAAGTTCAGTACTTATCGATAAGGATTTTGAGTTCCTACTTTCGTTGATAATAATAAAATAAAAATTCTAATCTTTTGTGTGTGTTTCCTATTTAATAGTGCAATACGTAAATTGCAAAGTAACTCGTGTCTGTTCAAATAAATATTTTACGAAGTTTAAAAAATGCTTTAATATATTATGTATGTATATAGAATTATCAGAATTTCACAAACATAAAAATTATATTTATCTTGACTGATTTATTTAGTTTATAACATTTACATATTTTTCAAATTAAATTGTTATATTTATTAAAATAATTTGTAGTTATTTATATTGTATATTTATGGATATTTTATGATAAAATTATTATATAAATATAAATTATGATTGTGCTACATGGTTAAATTAATTCATAACCATATAAAAATAATAAACAGTAGATATACGCGAACTAATGCCAACCTATTAAAAAATAAGAATATTATTATGTTGTTTTCAATAACATTAAATAAATAAAAGGTTAAACTGATACTTTAGATTTTATTAGAAGTTTAAAAAAATCAATAATCGATTAATGACTTACTTACAATAAAACAACTTGCGTCATATAAAGTGTATGAAAAAAAGTGAATCTTAGTTATTTATGTAGATTTACATAATTATGTATTAATTATAAATCTTATATTTAATAATTCTCAAAATTTACATTTTCGTGATATTCTATCATTATATTGTTAGATTTAACTTTATTGGCATACATATTAAAACTGTTTCAGAGATGATTTAATTATTTTTAATATTAAGCGTGAAATGAATGAACGAATTTTAAATTAAGATAATAAATTGTATTTTTTTATCGTTTAAAAATCGTTCAATCATAATTACTGATCATGAGACAAAATAAGTATCAGTGTCTTTTTATTCTATTGTGTTTTACCTTAAGAAATTCACATTCTAGTTTTGTTATAGGAAAAATAAGATACTGGCACCAGTTATAGCCGCTATAAGAGCAAAGTTTACTGTTTTTGTGATTGATGAGTTTCTTTTTTGTAATTCTCATGAACTCATGTTACTAATAAAACAAGTAACTCTTTATTTAATCAATAAATAAGCAAAATCCGCAAATATATAATAGTTTTTTTTTTTTTTAATTTAATGCTTTTTATTTTGTTTATATTTTTTCTCCAGTAATGGATAAAGTAAAACCAGTAATGAGCACGCAGTAATGGACACTTACTAATGATTACAAAAT
Organism: Sialis fuliginosa; assembly: GCA_961205875.1. NCBI lineage: Eukaryota > Metazoa > Arthropoda > Insecta > Megaloptera > Sialidae > Sialis > Sialis fuliginosa. Next base: position 36,230,447 of record OY540810.1, read on the forward strand.
GATAAGTATTACAACCCAAAAGATATAAAAGGTAAAGCAGTTGCTATGATAATATAATAATTAATTAATCAATTATACTAATAATAAGTTTAAATGTCCACCATTTTGACACCTATTGGCCGATTGTCATCAAATCACGTTGTAAGACAGTTAAATATATATAGATTAATATTCAAAAATGGTAGTAATCAAATATCAACAGATCTTTCTAATTCAGTACATTTAATTAAAAAATAGCCATGACTGACGTCATATCTAAGACTGGTACCAATAACTTATTCTTTTATTTTTCTTCAGTTTTTGTAGATTTATTTTATGTTAGTAAATAAAGTAATGATTATTATTGTAATTCAATTATTCTTATACATTCAAAAGTCATTAATCAAAAATCTAAATTATATATTTTAAATTAGCAAAATATGACAATAATGTTTCTTTAATTTAACTGTAAAACAATGAATGATTTATCTATCTATATTATTAAGATTTATAGATTACTTTTAATAATAAATAACTTCCTATATATAAATGTAATAAACATTATATATTTGATAATTAATTCTCTGGTGTAGGTTTTCTACATTATATCTCTATAATTTGGGCCTCTATTTATTGCTGAATTCACTAAAATATGTACCTTCTTCAATCGTTTATATTGTGCAGAATATGTATACCAAACCTATTTTAGCACGTATAAAAATACTAGTTTGAATAACGTCTTGAACATATTTGCAGATAAAGATCATAATTTGATTAAGGTACGATTCATAAATTAAGTTTATGTTTCATTAAAAGTTTATTTGATTTATTACAGCCATATGTTTTAATTATAACTTAATTTTCGGCGAATATTAGGTTTACAATCCAATTAAAATATTGTATTAAATAATACGTGGTACATATCTACCGTATTAAATAGTTTATTAGCTAGTGATTTTATATTTGTAACCTTTTAAAGGCGGTATTTAATAACTGTTTATTATCATTAATAATTCTGAAGAAAATTAATTTTATTTTCTACTTAATGTTTATAAATCTGGATTTTATAGTTCATAAACTGTAAGATTACTATATTTATAATCTTGTTTACGAGTAAATGCAAAAAAAAAACAGTAATCGAATCAACTATTCTTCAATGATAAAACGTAACGTAATAAAAGGCTATGTTTTTAATTCATTCATGATCTACACTCTACACACCTTTAGCTTCGGTTTCAAGAAATAAAATAATATACAGACATATGATTTCTTATTCCACAACGAAATAATTAGATTCGACTTAACATTCACTACAATTTGGTGTTTGAAATTTAGTAGCCAATGACATGCGAACAATCAAGACGAATCTAATGATACCTGATTTATTGAAAACGGTTAAGTGCTCTACGAAGGAACAGATGAACTTACTTACATCTACTGCCAAAAATTATAACCCTTCTTTGATTATAAAAATAAATGTCTTTTTTTGTAATTTGTGTTTGTTTTTTATTTGTATTCAATATAAAAAACAAAATAAGGAAAATGTGCCATGAAGAAGACAATTTAATTTTCTTTTACGTACATTTTTTATAATATGATTATATATATTGACCTTTAATAAAAAGGTCATACAAACTTGAAAATGTTAATGGGAAATAAAATTTGTAGGTTTTTAAAAGGGTAGAAAATGCCAACTAAATAACCAAGTGGGTAATGAAATTGACCTTAAAAGGTGTTAAATTATAATTATAAACCTTAAAACTACAATCATATTTATAGAGTTCAATTTTCTGTAATTATAAAGAAACAAAATTTTTTATAAAATGTGTTACAAACTACTAAAAAAATAATAAAATAAAGTATTCTTTTTTATTTCACTTTTTAATGTTGATGAAACGCTCCATACAAAACCTGTTTTACTGTCCCATTAAGAGAGCGTTCTGTAAAATAACCCCAAAACAAATAAAATCAGTCAAGCTTATCTGTTGAACATTCTTCTTTCAGTTTTATCCTAACTACATTACATTGGCGTCAGATGACAAACCACCGGTGTTGCCACAAAATAAAACAATAAACTAATAATGCGTTCTCATTTTTGTAATGCCTCGTTTTTAGCACTTCTCCCTTACATGCGTACACCTATAATAAAATAAGAACAAAAATCAAACATGTACCTTATACTTAATGTCATTTCAATAATCAACAAAAAAATAAAAATAAAACATATATAACACACACGCAAGTACCGAGTGGTTCTACACAGGTATGTTCGTGTAATTTACGTACTAAACACATATTAACGCCAAGACCGAGCTCGATTTACGACGCTAATCGCTCGCTGTGAGGTAGGTACGCCGGACTCGCCCAGCACTCACTGTATAAGTGAGCTATTACACCAATTACGAGCCATCGATTAAAATTAATTAATGTTTTCAGTTCAGTTTGCACTTGCAATGACTATAGATTAGTTTACGTAATATTTATAGTTTATAAACAAATGTGTCATATACTGATCGTGAACATTCCCTATCCAGCTGTGGGTAAATACTGGCGAAAAAGTGTGTAAGAGACAAAGCGACTGTTCTGCCAATACTTGTCTCTTTCTAGAATACTAATTGACCTACAGAAATGAGACAGGTATTGGCCGAATAGTCGTTTTGTCTCTTTCATGAAAGTGGTCAATTTTGTGAGGCTATTGCTCAGTCCATTCTATAAGTCTATGGGATGAATTATGTTTTATAGGCTCATTTCATTTCAAATCTGTAGGTTTCAAGTCAAAATTTTATAAAAAAGTATTCATTTTTTTAGCTTAAGCTGAATAATTAAGCTTGAATTGTATCAGACTTCCTAGTGCAGCGGTTCTTAAACTAGGGTCCGCGGAATTTATGCCGGGGGTCTGTGATTAATTAGTATCTAACGACCTTCTTTACTTTTCTGTCTGGGAGAGGGTTCCTGAAAAATAATTGTTCAAACTGGAGTCCTTAGACTACAAAAGTTTAAGAACCGCTGTCTTAATGTATTCATTTAGCATCGATATTTTTCAAATACATAAATATTAAACTCAAGAAATATTTTAGATGGATGACAAGTGACAACCAACAAAACTAAATATTTCTTCATAAATATTTTTACGAGAAGTTTTGGACATGAGTTTCTAGTAGGTCAGTAGAGTAACAACAGGGTGGCTGGATTGGAAAAAAGCCAGGGACCTCTACAGGTACATGTTTTTTGATCACCTTATCCCCTGAGTTGTTAAACCTTCTTTTTTTAGAGGGCCCAGCCTTAAAAATTTGTAAGGGCTCCTAAATTTGTAGTTACACCAGCCACTGTAGCAGGCCCACCATAAACTTTGAACTATTAGAGATCACAATTAGTTTTTTTTTCAAAGCTTTGAAATTTCTTCATGTTTACTAAAAATTACCATAGTAAAAAAAACGATAAATAACAAAAAATATTTTCTCACAGGAATCACAAGAGCATCTGAACAGCCGTGGTTCATAGTACTATAGTAAACAATTGTGGTAATACTTAAAACTTTTTATAACTTTACCCAAATAAGAACTATAGGTGTACAAATTAAATTAATTGAACCATCAATTTTAATAGATTCTTTTTTAGTTACTAAAATTATATATTACCATAATTTATGAAAGTACTTATATTTAAAAATATATATAAGTATAAATTATATTTACAGCAAAAAACTGTAAGTACCTACTAACAAAAAACTTTTTTAAAAGTAACTTCATTCAATATAATTGGTACTCGATGACAGAAAAATTACCAACGTAAAAGTAAATTGAGCCATAAAGAATATATTTAAAAAATAGCAATCGGACGAAATGGAGCAAAAACGTGTCTGTCCATGCATTGCAATCACATCGAGTCTGAATTCGTTTCTTAAGGCGATGTGATTTCCGAACGCTCATTAAATACGACTGCTTTAACTTAAATTAAAGATACCTTAGAGGTGTTAAAATTATCAATAATAATACATTATTACCGAATCTTAACCAATACGTAGCCATCGGGCTAATGGTGTTGAATCAAAGTTATACCTATATTATTTATATATTCAGTAGTTGTTTTTCAAAAATAAAAATTATCTCAATTTTTTGTATGTGTAGATGTAATTTGTTCTCGAAGATTATTGTAGAAGATGTATCACTTAAAATCGAACGTTCCATTAAATCCATACTTAAAAAAATAAAAATAAATGGGTGAATGCAGTACCGGCTTTAGGGGGGGGGGGCGAACCAGGGCGACCACCCGGGACGCCAGGCTAGGTGGGGCGGCGTCACTTTTTTGGTTCAAATCAGTGTACAGGCTATCATTTTTGAGTAAACTTTTTTTTCTCTTAAAATTTTTTGTCGATCAGTTACACCCGATTAAGTAAAAAATATAGCTAAATATAAACAATGTTAATTTGTAAAAAAAATCGATTTTTTGATAGCTGCTAACTAACAAATACTTATTCAGCAACCCAGAAAACCTTTAGTAAGGTATTAGCTGAGATACTAACTAATCAACTTATTTGTTGATTTATCAATTTTAATTTGTTCATAATAGGGAAAAGAGATCTCGGCGGTCTTAAGGCATTTGATAGTCTTAAAGTTAATGATGTAAGCTATATTTAAAAAAAAAAGTTTGAGTCTGTAGGATCGCGCCAAGCTGAGATATGAATTATTCAACTTATTTGTTAATTTATCAATTTTAATTGACATTTTCAGTGATTTTTTTACATTTTTTTAGGGATGAGAGGGCGGAAAAATAAATCTCGCTCAGGGCGCCAGATTTGCTAAAGCCGGCACTGGGTGTGTGTACTTAAGGTAGAAAGGTAGTTAGAAGGTATTATTGAAAAACAACTAAGAAAAATTAACTTCAAATATTTTAAACCAAATTTTGGATTCTCTACTCGATACGTTTATTATACAAAATCATTAAGGCCTTTTAATCAAACATTTTTTAGAAATCAATATATTTAGCACTATACTTTTTTAAAATACAAATGTTACATTTCGATCGATAAGCAACCGGCATATATAAAACTATCAAAACCGGTACGAGGGAGATACAATGTGATTTGTCAGTGGCCTGCAGTGTAAGGCATGGTTCTCTACAACCTAAAGGTGTCACACGCAAACCGTGAAAAATGTTACTTGTCACTGGTATGCATGTTAATACGTACATGCAGAAATTGTAAATAATTGCACAGATTAATATTTAGTATAATTCGTAATTATTTTTCTTTTCACAACTTTTTATAAGTTTTTTCGAACTTTCGAAATGTTACATATTTATGTTATAAATTTGATTTATGATTTTGAGATTTATATTTCGCATATGGGTGTAAGAGTTCTGAAGCTCTTCAATGCAATGTATGACGAAATATTGAACCAGAACAAAGCGTCGTTATTTCAAAAAAAACATTTTGAATTCATAAATTAAATTAAATTGGCCAAGACATACAAGAGTTTAGACCATAAAGTAGGTACGTACTACGTGGACTGTTTGGAGCCCCTTGCAAGTGCCATTATATAGATTGAGATCTACATTTTGACACCCCACATGCCCAGATATGAAAATAAAAAAAATAATATGACACCCCTCCTTATTTCTCCAAAATTTGAAATGATATTGTTAACTTACGTATTTGTCGTTGGTAGTATCACCAAAACCCTGTTACCAATTTTTTTTCAGTTTTTTTTTTTAATTAACCGATGATATAGTTAAACAAAGTTTTTGACTTAAAGTTAAATATTATATTTTATATCTAATAGTGTTCGATATGAATTTCAAGACAAAAAAAACTACAGTACATTTTCTTTACATTTAAAATTCTAATTTATTGCTATGCTCTATTTACAGCTTTAATATATGTATATACCAATACATAGAAGTATATATACTTACAATAAATATACATATAAATTATTCTTGCATAAGTAAAATAAATAAAAATGAATCTACGGTAATTTGTTTTTCCTCAACTGACACTTAACAGACATTAAAACGTTTGAACCGTTCAATTAACTTTTCAATTAAACTTATTTTATCTAAAGCTGCTTCATCATTTGCAATGACTTGTTCATTACATAGAAAACATAAACGGATGTTCTCACGCAAATTCAGGGACAAGTTGATAGACAAAGTGTATCATAATCAAAATAAAAATCTATTTATACACTACCTATCTAGATGCTCATTGCCTATCCATGCATTGAAGTCACCAAAATGAATTCAGATTAAATATAATTTATTTACGTTTGCAAATATTTCTTAGTATTTATTTTTAATAATAAACAAGTTACAAATATAAATAAATCAGTAGTTAGTTGATATTCATATAATTGCATTATTTCGAGACCGCGTTTATTTCATAGCTTATTAGTATTAGGTACATATAATTATGAAATAACGCCTATTTTCTATTTTTGAGACATCATAAGATGGTGCTTGATCTATAGAAATGAATGCCATCACTAAACTATTTTTTGGAGTAGGAGCTTATTTCGTTTTTACTAACGGATTATTTAAAAATAATATTTAAAAAAATGTTCAGTTAAATTTTTTAATTCTGTATAAAAAAATTAAAAAAAATGTAATATAAAGTAGAGAACATAATAATCCCATCTAGAAACTGAGCTTATGTTATTAAATATAAATCAAAATCTCCTACCATAAGTCAATATGCTCTCTAAAAAAATGCATTGATCGTTTTTTGATACCTATTTTTTTTAAATATCTGCAATATACAATATTTTAATATTATATGTGCAAAAATAAGTCTGTCTGTCTGGTTGTTACCTTTTCACGATTAAACCGCTGAACCGATCTTGATGAAATTTGGCAAGAAGATAGCTTGCATTCTGAGAAAGGTGACTACTTTTTATTCCGAAAAAATGATTCAATAAAAAATACAAAATCCACGTGAAGTCGAAACACGTGTCGAGTATGTTTTATTGTATTTAAAGTGTACATATATATTTTTAGTTTAAGTGGTTAAGAAACCATAGTTTTTCCGTTTTCCAGTAGAAAATACCATAAACTAAATTATATAACACGAGTCTAATAAAATTAATATTAAATGGAAAAGGTAAACGCCACATATATCACTAGAAAGAGGGAGGCGAGGCGTTACAGTGTCTATAACAGGGAGTGGGGAAAGATGCAAGATAGTGCAGTACAATATTACAATTGCAAGCAGCGTGGGAACGCGTATCTAACACCGCGCCAATCGCCGGCGCTATAACACTTTCTAAAACTATTGCACACCGTGTCCCACCAGCTGGACACATGTCGCCATATGCATCTAGAGTGTATGTATTTGATACGTACATATACACACACGTCTAGAAACAAAAGACTAACCTCGGATTGCATATAGCAAAATTAACCACAATTAGTTAATCAGTTGTTTTCAAACCATGATTAATGTTAATTCTAAACTTTATCTGAATTTGTAAATGAACAATTCACTAAATATGATAATGTTTTACCTTATAAAATATATCATAACCATGATTGTTTTTTATAATTGACGTAAAATGGTTTTAAAACAACTGATTAACTAACTGTGATTAATTTTGCTTTATGCAACCCAAGGTAACTGTGTGTTTCTATGGCAAAACCAGATAAGTCCCTCTTTCAAATATTTTAAGAAAGGTAAATTAAAATTTGCTGGTTATAGAAAATCAAAATGGTAAAAACAGAAATTGAAAAATGATTAATATTAAATACGTTTTTCCGCATTACTTTTTGGACATAGCCAAAATAGAAAATCGTCAGTGTCATATATGTTTTTGTCATAGAACCATAGAACTATACTTTTTGTCGATTTTCTAGAAATCATACAAAAGTACTTGGAAAAAATACTTTTTTACTCTTTATCAAGTATCAGTTTAAGTCGAAAAGTGGCATTGTTCAATTTTAATAAATCTTTACGTTTTAAGACAATTATATTTCGAAAAATAGTATTTTTTTAAACGGCCTGTCTGTCTATTTTTCCGGCGAATCAGTCGAACGATCTCAAAAATAATTGGATAAAAACTTAAAAAACTGGTATTATTTTATCTTGGCCCGATAAAAAAATTCCACAAGATATTTTAACACGGCTTCTAGTTTACCGGAAATTGATGAAAATTTCCAGATAAATGCAATGTTTGTTCTAATTTACACCCTTCATTTAACTTTATATGTAAGTTTGCACGCTATGATCGTATAATTTTAATTCTTCACTTCTTTCCTAAAATCACAAAAAGTAATTATCTTTTATCGTACATTATCTATTTATTTTGATTTATAATCCTCATCCTAAACTTAATTATCTACTTCTAAATAATTAACACTTTTAACTTCCAACAGTATTTTACCAGGTGTAAGTATCTAAGTTTATTAAGAACATCGATTTAGTATATTTATGTTTTTTAAGAAGTTAATCGTTTTGGCCTCTGATCTCAAGATGTCGTTAAGATGACTGAGTGAGTCGTTAAAATAACAGATTAGTCGTTAAGATGACTGATTAGTTGTAATACTCGTTAGAATGACTAGAGTATAACATGAACTTTTAAATTGTTCTGGTACTTTGCGCAGATGATATTGTATTTAGAAAATAACATTTAATTTAACTTTAAACACGTTGTTTTATTTATTGGACTGCGGAATTATTGTTTAGGAGATTTGAAAAATATAGTTGAATTAAGCAGTAATTATTATTGTAATAATAACTAATCAACACCTAAATTACTTAACAAAAACGAAATAGAACAAAAAGGACAAATAATTTTTGTTCTAAAAGTTAATTATTGAAAACAAAATAAACAATTGACGATCAAAAGACGGTCGAGGGCATGCGAATCGTTCCCTCTGCTCCCCTCCGCTCCGACACGGCACTTCTTCTTTAGTACGCACGTTATTAATAATATTTTACCGTATATAACTTATTTAAAGTTATTTCCTAAACTAAAGGATCAAATCGGATGCTGAAAAGGGCAAATCATAGCTACATTAAGTACTTATGACGATGAAATCATTTATTTCGATAAGGATTAATGTTTTTCAGGTCATAGTCCACGTAAACAGAACCCAAACATTTTTGATTTTCTTTGTAACATACAAGCAGTCATTGTGGCTTAGATATAAAAGTTAGATATATGGTATTGCGGACTTTCTTGTAGAATTTTTGATTCTACACAATTATTTACTATATTATATTGTTCAATATTTAACAGTTTAGGTAACAACTAGCCAGTTAATAAATACGGCTCTGATAACAACTACACGATTAAATGTTTTCAAACATATCATACAACAGTTTCATTTTTTTTTATAAGACCTCCCCCCTTGCCCCACTCATTCTTGTCAACAATGGATACGCCAGTAAAATTGACATAGCTTTTGACATCATTCTAGTCATTCAATTTAACTACTGAAATAATTTAATAGATTGTTTTATCTGCCAAAACGAAGATTCTTGCAATGCCAAAATATTTTAGTAAATTCAATAAAATAAATATAATATATATATATTATATACCTACAAAGAAATCGATAATCAAAAACAATGTCTTTATAATTTCAGAACTATAAACAGCACAGTTAATAACTTAATTATTTGTACAATATCGAATAAAGATATTAATTATGAAATTATCACTATTGTATTGCAAATTAATTAATAAAATAAAAACTAGATTTGCGGATTTATTCGAGTTTCTTTCTTAATGATGTTGTTAATTATAACAACGTAATTAAAATGTATCGTGTACCTGAGATTAAACAAGAACGTTAATTAAATTCGTATGATATTTTAAATTAATGTCATTAATTTACAAAACACACGTCGACGGTCTATGAATTAATTTTTTTTAATGTTAATTAACTGTTTGTATATTATTATGTAAAATATAATTGAACAAACCATTATTGTTTTTTTCTTCATTGTTGTTTTGTCTGCTGATTGCTAATGATTAAAAAATTGTAATTTAAATGAACAATGATTTAACAAATTCTGCAAATAGAACTATCATAAAAAAAACATAATATATTTCTGAAAACAACAATACCTAGAAAATGGTCTAAAAATGCAAATTAATTCCTAACCAAATTACCGTTTCTGTTGAAGACAGCAAAAAAAACGTTGTTGAAAACGGCAACTTGCATGATTAAACATTTTGATAATTTATTGTTCTATTATCAAAGTCCCGCTAAGTTTGACCATGCATGTTTTACTGCAGAACCCATACAAAATTTCAAGTTTTTCTATCATGCTGTGACGACAGCGGCAGTTGCAAAAAATAAAATATATAAATGTCGTATTTTAGACTTCCGTTTTAACAAAATGTTGAACACCGCTTAAATTCCTTCCCATTTATATAAGGTACTTAATAAGGACGTTTAGGGTTTGATGGACTTCTTTTTTGTAACTCTCATGAACTCATGTTATTAATAAAACAAATACCTCTTTATTAAATCAATTTAAATATCAAAGTCCGCAAATATAGTTTGTTTTTTAAATTATAGCCTTTTATTTTGTTTATATTTTTTTCAGTAATAGACAAAGTAAAAACAAGAGATGGGCTCTCACTTGCTAATGATTACAAATTGATAAGTACTACTACACAAAAGTTATAAAATAAAGAATCGTAAAATTTAAAACAAAACAAAACAAATAAAATTGTACATATAATTTAAAGAAATAAAAATAAATAAATGTATTAATAAAAATAACATTTTGTCAAGTTTTTGAAATTTTACCGACCTCTATTCTATTTCATCCTGAGATACAAAATACACTAATTGCAAGCCAAAACGAAAAAAAGGGATTCATAGGTTTAATCACAAGCCATGATCAAATTTCTTTAAAGAAAAATGAAAATCATAATGCGTCCCCGCAGGCACATCACCATCAATTATAGAAGATTTTTCACTTCGTGGGGAAAGGGTTAAATATATAAGAGACCAATACAACCAGAAGAATAAGCCAACACAAACACAGCATGCATTAGAAACTCTTGTGACATTTGTACCTAGATATATTTTACTAGCGGTGTATGATTTACAAACAAGTGGCGAGTAATTAGTTATAATCCGTGCCGATAGTGTTTGTGTATGTAAATGAGAGTTGCAGAGATTTACAATCCTGTGCGTTAATGAGCCACATCTGGGCCAACCGGCTAGAAAATACATACATACTACATAACATGTAACGCAACAACGGCAACGGCTAGAATGCATTTAATGTTTAACGTCGTATACTAATTTGTGTTTTAGAATTTAACACTTTGGTGGCTGCCTTTATATTATTGATTATAATCAATAATATAAGCGCAGTCACCAAAATATAATAAATATATAAATATTATAAAGGAGTTAAAGAAATCTGTTTGTTAAAAAAACACTTTCAACGGGAGGTATTAATTCTATGTTGTTATCTATGAATTTGTTTTGGAATTTAGATCAGTGATATTTCAATTTATTATAACACAGTTGGTGACTCTGACCGTACAAGATAACACAGCCACAGAAAAAAAGTTTGCGATACCAAAAAAGCAACCTATGTCGTAGTATTGGTCGAGCATAGTTGAAATTCAAATTTTTTGGAATTTTCTGCTTACTAGTTTTTTTATTATTTGAGCTTGAATTTTTGGTTTAGGTTAAATTTTTCCAAGATGGTTGAATCCAAAATCCAAGCTCAAATAAGAAAACTGGTAAGCAGAAAATTCCAAAAAAAATGGATTTCGATTATGCTCGATCAGTAATACAATGTATTTGTGTAGGTCGCTTTTTTGTGTGGCTGTGTAATTTTAATAGTATTATCACAACTCTTTAACACCATTAACGCGCGTGCGAGAAACTTTAAAAAAACTTCATAATACTTCAAGGGAACTGTAAAACGTAAAAAAAACCTAACTTGCGAGCAAATAACCGTATAGTTCTATTATTCATAATCTATAACAATTTTGATGTTATATCGCATAAGATAAAGAAAAATATATAATTAAGAAGACAATAGTAATACAACTAGGTATACAAAATGACACCGCATTCTCGCCTGTACATAATACCACTCAATAAACAATCAGAACTTACTTTTCCTAGTAAATGTGTAAAGTGTTCTACACAATAGTTCAATAGAAAATACATTTGTATGTTGTTCCAAGCATTGTGAGACTTGAACCTTTTATGGATTTAATGTAAAGAATATCAATCGGTCGGCAAATGTATACATACTAATGACACTATGTTCTATAAGGCTGTGTGCTCTTGCAAAATCGTTAAATAAAAATAAATAAAATGCTGGGAAACTTTAATCAGTACTAGTACAATAGAACTTGATTTAATTGTTTATAATTATTTTATTACTTTTGCAAGAATTCTTCTGCATAGGGGCGCCGCTACAGAGACTGCAGTGGGCACATTTAGGAAACAAGTAGACATATTGACAACTGAGCAACTCATATGAATCGTGTCGAAATATCCCAGAGACCGGCTCTGTTTTATTATGTTAATGCCCATTTTATTATCTCAATACATACAAATCGAATTCTTTGAAAGTTTTAATATATGTCCTAATTATTTTTCAATTAAAAGTTAATTAGTATCTTGACTGAAATATTTCTTTAACGTAACACTAAATTAGATAGTACGGGGACAAGCATATAAATAAAAATATATTTTTAATTGCATGTCAATTGAGTGATAATATGAAATTAATATCAGATACAGTTCGCTATCAATCACGATACAATGATAATAGAATCAATATTTAGAATCAACCTAAAAAACGAATGACACTTGGTATAAAAGAAATAGAAAAATCAATTGAATAATAAATGCTAATTAGATTAGAGGACACATGTATGTCGATCAATTAAGAAAGTAAATTACTCTTTTTAATATGTTGTTAATTATGCTTAGACAGTTTGTATATAATGATAATTTGATATAAATCATAATACAGTTTCCGTAAAAGGAAGTTACTAATTATATTAATCTTTATTTAACATTACAAACAATATATGAATAACTAATATGTTAGATTATTTGGTTATGTAATTGGTCTGTTCAATTTGCTACATATGGCCTATAGCATAGGTTCCCAAACTTAATTTCCCCACTACTCACTTTTCAGCTATAAATAATTACAAAGCTCCCCTGGTAATTTACATTTTTAGTAGTGAACATTTTTCCATATACATATCTAGTGTTATATAATTATCCAGAGCTTTCCAACTATACCCAGAGCCATCAGGGCTCCCTTTGATCCACCTTATAGCATCAAGGCAGCCGAGGACCGCAGTTTGGGAACCAGTGGTCACTCTAGATTTTATGAATTAATTGGAAATTAAATAATGTATTTTTTAAACATATTAGTCTACAATATTATATTTTTAATTGTTCCTATCATACATACAAATTATTTTTTGGGGGTCGCGACATGTCGAAAGGAAACGAAAAAAGGATTTATATAACGCTAAAAATACTTATTTACATCTCTGAGTTGTGAACCAATGTTGAATGAACTTTATTACCCATTTTGTTAAGGGTTATATATAATTGCACTAAAAATTTGATAGTATGAACTTTGTACACTCGAAAATTTTAACTTGTATTGAAGAATATGCCGGTATGTCGTCACAATTGTCAAAAATCACGTATATGGTATACGTAGTTATTCAGAATAAAGTAGATGCTCTAATAATACAAACGTTAACTGCCCTTGATTAGGGCAATCTATTGGGGTGAAGGGAGGTTGGTTAGTTTTGGTTACGTTAAAATATAGAAAATCACAAAAAAAAATCAAAATTCAGATTAAAAATATCAAAACATTAGTGGGATCATTCAGTGCAAAGTATTAAAATTTATGTTCGATGATTTAAAAAACAATGTATTTAAATACAAGCCTTTATTTAATACCTATTTTCATATATGAACTTAAAATGTCAGACACGTTTTTCAATACAATAGAAAACCTATACCTATTTGTTGATTTAAAACATAATAAAAATTATAATACCGGATTAAACAAAAGATATTCGAAAGCCTACACACATCACCTATCCCAAGCTACAAAATAAAACACTAATTATATAAAAAAAAAATTCAAAAATAATAGGTTTAATATCAAAATTCGACACTGATTATACTCTCAACACAATACCACATTATGGTAACTATAACGATATAATAGACACGTAAAATAATATTGTAACAGCTTCAACAACAAAAGAATGATTTTGAATTAAGTACGATGAAAAGATCAGTTCCTAAAGGTTAAAAACAGCGCGAGCACACAATGTCTGATGCGGCCGTCAATTTATCTCTTATCCAAAGTGATAAATTGTTCATCTCATTGCCATGTATTCATATCCGTAAACCTTTAATTAGGCATCATCAAACCACGTGTGCTGCATCCTACAGTGGCGTGTCGACACTAAAAGTAATTCATAAAGCCTGATCTACGTCCGGAATCACGAACAATAGGTTTCTATAGCTTACCGCAAACAGTTCGATAACTATTGATTTAACCAATCATAATCCCTAACCAAGGTATATAAAGACAAGGCAGTCTCATAAGCTCTTTGACCAATCAGCGTTGGTGTGGGAATTGACGTCACCACGAAGACATATTCAAATAGAATATCAATTACAAAAAAATTCCTTTATTTATTCTTGTTTTCGTATTTTTTGATATTTTAACATAAAATCAAAGAAGTACAATCACAGAACGTATTACCAACTTAAGAATAGTATAAATGACACTTCCCGAATAGACCAAATTGTCTGTGATAGCTTTTTTATGATTTTGCAATATCGAATTTGTACTTCTTTGATTATGTATTGTTTAAATATCATAAAATACGAAAACAAGAATAAATAAAATAATATTTTGTAACTAATATTCTATTATGTATTTCTAACATTTGAATATGTCTTCGTGGTGACGTCAATTTCCGCGCCAACGCTGATTGGTCAAGACTATATACCTTGTCTTTATATATTATTCCTTGATCCCTAACTATCTAATAATGTTATTAAAATAGATCTATTGTAGCTGTATCTGTCAGATATATGTCATTCATGATATTGGGCATTAATCTATAATATAATTTTTAAGAAAATAAATGTGAATCGTAATTTTCTACATCGAAATTGAATTAACAACTCTTATATTATTTTTAATTTTAGGATTAATATAATTTTTTCTGTGCAATGATAACTATTTTATATAAATGAAACCGACTGTTGCACCAAAAGGTATTCATTTTCGGAAAGTTCGTTATTTGTATCAGGGACATTTAAGTACATCAAAATTGGACTGTTACTACTCTAATCTGGACCAATTGTTTTATTACTGTTAAATAAATATGATAACAACTTTATATCTATCTATATATAGTACAAAACAAAATCCCCCGTCGCGTATGTCTGTCTGTGTACGATTTTCCAGTAACTACTGAATGGATTTTATTCCGGTTTTTCACTAACGGAAGATTTAAATATGTAGTCGGAAAAACCCTCACCGAAGAGATATATTCGCGTCCACTGTGTAAATAGTTAACAATGTTTAATAGGTTTATTACAGGTTTTGACCCTCCTTCCCCCAAGTAGACAATCACCTCTGACTCCCCCACATATTGTAATATGTTTTTTTAAATATTTCAACATGGAGTAAACATTATAATAAATATCAGTTAATCGGCCAACAATTTTTTGTTTTTATTTGATTTTATTTATATGAATGTTACGTAACATTTAAATATAACCCTCCATCCCTCATTAACGCCATGTAACAATATAGCTGTACTAGTGGTATAGCTATATTGTTACATTGTTTAGGAGAGAAGGGGGTTGTCCCCTAAAAGAAGTCAAGACGTTGTGGTAATTATATGTACAACTTGCATTTTTCATTTCAAAGCTTTATTTCGATTATTGTTTCTAAATATATCATGTTTAATTTTTTTTTATTCATTTATATTTAAATTCATTAAAAGTTTCGTACTTATTGCATTGATAAATTAATAAGACGTCAAAATGGTTTTCAAATACTATACTTAACATGTTTTATTCTACTTAGAACTCATAAATTACTTAATTATTACTGATTTATTACTTAATTATTAGTGGATACTGACTTTAGTTGAAAGTTTAGAAATACATGACTTCTTTAACATAAAAAAATATTAACAACGCTATCACTGGTATCAAATTTATTGATCCTGTTAAAACTGATAATCTTCACGCTTGAGTAGCACGCGTAATATTACTTAACATGTAATGTTTTCATGTCTCACTTAACACAATAACAACCACAAGGGCTATTGAAAAAATATAATTCTAGGAACTTATTATAAGAGAAGTGTGGTTAACCATAGCAAATTAATTAGTCTTTTGTTATATTACTCAGAATTTTAATAACTACAGACTATAGGTATACGATCTATCTTCATATTTTAGCATCAGTTCATACAATACTTTTAATTAAAATTTCTTTATAAAAATTACATTTCTTTTTTAATAAAAAAATTTATAATTTTTTATGTATTTAAAATACTATAATTAATTACATTTTTATAAAAAAATATATTTCAACGAATAAAAAATATATATACATAATGCCACTACGTAATAACAATATTCTTCTTTAAGCTTTTGTTTCCATTGTCTTCATTTCCGGACTGATGCTCACGAGGTTATGTTAATTAAATTACTACCTTTTTTTGGTTTTCAAAATTTTTTCGGTTATTCGAATAGTTCGTAAACTAAAATAAAACATTATTTTGTAATATTTAAATCTATCTTCATCTGAGGAGTTAACTTATAGGTAACATTTACCCAAAAGTTGCTTTTTTTTCATTTAATAAATTTTAAATGTGGTTTTTGCAATATTCTAAAGAGTTGTAATTTTGAACGAAATAAACGATTATCTGAAATGGTAAGGTCGTCGGAGTAGGATGAATGGAGTAAGACATGGCAGCCAAATAGCAACAATCTTTACCGGATCTGCAAAAAACGTGACATCTCTGGCATTTTAATTATCGCCAGTTTAAAATCCCACTCAAGAAAAATATGCACAAAATTACTTTTAAACAATGCATTAAAAGGTTAACTTTCAGAATATATATAACATTATAACCTTACATCAATCGTAATATCAAGCCATCTCTTAAGGTTATTCGATCATTAGAGCAATTTATAGATAGAAGTCTAAAATTTCAATATGTTATTTATGGATTGTTCATATATTTTACTAATTAAAAAAAACATATTGGACGTATGGTTTTTGAGTGATTGGATATTAAAAATAAGTTTTTAATACACGGTAAATGAAAGAACTCACCGTAAGTGCTCTATTTATTGAAATTCTATACAGAGACGTATTAAACACTGACTATTTGAAACTTCAGCCCTTTTAAATACTATAAAAATTATAAAATATATACATTCACCTGTAGTTTCAGAACTTTTTACTTTATTCAAAGTAATGAAAAACTATAAATAAAACACTGCCATGGCCCATGATAGCATGTTTGTAAAGACGCGTGAAAAAAATCATACGTAACAGTAATGCGAGTGCAACAACTAGAGTCGGTGAGACCATAGTATTCTTTATTTTCAATTTTAATTGTTAACAAAGTAAAAAGTTCCATTTAATGTACATGTGTTCTGCATATAAATTAAAAACTAATTTTTTCGAATTCAAATCTTTTTTTTTATTTAAAAAAATACGGATAGTTCACAACTAAAGGGGTGCTAGGCAAATAACCTTAAATATATCCTTACAAACTTATACAAAAGTATATTTTTTGTTTAGTTAAAATTAGTAAATTAATTTTATTTAAATAAAAGCATACAGTAATAATTTATTATATTTATTTATTTAATAATTTATTTTATAAAATAAATCTTGATATGGATCTTGGCTTCTGGGTGTAAGCCGCGTCGATTTGGTCTTCTAAAAGTGCACTGAAGATTTCCACTGTAATATGTGACGAAGCGTTGGCCGATAACACGACCAGATCGACGCGGCTTACACCCAGAAATCAAGATTCATAAGATAGAAGGTAATAAAAACCAATTCAGTTAAGAACAGATACTCAAAATGGCAATAATAAAGATTCAATGACAATTCGAATTTAAGTAAATCCATCTTATAACAAATAAAGTCTACAATCTCTGAGCAATATGTAAATCATTTATAAGATTAAAACACACGTCAGACACAAATGAGCGTACATCAAGACCGCCTGATTGATTACAAACTTCCATAAACTGTGTTCAGAAATTATTTCTACAACTCCTTGTTAAGCAAATCTATGGTTTGAACGTAAATGACATACAATTTATATATTTAACAATTACACCGGTAGGTACGTCGATAAATCAGTGACTGTTTTCTGTAAACCCCGACAATTAAATGTTGTTCATCTTGTTGTACAGAATATATTTTTAAAATAAGAACGTGTATTAATTATATTATTGACTACATTACTTTTGATATTTATAAACTAATATAAGAGAACTGTACGTGAGACGAGACAAGTATCGTTTCAATTTCGAGTCTCGTCTAGTGAATTGGGGCCATCTCGTGTCATATGCATATGATTTATAACTAGTGTAAAAAAATTAACAGTACTTTATTTTTTCGATATTTCTCGAAAATGATTGATCTTATAGTCCAAGAGCCCGTGAGTGCCAGACCTTCGGATTTTTATAAAAGCTGAAAGTTCTTCTATGTGTGTCCCTAGTACAGGTAAGAATGATCCCCACTCATGAAGCTGAGGCAGCGGTGGCTTTGGCAGGTAACAGGTAACAAAGGTGTGTAAAATTCCATCTCAAATTCATCATGAAATAAAACTGAATTTTTTTATATTTGATTCATAATAATATCAAAACTCGCGTTGCTCATTGCCAGACAGTTAGTATGGTTACAACCCTCTGCCGGACACCCCTAAACTATTATAATTTATAATTATACTTACGTTATATTATAAAACCTAAATTTTATATATAATTTTTTGGGAGCCTATTAAACTATGTTTACATAGTAGCCGGACAGTTTCGAAGGTTCTATCATCTTGCCAGACGCATTCAAATTGAGCAGTAATAGGGAGAGCAAGGAGCGTATACAGTAACTAGTGCGAGTGAAACAGAGCGCTTGGTCTATTGCGGCCCTTCACTGTGCATCCACTGTTATTAATTTCAAATTGTGCAGTTTATTTTTTTCTTAATCCAGAAATTTCATTAAATAAATTTTTACAGTTTGAATAACAAATATTTAAAATAATACTCAGTTAAATTTTTCTAATACAATGTCAATCATGTCGAAAATCTAATAATTTAATTGATATTATTTTTCATTTTTAAGAAGTTTATTATTTTCAATGCTATTAAAATTATAAAGCCAATGAATCAAAGTAAATCAAATTTTATTGTTTATTAAACCAAAGGACACATTTTTTTTTAGATAAGAAATTTACAGAGAAATTCATTTATTTTAATTAAATCTAAATATTTTCATCATTTTCATCGTTATCGTCAATATATCCATATTTTATAAACTGCACAGAAAAATAATACGTTTATTATGAGCATAACCGTTCACCAAATGATTACAATAAACAGCAGCTGATGCGCAGTGAAGGGCCGCAATAGACCAAGCGCTCTGTTTCACTCGCACTAGTTACTGTATACGCTACTTGCTCTCCCGATTACTGCTCACTTTGAATGCGTCTGGCAAGATGATAGAACCTTCGAAACTGTCCGGCTACTATGTAAACATAGTTTAATAGGCTCCAAAAAAATTATATATAAAATTTAGGTTTTATAATATAACGTAAGTATAATTATAAATTATAATAGTTTAGGGGTGTCCGGCAGAGGGTTGTAACCATACTAACTGTCTGGCAATGAGTAACGCGAGTTTTGATATTATTATGAATCAAATATAAAAAAATTCAGTTTTATTTCATGATGAATTTGAGATGGAATTTTACACACCTTTGTTACCTGTTACCTGCCAAAGCCACCGCTGCCTCAGCTTCATGAGTGGGGATCATTCTTACCTGTACTAGGGACACACATAGAAGAACTTTCAGCTTTTATAAAAATCCGAAGGTCTGGCACTCACGGGCTCTTGCTCTATTATGATAAATGAACAAAGTATATTTTTGTGTATTTTGTGTCATATAATCTTCTACTTGATAAAAATCGGCGGGCCTACTGGCCCCATACACCCCTGGCCTAAATATGAATTGTTTGATATAGGAAATCGATAACACTTATTAATACTAAACCCTGTACTAAATCTTATAACTGTATGATAATGGGTCGTCTAGATATTAAATAAATACTAATTTTTGGCAAAATTTTTGGAAGGCTGTAGCTCTCTCATGAAGAATTTTCGGACACAGGTTCACATAAAGTTTTTTGTTTAGAATTACATCCTCGATCGACTGTTAATTTTTTTTACACTAGTTGTAAATCACTCTGTATAAAGAAATATTTTTTTAATATATACAACTCTTATAATTTAACTAATTAATTAATTACTGATATATCAGTTATTTCGCTTCCTCGCCATATCGAAGATATGAGAAGCTTTGAGATCGTTCAAAAATGAGAAAAAAATTGTTCTTCGATTTAAAAATTTGATTTTGATCTCTCCGTTTCAGGTCAAGATAAAAACATTTCGTTCAGTGTCTGTCTGTCCCCTGAATCCTTGTCAAACGCATAACTCAAGATCTACTGAACCGATTTTAATGAAACTTGGTTGGTTGGTTGGGTCTGACTTGAGGATGGTCCTATTTTTAAATCATCAAAATCGTGTGTAAAGGAGAGGGGTGACATCCAAAAATATGTATGTATGCACATCATTGATTTAATGCTTCAGTACCAAAATAAATTTAGAAAAAACATTTTTTTAGAAAGTGATGTAAAAACCAATACAAAAAATAAAGATACCCAATTAAAACAACATATTTATCAATATTTATATTTTATTTATATTTAAAAAAAAAACGTTAATTGAATTAAGCAGATCAAGAAATATCAAAAATCAAATCTAACACAAATTACATCAGCATCTTAAAAAGATACAAAAAGCAATTTCCATTAAATCGCCAGTACTAAATGTCAAAACATGACCTCTGCATACAAAAAACTGATCTAATAAATATCAAGATAGATAAAAAAAATAAATTGGCTCTTTACTCGAGAACCATTAAAGTAATCCTCAAACGCTCCAATCTGCCAAAAACGACTAGTCACTGTAGTTGTTACTTTTGAGATTACAATCAATGTACAATGACCTCAATGATCAATGTACGAGATTACCGACTAGAAAGGATTTATGTACAAGTCTCTTAAGCTGGCGTAAAAACGGCAGAAGAAATATGCATAACATAAAAATGTTGTTCGCTGCAAAAAATGGATTTACCGGAGAAATGGAATTAATAAATATCAATATTATTTAACTGGTAACACATGTATTTTAATTTTAGCTACAGTTGGAGAATGAAAATGAATAAGACTGAAATATTATTTTTATTCTTGGATGTTGAAAAATGTACCATCGTCAGTATTATGAAATTACTATAATAAGCTATATTTTATAATTTTTCAATATTTTGCTTCCTCGCAATATCGAAGATACAAGAAGCTTGTGATCGTTTTAAAATGAGACAAAAAATTATTCTACGATTTCAAAATTATCAGGTTCCATATCTGTTTATCTGTATGTGTGTGTGTGTTTGTCTGTCCCCTGAATCCTTGTCACACGCATAACATAATTCATGAACCACTGAACTGATATTAATGAAACTTGGTTGAATGGTTGAGTCTGGCTTGAGAACGGTCCCATTTCAAAATCATTAAAATCGAGAGTAAGGGGAAGGGGTGACATCCCAAAATATTTTTTTTTTCAAGATATCTCAAGAACGACACATGCTACATGAAAATTTTATAAAAAAATTTTCGTAGAGCATTCAATTTCCTATAATATCGGTCAACAACGTTTGTAAAATATTTTCTTATAAATATCTATCTTAATTTGCTTTAAAAAAATCGTCATTTATTTTTTTAAATTGATATTTACTTTAAATTTCATTTTGACGTTTGCATAATTAATAAAAATTTCGAACTAATACTTTTTTAGTTAAATTGTATAAAAATTAAATGGTTAATCAATGCCAGGCAATTTATTTGAACACTTTATCATTTTTTATTTAAATTGTTCAATAATTAACTACCTTTGGCGAATTTAGCACGAGGAAGTACTGTATTATATTTATTTATAATATATTTTCATTAAAGTAGAAAATACATACATAATTTGTACCAACAAAGATAAAAAACCTAAATTAAATGAAAAATTTCTTTTTAAAATATTATAACAAAAAAACCAGCAGACGTAAATATATCTAAATACATTTTTAAACAGGTTTATGAATTGCACATCTTCAAACCTTTTAATCTAATGGTGATATACGGTATCATAAAAATAGAATATTCGTTATATAAATCAGCTATGCTACGTTCAGAAAATACCAAATTAATCGTGATATTCCAATTCGTTCAAAACCAATACTCAGCATGTTTAATTATATCAGAAAGAGCATGTCAGTGTATTGGTTAGAACTACCGATAGGTGATTTTGAATACTCATAGGTGTGTATGGTTCTATGATATCTAGATCAAAGACCACCAACTATTTCGAGCCTATCATATTGACTACAATTAATTATTGTTCTAGTTATTATCTTTCACGTATATCACTCCCGAGTTACATTTTGAAAAGTCAGGATTGGATTTAACTATTTTTTGCGAATAATAATCTGACCACATCTGTATTATATAGAGCGAGTTACTTGTTTCATTTTAAATTTATTTTTTTTTTTTCATAAAATAATTTTCTCATTTTCTGTTACCCGCAGTTTCGTCCGCGTGGAACTTATATTTTTTTATCTAGTGAATTTTCTGGGATATAAAATAATCTTTGTCCTTCCTCAAGTTGCAAGCTATCTTCCTGCCAAATTTTATAAAAATCTATTCAGCGATTTAGCCGTGAAAAGCTAATAAAGACAGATAGAGTTATTTTCGTATGTATCTAACCCATCTCTAATAAAAACATATTTAATGAATATTCACTCTTGTTATAAATATATACTCACTATGTCAATTTTTAGATGAAATTTTGCCTACCTACTCGGTTTTTTCGAATCTTTGAACGACTATAAACGTAATATTTGCCTATATATATAACATATAGTCTAAAAATACCGCCAAAGGAATTTGTAATTGGATATCAACTTCAGGTATTCTGATGAGCATCTTTATAAGAAGCAAACATAAATTTTAGGGCGTTATATCTCGGTAACGGGGAAATATATTTAAATGCTCAATAATTTTAATTAAAGAGTAATCCAGTAGTTTTGAAGTTAAAGATTTACTATACAGTGTTAATGGTTTTTTTTAAAGACGTTTATTTTTTGCGTTGTATAAAAAAACTTATTTTAATGACACTTTAAAACGATTATCTGTAGGTAGTAATCCATTTAAAAATCCATTGGATTGCTTTTTAATATAAATTATTGCGCACTTAAATATATTTCTTCGTTAACGAGATATAACGCTCTATAATTTATGTTAAAGATGACCAAAAGGGCACCTGAAGTTCATACCAAATTACAAACACCTTTGACTGGTGTTTTCAGATGCTAATATTGCGTATTCAATCTTTTATTCGATTTTTAGAACATCACACAAACAAACAAAAATCGATCAATATTTTACCTACCTTAACGGCAATATACTATTAAAAGAAGAGCTACAAAGACATTACCTTTTTGTCGGCATATCAATATGAAATTGTAACTTTAATTAATATCTGAGCTATACAGAAAGTTATGTGCAAAGAATTAAAATTTAATTCACACGTTTTGACATCGACTAACAGGGAAATCTTTAGGGGTGACACATCACTTATTAGGCGATTCATATTTTCAGGTCGCTTTAACAAACCTTTAATGATGATGTCAGTTTTTATAATTCTCCCATAAACAAATTAGTTTTTTAGTTGCAAGTTTGTTTCACTTTTACCCCATTTTTTTTGGTGTTTCATATTTACCCCGCTCGACCCTACTTTGTTTTAATGCGTGAGGTTTTTTCTATATTTGAATATGAGCTACACGGTAGGTACCGTCTGTAAAGGAGATATAGATTAAACTTCAGGCACGTGCATTATAAAATTCACTCTTCCTCAATAAAGATGATAGATAGCTAGTAAAAAAGACTAATGACTGTAAGCAGTTCATATATATCATAAAATATACAGACTCATTCAACATAATTTTTATGTCCGTGTCATTTCAGTGTTATTATACACATACGTATTTATATGTGATCATTATTTATCATTAAATTTGTCAATGATGTAATCGATAGAAATTTTTATATTTAAAAGGTGATGGTTTATTATAAACAGCACACTGAGAAATCGGACAAGCTAAACTTTATCGACTCTATAAAATGTATGAAACACGAATCAAGCAAGCATGTACACACTACAGAACATCCTTGTTCAATTGGCGCTACTAAAAAATCGAGGAAATTAATATTATTATCGCAAATGTATTTAAATATTTTTTAATATTTCAGTTGAAAAAATGACGTATTGTATATTTATTTTTAAAATCACCATTTAATTGGAGTCCACATATGGAAACACATTTTAAGACGTGACCAACTAAAATTTTGTCTAGAGAAGACCAATTTTGTCAAGACAAAATCATAAGTTTTTAAGAATTATCAATAATTAATTGATATTTCAATATCGTTTTAATTTCGTTGTTGATAGTTGTAAGATACAATACGAATAATATTTATTACCTGTTTAAATAAAAATAAAACAAACAAGTGCGAGTAGGACTGGCGCCCTGAGGGTTCCGTACCATACCGTATTGCCAATAGTTAGTTGCGTAGACAATGGACCCAATTCCCAAGGTATGTAAGAAACCGCAAAATTATGTTTGTCACGTAATAATTCGACATAAAATTAGAAATTAATGATTTTCGGATTTTTTTCTTTACTTGTGCTATGAGATCTCCCTTCATGCCAAATTTCAAGATTCTTGGTTAACGGGAAGTAACCTAATCTATTAGTAACAAAATACGCTTTGAAAGGCCATATCTTTTAATTGCATTGAGTTAGAAAATTGAATTTTTTACAGGACTATAATGCTGTAGACCTTAATATTTGATATCAATTTCAACTTGATTCCTCTAACCGTTACTGAGAAAAATGGTTTTGGCAGACAAGCAAACGCATTTTCAACTTGATTCCTCTAACCGTTACTGAGAAAAATGGTTTTAGCAGACAAGCAAACGCATAACATTTTAAGGTACCTACAGAATATTGTTGAATAGATCAAAATTTGTGAATGAAAATTTTTTTCGATCTCACAAGTTACATGTATAAGATGAGAATGGTGAATATTTTCTTGAGGCAATACTGTCTGTTATAAAATCTTCATTAAAGGAATGCATACTTTTTAAAAATCGATAATTTTTACCTCATTAAAATATCAAAGTTACACTCTGACGTTAAATATTAAATTAATCTAATGCATTTTAGTTTGTATGACATGGTACTTAACTGTTAAAAGAAACTTGTTTGTAAACGTATAACCCAAATTTCATGATTATAATTAAGCCCCAACAACTGACAATGTGTTGCCTTCGTTTAACTTGTATCAGTTATATTAATCCGATATAAAAATTAGCATATGTACCTGTTGCTTCGACTTTTTAACACATCTCAAACTTAAGTAACATAATTTAGAATACTTAAGATGCAATTTATAATTTTACATTCAATTAATTATACTAATATCTTTATTTTTACTTCTTCAATTATCTTATACTTATACTTATTTATATTCTTAAACAGAAATCAGTCGATAAAAATAACGTTTTATTAGCAGATTTATAGAAATTGTATTGTAAAAAAATATAGAAATATTCTGATATTTTTTTTATCTGAGCAATACCAAATTGACAACTTATTTTAAAGGACAGAATAATATATCCTATTTTTTTGTGTTGTGTCCAAATGTACTGTTTCGAAAATTGGGAGGCTTATAATTATTGCACGGAGAAAAATGAAGTCGATTTTTTATTAAAATTACAGTTGCCGATTAATAAAATTTCATTTTTGTATCAAAAAATACTATCAGTTTTAACATGCACTGTCAATTATGTAACTTTTACAATCTCCATTGTAATTTTTACTATATTCGTAAATATCATTTACATGATTTATTTTAATTTTAGATTAACTTTGACTGTTTAATGATTAAAATTAAAACAGCAAATGTAAAAAAATTATTTCCATTTATCCAAACTCAAAAACACTTAAATATAAAAAAATCAATTAAGTAGCTAAGAAGTATCATATTTTTATTATTTTTAACAATTTTCAGTAGCGATTAACAACAATGACTCGTTGAAATTTTCGCAATTTCACCCACCTAAAAAGGTTGTTAACCACCGGTCAAAACCATCATCAACATATTACTTAACGTGGGAGTCAACTAATCGATTATTATTAAATCGAAGATCGGAAAAAAGATTATAAGGTGAAGAATCAAAAAAATATTATTAATCATTTTTATTTATCTGATGATGGCTCGCGTACAGCATTCAAAATAATATATTTTAATTTCAATACAATTCACGTCAGGGGGTTTACATTAGCACCTCTCTCTAAATAATTAAAACACTATTTTACTTGTCAATAATAAATGACAGGGATGACCAACTAGATAACATTAAAAAAAACTAAATACCAATATCAATATCGAAACAAATCTTTGTCCTTTTATGTACCTACTTACAATTAGGTATAATTATATATTAATTTTCATAATGTAAAATTATTTTTCATGTGAGTTAATTTTTTTTAGAAGTCGGCAATAGACACTGGACACCCTTGTTAATTTAAGAAGTGTGAAGTTTATTTATCTTTCTAATATCCAATTCAAATAGATTAATCCATCTACGGAACGGTATAGTTGATTTCTAATCAATTAAAAAAATAAAAACAATACTTTTTTACTTGGCATGTGATGAGCAATTGAAAATAACAGTACATTAAAAGAGAATGGAACTCAATTTGATAAAATAATTGTTGTAATATATTTTAGTTTTACACCTTCGTTTGTTTGATTTTGAAATTTTTTATGTGTAAAAATTCTATATTTCCTTGATCTTGGGTCATAAGATGACCTAAGATTAATAAAATGCATATTCTTTAATTTAGTTTATCTATGATATGTATGTATATGTGCCATTCAAAAAATATGTCAAAATAAATGGCAACTTAATATCTGAATAAAACTAAACTTACGTTAGAGTATTATAAAGAATTTGTTCTCGAGCAAAAGCTAAGCTTACGCCATCCGCGGAGTATTAAATATAAATGACGTGGTGAGTCTACGTCATAAAATGCATAACATTTACTTTACTAACCATTTATTACCACTGTTCTAAAATCCCGAGCAATTTTTTAACGAATTAGCACCTAGTAGATAGCGTTAGCTTAGCATTTATTCCAGAGCACATTCTATATACTTATACATATATAATACCCAATATTAAACATTCGAATCGCTTTCCTGAGAAATAACATTTTTTCACTTATCAAGTTATGAGCTAGCACTGTCGATCAGAGGTTATTTTAATTAAAAAAAATATGTGAAAATACTGCAAAAGATAAATATTAGAACTACACAATTTAATTTTAGAGATACCCAGTTATGTAAAGTAAAAGGTAGCCTTAGTAGCTCGGCGCGAGAGAGGGAAATACATCATCTGGTGTGCCCAAAAGTGGAGAGGGGGAATGATGTGCCCAATCATAACAAATATAGCCTTGTATCTCGGCGCGAGAAGGGGAAAATACGTCATCTGGGGTGCCCAAGCTGATTGGTCAAAAGTTACTGAGGCAACCTGTTTATTTACTAACCTTGACCCTTATCATTGATTTACAATCTTTGATTGAGATACTTGAAATAACTTTAATATATCTGTAGATCTAATTAAAATAACATGATACCTTAAAGTATTTAACTATTTGATCAAAAAAAGAATTATATTAAAGTAGATAGACAAATATTAAAAACAAATTAAAAAGAAGATTAAAAATGCTGGCTTTTTTAGTACTTCTAATTAAACTTCTATTTGAAATAACTTATTTTTTTGCAATGTTAATCATACGTTTCTAACATACAAATAAATTTGTTAATACGTTTTAAAAGCTGCTTGACACATCTATTAAAGTTAACGCGTACTAACCACTACTGGTTTTTGTGTTTATTTTTATTTATATCCTAACTGTACAAAACATTTATTATCAGCAAGTATTTAACGAGGTACTTAAAGATAATTTAATTTGTTTTCTACGTACGTACAGACGTACGCATGTACATAAGCAAAGACATAGTAAATACAAGACCTAATATAAAAAAATGCTTGAAGCAAAGATTGTTAAAAACATTTTTCTTTAGAGTTTATAATTGTTTTTGTTGAAATAATTTCATCTACTATGGGTTTCATAAGTCGTCTGCCAGGGTAAAGGTCTAAATCGATAAACGAAGAGTACTTCTTTATCTAGCAAATGAGTTTCAAAATATATGTCTTTGTTTAGTACATGGAGAAATGATTTAAATATTATAATAATCAAATGGGAGGATATAATTTAAAAAATATGAATGAAAATTGGTCGACCATTTCTGCACGCGACTCTACCTATATGTACACATATTTAATAAGAAACTGAATGAAAAATCCGATTTTGCAGCAGTACGCCCTTTTTAAAAACAAACGTATTTTGGAAAAAAATTAAAATCTAATATTATTATAACTGCAGTATAAAATGCATTTAAATAAATATAAAAAATATAGTAAAAGATAGGTATTCTGCATGACTTAAAAAAAAAATAAAAAAGATTAAATCTGCTGATTCTATAACACCAAATTACCAGTTCACGGAACAGCCTCTATAGCGTTAATTTGCACAAAAAACATGTAAAGGTAAAGCACCGCGCGATAATAAACACTTTAGTCTTACAACACGTCGGAAATCTCTAGCTGGGAATCTCTTAAAGAGTTCAATGAAAGAGAATGGAATCAGATAAAATCAAGACAAATTGCAGTCTCTGTGTGTTGTATCGGAAAAATGTGTTCGAATGTTCCCAAGGCGGTAACGATCTATTATTACTATTATTGTTGAGTTAAAGTAGGGGCAATTACGGATATTGAGTTTCAGCGCAAGTCACTGTGTAATGATTGATTAAATTATTGGGTTTGTTAATAATAAGTAATTATTGGTTATTGGTTACAATAAAAAGAGTGTAGGTTTAATTGTGTTAATATTTTTATTCAAGATTTCAAGTCTTAATTAAAAATTGTCACAATAAATCTAAATTAGCATAGTTTAAATTTTTATATTAAAGTAATGTCATTAGCAACTTCCCATCCTTTCTTGTGTCTCAGCGCTTCTCTTCATTTAAACTTACAAACACAGTCACATAACGTCTACAAAGGACTAGATCCAGTGGACAATATAGATAAAGAAGAAGTCGCAGTAAAATGAAAATACAATTTATATGGAACAGTAGGGTAATATGGACACCTCATTTTGCCGCTCTATTTTAAATTTTATAAACACAAAATTAATATGTATTTAAAATTACACCTCTGACTAACTATGTCAGTTGACATGCCAATATTTGGAGTTATACTAATATGTTATTGAGAGCAATGAAATTTTCCATTTTTGATTATTTATGTTAAGGAAAGTTACCTTAAATTTTTATTGTATTAAATTATTTAAATTGTTTATATGGCTGTTTAAGTGCTTTTAATCCACGAAATAACTTTTTTTTAAATATATCGTGGTGAGGTAAATACTGTGAAAAGTATATTAAACACTGAGTACTTTATAACTAACCACTTCCACAAAAATCATTTTTAGTACAAAATCTTGAAGATGATGCCCATTAAATGAGTTGTTTCTGTTGTTTTAGATTTTTTATTTTTATTTTGTTTTCATTTAAGAATTCTATTTTTGCCTGGTAGATCTCGTTAAAAGATTAAATTTTCTGTCCAATGAAATAAAAAGGACTGACTTTAAGTTAAATTACCTAAAATAAGAATGATGTTTCATATAATTTACCGACTTTTCTCTAAACACTTCATTTAATTGCTTATTCTAATAATATTAATATTCTCTATACTTACAATTAGTAAAATGGAATAAAATAACTACTTTATGAATTTCTACGATTTCTACATACAAACATACATAATATATCAATGTTAGCACATTGAGAAAACTAATACAAATTCAATTAAAGCATTGGGCGGGCCGCATTCAACTTTTGCCATCACGTGTTATTAACTTCACAGCCAGCCTGTAATTTAGTCATGCAGATGAGAAAGCTCTCCGAATGGTTAAATTGTTAAACCATTTAATTGCAATTCAAATTAACTGTTAAAGGTACCCGCGAACATTTAAATACGACGGTAATTTCGATTTGTTCCTTTTTTGTTGTTTGAAAGATTAATTGTACAATATACATTTTTAATGTTTACGTAGTTGTTTCATGATACACGGTGATTTATATGAGCAGTGGCGGAGGAAGATTGTTGGAATGAGGAAAAAAATATCTGCCATGTAAATGCCCAGTGCTTCCTCGTGCTAAATTCACCAAAGGTAGTTTTCAGATAAATTGCCTGGCATGTGTTAACCATTTAATTTTTATACAATTTTACTAAAAATATATTAAGTTCGAAATTTTTCTTAAGACGCAATTGATTAATTTTCGTATATTTTTTATTTTTTGATAATTTCAATTCAGATCTAAATTTATGCAAAATTTGTCGGGAGGTAGAGGCGGAGTACTGCAGATTGGGTCGTGTATAGGTAAATCAAAGTAAATATCAATTTAAAAAGACAAATGACGATTTTTTAAGCACATTGAGATAAATCTTTTTAAGGGAATATTTTTAAAAAACGTTGTAAAATTTTCACGTAACATGTATCGTTTTTGAAATATCTTGAAAAAATCAGTATTTTGAGATGTCACCCCTCCGCCTTACACACGATTTTGATGATTTTGAAATGGAACCGTCCTCAAGCTAAACCCAAGCATCTAACCAAGTTTCACTAATATCGGTTCAGTGGTTCATGAGTTATGCGTGTTACAAGGATTCATTAGACATACATACATTGCGTATCTCCCCCATATAGATTGTTGATAGTATATTCGCAATTCTGCCACCTGTCGGATAAAACTTGAACCCTTCTGAAAGTCCCAAACAGCGATTTGAATTCAAACTAAGATTTTCTTTATTAATATTATTTACCGTTCAATGTAAATTTACTATTAAAAAAGTCATTAGGAGTAAAGTGTGCACAGCAAACATAAATATTTTTATAATTAATGAAGGTTTATTAAAATTATTCACCCATATTTCTTTGACAGCAGCATTTCTTGTAACAGATGAAAACTTAATGTTTTATTGGATGAATTACTGTCACAATTTGGTACAGCACATAATTATTATTTTATTCTTGATTGCATTTTAATAATTTTAAATGCTTATTTACATAATTTTTACATTATATTTATAACTTTCAAATGGCTGTTTGAAAACTTCAGAAGGGTTCAAGTTTTATCCGATAGGTGGCAGAGTGGTCGCTGACCATAGATATCATATATTACAAAATATACAAGGAAAATTCTGTGGAAAATACATATCTTTAATCGTGTAAGATAACATAAACCTACACATTATTCATATAGTATACAGGGTGCGCCAAAAGTATGGAAACCCCTGAAAATTTCGCAGAATAAGCGGGAAAAAAATAATGAAAATACCATATCCGACGTATTTTTTGACGGGGAATCCAATGGTGACCTTGAATTTGACCTTGAACATAACCTCTAAGCTACAGCGAACCAAAAATCGATTTTTTAAATAGTACCCCCTTTTTTTATTGCAGATTCGAAAAGAGCGGAAAATTTTACGTTAGAATATGTTTTGTTTTTTTTTCAAATCTTTTCGAATCTGCAATAAAAAAAGGGGGTCCCATTTTTGGTTCGCTGTAGCTTAGAGGTTGTGTTCAAGGTCAAATTCAAGGTCACCATTGGATTCCCCGTCAAAAAATACGTCGGATATGGTATTTTCTTCTTTTTTTTTCCCCGCTTATTCTGCGAAATTTTCAGGGGTTTCCATACTTTTGGCGCACCCTGTATATCCAATAATACAATCTTATGTCCTCGAATATCTTACACCACTGTGCTTAAAGATATTACGTACTAATGTCTCCACCTGTTTTCATCGCCTTGATTAAAATATGCGCTAACTATTCTGATTAATGGTTGTTACAATCTTATATTATTTTCCACTATACAAGAAACGTGTTTCAGTCACGCTTTGACTGGAATCTTTTTAGTTTAATGAATTTTCATTATATGTTATAGTAAATAAAAGTTAATTAATGCGAAATTTTAATTCAATAGGCTTGCTTAAATTCTTTAATGCTATCATTAGTATAACATGTTTTATTTTATAACTATTGTAACATCATAATATACTACAGCTTATTTAGTTTAAAAATGTTTTATGTTTATCGTATTACTTCTATAAAAATAATGAAACTGCTAATTCTTCATAAAGGATGGGCCTCTATTGGTTTTTTCCCCACTTAAGAATCTGGATATTTTTTAAATAGGTCAAATTGTATACAAAGTTTCTGTACAGTTAATATGAATTTGTTATTTTAACAGTATGGGCTTAAAATATCACTTATTACGCATCTGGACTTTCTTTTATATTTAAAAATATCTTACTTATTATTTTGCTTCCTCGTAATATCGAAGATACGAGAAGCTTTGTGATCGTTTTAGAATGAGACAAAAAAAATTGATCTTTCTGTTTCAGGTCAAGACAAACACTTTTCGTTCCGTGTATGTCTGTCTGTGTGTCTTTGTCACACGCATAACTCATGAACCACTGAACCGATATTAATAAAACTTGGTCGGATGGTTGAGTCTGACTTGAGAATGGTCCCATTTCAAAATCATCAAAATTGTGTGTAAGTGGGAGAGGTGACATCCCAAAATATTTATTTTTCAAGATATCTCAAGCACGACACATGTTACGTCAAAATTTTATAGAATATTTTTTGTAGAGCATTCAATTTATAATAATATAGGTCTATAACGTTTGTTGTAAAATATTCCCTTATATAGATTTATCTCAATTTGTTTTAATTAGAAAAGAATTGAAATTTTATTGAAGAAGACAACATGACTGTTAATACATACACATGTTTTGCTTGTTAAATATTAACATTCAAGTTCTTATAAATATAATAAGTAAAAATGTGGTACTAATGCATTTTAAAACGTTGATGTTATGAACTCTGTTAGTTGACATATGAACAAGTATTTCACAATGTAAATATAAAGAACATAACAGATGTTCAAACTGGAACAGAGATAACAATGAGAACTAACATCAGTTAGTAAAACTAGTTTCATTTTAATAAAAATTTAATTCTTAGATCAAACCGATGAGACTTACATAAATTCTTATTATAAATATTAGAAATTATTATAATGCAAAATTATATTAGTTACTGAAATTGTTTACAGGTATAGTTATTATTATATTAATGAAAATATGCATATACATATTTCTATACCTTAAGATACAAATTCTATTATTTAATACAGGTATTTGTATTAAATATAGCATGATTTTATTTGTTTTTGGTGTAGTACTAGGGGGTTATCTCAAGAGAACGAATGCAACAAAATATACAACTCTTTGAAAGCTTATATCTCCAAAACTAATAATCGTAAGGTTATGAATAACACACCAATATACTATATAGCTTACATAGTCTTATTTTTAATAAAAATTTTAACCATCCATCCCTCAACCCTTGAATACACAATGACAATATATGAAGTTCTACGCTTATAATTGCTGCTGTATCTTTAACCTTTTTTATCTCAATATATAAAAACGTTGGGCGTATGTATGTAATATCATCAAGTCTAAACCACTAGATGTATTGAAGCCATATTCACACTATATGTTCGTTTGGTGTTCTGATATGTTTATACCTTTTTTGGACCCGGTAGGTGGCACTAGAGTCGAGATATTTACGAAATATGGTTTGATTTTTGAACAATTTATTTTTGAGCAAAACAACGTCTGCCGGGTCAGTTAAAACAACAATTACAACCCTCCATATGTGACAGTGGGTGCGAATCCGGTGCGGGGACCGCTAGTAAAATAAATTATAGTAAAAATCTTTAGTTAGTGTATTGTGTAAAATTATATATTATTTTTTATTTAAACTTTTTGGTCACTTAAAGCAAAGTATATTTTTAATTTTACTGTATTTATCATTAAAAAACGTTTCAGAATTTTCTATTTTTCAATAGTCAATAAACATTTTTAATCTATTAAGCTGTCATAAATATTTCGTAGTACTAATTATAAAAAAATATGAATGATTGTTAGGTTCTATGCATTATATATTGCTATTTTTAAATTTTTTTGATTAATGATTAATAAATGTAACATTTTAACACTTAATACAAAATAAAAATTTATTTTAATTCACTGAAAAGCCCAAACAACTGATTTATATTATTCAGTATTGCGGTAATATACAACTCAAATATTAATTTTATGTATTAATACATTAGTTTCATAGTAAATCTTAAACCAATTAAATGGTTGTAAACAATTTGTACGGTTATTATCTGTTACTTCAATAATTTTTTAACGTGTCAACTATTAATAATTACAATACAGAATTACTTACGCACGTTATTACCTTGGCACACAAATAAATGGAATTTGATCTGAAAACATTCATTTCTAAGCAAAATACGAATGTAAACAAAAATAAATAAAAAAGACAATATTCGTGGTATATATCTAAAGTTAACAAATTTTCGAAAGGTGAAATCAGTTCATTTTTTTTAACTTTTATCCAACTGCTAGTATAATGTAATTTAATTCAATTATCACACTAGTAAGATGAGATAATTATGATTATAAAGAAATAGATCAAATCATGTTTTAAATATATTTACACTTGTTTATTTCAAAATCGGTACAGGAGTTATTTTAGTATGTAGTTATAGCTTGTTTTTGCAGTTCCAAAAATGAAGACTGCAGTTGTAAAAGCTAAATTGCAAGTAGAAAAAATATAAAAAAGTATATGTATAGAGCAAAAAAGTCACTATAATTTGTAAGACATAAATATACAAAGTGTAGAGCAAAAAAGCAAAAAAAAAGTATTTTCAGTTGAAAAATTTTCTTAAAATAACCACTGAATCGGTATATCTGTCACTATAATATGATTTTAATATAGACATGCCATTATTAAAATAATTATTTTAAAGTTTAAAAAAGGTTAAATAAATATAAAATACAGAAGCCTACACATTGCTTATACCAAAATCACTGACTTAACTTTCTTTTTATTAAATAATCGTTTTATAAATTAAATTACTAAGTGAGCATAATGGACATTTTAATATTTGTTTTACATAAATATATATACCTAAGTGCTCGTTGTATTATATAGGTATAACTAAATAAATTCATATCAATATTATTACGAATAAAATAAACCATATGCTAAATGCTAATAACAGTATTTTAAATGTATAATTACAGTTCATTGTTTTTGTTTTTTGCTGCTGAATGTTTACATATGAAAACAAACGATAATATTGTATTTTCTCTCTCTCAATTAAAAACAGTATTCAGTCGACTGTTAATTAAAAAAAAAACATTTCTTATAAAAACATGCCACCGTTACCTTTTCCAGCAACAAATAAATAATAAAACTCACAAACAAACACGGGTACTAATTTTCACAAATAAAAATGACCACAGACACACACACGCACAAAACAAACATCCACAAAATCATTCAAGTTCAGGAGGAAAAAAAAACCGCGGAATAAGCGGGAATTGTTCCGACGAGCGACCGAACACAAGACGAAATAAAATAATCACCGTATTTGCATAATATGTAATTCAGTGTATGGGAGGAGGAGGAGGTGTTGTAGACGGGCCCAGACTCCATGTGACCAGGCTGCGCTGGACCAACACACTAGATCTGTGCGCCGTCGCGCGCTGAGGTGAGCGTACGCCCCGCGATATTAATGTGTGTGTGTGAATGCGTGTGTGTTTGTGTGTGTGTGTATGTGGGGGGATCAGGATGTCCGGATGTATGTATTTACTTATGCACTTATTAACATTATGATATACTAGCTGGGCCCGCGCGGCTTCGCTCGCGTAGACTACGGAATTATTGTTTAGGATTTTTAACTAATCAAAACCAAACGTAACTAAAAAAAAAACACAAATCAGAATAAAAAATACAAATAATTTTTGTTCTGTTTAAATTTAAAAGTTAATAATTGAAAACAAAATAAACAACTACCAACCGAACGAAGAATCTTCCCTCTTCCCGCGACACTTCATCATAGTTCGCACGAATTGCCGCGAATAATATGTTATTGTATGTATATTTCACGTTATTTCCTAAACCAAAAGACCAAATTGGATTCTGTAAAGGGTAAAATATATCTACATTAAGTACTTATGACGATGAAATCATTTATTTCGATAAGGATTAATGTTTTGCAGGTAATAAGTCCACGTAAACAAAACCCAAATATTTTAAATTTTCTTTGTAACATAAAAGCAGTCATTGTGGCTCAAATATAAAAGTTAGACATATGATGTCGCTGACTTTATTGTAGATCTTTTGATTCTACACAATTCTTTAATACATTATTTTGTTCAATATTGAACGGTTTAGGCAGCGTATTGTAAAATAGCGCGTCGACGGCAAAATTTTTTCCGACTTGATTTACTATTATCGTCACTGCTTAGTTGTTATGTTACCTAACGTAACAAAATATAGCCTATAACCTGGCCAGAGAATGTACCTATGAATTAAAAAAAGAAACTACGTAAATCGGATAAGTGGTTCTCGAGTGATAAACGCACTAACGGACAGACAGAGAGACGTTGAGCTTTATATATATTAAGGATGATATTTTTAAGGCCAATTAGAGTTGGGCGCGTGAGTAATTTTTAGACACGCCCGCTCACTCACGGTTACAAAAAAAGTATTCACGTTCACGCACGCTCACGAATCCTATTTTTTTACGCCAGATAACCTATGCTTATTGAAGATATAGATATCAAATTTTTAATATAACACTTCCTCGTGCTAAATTCACCAAATGTAGTTAATTATTGGACAATTTAAATAAAAACTGAAGTGTTCAGATAAATTGCATGGCATTGGTTAACCATTTAATTTTTATACAATTTTACAAAAAAATATTAGTTCGAAATTTTTTTTAAGACGCACCTGATTATTTTTTCGTATATTTTTAATTTTTTGGCAATTTCAATCTAAATCTAAAATGCAAACGTCAAAATGACATTTAATATGTCAAAGTAAATATCAATTTAAAAAAACAAAACACGATATTTTAAAGCAAATTGAGATAAATCATTGTTAGGGAATATTTTACAACAAACGTTATAAACATATATAGGAAATTGAACCCTGAAGATATATGTACACTGTAGTATGCGATGAAACGTTGGCCGATAGTACGACCAAATCGACGTGGTTACACCCAAAATCCAAGATCTAGAAACATTTATGATTTCTTAAAATTTTGAGCAAAAGAAAATTCTGATTCGATAATTTTTTATCATTTAAAATAAATGATTTATGAGAAAAGGAACAAAAGGAAGTACGTTGTTTAAAATCATATAAAACACCTGGTATATTAAAAATAAAGTGAAATAAAATTAGATATTTCGATAAATATACAAAACAAATTTGAATCATAGATCAAGGTTTAACAAATATCGTTTTACTCTTTCATCTCTTGATTTTTGATAAATGTGTAAATGTATATAAAATGCAACGAAAATAAATAAATCATTAAAATAAAGTGTAAGAAATTTAAATCAAACTTGTGTTTATTCGTGTGTTCTAAATTTAATTTCTAACGGAAGTTTATGTAATAAGTTACTTGTCAATTAATACTAACAAATTTATAATATCAATTATTTTTATTGTATGTATATTTTTTTTTCTCATTGTCAGTGTACACGTCAATTACTAATTATATTTAAAACTAAATATGTACACCTAAACCACAAAAATTGGTCATCAATCTGGTATTATTAGACTCCTGCTGAGGATTTCTAGTGAAGTTGAAACACGTGTCGAATGACATTGTTTAATTGTGGTTAAGATGTTTTAAGTGACTAAAAAAACACAGTTTTTTCTGTAAATTAATATGAAGTTCAAATTTACACCAAGTAAATATGTATAAGAAAGTGGGAAGAAGGGTTTTATAAAATTATATTAAAAAAACAGTTTCTACACAGAAAAATATACTGTAAAAATTACAGTTTTTCCTGTCTATCCTGGATAGTAAGCGAAAATATATTAATATTTTACTCTCTGAGACTGCAATAATATAATTTTAGACTGTAATGTAGTAAGTATAATACTCAATATTAATTAATGGATAAACTATAAATATTATAGTCTAAAATTATATTATTACAGTTTCAGACAGTAAAATATTATAGGTTTTCGCTTACTAGCTGGAATAGACAGAACTTCTTTTTCGTGTAGTCACCAGTATTATTAAATGTTATTTTTATAATAATAAATTAATCAGTCAATAATT
Organism: Sialis fuliginosa; assembly: GCA_961205875.1. NCBI lineage: Eukaryota > Metazoa > Arthropoda > Insecta > Megaloptera > Sialidae > Sialis > Sialis fuliginosa. Next base: position 36,269,263 of record OY540810.1, read on the forward strand.
AAAATTTTATTTTCCAAGCTACCTTTTGCAAAACTCGTACTTACATCTTGAACTTCTAAGCATTGAAATAAACATAATATTTATTTAGAAAGTAAGAATTATTTAACCGATAATATTTACAGACAGTTCTAAACTCATATCATGGTGACATGGTAATATTTAAATGTGCAGTAATATTGTATATGATATTACATACTATTCATTACTTAGCCATTAGTTACAGTTGTCTTGTTTTGCATAATATAATATTCAAACAAAAAATAATATCTTATAATAAAAATCACGAAGTTATGATTAGTAAATAACATATGATATTAAAGTACATATGTGTTTGTATACATTCTTTAGTTCTGTTAAATAGTATTTTGTTTAATTACCACTATTTTAATAAAGAATACTTCATTCAAATTCTCAACTTCACCGCTATTCATTGCAATAATGTTCTCACAATAAACACACATAACATATATTATCTAAAAATTGTATGTATACCTACTACATAAATGAACTGGATTGTTAAGAAAATCATTCATCCCCGAACAAATAGAGCTAAATCAGTACCTACCTACAATCTTGCCTTTATAATAAATTTTTGTATAGGAAAAAGAGTATATTTAGTGTATCGAATAATTTGAATCTGTTCATTATAATTTGTTGAGACACTCGTTGGTTCTATTATGTACAATGTAGAGTTTGATTCACTGACTTTCCTGAATCGTTTATCTTGTAATCTTTTCAATTTTGTCAGTTGATCTTAATTAATTTAAAAACGTTCAGCGTAAAGTAATAATATTATAAGAATATTAAGTGTATTTTTACTAACGACGAAAATTGAGTGGCGAAGTAAGAAAAAATTTCGGGTGGGGGAAGATAAATATATATAAGTTAAATTTTTTGAATATATTTTGAACTAATGCTTTCTCAAAACATACTTTTTTTAGAACACTGAATATTTCGGGAGGGGTTTCATCCTCCCTCCCATACCCCCATTACTACGCCGTCACGGAATCATTTTATACCAGTTATATATGTATATTTATTATGATTGGGAACATAATTCCCCCTCTCCACATTTGAGCACCCTAGATGACGTATTTCCCCCTCTCACGCCGTTCTACTGAGGCTACCAATTAAATACTGAATTTACTACATAACATTACGTATAACGAAATATATTGCATTACTACTAAAAAGGCAAAAAAAAAACGGATATTTTTTAAGATACTGAATCGAGTAAGTTTATTGAAAAGGATCGTTCAAAAAGAACAAATAATTCGTGAATCACACATCTCTAGAATACATACGATTTCCTTTCTGTTATAAAATTAAATAAACAATATATACACCTTTTCCTGACAAACAATTTTAATTCAACACTTCTAATTTTTACAAGTAGATTATAATACACACATAAATCGACCAGTAATATTAAAGCAGTACGTATACGTTTGTTAAGAAGGGGGCCAAGGAAGGCGAGGTGGGACTGTGCCAGTCACTACGTGGGAGTCACAGTAAGTAGGGAGATCTGTTTCGCGAGCAAGTTCGTGCTGATTGAATACATGATCATATGTACATACATACATACACATGTGGGTACCTACTCGCGCGTTAGAACGGTCTCGCATTCCGGGCTTTATTTGCATTCAGACATGAATTAGCAAGTCGTTATGTATTGTATGAATAACTTACGTCAATGAGAGGTGGTTTCAAATGGATCTATAAAAGATTTATTTAGAAACTAAATCTATCGATTATTTTAAATTGTTTAACGTAACCCATTATCTAATCCTAGATCAACGGTGGGCAACCTCCGGCCCGCGAGAAAAAATAATAAATAAATATTTTCAAAAACAAAAATTTGAAAGAATAGGATTAGGTTAGTAACAAACAATATAAGGAAAAAGGAAAGATGTACAGTTTAATTTTCAATATATTTCGTCTTATTTAAATTAAACACTAATAGAAACGTTTTTTTTCATAATTTAGTACTAATGTCGCAACGTAGAAAGTCGTAACCACGGGTGTCTAACTCTTAGGCCGTTTTTCCAAAATACAAAAAAATATCAGTCGCTTATCTTGTAATATGTCATAAGAAGCAACATATATAACATGTTTATTACGTGTATAAGTACCATATAGATATGTATGTAATTCATTGCCATTAAGTTTCTCCTTGCGTTTTTTAATTTTACTTATTAATGGGTACCATTAAATCTGAATGAATATTAAAAATACTTTTATATCATTAAAAAAATTAATAACAACTTCAAAACATATTAAAGAAGAAAAAATGTTCTGAAATGCATTCAAAACATGCAGATATGAAATGAAAAGTATTAAATGTTAATTAATTTTTGCCTATAAAGTACATTAGCTATAGAATAGAGAACATTTAAAGTTTCATACTATTTTTAATTATATACGAAATATAATTAATAATTAATTTTTAATTGCATACTTCAAGCTATTCATGCTTATAAAATTATTTTGTATTGATTGATTTGCAATACCTGTAATCACCTAAACACTTTAATGAGCAATTTAAAATAAAAAAGTTTTTATAAAGTATTATTATATTTCTAAGAAAATAACATTCCAAAGTGCTTACATTTAGTAATATAAAAATTTGATTAATTTGATTTTTTAAGATTTAATAACGATATTGTTAATGCATCTTACTATAATTTCAATAAAAATTTAATAACAAAGTACAAAACCCTTCTATACAAAAGTTTAAAATCATCCCTATCTTGCAAGTATCAACGAAAATGAAAGCTCTTTATTTTATTGGCTACAAACAAAGTTTCTAATCAACTACTGAACAAAAAAATTGTTAATTTCGGTTACATAATTTTCATTCGACAAATATTTACTAATTCAATATATTTCATTTTAAAATGTTCAAGACTGGTGCCACTACCTTATGTTCATAAATAAAGTGTATCATAAAAATCTAAAATGTCTACGTTAACTGTACAGATATGTACATCATACCATACAACAACTAGTTAACAAACAAACATTTACAAAAGAACAATCTGTAATGAAAACCAGACTGTCAGACATCGCGTCATTTTCATAATCTAGGCGTTTATAAATCAACCTGATGACATGTTCCCACAACCTTATAATCACTTGCATGTTACATGGTTTTTACTCGCATCTCTAACATACATAGCTCCGTAACTGACCGTTACTGATATTGTGCGAGTTTTCTTGTGTTATGCGAATTATTTAAAATATCTGTTTTTATTTGCTTTTTCATGAATTATTAATTTATTTGATGTCATTAGATAAGCAGTGCTATTATCGACACTTATCGTAATTTAATTAAATTAATTTTTTATAAGTAAGAAATGTATATAACTAATTAATTAAGTCTTGGATATGACCCGAGTAATGGTTAATTTTTAATTAAATGTACTGAATTAGAAATATTTGTTGATATTTGATTACTACCATTTCTGAATATTAATGTATATACATTTAACTGTCTTACAGCTTGATTTGATGACAATCAGCCAATAGGTGTTAAAATGGTGGACATTTAAACTAATTATTAGTATAATTTATTTATTAGTTATTATATTATCATAACATCTGCTTCACATTGTTTCAAATTTGACGATTATTTCTTTTATATCTTTTGTTTCGTAGTACTTATCATTTTATAAGCATTAGTGTCCATCACTGCCTTCTCATTACTGGAGAAAAAACATAAACAAAATAAAAGGCTATAATTTAAAAACAAACTACATTTGCGGACTTTGGTAATTAAATTGATTAAATAAAGAATTACTAGTTTTATTAGTAACATGAATTCATGAGAATTACAAAAAATAAGTCCATCAATCAAAAAAAACGGTAAACCTTGCTCTGATAGCGGTCAGACCTGATGCCAGTACCGTATATTGTTGTTTTTTTATATTTGGTATTTTCTATACTAAAAATTATATATTTTATTTTTGAAGTAAAACTTCTTTAGCGAGACTATTGAAAAGGAATAACCTCGACACGTTACTCAAATAATCAAATACGACACGTTATTTTCAAATAATCAAACATGAAACGCTAAGGACGACAGCGATGAGTAGATGTATAAAAAAAAGATGAATGCGTACAAATTAACTACAAGTTTAGGTCGATGTCGATGTATCAGCTGTTGTGTGCTACGTGTTTGTATAATTCACATGGTTAATGAAAACAAAAGAAGTTTCACTTCAACCTAATGTGGGTGAGGCACACACCACTTTTTTTTATTTACACGTCTTAATTTTAAAGAATACGATTGATCACACAACTAAAATGATAGAGCACCTTCAAATTTGACTTCTGCATCTATTAATTTCAAAATTATAATCTAAAGTTATTATTGCATTAAAAATATACATACAAACTCAGAACTTTGACATTAACTCCATTTATATATACAGATATCTATTAATTTTTTATTTTCTATGTGCATGCATGTTCCATTTATCATAGAATAAAGATATGTACTATTGTACTGTTGCAAAATTTTTAATCAGAATAAAAGTGTCTTTCAATTTAACCGATAATGTCACTCAAGTATGTAATATAATGGAGAACAAACTAACGCGCCTGTATGTGTCTGACGCCGATCCTTAACAAATGGTATTAGGAGCATTTGTTATACTCATATATTATGCTACTGTGTTTCTAAAACATTTAACATAATGTATGTGATACAGTGGCGAAGCGTCGATAGAAGAAGGAGAAGCAGTGCTTTCCCTTACTTTATGAGCAAATTAATACAAGACTGTGTTTTCAGTTTATAAATTATATTATTAATATTCATCTTTATAGTCCAGTCGTCAGACAAATGAGCTAGAAAAAAATGACGGAATACGTTTTTTTTTAAGAAATTGGCAGATTTCGATGTATAGAACATGACAGTAAATCCCCCCCGCCATGCATAACTTTCTAGAGCCTTATTAAGCTGTCGATAATCACTTATTTCAAAAAAACTCGAGAATGGTTAATTTAAGGATAATATTAGTTATTACAAATGTTAAAGCTGATTAAATTCTGAATAAAAAGGTCTTTTTAAAAATTACATAGTATTAATAGCACGCGAAAAAATCACATAATGACGTCGATTTGGGAAATTACACAAAAAAAGTAGTTTCGTTTAACCGCTGTATTTAATACGATTTTCATCGAATTTTCAATTAAAATTATAGTATTTGATAGAATAAATTACACTCTGTACAGTGCTTTTAATATAATTTTAATATCTTGAAAACTGTTTGATTTATGAGCAATAAAAGTTCTCAGTAACATAAAGTTTTACTGAAAATGTTTCCCTTTTTTAGACGACCGATATAAATATCTTCTAAACCGAATATAAAAAAATGTTATGCGTAAATCAAACATTTTAACCAAAAATCAAAAATAGCATTTAATATTAATTTACACGCTCAATTATAATTATTATTATTTTCTTGTATTTTAGTCGATATTTGTATGACGAGTTGAAGTCTGTTCGAAAACAAAAGTTAAAATTGGTGGCAGGGCATGGGGAATCGCGAGGTTTTGTAATGGAATGAACTTGTCTATAGTTAATGTATGTCTGTCAGAACCGGCCTTAGCAAGTCTGGCGCCCTGGGCGAGATTTATTTTCCGCCCTCTCTCCCCCTAAAAATATATTAAAAAATCACCGAGAATGTCAATTAAAATTGATAAATTAACAAATAAATTGAAGCTTGGCGCCATCCTACAAACTCCAACTTTTTTTTTAAATATAGCTTACATCACTAACTTCAAGACTATCAAATTCCCTAAGACCGTCGAGACCCCATTCCCCTATTATTAACAAATTAAAATTGATAAATTAACAAATAAGTTGAATAGTTAATATTTCAACTTGGCGCGATCCTACAGTCTCCAACTTTTTTTTAATAAAGCTTACATCATTAACTTTAAGACTATCAAATGCCCTAAGACCGTCGAGACTCCATTCCCCTATTATTAACAAATTAAAATTAATAAATTAACAAATAAGTTAAATAGCTAATATCTCAGCTTGGCGCGATCCTACAGACTCTGATTTGAACCAAAAAAGTCACTTATGCCCCATTGTGCGCCGCTCCATCTGGCCTGGCGCCACTGATTCGCCTCCTCCCCCCTAAAACCGGCACTGTATACAGGTTAATGTGTGCGGGGATTTTAAACCTATTTTTGACTTTGAGCCTTATTATCCCCAAGTACTTTACTTTCTTGTACTTATAGTGTAATAATGTAAAAAACAAGTATTCGCATTTTATGACTACGACTACGTATACTAAATGGTAAAGTTTTAGCATCGCTGGCGGACCCGTTCAGCGGATCACAAACACCGCCACGCTTTTTACGGAAGACAAGTCCATATCAATTCATGAGCCACTCCATCACCGACCGGTGTAAAGCGCTAGCCGCGATCGTAAATATAACTACATACTGGCTAGTTATTGCTACGCTCGAAATATAAATTATTTTTAATTGTATACCGATTCGCGGACGGTAGCTTTGTGACCAATAGCCACGAGCTGTTGAAAAATTGATAAATATTTTATGCTCGATAGTTTTTTGTATGTCATTAAATAAATATTTATTAAAATTTAATAAAAAGGTATGTAAATATATCCGTGACGATAGATTTATAGTCAAATTATGTATAATGAGTGCGTTCGGAGAAGGAACCGATATCTAGCCAATCATAAATTCATGTTTATCTAATATAATAAACTATATACCTACCGTAAATTCGATGTAAATCAATATTTATGGTTATCATAGGTTGGTACAATAGGCATGATGCTTAATTTAAAAAACTATTCTATGATGATCTTACGTGTCACCTATTTCCAAAAAAATACTTATTTCTGCAGAAAATAAAGGTTTAATCACAAAAATTGACCCTTTTAAAACTAATTTTGAATTTGACGCCAAAACGCTCGCAGGTGTCATGGAGCATTTTTGATGTCACGCCTATGTAAAATTCTTGCCAACAATAATAATTCCTTGTTCCATCGCTAACATTTCTCGGTTTTAGTTTTGGTAACACAAAACTGAACAAATTGATAATTGAAAAAAACAATGCAGATATTAATGAAACAAAAATGATGTTTACTAAGGCGTGACGTCATTCACCCTGATTGGCGTTTCATCAAACATGGCGGATTGCTGTATTTTGTATTTTTATTTTAACAGAAATTATATTAATCTCGCTTTTAATATAAAAATAAATACATTTTTAGAATCTTTTTAACCTATTTCATTATTTAAAATCTTCAGTGATACTTTTTTACTGGCATCGTGCCTATTGTTTTGACTAGAAATAAATAATTTAATCGCTAGGTCTCATGATGTATCCGACCCGGACCATCCCAGGGCAAGTATTTATTTATAAAATAAAAAATAATAATAATTAAGAATGACATCTGAAAAAATAAAAAATATTTTCAAGAACCAAATTCCTAAAGGGGTTACATCTAATGTATTAACTATTTTTTGACATTTTTTTATTGACTTAAATAATGTATAAACATCTTAACAATGATATACAAAAGGAATTATAAGCAAAAAATTGTTTTTTAATTTTTAGAGCTCAGTTTCCAAAACGTCTCTGAACGAACGAAACAACTTACGGTGAAAGTGGTGAAAAATAAGTGATAAGGAGTATATGGTAATATAAAGGAGCACCGTAATTCGGTCTCAAGCCAAAACAGAAACAAAATAGATACACTCAGTATAGTAACCCTAAAGTCACCAAAAACTTGTTGTATGTTTTGAGACATTTACTTACAATAAACTCTCCAAATTTCCTTTAATTGCTTTTTTTATTATTCTAAAAAAGTATCATTTTCCGAAGTGACGATAAGATGTAACCCCTTAAATGGTAAGGCCATCCACGGGCTATAAATATTTTAAATATCATCCTAAAATACAAAATTTTAATAACTGAACAATTTTCTAAAGCAGCATTTGAATATCTTGGTCTCTAATTACAAGTGACCTTTCTCTAGACTCTAGAGGGATACCAAAGTATAACTGTACATACATTTTTAACAAAAACAATTAACAAACTTTAACCTTTATTATAACCTCACTCTGCAACATAACCTAAATAGCACGCGCTGAAATTAAAGGAAAAAATGATTTGTAGTTAATATAATCACTGTGAAACAAGTGTTCGTGAATTTATTAATATTTATATCCATAATAAAGCTATTAATCATTATTTAATAAATAGCTTAAAATGATTTCATTATAAATCAAGTAATCGATTTAAATTACAGCAATCTGAAAAAGAACACCTATATTTAAACCTAAATGGCAAAGCCATTTTCAATTTTAATCAAATTACGATATCAAGAAACCACGAACTGTTTTAATATCAAAAATAATTTACTAAATTGCTTTTCAGATATTTAATATGATCATCTGAAGAAGATGAATAGCTAATGGATTATGACATAAAAAAATACTATTACTTTTTGATCTCACAAATAAGGATCTTGTAAAGAAACAAAATGAATTAAGAAATGTGCATGATTCATCTCACAATCAATGCGGTCCAACTGGCTGTCTGATTTTGCGGTTCGTAAATAAATAAAAATTACTGTATAAAACGGAACGCAATCGTTCCGGTATTTTTTTCCATTTTCACAGGTTTCCGTCTTACAAATTTTAATTCAATGAAAAATATTATAAGGTACTTGGATATGACCCCATTAATGGTTATTTTTTAATAAATATACTATGAATTAGAAATATATATTCGGCCAATTTTTAAACTAATTATATTATTAGTATAATTTATTTATTAATTATTATTTTTATTAAATTTGATGATTCTTTCTTTTAAATCTTTTGTTTCGTAGTACTTATCATTTTATAATCATTAGTGTCCATCACTGCGTGCTCATTACTGGAGAAAAAACATAAACAAAATAAAAGGTTATAATTTAAAAAAACAAACTATATTTGCGGACTTTGGTAATTAAATTGATTAAATAAAGAGTTACTTGTTTTATTAGTGACTTCATGAGAATTACAAAAAAAAGCCCGTCAATCACAAAAACAGTAAACCTTGCTCTTATAGCGCCTATAACTGGTGCCAGTACCTTATTTAATTTAATTTTGGAAGCAAGACGTTATAGGCTGATCAAATAATGCATTCAAATGTTCCATTTTTTATAAATGCAATGAAATGTTTTACAAAAATCCTTCCATATACAATACGTTATAAAATATTCCGTTTTAGGTTATTTACGCAAACGGTTCCCGAAAATTATTCGGTTTCCGCGATAGCAAATTTTCCGGTTTAGAGTATTATTTTACATAGGAAATAACATCGTTCGGGAATTTATTTCTCGTACGTCCAGGTTTTCGGTATATCGAGGGTCCGGTTTAAGCAGGTTTCATTGTACCATATTTTTTTTCTCCACTAAAATAAATGACTGCACATTTATTACTACAATTTCTATTGTCGCGCATTTTGTTTTACAATATTTTGCACTCGGGTTTCCTTTTACATAGATAATAATCAAACGACAGAATATCAGTAACTGTCGTCATTGTATCATTAATCTCTATGAATAATATACCCTTTCCGCGGTTAATGAGACCGTGTACAGAGAATACGTATCTATCTGCTCTGATCCAGTTACTCGAGATCATTTCTGTCAGTGACAGCTCGTAGAGAAAAGACGTAATTTGTACTCGTATACAGAAAATAATGAATTTCTGCATACTGATGTCGTGTTCTGTAATATGAACATACTACATTTACAAGTAAAGTTATGTATTCACATTTTGCAAGAACGATGGTTTTAGATACTCCAAATGCCAACGTTGTTATTGAATTAATATTTCACGTTAAGTACGATATATATTATTGCCTGGATTTTACAGTGTACCTCTAAATGTTTATTTACTAATAATTTAATACACCAGAGTACTTATAATCTTAACTGATAATTCAAATTATCTCCATAATAAATGAAAAATAATTAATATAACCTACTAAGGTACTGGCACTAGTCTTGAACGCTTTCAGAGCAAGGTATATTGTTTTTTAGGATTGATGGGTTAAATTTTTGTAATTCTCGTGAACTCAAGTTACTAATAAACAACTACCTCTTTATTAAATCAATTAGTTACCAAAATTCGCAAATTTAGTTTGATTTTTAAATTATAGCCTTTTATTTTTTTTATGTTTATGTTTTTTCTCCAGTAATGAACATATAGTGATTTCCAAAGATTTCAAAATGATTAGTACTACTATTTTTAAACAAAATGATTAATTGGATCTTGGCTTCTGGGTGTAACCCGCGTCGATTGTGTTATCGGCCAACGTTTCGTCATACATTGCAGTGGACATCTTCAGGGCCCTGAAGATTCATATCAAGATCACCGCCTCAAGACTTGTAAAATGATTAATTTATTATCAAACCTTGCTGTAAGACAGTTAAATGTATATAGATTAATATCCAGTAAAGGCAGTAATCAAATATCAACAAATATAATTATAAATATAATATATTAAGAATAATATAATATAATTATATATGTAATTATTATATTATAATTCATTACATTTAATTTTAAAATATTCACCACTACAAATATTCAATTTTGAGCTTAAGCTTTTTTTTTAATATCAAGTGAAATTCATCAATTATTTGTTAAAATAATATTTGACGTACTTATAATTTTGAAATCATAATTTTTTACTCAATTAGTAATTTTATTTTTAATAAAAAAAATCAACACTTATTTAAGTTTTTTCTCAAAACAAAATATCATTATTATTATATTTATTTTAATTTTTACTCTAAAAGCTTTATGCAAATTGACTTTTTAAATTTATTTACAAATGAAAAGCTATTTCAAACATAAAAATCACGAAAATAATATAAAAGTATCGATAGTAATCAATAACTTTAACATTTTAAATCACGAGCCGCTACTGATCTATTTGTGACACGTTCTTGAGTATCGAGAGTATGCAGTTTTTTCCTTGATTTAAAGCACACTTTGGTTACATTTCACGTACAGAGAACGCGTGAGCTGTTCGTATATGGTTTATCAAATGGTTTGGTACACAGTAAAATATAATGAACCTGATATTGCTTACAATCATATCAGCAATATATCCAAGGTAATAAAAGTAATGAAAACATTCAATCTAAGAAAATGTTCGCTTTTATTACTCTAACGGTTTTAATGTCTGTATATATAGTAGAAGAAGTATTTATAAGTTGGTAGATAATATATGTTATTACGTTATAGTATTAGAAAGCTCACAATCAGCAAAATATTATATTAAAAAGTTTTAATACTTTGATATAAGTCAGACCCCACAAATATGAATGTAATTAATAATTGTCATACCCATTATTAAAACAATTTAACTTACATTGTTATAATTAATTATAGCCAGCGCTGGATTTTGGTGCCCTAGTTTTTCTCTTTTTGTTGTTTGTTGTTAAATTTTCAAAGAAAATTATTGCAATAGATTTTTTTCATTTTGAATTATGTTTCAAACTCGATCAAATAAAAATGCTAGAGATTTATTTATTTTTGAATGACTAGCAACATGCTATTTTACTTCCATGTTCTGAAAGAAATGGAAGTATTGTAATACCATCGAAAAATCGTGTCCGAGAAAATGACAAATTCTGATTGTACTAACTTCAAAACGTAAAGAAAAGTTAATTTCTGCATGGCGGCTGTGCGTGTGTCTGTGTGTCTGTGTGTCTGTGTGTCTGTCTGTCAGGATGTAGATTTTTTTTTCGTTCACGATAACTACTGTAAAAATGCACCGATCTGAATTATTTTTGGGGAAAATATTTGTCTCAGTGAGTACTCCAGACCTATTGATTTTGGTGCTAATCGGATAAGGGGTTTTGGAAATATTCGAAGTTTTGTAACTTTTTTCGTCAAAAAAATGAATATTGCGAGTATTATCTCACTAATTTTGATAAGATTTGGTACATTTGCAGTTCAATTGAATCTAAGGGACATTTATTATTTGTACGTGCCTAAACAGCCATTAAAGGGGTGAAAAAAACACTTAAAATTTGAATTTTAAATACTAATATGTCAATAATTCATGTTTCCTTGGAAACAAATGCAACTAAATTCAAATTGTCAAATTAGTTTTTCTACGAATGTGTTTTATGTTTTTGACATTAGAAAACTAATATTTATATACAAATGGCAAAAAGAGCTGTAACCGTTGTAAGTATTTATGTTTTTTTAATGTATTACGATATGTATATTCATAGTAGTAGGTTATATAAATAAAATATTTAAAAAAATGTATATTTAAAAATTATTTAAAAAGATAGAAAGAACATGGAAGTCATGTATGGTTCTCCATACCGATATTTACCATAAAATACAGCATAAACTGTGTGTAGAAGATATAATAGAAAATAGTATGTGGTACATGGATTACATGTATAACATCTCTACCTACGTAAACTTGTTCCTTTGCTTTGAACTTGAGGCGAAATTTCACGCTTACATCATACAATATTTATTATTATTATTATTGGTAATAAGATCTCAATTAATAGAAAATATTGTTTTCACATCGATTTGCTAATATTGCAATAAGTTTTTATTATAATTCTTATCATTAAAAAGTGCTGAAACCATAATGAAGTGAGCAAAAATGCTATAAGTCCTGTGCAAACATATAATAAAGTCTAATAATCGAAATAGTTTTAACCTGGAAAAAAGCAATCTCTTTTTGTGGTGCCCCTTCTGTGGTGATGCCCTAGGCCGGTACCTAGTGTGCCTTATTATAAATCCATCACTGATTGTAAGTGTTTTTGTAGTTCGATACTTATCAACCCGCTATCTTTTCTGTCACCATCATCCATCTGACTGAATTTGCCGCCCCTTAGACCTGGCGGGAGCCGATTTTACCAGCCCCTACCTGCGTCACCTAATTATGTGCATATGCAATATTATATACCTATATGTAAAATTAAATTTTTTTTTATAAAAAGTACCTACCTCACTTATGATACATTAGTTGCTAACCGACGAAAAGTGGATTAAGTTACTTTGGTAAACTGAAACACTCATAAAATAAACCTAATGTGTTATTTAACAGGCAGATGTCATACATAAAGACAAGAAAGAGAAAATTAAAATATTATTTATGGATAAAATTTCTCCCAAATTACAATCTATTCAGTGCGATTAATAATAAATAAATATAAAAGTTAGATACAATAACAAATTAATTTTCTAAACGTCAAAAAATTTATTGAAGAATAAATATCACAAGCTTTCGATTCACAGAATCATCGTAAGGCTATTAAGAAAGAACAAAATGTGAGAACGATGTCGTTCTGAATAATGAATATATATATTGAAATATATTGAATGTGAAATGTTCCTTTACCTATATTTAAATTTTCAATCAATATATTTCAAAATCAAAATAATAAAACCGTAAATTCTTGTAAATTATAAAATTCTTTATTCCATGGTTACTATTTTTTATATAAATGACAGTTGTATGCTCTAAAATGGAAACAAAACACGACTTGATAAAGATTTTTTTTAGTCTTTTGATGTTAAATCTTAGGTTTCATAAAATATTAATAGCCACGAACAAAATTATCTAACTATTGGTTAAAACTGCATTGAAATTGGTTCAGTAATTCCCGAGTCTACAAACAAACATTCATTTCTGTATATAGAGATCAGTGGCGTAGATAGGGGGGGGGGGATTAAGGGGATCAATCCTCCCCCATGAGTCTACTTTATGAGAAAATTCAGATTTTTTTTTAAACTTTCCTAGTGTAGGGGCTTCCGCGATTTTCGCTGGTTCAATATTTTTGGAAACCCGGTAACATTTCCCAATTATTTATTTTTAAGTATATATACCCAAAATGGGTTTGAGACTGTATCCCCGGATCGCGATGGATCGATCGATCTATACTTTAGAGAAAACCAGTCCCTACCTTGAGATCCCGATTGCAGCGTTCTCTCCAACAGCGTATAGGTTTTAGGATGATGTTTCAAAGGATACCTTTGCCGTGGAAATGGCAATCGCCAATCTGTGGAGCAGGTCCTAATTCCCTCCAGATTCTCTGCACACTGAACTTAACAATGGCTATGAACGCACACACGTGTACACAAAAATGTACAACAAAAATATTACACTATAGCACAACAAAATATATATAACAACGAATAATGCAAGAAATCACCTTGTGTCTCATATATAATACAAATATATTTATATTATTTTACGGCCTGTTTAAAGAAACTTATAAGGTTAAAAATAACACTTAATGAGCCGGATTCAAAAAACAAAAGTAGATATAAATCTATTGACTTCGTGTTACAGAATATGAATGAATCTGAAACATGTAAGATCATAGAAACACCCTAACATGTTCAAACGAAAAATAGCGCGTCACTATCAATATACAGTGGCGCAAACACCTAGTATGAACAAAATAGTAAATAGGAAAAATTGGGTAAATTCAGTTCAAAATTATAATAATAATTTTTTTTAATTTTACATATTTTGGGGGCCCCCGAGCTTTTAGTTGCGGCCCTGGTCATATCCCCCCCATCGCAAAAAGCTATCTACGCTACTGATAGAGATAAGGATGAATAATAATAATATGCAACCTGTTCAATTACAATAAGGTATTTTCCAAAAAAGTTAATCATTCTTTAATTAACTAAGCCCTAAGCAATCAATCACCCGTCAGTAAAATAACTAAATTAACAGTGTACATAATTCTAATTTGTTCACGACTAATGTGAGTACACACGTGTACAGAATAAGCCCAGAGAATCGAACGCGCGGCTTACGGATAGGCAACGGGCAAGTGTCAGCGCGTCAATCAGTCAATGTCACACCGGTTCTTCATATTTGGAAACAAACATAGTGGATAAGTGATGATTGATTTGTTCGAACCATCTGCGATGGGTCAAACGGTGGCCTGTTCATGTGTGGGAGGATGGCGGCGATGAAGAAACAAAATATAAGAATTTGAAAATGTTTTTGTGTCAAGATTTTTTACTTGATTGTGTTTGGAGATACCGTTGATGTCTAAATAAAGTAAGTGTTTTGTTAACAGCTTGTTGTTTTTTTAATATTATTAGATGGGCTGTTGTTATACAAATCAAAACAAGTATTTGGATCATCGAAAATGAATCATCTATATACTACCTACATATGTTTAAAAAGTTAGAAGTGAGTATGACGTTGTTTACGTTAAATGATCTTAAAAACCTCTAGATCGATTTTAACAGATATTTCATTGTTGACTTTCTTATAATCTATGAAATTCGCCCCGGGTGACCCCTGAATGGGGTGACATCCGCGTAATATGTTAAAAAATAAAACTTTAATTTAAAAGCTTCCATGTGTAAAAAAATTATTTTGGTCATTGAAAGTCTATAAGGGGTGTGATAACTATCCAATTTATTTTTTTTTTTAAATAAAAAAATTTCTATCGTTAAAAAATCATAGGGGTGATATCCGCTTAATGTGTAAAAAATAAAATCTATTGACTTTTTTTGGCGCGGGGTAGGGGGGGGGGCACACTCGATTTCCGTGTGTCACCCCCATAGAGACGCCAGTGACTTTTACTGATAGGTATTATCAACAATATCCACAACAGTAAAGAAAAATGTGACGCAAACTGATGACATAAATTTAATACAATACACTGGTAAAAATACAAGTTCTACCCCCAGTTTTATCAAAATCTGTTATTGGTATCAGCCATGTAAATCTGCAAATGGGCCAATCAGAACCCAGCATTTGCTATTTAACATATGTGTGTACCCAGCTGTCAGCACAAATCGGGTACTAGTATATAAAAATATTTATCGTTAGAATAAAATCAATTTTTTACATATTTGCTAATTAACTTTTTTAACTGCATGTGTCAAAAATTTCATAATTTTTTCTTCAAAAGATTCTTATTTTATACTTAGGTATAGGTTAGGTTAGCCATAATACAATTGTAATCAAATGAACAAGAACTCTGTCATACTGATAGGAACCAAACTGATGATTGATATGAATATTTGAGCTAACAGTAAAACATAATAAATGTATGTAGGAGTTTTTATTAAATTAGTTGATAAATCTGGCAGTAAATGTTCCGAATATGGTTACGAAACACGTTGTTTAAAATGGTACTGACAACAAAATGAACAGGTCGATTCGATAATATTACGATAATATATTGAACGTAAAGGTGCACGATCGACTTTAAATAAATTACGTGGGAAACTATAGTTTTTAATTGGCATATACTTTACAAACCGGAAATCTTACTTGACAAGCGTTCCGGTTCATTTTTGTATTGTTTTAATTGAAATTTTTATAACAATATATTCTTAACCCATTTACGTCCAAAAGAAAACAAAAACATACAGAAGATTTTTTTAAATGGAATTAATTACACAACAATATATTTAACTAGGTAAATATTTCAACAAAAACTTTTTTTATATTTAGAAAAAAAATAACGGCATGTATTCATTCGAGTAAATTGGGCAGATATGAAGCCTATTTTATGTAAGACTGCTTTTTTGATATAATTTTGTATATTTATGTTTAAACAAAATTCGAAATCACATGCTTCAGTTGGATAAAATATATCAACACATCTCATGCTTCTATTCATATACAAATAATTTGTAGCAATTAAAACACGTTTACACTCATGAAACTAATAACGTGAACATATTTTGTTTGTTGCACTACTAGCATCTGATTTTTAAGGAAATATTATGAATTAATATCCATAGAAAGCAACACGAACTATAAAATGAGGTGTACATTAAGTGTATACGGCGGGCGTTAATGGGTTAATATATGAATATGACAATTGAAATGCGTTGACTTTAACTTTTCAATAGTAAAAATATGGAGACCTATTTTTTTATTGCAGAATCGTATTTTTCATGAAACCAAAAAAATTATAAAGCACCTCAATTTTTTTTAGTTATTTAAAGAACTTTTTGATATTATAACATTCCAGACTTCCACCAAGAATAATTTTGATCGCACCTTTAAGTAATAGTAAAAAAAAAAAAAAAAACATATACCCTTTAACACTAACAGTAAGTACGAAGACATATTTTGCAATATAATGTAACAAGTATAAATCAAAATTACAACACTCGGTATTTATCCTAAACGAGCCGAATGTAACGAGCACACAATACAAGCAGAATCAAAACTACAATATTCGCACCAGCTATCAATCATGTGCCGATTTTCCAGAGGGCACTATTATTAGTCGCAACTCTTAAATAAACTCACTGTAGGTGGCTTAGGATGTGTTTCGAAATTGGAAGCAATATCTGTACGTTATGAAAACATTGGTCTTGGATTTTAAACATTCAAAATTAATCCGAATAGTTCAAAAAAATCAGTAAACATCGGTATCCGATTGAAACATCATTTTCAAAATAGGAGGTTTTCTTCCCAGACAAAAAATAATCTTAAATATAAAATGTCACCCTTTGCATATTTACATATTTAAATTGCTTGAATTTTCAGCTTTTATTTGATACCCAACACGCCGGGTTTGAACTAAAAAAAAAGTTAACCTATTTTCCCTTCTTCAAAAAGCTCCAAAAACTTAAAATTTAATTTTTATAACTCAGGACTACAATTTACTATAGTTATGCCAAATCTCAGCTTTCTATGTCAAGTGGTTCAGTAGCTAGAAGGCTGTGACAGATAGACAGACAAACAGACGTTTTTGATACGGAACACTTGAAACATACATTTAATTTTCTGTTTATCGACGCTCCCCACGAAAAGTAACACGTTTCAATTCTCTGACGAAAAGTAGCACGGCATCTGGATTTACGGCGAAAACTAGCACGTTCGAAGATTTTATGTCGAAAACTAACACTGCAATATTATTCAGACGAAAACTAGCAAGTTTCGAGTTTTTATAATGATATATAACTAGCACGATTCGAGTTTTTATAATGAAAACTAGCACGTTGGGAGTTTTCATCACGAAAACTAACTCGTTTGAATTCTTCATTACCAAAACTAGCACGTTTCAATTTTCCTTGCGGGACAAAAAAATTATTTGAACAAAATTGAAATCGGAATGTTTCAATTGAATTCTCTCGAATGTTTCAACTTGAAAATTGAAAAAAAATATTTTTTTTTGAAAGAAGGATTGAGCATAGAAAAAAAATTTGTTGTTCATCTATGAAAAACTGTTATCAGAGTAAAAGCCCTTGCTTACTTATTAAGCGAATCATTTATCCAATTTCTCCCGCAAGCTAATTGTAAGTTGAAACATGCTAGTTTTCGTAGTTTAGTTTTCGTGGCTAAGATTCAAACGTGTTAGTTGTCGAATAAATTTTGAAACGTGCTATTTTACGTCTCAAACCGCGAAAATCGCAAACATGTTACTATTCGTCAGAGAATTGAAACATGTTACTTTTCGTGGGGAGCGTCGTTATATACTTTAATAAGAAGAATTTTAATCAAAATTGATACTACTCAAAATAATAAACAATAAATAATCAATTCTTTTTAAAAATGCAGTATATATTCATCGATATAAAAATGATTGCATTAGTTACATACATATTGAGAACACAAAAAGTCCATTAGGTAAATCTAACGTATGGAATTCATTTCAAAAACCACTTATCAGGGCGTTTGTCAAAACACATCTGCATGAACATATATTTTAACCACAAATACATGTTCGCGATACAAGAACGAACAAGTTCGATACATCTATCTCAAAATAGAAACATGTTAAATTGATCGCTATAGATTAGTCGATGATATAATTTCTTCAAAAATAATAGCATATATTTAGTACATAGGTTATATCATATACATAATATGTTTCTATATATGCACTTTGCATTTTAAATCATTCGATTTCAAAAATCTGTATTACTATGCACTTAATTGGTTTTGCATTTTATTTTTTTTATTTCAAAAATGAGCATTACCTTTTTATCAATCTTAATACCTATTTATTGAATACATACCAAATTTGGATGGAGAATTTGAAAAACAGCTTACCTGTAAGAAAAAATTATTTACAATATAAAACACTTTAAAAAATAATAAAATTGATTTAAAAAAAATCCTAAAAACAGTATTGAAAATTATACCTATTAATGTTTTTGAAGTCGGTTTTCTTTTTTTTAAGTTTTTTAAATTGGTTTGGCACCGACTTCAAAACGAAATTTAATTGTTATAAGTATATTTTCAGTGTTTTTAAGTCGGTTTTATTTTTTTATGTATTTTATTTTTCTCTTTTGAGTTGCGTTTATGGTCAGATTCTGGTAAAATTTATATAGGACTACCTCGGGAGTATACTCTTTCAAACAAACAAAAATCGGTACATATTTATCGGAGTTATGTCGAACATACATAAAAAATTAGATACAGCCGAATTAACAACCCCCTCCTTTTTTGATGTCCATGGTGATATTCTGATGAAAATATGGGACTACCTCGGGAATATACTCTTTCAAACAAACAAAAATCGTGTAAATCGATGCATATTTGCCCGAACATACATACATAAAAAATATACGTTGTCGAATTAGGAACCTCCTCCTTTCTTTGTAACAACAATACTGAACAATTACCCCCTTATTGATTTTATTTTAAATATAATATTTTTTAGCAGTACCAGTATATTTTTCTCACTCCTTTAAATAATATTCCACAGGTCAATAAAGAAGACGAGAATTACATCTTGAATTCAAAAAATAATTTTCAAAGTAATTGAATTTTTCGTTCTATTTTATAATCAATAAAAAAATCCATTAAAAATTTCAGATATTATCACCAAAATGCAAAATGAAAAAAATTTCATTAAAACCTAACGAGATTTTTAAAAACATTCCAATACTAGCATATGTAAAGTATAAATAAATCAACACAAGAACCTATTTCATTCACAATAATTTAAATAAATAACACAACTCAACGCGAGCATTAGACATGTAAATACATACAAACCAAACCCATATGAGGCGAAAACCAATATTAATGCGATAGCATCGCTCTGCAGATCCCATTTCTTGCGCTGATCGTGCCACCAGATTCGGGTTTTCAATCAACCAGTATTTGCATAACGTCACAATACGCGATCTGATGCTGTATGGTGTCATTTAACACGTACATATTATTGCGGTTTTATTTAATTCTTTGAATCGATTATGTGAAAATGTTTTTCAAACATGGATCTTGGCTTCTGGGTATACGCCGCGTCGATTTGGTCGTGTTATCGGCCAACGTTTCGTCACATTGCAGTGGACATTGTCAGGCCTCTTCTAAAAATGCAACTCTTTTAGAAGAGACCTTAAGATGTCCACTGCAATGTGTGACGAAACGTTGGCCGATAACACGACCAAACCGATGCGGCTTACACTCAGAAGCTAAGATCCATACCAAAATCACAGCGGAACCATCAAGATTTTTTTCAAACTTATTTACAAAATGTAGGTACATTTAATATTTCCTCATACTTTTCTAGATTATTGAATTTGTCTTGGAATTTTTTTGGCGCAATAAGAATTTGTTTAAAATTTGTGTAGATAAAAAAATGCAAAATACACTAAAATTCAAAATTTTTTAGGTATTTTTATATATCTGAATTTCCGAGAAAAATGATCGTAGAACAGTTTAAAAAAAATAGTTTTATACTTAAACGTTCTAATTTTCGAATGATTAGTTGAAAATTTTTATACCTCTCAGGATAACCTCTTTTTTCAAGATGAAAAACCAAAAAAGTGGTGTGTGCCTCACTCTTATTGAAGTGAAACTTCTTTTATTTTCATTAACTGAACACAAAAACCGTATACAAAACATGTAGCTTTACACCAACGTAAACAAACTTGTATGCATGTTGTATGCCATTCATCCATCTTCCTCTTATACATTTACTTATCTCTCTCTCTCTTATGCATACCGACGTAAAGTGACTTGTACGGATGCACTATTCATCCATCTTTCTCTTATATATCTACTCACACATATGTGCACTCTCCTTAGCGTTTCGTATTAAAATCTGTCAAGGTCATTTCATTTTCAGTCTTGCTAGAGAAGTTTCACCTATATCAATTTTGATAGGTTTCACGAGTTATTATAATTTTTTTGTAGCCTGAAATTCTTCTTCATTTTTATTTTATTCTATCGCTATACGACTATTTTTGATCATGTTATTTGGAATTATTATTATTATATATAAAAATTATCCCTGTTCGGTGCTCCTCAAATAATAAATCTAATTTTATTGCAATACTTTATCTTAATTTAATTTACGCAAATGAAGATCGTGTAATAAGATAATTTTATGTGCAAAAAAGTTCGTCTGATATATCTCGCGGCTTTCTTCTTTCTGGACCAGCAGCAATTTCAACACAGACGGGTCAATACAAGTAGACATGAGGCGTTTTAAATGAGCAGTATTGTACTTCTTATTATGTTGGTGCCGTTGTTTTCTTGCAATGATGAAATTTCTGCATCAAAACGAAATTATTGACACGTGCACTATTGTTTACTTTCACAAAACATTAAGTCTGCTTGTACTTTTTTTTACAAAAAAGTTGATCGATGAAATTGTTCAAGCAATCATTACACATTAATGCAGTGTTTTTTCATTCGGGATTCCTTGGCATGGCCAGAGGTTTCTTAGTAATTATTTTAATGGAGGAATTGAATCGGTTATTTTGAAAAAAAGCAACTCAGTTTTTTTTAATTTTACAAAAGCATAAAATATCTTAACACCTCTGTTTTTGAATACATATTTTTCACTTTCTATGACTACTTAGAAAGATGGGAAATAACCCATATCATCTAGAATCATGCACATTTATTCATATATGGCAAAAATATACTGTAAAAATTACAGTTTTTCCTGTCTATCTCGTATAGTAAGCGAAAACATATATATGTAATATTTTATTGTCTGAAACTGTAATAATATAATTTAAGGCTGTAATGTTTGCAGTTTATCCATCAAGTATTATATTACATTACAGTCTAAAATTATATTATTGCAGTTTCAGAAAGTAAAACATTATTTGTTTTCGCTTACCATCCGGGATAGGCAGGAAAAACTGTAAGCTATACGTATTGAACACGACTAACTTGAAGCATCAAGATAAAAAGCACAACATTGTGATTATTTATTTTTATGAGCAATATAAATGACTGATACATGTTTTATGACCTATTAAATCCATTATTAATTATTTGACTCAAAACAAAATATAGTAGTCGGCAAGAATATAATATAATATATAATTAAATTATTTAATAACCGTTATTAAAAGACAGGTGTAAAATTAAAACGTGTTTTACAGAAATCACATAAATCATAACAATTACGAAAACTAACGTCAAATATTAACAATGTTATAATAATTCACAATCTGTGCTTATATTCATGCTGTGCGCATCAAATTAGGGAAACTCCTGTTTTAGATTAATATGGTAGCTGCGAGCAGCACACTACGATCAGATGATGTAGTATATTATGTGGAAAATGTATTAGAGTCGGAATCTTTGATAAATTTTATTATTTGGATAAGTTGTTGGATTTATTATATTATTATAAATTATATACAGAATCGATTATCTTCGAAATATAAATAATAAATATTAATACAATCCAGAAATTTAATTAAAAATTTTTTTAACTTCCCAACACATATTTTTATACGTATGTACGACGTACGTGTTCTTTTTGTCCTGCACGAAATCTCGCAAATAATAAATGCTATTAACTTCGTTGTGGTGCCAATCGGAACGTCTTGACGTGAATATGATCTGAAAGAAAGGATTTTTCGAAATTCAACCCCTACGGGGAAAAAGGGGGTATAAAGGTTTGTGTAGATAAAAAAAAATCAGATTTACTTGAAACTTCGAATAAATATTCTACAATATAAATAATTAAAATATTTCAGTATTTACTTTTTTGTACGTGCCACTGAAGAGGTGAAAACCACCCTCAAAATTTTAATTGACTAATAAATACGTGTACATACTAATTCATGTTGCCTTGGAAACAAATGCAATTAAAATCAAATTGTTATTCTAAAAATGTGTGTTATATTATTGACATTAGGATATTGGAAAACTAATATTCATAATACAAAGGTGAGTTTTATTTCTGACAAATCCATTAAAATTTTTCATATACATATTAAAAAAATTATGAACAAAAACTATATGGAAACAATAAATAATCAGTATTCAGTTGATTGTGTGGATTTAAAGGGTCTCACCTCACCCAACGGCTTATTTTTATTGCGAATTGTTACAAAAATAAAATAAAAATCTAAGTATAAAGTATCCAAATAGATTTTCGTTCAACGTTTGAAACGAAAACAAATAAGACATAACAAAAATGCGTACAATAATAATAATACTGTAAGACGTTAGTAAGAAAAACACGCCGACATATTGTACTCATATTGCCTACATGTATAAATCAGTGTCAGTGCGTTTGTGTCTGGGCATTGCGCGGTGTTCAGCAGAAAGAAGCGAATTATTCATTCCTACATTGTGCCACTGCTATACAAAACGCATTATTCTTGATATATTAAATCAACTGCTCTAGCAGATGATATTCCAATGTGTATGTACGACTATTATAGTAATGAAATAAGGATGTGAGTGCGGATAAATGTATTGAAATTAATGTATTGAGGTTAATTTATTGTTCGTTATCTTGTATTATAAAAATAGAGGTAAAGGTGGTATTATTGGCACCCATTTTGTTTTTTTACAATAAAAAGTACAATAACTCTTCAATCAATCTGCAAATTGAAAGAAAGCATACTGTGACATTTGGTTAACACATTATGTTGTTATTTATGTCATAGGCCTACTACTTAATGAACTAAAAAAATAATTAAACTAAGTACTCTTCGAGAAAATTTCGAGTCATGCTGGTAATATGGACACCATAGTAAATACCGAAATAAATCTAATTTTATGGTACAAAACAAAGTTTTATTGTGAAAAATTACAAAAAATGGATTTTTTTCTGGGTGGGGTTAGTTGTTTACGTGGCATTTGCAATAAATCAAAATATTGAATTTTAGTGGTTGTAATATAGGCACCTTACAGTAGGGGTCCATAATACTAGCACAAAAAATGCCCAGATTACCACCCTCGCCACATTGGAAAACAAAAGACCACCAACAATTAACTTTAACCTCAAATCGCTAAAAAATTACTGTAATACAATCTTAGTATGTCCACAATATACAGTATGACTATTATCATGCAATTAATTATGTATAATGGTTTTAAAATCAGTATAAATATTTACTTTCAAAGTTTTCGTTAGAGCACAAACACAAAACTTGTAGCAACTCTTTAACTGAATGAGATGTCGACGCCAGCGCTCATACATACTTTTATATGAACTAGTACTACAAGTTCAAGCCGTTTCTTCTAGAATACATTTGCTTCTGTTCAGATATTAAGGGCGCCCATGTTACCCTCAGGTGCCCATAATACCACCTTTACCTCTACTGTAATTTTCTTTTGAATTGATTGAATTCTATTAAATGTCAAAAGAACTAATACAGTATCGTATATTCACTAAAGATGCAGAAAAGAAACAAATGCTACTCTTATTCCTGTGATTTGGTAGTTACATATTGTATTCTATGAAGTTCTATTTGCCATTTGTGGGAGGAAGTTTGACAATCTCCTGATCTTAGTCCAGTACATTTAGACGAAAAATAGATGTGTCTGGGGAAAAATTCGCAATGAGCTAAATTTTTGTATACACCTTCATTTTGTCTTTATAAATAAGGTACCAAAAGTCCCCAACAATCCCATGCGAGCATACTTTTTTACAGCCCACAAAAGGTGTTAACAATTAGTTTTAAGTAAATATCTCTGTATCTATTGGTTCTATGACTAAAATAGTTATTATTAAATATAAAGTTTAGAAAATTACCTACAATAAAGATCTTACAACTTTTTTCGTACAAGTAATCATTTTAACTTATTAAGAGCGTATTCTAGTCTAAAAATGTGAAAATATTTAATTTTCTTTTGCATTTTATCAATAAACAGGGTTTCAAAAATATGTGTTCAAAACCCTAACTTCAATTCTAAAAACTGACGGAGTTACAGTGATTTGAAGATGATGCATAGCATTGAATAGCCAGCTATGTATAAACATTGAACGCGTTTATATCACAAGATCTACTGAACATGATATCTGACAAAGACTAAACAATAATTTATAGTATTATCGCCAAATTTGTAATCATTATTATTTATTACATAAATAACTAAATATTTTCACGCTATTCGAAAGAATTTACTCAATAGTTTGATGATAATTGTTCTATTTCGATAAACTAACAGACACTTAACGTTAAACAGCAGATAACATTAAATTGGTAGTAATTTTGGTGACGTCATTAATAATATGAAGACCACTAAACAACTAATTCTAATGACAACGTTGCTATTAAATTATTAAGTATTTGCGCACTAACATTAATGCTCTATTGCACAAACGCTGATTAATTGATTAAGAATGTCAACTAAAATCTGTTCATCAGCTGTTTTTATTTTTACACACACTAGAGGATTTTATTTACCGTAATTTACTAATAATCTCGATCGTTATAACTTCACTATGCTTGACAAAGAAAAACGGACGTTAACATAATAGACAGAAGAAATCGGGTTTTATATTTTGAAAAGAAAATCAGTGTAGTCTTTTTTTTAAGCAACGCGATTAGTTAATCCGTTATTTTTTCTTCATGCAATCTCCAATAAGAGTTTTATCATTAAAGCATATACTATTTTCGACAATTTTATTTTAAAAGAGTACCTGAACTTTCATAAAGAATTAAATATCATACCAGGTAAGAAGATATATCAAGAAAATTCCCTACTATACCTACTAAATATTTATGTAGGTACTAATATACATTATACATAATTCAAAACTTTGTAAGTATTACATTAAAACTTTCAAAACAAATTGATGGAGAAGTTTTTATCCCTGCTTCATTATAAATAGGGTCGAGCGGGGTAAATATGAAACACCATAAAAATGGGGTAAAAGTGAAACAAGCTTGTAACTAAAAAACTAATTTGTTTATAGAAAAATTATAAAAACTGACATCATCATTAAAGGTTTGTTAAAGCGACCTGAAAATAAGAATCGCCTAATAAGTGATGTGTCACCCCTACAGATTTCCCTGTTAGTCGATGTCAAAACATGTGAATTAAATTTTAATTATTTGCACATAACTTTCTGTATAGCTCAGATATTAATTAAAGTTACAATTTCACATTTATATGCCACAAAGAAGATAAATCAAAGTTGCCTTTGTAGCTTTTTCCGTTACCTGTTTCACTTTTTTCCAAATTAGAGGTTAAAAATGAAACACACTTTTTCATTTTTAAAATCCGTGTTGTATCGTACAGTTTAAAAGACGTAAGTATTTAAAATGGTTATTCATAAGCGCATCTTTAGTAGAAAAAATTAAAGTACGAATTTGTATCGTTAACTATCAAAAAACATGAAAGATTTGTATTTTGTTTCACTTTTACCCCAGTTGACCCTATATGATAACACATAAATATTATAGTTTTTTTACAGATTCTGCATATAAAATATGCTAGTGTGCATTACATGTATGTAGATAAAACAAACAACAGATGGTATCTAAACGCGGGACACGCCTGTATAAAGATAACAACTGTACACTTTAATTAGCTGATTACAGCTACATAAGGATACAAGCCGTTCTACCGGGTTTTTAATTAGAAATTACCTAAAACGATATCATTATCGAATCACTTGATCTTGTCAATTTATTGAAAAGTATCTATGTTATAGCGTACAACTGGAGTAGGTGGACACTGGACAGACGTGTTCTCTGTAACAAACTGTATTAGTTTTTGTGCACTGATGTTCGCAGTGGTTCTAAATATTTATTACAGGAAATCTTATAATCGAAAATATTATTTTTGTTTTGATAATTCAATAGCAATAAATGTAACTTAAGATTAATAGTAAGCTAAAAAATAACATATTAGTTTAGCTCAGGAAGGAGTGATTTTGAATCTTAAACCATTTTATGATTTATGAAAAAATGTAGCTTCAGAACCGTAACTACCACCGGGGCAGTGTCCCATAGCCCCCGAACATAGACCCCTCCCTACAGCAGCAAGATTGAGGGGAACATAAAAAAAGGTCGTTAAAATTAGTAATATGCAAAAATTGTAGACTGAGGTAGCAACTTTTTATAATTATATTTTGCATATAATGAGGGCCCCTTGGTTACTTGCTACTCCGTGGCCCTAGAGCCTCTAGTTACGCCCCTGGGTTGCTTTATTTGATTTGACATTTGTAGTAAGCGGAGTATACACAACTAATTTTCTATCAGATTTTTCATTTGGTCAAGAAATGGTAAAAACTACTAGATCAGTAGGGAGCCGTTCCCGGAAATAAATTTAAATATTAGAGTTAGAAAAAAAATTGAAAAAATCAAATTCAACTAATTGATATATACATTTTGCACCCCACATGCCTAGATATGAAAATATAAAATAAAAATTTTATGACGCCCCTCGCTTTAGTATTTATCGTTGATAGTCCCACCAAAACCTCATTACCAAATTTTTTCAGATTTTTTGAGACAGTAGTTACCGAGTTATATAATTTGGATTTATATTTGTACTCTTTAAATTCTTGAACTCGTAATGCAACTAAACAATAACTTTTATATGGATCTTGGCTTATTGGTGTAAACCGCGTCAATTTGCTTGAGTTATCGGCCGATAAAACTACCAAATTGGCGCGGTTTACACCCAGAAACCAAGATCTGTATTCAGATCACTGCGGAAGCCTCAAAACTTGTACGAACTTTTATATGATTTATTTTATTTATTATACGATTATATTGTCGTGTTATTTGTCACGAATATTGCAACAATAAAAATTTTATAAAATCCTCAATTATCATTTAATATTTTCTTCACGCAGCTACGTCACTGCACATAAAAAATAACATTTTTTAAGTACCTTGATAAAAAAATCAATGAATAATGGATAAACAATCGCTATATAAATGTGCAATTTAATACAATAGTTATCATCCTGATAATTTTAATTTATAACTATTTAAAAGATATATTAATGTATGCTTATTATTTCTAGAACATTTGGTAACTAATTGTTAGAAATATTATTATTTACTATTTATTAATTACCTTAAATCATTCAAATATTGCAACTCTAAAATATTTCTATAAATAACACAGAAACTAATGGTAATAAGTTAATATAAACAAAAAAAGAGATAACGAATGGGATTCCTACTAAATATTTTTTTGTTATACGTATTAATATAATAAAATATGTACATTATAATCAAAAAGTTTCCAATTTTAACAAATTAACATTGTCAACTGCCTAAATGTATAAATAAATGCCAAATAAAAATTTATAAATCGTTCATAAGAAACTTTTTGTCGGTAGTGTACATATTACATATATTCATATTATACTATTCTTCATTTAATTACTGTATTATAAACAAAAGATAATATATAAATATAAATATTTGAATAACAAAAACCACATGCGAGATAAATGAATCTATAATTACTGAAATAAGTAAAGTACCTAAAAGAATTCCCCGGTTAATCATGAAATGACATAAACATTAAACTAGTATATAAGAGCCAGGAAAATCTTCAAAATTATCAAACGTTCTGTGAATTCAGTGATCTCTTAACTTCAAGTGAATCAACCATCTTTATAATAAATGTAAGTACCTAATTATCATATTCTATACTTTGACTATATTATTTGAATTGTATGCATTATTTTTTGTTATTTCCTGACAGAAGTTCTTTGTGATGAAATTTTGGTAAAAAAATAAGCAACTTATTAGAATTTTGTTAGTATTATTTTGATTTGTCTTTTGAAACCCATTGTCAATATATACAGAAAATTCACGATCTCAATCTAATTTTTAAAGACACAAAAACACTATCGAATCAATTTAATAAACTACTTTAATTTAATTTAGCACAGAGATAAACTATATATTTGATATCTTTTTTATACATATAATTAAAACATTTTCGAGAAAAACGTTTAAAAATTGCTGTCCCCCACTCTTATCACCAAAAAGATCTCTCAGAAAAATCAGAAAAAAATCATGAACATTGAGAATTAGGTCAAAATTATCAAGATTAAAAATTCTAGCGCGATCAATTGTTATAAACAATTAAATTAATTATTTATTTCCTTATAACTGCTGAACCTTTAAAGTTGGATTAAGAGAAACAGTTTTCAACAAAAAATATTTCTCACTATGTAAAGAACAACTTTTATCCTTACACATTTTCCACGAAACGCTAATTGCGCAAGTATAACTTGCACTTATATTAATTTTTTTACAAAAAAATACTAGATAGAAAGATAGATAGATAGACAGACATCTTTATTTCCATAAAAAAAGTCAGACAAAGCATTGTACAAAATAATTAACCACATAATAGAATAATGTAATAAATATAATAAGTATAATAAAGCAGAAAATAATTATAATAATAAATTAGGGTTTTGTAAATTCCTTAACTGTATAATGACCCATATCCTTCAGTGCTTCCTTAAATTACTTCAAGGGCAGAGACTTTATATTTTTTTAGTACATAGTTGTATATTTTAATTATAGAGTTAGTGACATTTTTTGGATTAACTATAATATATTATTTTTAATTCCAGCATGTTTCGCATACTCCTTCTTTGCGCATTCGTTTGCGTCTCTTTCGCCCAAAGCCACATCGACGAGGACCAATTAGGCGATATTCCGACCAACGATGAATACCTCATGGTCCACATGCCACATTCTCGAGTACGACGTCAGTTCTTTGGTAATGTACAAAGGTTTCCTGGAGGCGGATTCTCGCAAACTTTTGGTGGAACCGGAACATTGTTCTCTAATCCTAGAAATAGTATAACCGCTACAGGATCTTTAGCCCAAACCTTCAATCGACAAGGATTTGGAAGCCCTATCACAGGCAGTGCAAGTACTCAGTGGTCAAATATTAATGGGCATGGAGCTACATTGGGCGGTTAGTAAAATATTAGTTATTCATAAGGGCGGGTTTCTTTTAAACTCCAAACCGAGAAAGATTTTTTTAAATTATTTAATATAAATATAGATTTTTTTTATATCAATACTATTAACATTAACGGTTTCTTCTTTGAGTTGTAATTTTTTAACCAATTTCCAAAAAGGTGGAGGTACTCAATTCAATCAATATTATATTATACATTTTACGTATTTTCGAGCATAAAACCGACTTCAAAAACTGTTTTTAATTATTATATATTTTTCATTGTATTTAGGTTGTTTTTTAAGTCGATTTTATTTTTTTAAGTTTTTTATTCTATTCTAAGATAATAAACTTTTAGTAAATGTTTTACTATATTTAATTACCATAAACAAATAAGCAAGAAGTTAGATAAACTTATTTCAATATCATGTTTATATATCTACTATAAATTAACCTCATTTCATTCATATATCTTATTGCGGACGTATCGTAGTATTTTACCATGTACACGTTACGTATTGTACGATCTATAACGTAATGAATAATTGCCTTTACGAGTAGCTGAAATTAATTGCATTCATAAATTCAACTTGTAATGTTGTAGTTTGAAGTATATAAAATAGTGCTCAAGGAATTTGAACTTTTTCTTTTATACATTTAATTCTTTGACGATAGTTTCTTTACTGTGGCAAATACACCTGTAATATTTAATATGTAGACCTTATCTATATAATAATCCATATTTAATTTTTACTTCAAAATAAAATACAATTATTTTTGAGTTCTTTTATTAATCACTAGAAGGAAAGTATGTCAAAATATCTCATTGTCATAATTGTTACAAAGCCATGGTAAATAAGAGAGCGATTTAACGTCGTCGCGTTGACAATGGAAATCGTATAAATGAATGAGGCTGAATTGCTTCAATTGGTGAAAATTTCATACACATCGGTTCAGTATTTTATGAGATTAACGTTAACATACAAAGAATGTAATAACCCGGGAAAAAATATTAGATCTGAAGTGGTTACTAGGATAGATCTGCATTTTGAGATAAAATCATATTTTTTCACTGATTTTTGACTTATAAAAATCTGCAACGATCTACAAAGATCTCTAAAAAACGTTGTAGGTCGTGATAGAGATTCAAACGTTGAAAATTTATGGATTTTCAACGTTACAACGATCTTCAGAGATCTTTGTAGATCGTTGTAGATTTTTGCAGGTCTTCACCGATCAAAAACCTATAAACAAGATATGATCTATCAAGATCACTAAATTTTTTTCCTGGAAAATACAAAACAGGAATATTTTCAATACGTTATATAAAATATAATTTTTAAATATAATTTCAGGTTCCAAAATATTTGGTGGTGGTGCATCAGCTTTCGCTAAAGGCCAAATTGGGATTCTTAACACCCCCAACCACAAAGCACAGGTGTGGGCTGGTCAAAGCAGACAGTTTGACAGAAGCTGGCACCAGATTGGCAAGCCTACTAACATGGCAGGTCTTAACTATCAACACAGGAGTGGTATCGATGCTTTCGTGTCAGGACAACGCACTCCCGGTATGCCTGATATGGCGTCTGTAGGTGTTAACGTGCCTCTGGTTAAAAGACCTAACACTGAACTAAATCTTGGTGTTCAGAGAGATTTTGTTAAAGGGTTTGGACATAATGATAATGTTGGTGTGAATTTTATACATAGATTTTAATCAGTGAATGATCTTTAAATTTTGCTAAATGATATTACAGTATACATACTTTGTTTGTAGTATGAAAATATTGATAAATAATTCTTTCAATAAAAGTAGGAAAAGAGCTTTAATTAAACTAAGAAATTTATTTTTATATAATTTATATATCTATAATATTTTATTTTATTTTGCTAGTCAGAGCTTAGTTTTTTTTTAATTAAATGTTCAAATATCAATTTTAAAATTAAATATAATTGTATATTGGAAATAAATATTTTTTAAATAAATAAATTATTTTATTTTTTATATTCCTCCTTTCCCACTGGACTCTTTAAATTTAATACACCGACCTTTTGCTTCCTCGCTATATCGAAGATACAAGAAGCTTTGTGATCGTTTTCAAAAAATTATTCTCCTTATACACGATTTTATTCAAAATCGTATATAAGGAGGAGGGGTGACATCCCAAAGGTGGCAGGTGATTCTTACATAAAAATTTCACAGCACCTTAGAGTAGTTTGGTAACCACTAATAGAAATAAATATATTTAAAAAATATATTTTTAAATTCATTCATTCCAACAAAAGAATTAAAAATACATGCATACATAATATGTATCATATTTTTAGTAGGTAACACATACAAAAAAAATTGTAAATTAATTTACCATCTTCGGATAAAAATTACATAACTTATAATCTAGATTATGTCTATACAAGTATTTTTTAACATTAATAAATTATATCGATTATAATATTAAAAGTCATGATACCATGTTCAAAATAAACATCTGCTATACAATTCACAACCATGTCAGACGGAAATTATCTAAAAATAGTCATTTGCAGTTCATAAATATTGATTTTACTACTTCCTGGACGTAACGAAACACTGTCATTAATTACCTATGGGAATATGCGATCTATATATTACGTTTCAGCAAAGATTTCAACGGAAGATGAAGACATATAAATTTTAATGACATTTTGCATATTATGCACAAGATAGTTTCAGTATAATATACAAAAAAGAAAATATTTATTTTAAACATATTAAAATTTAATTAGTCAGCCTTGAGTTTTTTAAATTTAATATTGTCATTTAATTTGACATTTTTATTATTAACATCTTTGGTGATGCATATTAAATGTTCAAATTTTGATATTAAGACTTTTTCATTTTATCTTATTAATTACTAGAAATTCCCCGTATTTATTTCGATTCTGAATCCTTACATACTTTAATTTATTGTGTTTTACGACCTGTAGCGTGTTGCCGTCGCTTAAAAATGTCAATTTCTCAACACATTGATCTATGTTTATATTTTTATAACAGAAAATTAAAACCAATCGATATTAAACTAAGGAAATATGGAGACTGTAATGTTTTCTTTCAGAAAATGTAAACTTTTAAGTGAATTACTAAAGAAATTTAAGATATATATAATGCTCATTTTATCAATGTACATACGCAAAAAAAATTTTGGACGAGAATAGAATAGTCCTTTCACATTTTGAATGACCGTAAAAAATAAACAAGCGGTATTAATCAAGAACTGTTTATTGTATTTTAAAGTACACAAATGACGGTTTCATTTTTTTAATATTAAATCATGTAAGTGTGAAACTTGATTATTTTTACACTCCTGTAACCTGGACGAGAAATTTTTCATGATCTTCATAAAAATATGGACCAATGATTCCTCTCGTTGATAATACCGCCCATACAGTAACTTTCGGTGAGTGTAAGGGCTTTTGGTGCTACAATTGCCGGTTAGTGTCACTCCAATATCTGAAATTTTGCCGGTTAACATAGCCGTTTAAATGAATGTGTGCCTCATCCGAAAAAAATATGTTATTGAAGCTCGGAAACCTCCAGCATTTCATCAGCAAACTGCAGTCTCTTGTCATAGTCACTAGGCTTCAATGCCATGGCACTAAATTCTTATTAGCCGCTCGTTTGATACCCTCCCCACCTCGATACCCCAACCCGCGCAGAATCAGCGGGATTCTCAAATGTTAAAAGACTATTGGTCCATCCTGTACTATCAAGCCAGCCCTGACCACCATAGCCAACTATAAAACAAAATCTACATTCACTCCGTCCTTTCTATCAATATATAAGAATTCCTCAGCACAATTTAAATTCCGCGTTGCTGGATTTCGCACCGGCGTTTGAATTAACCGTGACAGATTGTTACAGGCTGATAGCTTTATAACCCGGCGTGTAACCGCGCGGCTCCACAACGTCACCTCGCCCGTCACAAACAGGAGATGTTTATGTAACGAATGCACACTCGCCATCCAGTTTGTTAAATGTATGTTACATTTGTTTTCAATAGCTCTGCTAGTGTTTTTATCTCTTTTAATAGGTACGGTTCAAACTCTCAAGTATGGTTTTATCGATATAATCAAATACAATCAGTTTTACTTCCATGTTTTGAGAGAAATAGAAGTATTTAATACCGTTGAAAAATGTTGTCCGAGATAAGAGCAGATTCTGATTGTACTAACTTCAAAACGTAAAGAAAAGTTAATTTCCGCATGGTAGGTTCATTCTCGATAACTACTGTGAAAATTCACCGATTTAAATTATCTTTAGAGAAAATATTTGTCTCAGTAAGTACTCCAAACCTTTTAATTTTGGTACTAATCGGATTAGAGATTTTGGAAATATTCGAAATTGTGTAAATATTATCGTCTAAAAAGTGAACGTTACGAGTATTGTCTCACTAATTTTGATAAGACTTGGTACATTTGTAGTTTAATTGAGCCTAATGGATGTTTATTTTTTGTGCGTGCATAAACAGCTATTGATGGGGTGAAAACAACCCTCAAAATTTGAATAATAATTAATACGTCACTAATTCATGTGGTCTTTGAAACAAATGCAACTATATTCAAATTGTCAAATTAGTTATTCTAGATCAAATTCTAGGTGAGTTTTATTTCTGACAAATCCCATTTAAATTTTTCATATCCATATTAAAAATTATTTAAAAAGATATTAAAGAACATGGAAGTCATGTAAATACCGATATTTATATTTTATATTGATCAAAATTAAGCAGTCACTTTTCGACCCAAATCAAGCATAAAACTATATATTTATTTACTTTCAATAAAACTAAATAAAAAACTTTGATAAAAATCTTACAATTAAAATTTTCTCTTTAATTAAGATGTGATCGTAATACTGAGATAACATCTTCATAGTTGTATTGAATGAAAAGAAATCATTAATTACAGATATGTAATCAATTTAATAATAACAGATTAAGATACTTTGCACGTAGTATTCAATTATAGAAGCATTTTTTTATCAAAATGTATTCACTACAATCTCTAGATATTATCATTCTTTTGACATTCTTACGACAGCTAAAGTCTTCTGTTATACATTTTTACTGTTATCAGATGATTATTATAATTACTTTGATACAAAAATGTATAAATATTATTATGCATATAATTACCGTTTATTTAAATAAAAATTAGTTTAAAGTATTTAGAATGTTAACTTAATATACAAGTCATTCGGACAAAAAACAAGAATTTCCCTAATCGAAGTATATACGTAACTATTAATGTATAAAACTGTTAAAATTAACCGCAAAAAAAACTATTTAAAACAATAATATTATGTTCATTATACTGGAGTAAATTTTACTTCAGTTTGCAATTAATCTGAGAGTTCCCTACGAGCAGAATATGCTGATGGATCTAATTAAGATAGTTTTTTGCACGTCCAACATTTAAATATTAAAGAAGACCTGTTAACACCAAATAAAAACAAATATTTGATATACCGCCATCAACACGAGCGAATATTTACTCATTCGCTAAAACTTTATTATTAATTAAGCGATAATGCCCGCTCGCTAAGGCTTCGTATGAAATGAGACTTACTGAAATTTTAACGATACTGGTTAAAATTTTGATGAGCAAGACTTACAATTAGACGATATCAACATAATTTTATAGTAGCACCTCGCAATAACGTTTAACGGCGTTTCGCTATTACGGTGCTCTTCAGGGGTTATTTTAAGAAAATTTTTCAATTGCAAAAACTTGTTTTTTGTTTTGCTATTTTGCCCTACACTTTATATATTTCTCTCTTAAAAATTATAGTGACCCTTTTTTTACTCTACACTTACATTTTTTTAAATTTTTCTTTCTACTTGCAATTTTTCAACTACACAAATTAGCTTTTACAACTGCAGTTTTCATTTTTGGAACTGCAGAAATAAGTTACAACTACACACTAAAATAACCCCTGGTGCTCTTAACTCTCTTATTTTTCAGTTGTAAATCATGTACTGTACGTACTAAATATATGTATATTTAAAGGTAAACATTGTGTAAACTTTTTCTATTATTGTTTATATTATATACTAGCTGGGCCCACGCGGCTTCGCTCGCGTGGACTACGGAATTATTGTTTAGGATTTAAAAAATATATAGTTGAATTAATTACAAACATGATTAGTTATTAATGTAATATAAACCAAATAACACTTAAATTACCTACCTAACAAAAACGAATCAGAACAAAAAATAAAAATAATTTTTGTTCTATTTAAATTTAAAAGTTAATTATTGAAAACAAAATAAACAATTGACAATCAAAAGAATACCGGCCTGTCCCCTCTGCACAGCGTGTTGCACGTTCCCTCGCCGCACCCCGCGCACGGTCAAAATCGGGCGAATAATATGTTCCAATATGTATATTTCGATACATTAAGTACTTATGACGATGAAATCATTTATTTTGATAAGGATTAATGTTTTGCAGGTCATAAGACCACGTAAACAGAACCCAAATATTTTATGTTTTCTTTGTAACATAAAAGCAGTCATTGTGGCTTAAATATAAAAGTTAGATATATGGTGTCGCGGACTTTATTGTAGAACTTTTGATTCTACACAATTCTTTAATGCATTATTTTGTTCTATATTGAACGGTTTAGGCAGCGTATTACAAAACAGCGCGCCGACGGCAAAAATTTTTCCGACTTGATTTACTATTATTGTCACTGCTTAGTTGTTATGTTACCTAACCTAACAAAATATAGATTTGCGGTCAATTTATCGTAAACAGTTTATCGTAAAACAGTTTATCGTAAACAGTTCATCGTAAAACAATTTACCGAACGAACAATTTATCGTATGAACAATTTACCGTAAGAACAATTTATCGTAAAACAATTTATCGTAAGAACAATTTATCGTATGGACAATTTACCGTAAGAACAATTTATCGTAAAACAATTTATCGTAAGAACAATTTATCGTATGGACAATTTACCGTATGAACAATTTATCGTAAAACAATTTATCGTAGAACAATTTATCGTAAAACAATTTATCGTAAAACAATTTATCGTAAAACAATTTATCGTAGAGCAATTTATCGTAAAACAATTTATCGTAAAACAATTTATGTATTATTATTGTCACAGACTCCACTGGACTTTCTTATACGTATTAAGGTCAAATCAATTATGAAAATATTATATAATATATTATTATATAGAAACCTTGTTTTCTAATTTTATCAATTAAAAAAAATGTACAGATGCGTATTAAGTTAGATTTTAGGCCCAAATTATTAAAATAATAAATACACATTACATATAAATAATATATATAAACCTTATTTATTATTTAATCAATTAAAAAAAATGTACAGAAGCGTATTGAGTAATTATTGAGACCCGTGTATTAAACTAATTAATAAACTCACAACTCGCCCCCTGTCACAGATGGAGGGTTTTAACTGGTCTCATTGGATCCGGCGGGAAAAATACTATAGGATTCTAGGGGAATGGGGGGCAAAACAACCCTCTATCTAGCACAGGAGTCGAGATATTTACGATTTTCTGTAATGAATACCATAAGTAGCGAAACAGAAAAATTCAATATTTACAATAAATACTGCATATAAACATAAGATATTATTATGTAATTTAATAGAATGAAATACAAAGTTCAGGCATGTATTAAGTGATATTTTAGGCCCGTATTGTTAAAACAACAAATACACATATGTATATAGAAACCTTGTTTATAATTTAGTCAGTTAAAAATAATTGTAC
Organism: Sialis fuliginosa; assembly: GCA_961205875.1. Lineage (NCBI taxonomy): Eukaryota > Metazoa > Arthropoda > Insecta > Megaloptera > Sialidae > Sialis > Sialis fuliginosa. The sequence continues at coordinate 36,307,195 of OY540810.1, forward strand.
AGAAGCGTATTGAGTGATTTTTGAGTCCCGTGTATTAAACTAATTAAAAACAACCCCCTTACTCGTATAGGTGACGTGTTAATTACGATTTTCTATTATGAATAAATAGTGAAAAAGAAACAAAATCAATATCCACCTCTTACACAATAATAATATACCTTAGATATTATTACTAAATTAAATAAATTTTAAAAATGTACAGATGTATATCAAGTGATAATATAGGCCTGTATTCTTAAAATAACAAATTCACGTATACCTACTATTTAGAATCATTGAATATTATTTAATCGATTTGCGTTCAATTTATGGTAAACAGTTCAATGTAAAACAATGTTATATTACATTCTTTCATCACGTGACAGAGGCGAGTTTATTAATTAAACACGGGCCTCAAAAATCACTCAATAAGGTTCTGTACAATTATTTTTAATTGACTAAATTATAAACAAGGTTTCTATATACATATGTGTATTTGTTGTTTTAACAATACGGGCCTAAAATATCACTTAATACATGCCTGAACTTTTTATTTCATTCTATTAAATTAAATAATAATATCTTATGTTTATATGCAGTATTTATTGTAAATATTGAATTTTTCTGTTTCGCTACTTATGGTATTCATTACAGAAAATCGTAAATATCTCGACTCCTGTGCTAGATAGAGGGTTGTTTTGCCCCCCATTCCCCTAGAATCCTATAGTATTTTTCCCGCCGGATCCAATGAGACCAGTTACAACCCTCCATCTGTGACAGGGGGCGAGTTGTGAGTTTATTAATTAGTTTAATACACGGGTCTCAAAAATCACTCAATACGCTTCTGTACAATTATTTTTAACTGACTAAATTATAAACAAGGTTTCTATGTACATATGTGTATTTGTTGTTTTAACAATACGGGCCTAAAATATCACTTAATACATGCCTGAACTTTTTATTTCATTCTATTAAATTAAATAATAATATCTTATGTTTATATGCAGTATTTATTGTAAATATTGAATTTTTCTGTTTCGCTACTTATGGTATTCATTACAGAAAATCGTAAATATCTCGACTCCTGTGCTAGATAGAGGGTTGTTTTGCCCCCCATCCCCCTAGAATCCTATAGTATTTTTCCCGCCGGATCCAATGAGACCAGTTACAACCCTCCATCTGTGACAGGGGGCGAGTTGTGAGTTTATTAATTAGTTTAATACACGGGTCTCAATAATTACTCAATACGCTTCTGTACATTTTTTTTAATTGATTAAATAATAAATAAGGTTTATATATATTATTTATATGTAATGTGTATTTATTATTTTAATAATTTGGGCCTAAAATCTAACTTAATACGCATCTGTACATTTTTTTTAATTGATAAAATTAGAAAACAAGGTTTCTATATAATAATATATTATATAATATTTTCATAATTGATTTGACCTTAATACGTATAAGAAAGTCCAGTGGAGTCTGTGACAATAATAATACATAAATTGTTTTACGATAAATTGTTTTACGATAAATTGCTCTACGATAAATTGTTTTACGATAAATTGTTTTACGATAAATTGTTTTACGATAAATTGTTTTACGATAAATTGTTTTACGATAAATTGTTCATACGGTAAATTGTCCATACGATAAATTGTTCTTACGATAAATTGTTTTACGATAAATTGTTCTTACGGTAAATTGTCCATACGATAAATTGTTCTTACGATAAATTGTTTTACGATAAATTGTTCTTACGGTAAATTGTTCATACGATAAATTGTTCGTTCGGTAAATTGTTTTACGATAAACTGTTGTACGATAAACTGTTTACGATAAATTGTTTACGATAAATTGACCGGAACCCCAAAATATAGCCTATAACCTGGCCAGAGAACGTACCTATGAATTAAAAAAAAACACGTAAATCGGATAAGTGGTTCTCGAGTGATAATCGCACGAACGGACAGACAGACAGAGAGACGTTGAGCTTTATATATATTAAGGATATATTAGTACATAGTATGTAGTTTTGCTTGCAGGCACTCGCACAAAAGTCTTAATTCACTTAACAGTGAGGGTCCGATCCCCAATTACGCCATTTTTGCTAGATGTTACTGTACTTATAAATAAAAGACCTAACACCTTTCTCAATTTGAGGATTCGTATGGTTTGACGGACATCCTCAGTAATCTAGTTTAGTTTAACAAGCGCAAAAAAATCTGTTGACCTGAATACAGATTTTGATCCACCAGTTGGTAACTTCTGATCTATCCCTTCATACCAACTATAGATGTTTATATCCAACAAACATCTTACCAAACAAAAACAAAACCCCACCTGTCTTTATAAGAATTCTTTACCGCATAATAACATTGATATTACAACATTAATGTATCAAGATTAATATCTACTAATAAATATCTATCATCTAATGCTTCGGCGTGCTATAAATAAAAAAATAAAAACATCCACACACATAAATGTTATTGCACATTGAACTGCATGCGTAATGAATCGACATGATCTACATACGCACACTGTTTTATTGCCCATAATAATACGGCGGGAGGTATTCTAATTGTTTTCATAGCCGCAATTATACAAGTATTACAACACGGAAAAAATGAATGAGCTGTGATCATTCAATGTTGTGCCGTGTTTGTTAACTGTTTTTTTATTGGATTTGATTTATTTTTTAATACCTTGTTGTTGTTGGTTGCAGCATGCATTGGTTTTTTCGAAGGGTGAATATATAACATTATGACATGTATATTTTACATGTATTAGGCGGCTATTACACTATCAAAGAAAAACATCTGCCAAGTAAATGCACAGTGCTTCATCGTGCTAAATTCACCAAAGGTAGTTAATTATTCAATAATTTAAAAAAAACCGATAGTGTTTATATAAATTGCCAGGAATTGGTTAACCATTTAATTTTTATACAATTTTACTAAAAAATATTAGTTCGAAATGTTTCTTAAAACGCACCTGATTATTTTTTCATAATTTTTAATTTTTTGGAAATTTCAATCTAAATCTAAATTTATGAAAATGTCAAAATGACATTTAAAACGTCAAAATGACATTTAATTCTGTATATCCAAGCAAAAACGAATTTTTAAAATAAATTGAGATAAATGTTTGTAAGGGAATATTTTACAACAAACGTTGAAGACCCATATTATAAGAAAATTAATGCTCTACAAAAAATATTCTATAAAATTTTCACGTAACGTGAGATATCTTGAAAAAATAAATATTTTGGCATGTCACCCCTCTCCCTTACACAGGATTTTGAAATGGGACTAGGATAGGAGCTATGTAAATTAAAAAAAAAAAACTGGAGTCTCCTCGATCGCGCCAATCTGACATATTAACTATTTAACTTATTTGTTAAATTTTCAATTTAAATTTCTTAATAATAGCTGAAGGCGCACTCGAAGGTCTTTGGGCATTAGATAGTCTTAAAGATAATGGTGTAAGCTATATTTAAAAAAAAAACTGGAGTCTCCTCGATTGCGCCAAGCTGACATATTAACTATTCAACTTATTTGTTAAATTTTCAATTTAAATTTCTTAATAATAGCCGAAGGCGGTTCGAAGGTCTTCGGGCATTAGATAGTCTTAAAGATAATGGTGTAAGCTATATTTAAAAAAAACTGGAGTCTCCTCGATCGCGCCAAGATGACATATTAACTATTCAACTTATTTGTTAAATTTTCAATTTAAATTTCTTAATAATAGCCGAAGGCGCACTCGAAGGTCTTCGGGCATTAGATAGTCTTAAAGATAATGGTGTAAGCTATATTTAAAAAAAACTGGAGTCTCTTCGATCGCGCCAAGCTGACATATTAACTATTCAACTTATTTGTTAAATTTTCAATTTAAATTTCTTAATAATAGCCGAAGGCGCACTCGAAGGTCTTCGGGCATTAGATAGTCTTAAAGATAATGGTGTAAGCTATATTTAAAAAAAACTGGAGTCTCCTCGATCGCGCCAAGCTGACATATTAACTATTCAAATTATTTGTTAAATTTTCAATTTAAATTTCATAATAATAGCCGAAGGCGGTTCGAAGGTCTTCGGGCATTAGATAGTCTTAAAGATAATGGTGTAAGCTATATTTTAAAAAAAACTGGAGTCTCCTCAATCGCGCCAAGCTGACATATTAACTATTCAACTTATTTGTTAAATTTTCAATTTAAATTTCTTAATAATAGCCGAAGGCGCACTCGAAGGTCTTCGGGCATTAGATAGTCTTAAAGATAATGGTGTAAGCTATATTTAAAAAAAAAACTGGAGTCTCCTCGATCGCGCCAAGCTGACATATTAACTATTCAACTTATTTGTTAAATTTTCAATTTAAATTTCTTAATAATAGCCGAAGGCGCTCTCGAAGGTCTTCGGGCATTAGATAGTCTTAAAGATAATGGTGTAAGCTATATTTAAAAAAAAACTGGAGTCTCTTCGATCGCGCCAAGCTGACATATTAACTATTCAACTTATTTGTTAAATTTTCAATTTAAATTTCTTAATAATAGCCGAAGGCGCACTCGAAGGTCTTCGGGCATTAGATAGTCTTAAAGATAATGGTGTAAGCTATATTTAAAAAAAAAAACTGGAGTCTCCTCGATCGCGCCAAGCTGACATATTAACTATTCAACTTATTTGTTAAATTTTCAATTTAATTTCTTAATAATAGCCGAAGGCGCACTCGAAGGTCTTCGGGCATTAGATAGTCTTAAAGATAATGGTGTAAGCTATATTTAAAAAAAAACTGGAGTCTCTTCGATCGCGCCAAGCTGACATATTAACTATTCAACTTATTTGTTAAATTTTCAATTTAAATTTCTTAATAATAGCCGAAGGCGCACTCGAAGGTCTTTGGGCATTAGATAGTCTTAAAGATAATGGTGTAAGCTATATTTAAAAAAAAACTGGAGTCTCTTCGATCGCGCCAAGCTGACATATTAACTATTCAACTTATTTGTTAAATTTTCAATTTAAATTTCTTAATAATAGCCGAAGGCGGTCTCGAAAGTCTTCGGGCATTAGATAGTCTTAAAGATAATGGTGTAAGCTATATTTAAAAAAAACTGGAGTCTGATAAAATTTCTTTGATCAAATAAATATGACAGTGTAATAAGTCAACTTTTATAATATTTACCTTCATAATATTTATATGATCATAGTTAATGACAGTATCTACCGTTAAAATTATAGAAAACATTTTTGATGTGAATAACGTTTAGTGTTTTAGGCCAGATATTGAGTGGGCATTTCAGAAACTTGATGTAACGCACAGAGATCAGTTTTGCGCGCTAGCGTAAATTTAAAATGGTCTCAAATTATACATCTCGATTAGATCTACGAGGTACAAGTAAAAATCAAAGCATTTAATCAGTTTTAATGAGTGATAAATTTAATATTATAAAAAAAAACAAGAACAAAAATAACATTTTGTATGTTCACGATTGCGCTTGTAAATATTAATTAATTGAATTGAAAAAAAAACAGTATTGGTATATGAATATATTTTCTTGATATATTTTTTTGATTAATGCTTTTTAAATTAAATAAAAAAATAAAAAGTAAAATTCGTATTTCCACGAGTTTGCTTGTTATTATTAATTAATTAATTGTTTTTATATTCGTACAAATCATAAGTAATAACTATATTATACATTTCTTTATTTAGACTATTTAATTATATTGAAACGTTTCTGTGTAACAAAAAAATTCTAGATGTATCAATCCATGAGTCTGAGTTTTATTTAACCCCACTTATACGTATTCACATCAATCCCTCGACTGTGCATCCCAACACAGTCACACCCATTTTTTAAACATATTATTTCATGACGCTGTTATAACCGTTATCAGAACTACATTAATGATTATGTAAAAGATATTCAAGCTATGACATAGCAATACCGAAATCAATTTTTAATTTACATCATGGTCTACTAGTTAAAATACCCGTATTGGTTGCCGATTGAAATAAATGTGTTTTTTATTATTATTCAATTACGGTTATGAATTTCTTTACCCTCCAGCCAAAACGGCAGATTTGATAAGCAATGTTATGATTAAGTTTCTAATTTTATATTTGATAAATGTTTATTTTGACATAAAGATTAACCTCAAATTGTATGTATACCAATTTGAAATTATTTCATTATCCTATTACTATCAATTGTTTATTTTTTAATGGTTATTTAATAATATAATAATGTATTTAAATTGATTAATATGAAAAACATGATATGTAATTTATTTTGAACTCAATTGAAAGCAATATGATAAGGTACTGGCACCAGTTATGGCCGCTGTAAGAGCAAGGTTTACTGTTTTTGTGATTAATGGGCTTCTTTTTTGTAATTCTCAACATCAACTCATGTTACTTGTTTACTAAAAAAACAAGTAAGTTTTTTCTCCAGTAATAGATAAAGTAAAACCAGTAATGAGTATGCAGTGATGAATATTTGTTAATGATAAGTACTACGTCATAAAAGATATAAAAGAAAGAATCGTCAAAATTGAAACAATGTAAAGCTAGAAACTGCTTTAAATTGATCAATATATTCATCGATTTTTAAATGCGTTCAATAATACAAAATTGGATCAATTTTAAACAAAAATAAACGCACATTATGTCTTCATATTATGCATTTTGAAGCACATATGAGAGGTAAAAGTACGTCTCATTACACCAGTATGTTATTTATTCCCAAACAGCTATTTTGTATGTTAATTTGACATGTAAACATTGGTCTGAGATTTACTTGTTATGTAGTTTCTCTGCAAGCCCATTGCGTGACGAATGCACTGATTCGTAATTAAACAGGGCTATATTCTTTTATGTTTAACGCATTCTTGCAAAATTATACACATATGTGTGAAGAATTATGTGTATAGGTATGTATACAGTTAATATATCGGTCGGTATGCTTTACCCTGAAGTGTAGTAAAGAAATCGTTGAAATTGTTTGAGAATTTAATTGATTTTGGGTTTTAAGACACATTACCCCACCCCACCAACCTTTGGATTTTAATAAGGGGGTATTCTAGTGTAGAGGCATGAATTTGAGGTGTTTTTTCAGGTGCTATAAATAAAAATCAAAAAATATTTTTACTATCCATTTTTTTACCAGACGTTTATTATTATTTGAAGATTACAAAAAAAAAAAAAATAGTCAAAAAATACAAAATTGAAAGTGGTATGAGTTGTTGAAGTGGGGGGTACAAAAAAAATAGCGCGCCAATCTTGTCATGATTGCAAGCTTTTTCAAAATCTGAAAAAAAAAATAAGAGATTATTAATTTAGATAAATGCAGCTATCGTACTAACTAAGAAAAAGTGTAAAAAAATATTTTTTACTAAATTATGGCTGTCCGAAAAAATGATACATTTTTTCGACTTTTTTGGACTTTTCTGAATTTTTTTAAAATAGTAAAAATTATTATTTTGTTATAATAATAGTTAGGACGATAGAGACATGTATTGAGAAGATTCACACCAAATTTTAAGTCAATTGGTTCAATAGAACTTGAGAAATCAAGTCAAACGTTTTGAAAACTGTAGTTTCGAGAAAAACGTCTTTTGTACGATTCGTTCCAGCCGAGCCAGTATTGAAGACGTGTCACTAAAATAGCTATATCTCTGGAAATAATTAAAATTTTGGCTTGCCCTTTTAAGGACACATTCTTGAAAGGTTAAGCTTTGAAAATATCAAAAAAAAAATTCGATTTTTTCAAATTTCTACACTAGAATACCCCCTTAAAACAGTTATATAAATTTATAATATTTTAAAGCTTTTTATGGTGTACATCAATCACCATTTCTTTTAGATTTTTGATCTATCTATTAAATTCTACATATAAAATACATTAATTATACTATTTTTTTCTGTATATTATAAATACATACATGGGCACTGTATCTGTTGAAAAATATAAAATAACATAACCAAACTAAAATATTCTTATTTCTTTATCTCTATATAAAAAAATGAATGTTCGTTTGTATGAGGCTTATAGACTCGTGAATTACTGAACCGATTTCAATGCAGTTTTCACCAATAGTTAGATCATTTTTCTGTGCATGTTAGTGGCTATTAATATTTTATTAAAACCTAAGAATTACCATCAAAAGACTAAAAAATCTTTATCAAGTCGTGTTTTGTTTCCATGATGTGTATACAACTGTCATTTATATAAAAACATAGTAGTCATTTAACAATATTATTGATTGTATATAAAATATATTGATTGAAAATTAAAATATAAAAAAACATTTCACTTCCAAAATTAATTATGATTGTTTTTTCATACAAATTCTAAGACAGGACTTGGTGTTTCCTGGGAGTTTGAAAATATAATTTTATATGATATTCTTAGTAACTTATATTGAACGGATATTATTCCAGTTTTCACTAATGGATAGGTTAGGTTTAAGTATATAATTTGTGGATATTTTGTATAAATTACACAAGTTGAAAAAACAATTCGCAGTGAACCGCATGTTGAATATTTTAGATCAATATGATTTTGTAGATATTAAGCCGGGTAATACCGGGTCAAATACACTAATTTAAAATAAAAATAAAAAATAAGTTCAATTAGAAAATTAATATTTTATGTAGGTATTCAAATTATATACATATCACATATATTTCGTGCATGTTAGTAATTATCATTTACCATGGATCTTTTGAAATAAGCTGAAGATGAAAAACAATAATTAAAATACATTACAACATACTATATAATATACAATATAATATAATTACATGCATATAATGCATGTAATTTAATCGCAAACACTAATTTATTAATTAATAAATACCTTACGTTCTGCAAATTACCAAAACATAATTAAATATGATATTCTTGAAGTTATATAATATATTGATGTCATTAAGTGCGCAAAAAGTTAATGTAGTTAAATTTGCATTCATTAATGCTGATGAAGCTATATCACGACAGTGTAAGATTTGGGAGCAACTCATTAAAATCGAGAATTTAATGACTAATAATTAAATTTTAAACAGTGACGCAGCAATAATTTTATCAATACGAACCAATGTTTATGTTATGTTGACAATTTCTCCATAAAAAATAGTAATTTCACTGTATCTGAACGATAAACAAATTTAAATGCCCAAAACAAAAACAAAATCTTTTTATTCAACTCCTACTGCAACAAATTGCATCTATTTATACTGATTTTAGCAATTTAGTTTTCACACAAGCTATGTAAGCTCGGGAAAAAAGTTTAGATCTGAAATGATCGAATCAGATCTTGATAGATCTGCATTTTGAAACAAAACCATATTTGTTTAAGATCTACATACATAGTTTGGTAGCTTTAAGAAACCGATTAGTGCAGTTGATGTTATTCGCATAAAAACAGTTTTTCGCCCATTTAACGTTCTGCAAAATTATCTACATATGTACACCTTGATCATCGGTTTTTTTACGTTTAGGTGATCGAAAAATCTATTATTACTGTACATTTATAACAATTGTTTTGAATTATAAAATTAATCAATAATCAATGTTTTATATTGCCTTTAAAAGTATTTCAGTGACAATTGATTAACAGAGAAACGTCTATTTGGAACTATCATCTCTCATACATATTAAATTCAACTGTAATTTAAAGCTTATTATAAATTTTCAACTGACGCCTCTGGGATAATATGCATGAAAATGTTAATTGTGACATTTAAGAAAAAAAGGTCGCCATAAATTTTGGTAACACTTTCATATACGGACTATCATTGGTTGTTTTGTATCCATAGTGTTTCCTAATTTAAGCCTGAGACTACCTTGTCTTTACATATCTTGGTTTCCACACAAACTAAATCCATAGACAACACAACACAAATCGGTACCTTACAAAAACATTTTTGGTTTAGCACTAATCAACTCTAAAAAATAGTACTGGGAAAAATAACCTCTCGTTTTTTCTTAACACTTTACATTCACAAACATATAAACTAAAGCAATTAATATTTTTTCATAATAATATGCTTTTTATATTTTTGTATTTTTTACTATGAACTGCCACTGGTTATTTGCAGGAAATGGGTTACAATTTCAGTTTAATAAACTCATGTTTTGATCCAAGTCATCAAAAACTAAATGGTGTAATTTTAAATTTATTAATGGTTATTTTTTGCATAAATTTAACATTCCGTCTTCAATAAAATTACCGTAATTTTACGTTGATGGCGTGCTAAAATCAGTAAGAACTGTAATTACGATTTATTTAATAAATGCTTAAAAATAAATAAAAATTCAACATGTCTTTGTTAAACAATGACAGTTGGTAATTAATGATTGTACTTGATACATAATAATGACCTATTTAACAAGACCTGAAGGCTATGGGTTTGCAAGATTTTTACATATTTTATTTTTAAGTACTTGCATATTTATAAAAGATAAAGATAATAAACATTATAATATAATTTAGTTACTAACGAGTGGATCAAAATCTTCTGTTCAGCGTTATACATAATATTCTTAATTAAACTATAAATCATAGAAACTAGTGATTCATCGTAAAATTTTTGTTAATAAGCAAGTTTTAAATTTTAAAATTTCAAATATATTTCATTGAAAAAACAATAGTAAAGTGGATAGAGGTTTAGTTGGTTAAGAAGAAATTCTTTTTAACACTTTATGCCCGGTATTATAAAGAATTTGTTTCAGTGCAAATGCAAATTAGCTTCCAGCTAACGCTATCTCCTAGGTATTAAATATAAATGACAACACACTCACAGATGTAGCGAATAAAATCGTACATGTCATAACCTTAACGCATTCGTGATAAGTACAATGAGCTACTTTAAAAAAGTGCTGCCAAGTGTACTTCATAAAATGTACATTTACATTATTTGACATTTATTACCACTGCTTTAAAATATCAAGCAACTTCATAATCATTTGATACTTACAATTAGCAGATAGCGTTTAGCTTCCTTTGATTTATACGAATTTTATAAATTATTTTAATCTTTTGAACGCGACCACATAGCGAAACACTTATTCTTCAAAATGTGTACAATTTTCAAAAAAATTAGTGGCTTAATGATATTGCATAAAAGGAAGGGGATAATGTTTAATTATATAATTTTTTATTTTACATAAATGTATTTACAATACATACAAAAATGAATAAATAAAGGGTGGGGTGGAGGATTTTACTGAATATTTCTTTTTCTAAAATTAAAGTCGATTTCCGTGTGCAACGGTGTTTTTTCGTATCGTGGATTGGTTACATTTTCGCGCGGAAGGGAAAAAAATACATACCTACTATTAAAATATTTGTGTATGAAATTGACTTCAATAACTCAAAATAGATTAGATACATTTCACTTAACACCATCCAAACATTATCTTTAAAAAAATCATATCATAACATGCTATAAAAACTATAAATAACACAAGTGGTTATAATAAAATACATAATAAGTAGATACTGATAACAGGCAAACAATTTAAACAGCTAATAGCTGAGAATATCGAAGTAAAACTATGCATGTAGAAAAAAGGTTATAATGAACAACAACATATATTTATACAGGTTATAACATTGCTTATTAAAGGTAGATTTAAAGTTATGGGTGCACTAACACTGATACACATAGAAAACAAGTTGTTATGAATTTCTGTTTTATATTCTTGCATAAGTAGGCATATATGATATCGTCAATTAATTCTTTTTTTTAAGAATTTACATAACTTCGTTATATCTATCATCTATTTAATCTTTCTATAAGTTATAAATTAGTTTATGAAATGCAGTCTATTTATAAATATGAGTTCTTCCTCATTATAATAATTTACTGTCGATAAGATTGTTTGTAGTCTGACAGTGAAGAAGTGGTTATGCATTGTAGGTAGATAATTTCAAATTTGAAAAAGAAAAGTTGTAGATGAATCTATTATAGAATTTATAGAACATGTCCAACTCATCTACTTTTTACTAAAATATCTGCCATTGGAGCCACAGGACTTTCTTATACGTAATACTGATTGTAAGAGTCAACAGTGTATGTGTTTCTAGTTTAATTAAAAAATATTTCTAACCAAGTAATAAAAGAATAAGAAAAAAATAATGGTACATAAAATTCAGATAATAATATTTTATCTGATGCATTTTTTTAAACGATCACAAAATCGGAAACGAATTAATAATAATTTCTGAATTTTCGAAGACTTTTTGAAACGGTTGGTTAATATATAGTAGTACTAATCATTTTGTAATCTTTAACAAGTGTTCATTACTGGAGAAAAAAACATAAACAAAATAAAAGGCTATTATTAAAAAAAAAAAACAATATTTACGGATTTTAATAATTAAATTGATTTAATAAAGAGGTACTTGTTTTATTAGTTACATAAATTCATGAGAATTACAAAAAATTGCCCATTAATCCCAAAAACCAATATACTTTGCTCTCAAAGTGTCCAAGACTGATGCCAGTACCTGTTATATGTATCTCTTATTTTTTTTATTATAAAATACATTATTTTCTTCGAAGAAAACTATCTGGAGTACTGGAGACATTTTAAAGTATACTCTAATTGAACTGATAAACTTTATACACTTTATAGGTAATATTTTATACACTGTTTTGTTAATTTTTTTGTTAAACTACTGCTATAGAGATTTTTTTTAAATTAAGGCACATTAAAAAATAAAATCAAAAATATAAATATGCCACTGATCTAAAGATTAATACAATAATTAATTTGATAAATACAGCAGCAAGTGCATAAGAAGTACAACCATCAGTCAGTGTTTCATATGTATGTATAACAACACACCTTAACCACGTAAATATATGACGCGCAATTTATTACATCAAACCAGACCAATTTATTACCCTTAATATCTGTAATAATATTGTTACTTTTCTGTAAGCTTGACTTATTAAAAATCGTATCAGTAATAGCGATTATTTTAATACTACTCAAAGAGATAATCGTTACCATAAAATATTTAAAATCGCTGCTTGGAGGCAATTCTTATTACCTACTTATAGTGGTATCAAAAAGTAACTGATGCAAGAATTTTTGTATAATACATTTTAAATGAATATATTGCACAGTGGCTCTGCTTGGAAGTGTGTATTATTCTCGTCCTAAAATTTTTTTCATTGATAAAATGAACATTATATCTTAAATGTTTTCAGTAACCTTATACTTAAAATCTACATTTTCTGAAAAATAACAATACAGACTCCATATTTACTTTGATTTAATATCGATCGGCTTTCATTTTCTGTCATAAAAATATGTAATGAACAAATTGAACATATTCATGTTCAATTTGTTCATTTTTACCCATTTTTACACAACGGCAACGCTATAGGTCGCAAAACGTAATAAATTAATAGCAATTCTTTTTAATTCACTTTGTAGAATACTTTTTTCAGTTCTTTTGTGACGAATCGATTTAATAAAATATAATTATTAAATTAATTAATCACTATTATTACTAGTAAAATCCATTTTTAATAAATAATAGATATGAATAAAGATACCTATGACAATAACCCCTTTTTTTAAACATCCTTTAAAAAATTAATTGACAACCTTATTAATAAAAACAGTTTAAAAAGTTTAAGAGGTATGTATTTTATGGCCAAGTCATGCTATTTTATTTTATTTACAAACGATAAGAAGATACTTTTCTGAAAATCAACTTGAAATGTGAAAAATGAAATTCTTAAATCTTATTTATTTCATACTAGCTGAATTTTTTATATCATCAATTTTCGTGATACAAATTAGCTTATGTCCTTCCTCAGGATGTAAGCTATCTACCTGTCAAATTTCATTAAGATCGGTTCAACGGTTTAGCAATGAAAAGGTAACAAACAGACAGAGTTACTTTCGCATTTATAAAATTAATATGGATGTAGGTTTACCTAAATCCGACTTGTTAAATTTAATAATCTAAAATAAGTCCCAGATTTACCCTACCAGAGATTGGTTGCCCCAATATGACTAGGGCTTTACACGAGACGAGATAATGTTAAGGAAAGTTTTCTTCTCTTCTTGGATTAATAACTTTCAATCTTGTATTAAACAACCGAAAGTCTCGTCTCTCAAACTATAAGCCTTCTTGTATTGTCATTTAAGCCGGTGTTATCTCGTTCACGTGATTGAAATCAAATTATCATTTTCTTAAATAAAAAATTACATTTTTAATTTAAAAATAAGTATGGTAAAAATATTGTATAAACTTTTTATTATTGGGTTTTATTTCGCGTTGTGTTTTAATGTCACTTGACGTTTCGAAGTGAAGTGTCAAGTTCAGGAGGTGTAGCTGCTTAAATAAGCGTTGACGTTTGCTAGAATAAGTTTGTGATACCAAATTCTGACCACAAGATGTTGGTCGAAACGTCAAATGACATTAAAATACAAATCGGAATAAAACCCAATAATATAAAGTTTATACAATTGAACAATCGCGAAAAGTCTACGTTCAAAAATAGTAAATATTGTTTAAATTATATATTGCGGTTAGTTAATTAAAACTATTGACAATTCCTTAAAAGTAAGACTCACGAAAATTAAATTTGTATCGTCCCATCAAAATTAAATATGGTCTCGTCTAGGCGTGAAGGCCGATATAGGGTAAGAATACCAAACAGAACTACTGTCAGGCCTCCAAAACAATAAGCCGTGGGTTCGACCCTTGAGGTCCACACAACCAACTTCCCAACATGGTATGACTATAAACACTTGAATACTGTTTATTTATTTTTTCCGTATAATTTATGTGAATATTTTTTTAATATGTGTATATGAAAAATTTTCATGAAATTTTTCAGAAATAAAACTCTCCTTTGTATTATGAATATTAGTTTTCTATTATCCCTAATATCAATAATATAATACACATTTTTAGAATAACAATTTAAATTTAATTGCATTTTTTTCCGAGGCAACATGAATTATTAGACGTATTTATCAGTATTTAAAATTCAAATTTTGAGAGTAGTTTTCACCCCTTCAATGGCTGTTTAGGCACGTATAACAAAAAAAACTGAAATACACGTTTCATTATTTGTATTGTAGAATATTTACCTAAGTTTCAAGTAAATCTGACCAAAAAAATATTTTTACCCTCACAAACTTATATGGATTGAATTTCGAAAAAGCATTTGGGAAATTAAAACTTAATAAAATATACATAACCTAACCCATCTCTGCATTTAATCACCAAGCATTACGAGATAACAAAAAAACGATATCGTCTACAAATATTTATCGAATATTAATGCATGCATATTAAAATAAATTAATCTTCGCATATTAGCACAAAAAATCTATACATTTGAACTCCAAATCCCAAGGTTAGTATATGTATAGGTTACCTCAGTAGGTTGTCAAAATCGAGACAGGAGAGAGGGAACTACGTCACACCGCATGCTCAATTGCTGTCAGTCTATAGTATATCAAATGAATATATGGTAGAGTTCATAGTTTTTTTAATAATATTTTGTGATATTAAGCGATTTTAAGTAAAATAAGATTTTGTTGTTTAATTAAGGTATGTAGCCACTGATTTATGTGTTTTTTTTAAATTTTCTCTACATACAATAAGTAACATAATTAAAATTTTAGATTATAGATTGAAAAAATGTCGGAAGGTACTGTCAGTATATGCAAAAGTAACTCTAAAAGGCAAAGGAAGAAGATGAAACCATATGAAACGTTAATCTTCAAAAGAAATGAATCAGAACATGTTATCGTAATGAATGCTAATCACTATACATACATTGACTATATGTATACATTGTCATTGTTCAATCTCCAATCCTGATCATTATCTGCTATGTGAGGATTAAAATATAATCAATACAATCATGGCAACTTTAAAAGTCATTTACACAAAATAGGAGTAACACAGTAAAACCATCAGAGATCTTCACCACATATAATTTTCATGTACTCTCTATGATATTGCTTAAAGACATCTACAGGACACAATATTAATCTACCAGTATCTGTAGACTCACTTTTAGCCACGGAGAAACAATGGAATTACGAAGTGATTGTAGCATTAATTAAATGAGGTTATTCGCAGCGTACATGATGACAGCGCTAAGTAGCATTTACGACTTTGGCGGGCTAAAATGAGAAGTATGTAAACAAATAATTTCAATAAAATATCGCAATATATATAAATATATATTTTAGATAATTCTTTATGACTATAGTGCGGTTAATCATATTGACCTTTCTATTTTCAGTTAAAAATAAGCCCGCCACAAGTTCCCTCGGCGCTGTAATCGATTTAGTTTCTCCCGTCACCTGCTTCGCATCCAGCAAATAATAAATATTTTATTTAAAGTAGACAGTACAGACATAATAATAAATTTAAAATAATTACTATTATTAGACATAATATAAAGTAAGAAATAAAATATATTGTACTTAATTTAAGAATTTATATATTAAATTTGTATATTGTTGATATTAATGTAATAATAAATGCCAAAATAAACTTATTGTTGGTAGGTAAGTAGTCGTATCAATTCATGGTTTTACATTCTTATAAGAATGCTATATATAATAATATATAATATAGCTTTCCAGCAGTTGTGAGAAACATGCCGCATTCCAATTAAAAATATATATAAGTGCCTTAAAAATAAAAAATAAAGTATCATTAAGATTTATGGGCTTACAATCAATAACTAATAATAAGAGTTTACTTTTACATGCATTTATTTTTTTATTTTATAATACTTCAATAATAAATAATTACGATAGTTTTATTTATTTTTTAAATATTATATGCAATGATTTGTGCTTTTGTAATTACATGTATTGTTAAAATAGTTTAAAATATCCAAAAATTCGAAATAATACAATGACAACGTTTAATAAATATGTATTTGCAAGCCACTTTCCTGTATTACATTTAAATCAGCATGCGGTGTGACGTAATTCCCGCGCGGGTGCTGATTGGTCAAAACTACTGAGGTAACCTATACATATAATAACCTTGTCCAAATCCCATGTATATTGAACTAACGCATATTAATGATCAGTCGTCTACAGCAGATAGAGCGGATATGTCGATTGATTAGCGCTGTTATGTCAGTGACCTGTATTACCCACTGAATGATACCACGTGATTGAATAATTACAATTTTGCTCAATCACAATGTATCGTTATTTCGTATTATGTGAATGATCCGATTTGAAAATAATTATAATTTTAATTAAACGATTTTTTATCTCTATACTACATGGGCTGAAAAGTCTTTGGCCTAACCATGAAAAAAAGTTTTTTTATATGAAAAAACTCTTTTATTCTTCAAGAGTAATGCATTTGTTCAACGGTCCTCTAATATTTCAATACCGATCTTGTAGTGGTTCGCGTCAAATCCCTTAGAATAGGTGTTTAATTCGAACTCGATCTCTTCATTAGAGTAAAATCTTTTGCCAGAGAACCACATTTTCAATTTCGGAAAAAGGGATCCAGATGGGTGCGGAACCAATTCATAGCGCAATTCCTTCAATTTATCGGTTGTAACCTAAGCCTTGTGAGATGGTACAGTACAATGTCTTGGAGAAACAGCATTTTTTAGTGGCTGGAACTTGAACAAGAGTATATGAAATGTCATGAAATTTTGACGATATTCTAGTTAAGATTGGTACTCTATGGGAAGCATATTTTTTGTTTATGTCGCCATCTGTATGTCAGGCCAAATACTTTTCAGCCCATGTAGTACATTTGTTTGTTTGGATTAAAAAAATGTACAGAGTTCCCCAGCATTACTATGATGTCAACTTTTAGATTTTCTTAAAATTGGTTCTTATAAGTTTTTCTAGATATTTTGTTCGGTTTGTGTGTTCAAAGGGTTCATTATTATATTGTTTTCATTGTGTGAAAGTTTTATTACAAAATACAATTGCAATAGTGTCTAGTCATAATGGAAACTAGAGTAACAAAATGTGAAATGTTACCCTCTTGGCACGCTCAATTAGAAATTTTATTTTCTGATGAAAAAATGCTTCTTTTACAGGACACTCACAATCAACAGAATGATATGTATGTGTATTCTGTATCTTTTGCTGTTGTTCTCAAATATAAATTAGCTGTCTAACGTTTCCAGAATGTCTCTCAAAAAAAGGCAAATTACCGTTACACTTTGTGAAGCCAGGGGTAAAAGTGAATTAAAATTACTGTATCAAGACAGTTTTAAAGAAGCATTTGCTACCCTATACCAAGGACTATTATTGCGAAGACTATTGTTACTTTCAGCAAGACTCAGCTCCTGCACATAAGGCAAAAAAGACGATTGAGTGGTTAAAAGATAATGTAGATTTAAATCCTTTGGATTAATTATTTAACATGGGGCTACATGCTAGAAAACTGGACAATGTTAAACGTTTGAAAATTGATGAATTTAAAAAACTTTTGATTAAGGTTTAGGATTCTCAGAGCACTAAATTTAATTTTCAAAGTAAGGAGCCCTACTTCTGAATAATTACAAATTTTATTTATACTTCTATCTTGCCAGGGTACCTGGATCTCTCAGTTCTTGAACTTTATATATTTTTTATTTATTTAAATTATTGGCCATCGGGCGTAGCCTCTCAGCCATATAAATAAAGTTAATAATAATAAATAAATAAAATAAAATAAAATAAATAATTATTACCTACTAAAATACAAAATGGTAAAAATCATTTATTCAAAATATCGACTGTATTGTTACATAACTGTTTATTAAGTTGCATACGCGAGAAATAAAACGACGAGTGAACTACTGAAAAAATTAGTCCACTATAATTAGACTGAAAAACAGAAAAATTATTAAATCGGGCCTCTATAAACCGATATTAATGAAACCATTTGAATTGTTTCGATGAATAGGTCGAAGTTTATAAGTTTAATTTTACGCTCGACCTTAAATAATGTATTAGGGACATTACACTAAAAAACCACTAATGAGGTATACAGTGATTTTGTTTAAATTTTCATATGTGATGTAAGCCATCAACAAATAAATATAATCAGCAAAATTTTGTAAGTGAGCGACGTCTATACGACTTTTTAGCAAAAAAAATATTTTAAAAAAATGGCAAATACATATATGTATATAGTTTTGTTGTAGCTAACTTTTCGGGCTGTTGTCCACGTTGTCGTATTTTTACACTTGACGTTTCGACTCTCATGTCGGAGACTTCTTCATGAGAGTCGAAACGTCAAGTGTAAAAATACGACAACGTGGACAACAGCCCGAAAAGTTAGCTACTATGGACAACGGCCACGAAAGCCTACAGAAGAAAATATATAGTTTTGTACCTACATTTTAAGAAACCAATCGACGAAGTTATAGAGGGTTAATGAAAAGTAAGAACCGAGCGATTTCTATCTTAACTATAACATAAAAAATGATTTAATAAAGTTCAATAAGAAATTCAAATACGTTTTTATAATTGACAATAATGACAATGCTTTAAAATATACACGATATATAAAAAATCATAATATAGATCGATATAAAAAAATGGAAAGATACTTAATTTGCATTTTAAAAATAATAATAACTTATTTCCTTCTTTATGAGATATTGACGAATATATAATTAAACTTTACAGATTCTTGGAAAAGTTCTTACAAAAATAACACTTCTAGGAAGTTTTGTTCTTAGAAACACTTGTATGTAATATTTTAGTCTTCTACTCTTTCATATATAGCTGTGGAAATGAAACACATAAATAATGTTTGCAATCAAATGCTCAAATCACAAAAAAAACGTTATAATTGATAAAAAATATTTATTGTCATAATGTTATTTTTTACCTCTCACTCTCTCACATATTATACCTTTATAAATCGAAAGAAAAATCGGTGTGGCTGTGTCGAGATACACAGTCGAGGGATTGACGTGAATACGTTCCAAATCTGTTACATCATTTATGACAGAGGAGTTAAATAAAACTCAGACTCATGATGTGCTTACATATCCTGTACCTCCTGAACCTCTCAGCTATTGGTAATTGTATATTTTCCGATAGCTGCTGAGACGATCTTTCCAATAATTTACGTCTATAAAATTTCATGCTAGCTTTTACACGTGTTTTACTTGACATTCTAAAAATTAATATTATTTTTATTATATAAAGTTTTGCACTCACTAAAATTGATTAAATGTTATGGTTTATACTTGTACCTTATAGATCTGATCCAAAACAGCTGCTCTGAATGTCGAACTATACTGATTGTAATTTAACTAGCGCGCAAAATGATCGCTGCACATCTAACCCCCCTTCGCACGTATTGCATTTCCGCGGGGGTGGATAAGTATTTAATGGATACGAACAATACACCGGTTAGAATGATACCAAAATCATCCCAGTTGGACTTTTAGTTTCTGAGTTATTCAATGGTTTTATATCTCTTGAAAACGTTACATCAAGTTTCTTAAATATCCTCCCCCCCCCAGTATCTGGCTGGCGTCAAAAATAATTTCATTCATTATTTTCTTCAATATTCTCTAAATAATATACCAACAAAAGTCGACACCCCACAAAGAGATTGTAATTAAATACCTGGCATAAATTATAAACCAACATAAAACACAAAAAGATCTACTTAACGACTCGGGGTTCCTCAAAGAGCCCATATGCTGTTACTCGGAAATGTTTTGCATTTTTCTCAGACCAAAGGTAGTTAGTAAACATTAATATGGTCTTCCACTGACGTCAATGTCACTCATTAAATCAACGCACGTTAGTATTGTCCACTGTTTTATACATACAAATATTACAGGACAGGGAACTGAAGTCGATATTACGTTATATCGTGCGACAAAATGGTGACGGCATTCACGGAGAATTGAAAATTAAAAAAGGCGGGCTTAAATTACTAATTTGTTTTTCATGTATCCAATCCGAAGCTATTGTTTGTTGATTGCATTGTTTTTTTTTTATTTGGTTATCACTTAAAATGTTTATCTTCTTTATTATAATATGTATTGATGTAGATTATTTCTGCCGTCGAGCAATAGAGGAAAGAAATCAAATTAATTTTAAAAGCAAATCTACACTACCGTGCAAAAGTTTATGATCACCTGAAAAAATGTTGCTTTTTTGGATTTTTTGCTAATATTTTTGACCGGTTTATTCAATTTGTCTCAGTAATTTTTCACTGTGATAGACCCAATTTATTCAAAATGACTATTTGAGCTCGTTGTTCTTAAGAAATTTTCTGTGCTTTCCTCATTTTCATGTTTTCTGTAAAAAAAATATTTTTTTGGGGACACAATATTGAGGTTAGGTTATTTGAAATGTGAAAACACTGCAATTATTGGTGCAGAAAATCGAAACACAAGGTACGAAATACATGTGAGCGCCGGGTAACTAACCGACCGTCCAGTTATCGGGCGAGGAACATATTTTATTACCGGTAAATATAAACACGTTGAATATAGCGGTCAGAGACCGAGAAATATTCGCAAAAGTCCAAAAAAGGAAAAATTTTCAGGTGGTCTTAAACTTTTTCAGGGTAGTGTATTTGTTAATATTTATATGTAGATTTGTCTACTGCAGAAAAATGTGTTCCTCTTATACCTCTTGTACGAGCCTTATAATGAGCATAATTAGGAGATTTTTTTCGTTTTTTTTTTAAATATCTTGAAAAGTGCTACACCTACATATGTACGTCAAAAATGTACATAAATTGGTATTTGTTTGTGTTTGTTGTAAATAATTTTTTTATCAATATCTTGAAAACTGCTACAATTACGTTAAAAATAAACATAAATCAACCGTTTTCTAATTCAGGTCAATTTGACTGATCTAGAAGATTATTTTTGAAAAAAAAGTATTCATTATTACTAAAGTTGGCATTACTGATTCATGATAATAAATGTTGATTTTTATAAAAAAATAAATATTTAAAACGCTTTAAGTTTTAACTCATTGCATTTACACTTATAGCTCTTTGGACTATTTATATCGAGAATAAAATTTCCTACAAAATGACTATTTAACATATTTTTATAGAAACAATAATTTAGCCATGATGTATAATACAATTTAACAAATAAATCACTTTGAATGCATATAACTATTGATACGTTGAATTGAGGATCATGACTTTGTAGACACTTTTGTAGAGAATTTGATCAAATGATGTCCTTAAAAAAATTTCATCAGTTATCAATGTTATCATGAATCAGTAATACCAACTTTAGTACTACAGAACCATTTCTCCATGTTATTTAAATGGGAAACGGGACCCTCCTTTGCGACACCTCTTAAAATTGAACTACAGAGTACTCCTTCGGCGAGAATTTATTTTAGGTCAAAAACTAACGTATTTCCTTACGACAGCAAACTATTTTTTTTACACACCCTAAGGGCGTTTTTCCACACACCGGCAAAACCAGTGCCGGTGCCGGTTGCAATGTAATCAAATCAGAGCTTTTCCATGTAGACCGGCACCGTCAAATGCTGCCAATCAATCACCAAAATTACGTTGATAACTTCATTAATTTACTCATTGGCATGTTGTACATATTAATTTTGATCAACAAATTACTATTGTACTCATCTTCAGGAGAAGAATCCATTATAAATAATTGAAATACGTTCATTAACAAACTTTTTATGCGCGTTTGAAAAAACTTATTTTACACGTGCTTCGCAGATCAGTTGTAATGCTCTCGACAGTGGCAAAGGAACTGAATACTACAGACAGGTAAGGACACTTGGCCTGCTCTAAGGCAGGTAATACAATACTAGGTGTACCACTACAGCTGCTCCGATAGTTAAAAGTCCCTATATATATATTTTAAAAAACGAATTTTGGCCAGCTTTTCGTGATTTGGCACCAATGTGCGGCGTTGCATTCGACAATCGGATAAGAACCTTACAGTCAACAGAGGATATACCCAATACTGTCTTCTTTATATTTGTGATTTATATACTTCCTTCTGAGGTATAATAACACAAGAAGGTAACGCTTGTTGAACACTACAGACGTGTTTCTATCACCACAGCTAGAACTCAACTGCACCGGCACTGGTGTGGAAAACGCCTTCACCGGCACTGGTTTTACCGGTGTGTGGAAAAACGGCCTAAGTGTACATAATATCAAAATATGTATGATTAGGTTAGATTAGATGATATTCCGAAATCCACCCAAGCTAACTTATAGTAGTTAAATAATATAAAAAATACTAGCCTATTACCACGTAGCATCTTTCCCTAAACTATTTTAAACACCAATCATACTAATGTGCATAGCACATACCCACAACACACTACAATCAGTGTACGTGTGTAGCAATAGTTAATACGTTATAGCGGAGATAAGCGGTCATTGTGAGATTATTATACCTACAATCTGTTGACCGGCACCATCAGCAGCAGGACGGTCGAGCTATGTATGACGTCTGCATCGACCTCGCTGTAATTTGCAATGCCGGCGTTCGCAGCGCGAGCCGGTCAAAAACCACACGTCTAGGGTTTACAATATACAGATTATGTATTACCTTATGCACGTACTAGATATCTAGATTTACTTACTACATTATCCGAGTAAAAATCATTGACGGATTTCACAGACATATAGAGCTATCGCTATTGGGTTCATAGTTCATATTATATGGGAACAAACACAAATGAAACTAGTTTTTTTTTGTAAATTAATAAAAAATAATAATACCCACTAAATTTTAATGTATCCAGTGCCCTACGCCTATGTTTATAAACAGTGAGTATTAAGGCTTCTATACACCACGTAATCTGCAGGGACAATTTGTCGGGGCCGATTATTCCGCGAATAGTCGACCCGATTTGTCTATACACGACTGTAGTTCAATTTTAAGAGGTGCCGCAAAGAGGGTTCCCGTTTTCCATTGAAATAACATAGAAAAATGATTCTTTAGTATTACAGTTGGACTCCTATAAGTTCGAACCATTTAAGTTCGAGTTCCCCTACATCGGAGGAGCAGTTGTTTCCCTCACTCCTTACCGTCTTTGTGCGATGCCCAGTACGCTTTGCAATACGGAGCATGATCAAACCACGCGTGTGTGATAGAAGGGGTACCCTGTATCTTCTAATTCTTAGAATTTACGGTCCCGTAGCTTAGAACTTATAGGAGTCCTACTGTAATGTTGGTATTACTGATTAGTGATAAAAAAATTTCAAGATAATATTCTCTACAAAGTCATGTCTCTCAATTCAATGTATCAAAAGTTACATACAGGGATTCAAAGTGATTTATTTGTTAAATTATACGTCTAAAAGGCTCTCACGGCTAAACTATTGTTTATGTAAAACTAATATATATTAAACGGTAATTCCGTAGGAAATTTAATTCTGTATAAAAATAGTTAAGAGAGCTATAGGTGTAAATGCAATGAGTTAAAACTTATAAGTTTTTTTTTATCAGTTATCATGAATCAGTAATATACAACGTTAGTAATAAAGAATCATTTTTCCATGTTATTTAAATGGGAAACAAGACTTCCCTAATGGCATCTCTTAAAATTGAACTGCAGGGTAATCCTAGTGGGGGATTTATTTTGGACCATAAACCACCTTATTTCGTAACGAGAGAGGTAAAATACATGTTTTTTGACACACCTCAGTGAGTAAGCTTACAATTCTTGTAATAGTAGAATAAAATATTTTGTTCATGAAATGATAAAGAACATGTGCATATAAGAAACATTCTATGACTTACACCCTAAAGTCAAGAATATATTGAACATTAAAAGGGATCTTTAAAAATACGATTTTTTTTAATTGTTTTTTCTTACATAATACTGACATTTGATTTTTTATATGTAATCAGATTTTTACAATTCGCCATCACAATTGTAAACCCTACAATCACCAGTTAGCATTCAAACAGCCAATGATCCTTGCTTAGCTGGCGATATATATAAGGTGGTCAGAAATAATTAATTATTACCTATAAATTATTATTTTTGGGTTTTCTTCCGCATTATATTTCACAAAAAATTTTGTATTACGCGTTCATTTTCACGACTTTGAATCATATAAATATTCTATTTTATTATTAATAAATTTGGAATAATAAAAATGGAAATATACATTACGATAAACAAGTTTCATAAAAAGTTATGATTATGTAATAAATATTGTATTTGAATTGATACATAATAATGGTAGGCATATTTGATAGTAATATTATACGCATTATTAATTGCTATTTTTATAACACAAAATACTGATTCGGTGTTTTAGATTGTTGACCTAATCTAAAAAACCAAATAACATTTAAATAATCAACATATCCTGTACATAATTAGAACAAATTGTTAGCATTCTTTTAACTGGACATAAAAATCTAATTTTTACTTTTTTGTTGAAGTGTAAATGTAATGTTGCTTTCAGATTATAGTCTGTTTCTTGTTCAGAATGATAAACAGCATTTAAAAATCTGTGTTCTGTGCAATGTTGAGATAGAAGAAGTAATAACAAATAGGTACACGTAGTGACGCGGACGTAGCAATTAGGATATTTATCTCGGTTTCAAAAATAGATCGAAGCGAAACAAGAATGGTTTAAATTCAGACGAGACGAGACCCAAACAATATCAAGTTTATTTCACCGATACCCGGTATTATAATGAATTTGCTTGAGTGCAAATGCAAATTAGCTTCCAGCTAACGCTATCTGCTAGGTATTAAATATAAATGACAACCACTCACAGATGTAGTCAATGAATTCGTAAATATAATGAATTTGACGCATGCGTATTAAGTAGAAATCAGCGACTTAAAATAAGTATTGCTTAGTGTATCTCATAAAATAGCATTTGCTGCTTTAAAATATCGAGCAATTTCACAACAATTTGACTCCCAGTAGATAGCGTTCGCTGGAAAATTTGCGTGAAAATTCTTTATAATACCGGGCACGAGAGTCTCGGATTTGAAAGGTTATTAAGAAATAGTAAAAAATTATTATATGATATATTATTGAGATAACGACATCGTTCTCAAATTTAAATCTTTATTAATAGCCTGACGATGATTCTGTGAATCGAAAGCTTGCGATTACCTTTTCTTAAATAAATTTTGACGTTTAGACAAACAAGTTTGTTTTTATTTTTAACACATAAATATATATTATATTCGCTATTTTTCAAAATTTGGTTATTACATAAGAATAAATTAACTTTTTTTTTATTTACATAATAATATATCTATAAAATACAAACGACAAAAAATGAGGCTACTGTAAAGCACAAATCTATAAAATAAGGAAGGATTTATTTTATTTATTTATTTATTTATAAGCAGTTTGATACATTAAATAAATAATGTGTAACATTGTCACGTATAAGAAATTTACAAAATATTTATTAATAGGTTTTATTTATTAAACAATCAGATAATATTAAATGAATTTTTAATTAGTATTTATTGAATGTTTTTTATTTATTTTTTGCAAAATAATTAATGTTGTGTAATAACAGTCACGTAATTAATATTGTTTGATTTTGTGCGCAAAAAACAGTCAATGATGAAATAGTAAATACATATATTGTATTTTTTTACAAAATAAATATCTCCTAACACGTTTATCGATTCATAACTGTCTTAAAAAGTATTGAAAAACTGGTTTATTTTATCAAATATTGTTTAAAAAAACTACTTTGTTAGAAAATACATAGATGTTGCGAAATTTTAAAAATTTACATTTTTTTCCTGTTATTGAAGGTAGATTTACTTAAACCATGGAAAAAGCATTTACAAAAGTTAATATTTTAAGACGGCGGAAAAAATAGTTGAATTTTGGAAATTATTATCTCAAAAACTATTTGTTTAATTTCAACCAGATTTATTTTATTCTAAAGTATATATATTGAGGTATGTTTACAATTTTTTTTATGAATATATATATGTATATATCAACTGGGAGCGCTGCTGTCGTAGCCGGCGTAAAACATGTCCCTCGATGCGTTTCCCAGAATAACTAGCAATCGGTTGATCTGAAAACGAAATTTGAAAGATTTTAGAAGTTAATGTATGATGCCCTTCGCTACGTAGGATTCTTAATTAGTTTTTTATCAAGCCAGAAGGGTCGAAAATTGTGATC
Source organism: Sialis fuliginosa (assembly GCA_961205875.1). Taxonomy (NCBI): domain Eukaryota; kingdom Metazoa; phylum Arthropoda; class Insecta; order Megaloptera; family Sialidae; genus Sialis; species Sialis fuliginosa. Next base: position 36,334,316 of record OY540810.1, read on the forward strand.
GAAAAATGAATGTAACGTTCAAAAAAAATATTTTCAAGAAATTCTACGTAGCGAAGGACATCATACATTAACTTCTAAGAATTTCTTTGAAATTTCTGTTTCAGATCAACCGACTGCCAGTAATCCTGGGAACTGCATCAAAGGACATGTTTTATGTCAGTCACGACAGCAGCGCTCCCAGTCGATATATATTCATAAAAAAAATTACAAACATACCGAAATATATATACTTTAGAATAAAACATACCTGGATGAAATTTAACAAATCGTTTTTGAGATAATAATTCCCAAAATTCAAATATTTTTTCCACCGTCTACTCATACCTATGTTCCCCCTTAATGTTCGTACTAATGTTGGAAATTTGCAAAACAGAAATTCAAGATTAATTTAAATATAAACAAACTTTCAGGAAATGAAATAAGTATATGATATATAAATAATTTATATTATAAATAATTAACTAAACATATTATGTATCTTTTTTCAAAAATAGAAATAAATAAATAAAAATGAAAAAACGTGCTTTTAGTTACTGAACGACTCATATATTATATACCTGTTATATCTAGACAATAACCAATATCATACCTACGACTTAATAATATTATAATTAATTGCAAGACCTTACGAGTGATTAGAAGTTAATTATTATAATAAACATACATTTATTTCAAATTTCAAATATTACACACAATACAACCTTGATTAGAAAATGATCCTATGTTTTACTTTATATCGTAAAATAACTTTATCATCGTAGTCATTCTATAAAATACAATTTTTATTAAATTTGCGTTTTTGAATCTGCTACCCCCCCCCCCCCCCCCATTAATAAAATTAAAAACAATGGATTTTAATTCCTATATCAACTTTATCAATAAAATGCATATTTAGTGTTTTTATTATTTACAAAATATAATATAAGCAATAACATATATTTTAAAACGGATATGAGATATGAAATTGAAAGCGTTTCCTGTGGCAAATGCGTCTATCAAAAATTTTTATGAAATGAAATAATGTAGATAAGTAGCACAAACGAATTAATCTCGTATGAAATATAATATGTAATTTAAATAGATTGTTTTAAATTAAAATTTACATTTGTTTTTCTGTTTAACAATAGTTATATTATCCTAGAAAAAAACTGGTAGATACATATTCATATTACTTGTTATGATAAAGACATAATAAAATATAAATAATACCAAATTATAAATCCAATTTATAATAACGGTATATACAATCAAATTTTCAAAATACATAAGAGCATCGATTAATTAAATTTCTCAGATATATGTATAACCCAACATACTCGTATATAGTTCAATCAAAAAAAAAACTTCTAAAAATTCAAGGGTTATTTTAACAAAATTTTTCAACTGCAAATACCTTCTTTTTTGTATATTTTTCTCTTACAAATAATAGTGACCACACTAAAATAACCTCTGTAAAAATATTTTAAATTTTATTATATAAAAATTCCGCGTGTTTGTATTTTAATCTAATTAATTTTCGGGATACAAAGTAGCCTATGTTCTTCCTAAGGATGCAAGCTATCACCCTGCCAAATTTCATCAAGATCGGTTAAACGGTTTAGCTGTAAAAAGGTAACAAACAGACAAATTTACTTTCGCATTTATAATATTAGTTTAGATAAAGTTCCAATTTTAATTCCATTTATTTCAATGTAATGCTTTAGTTTGAATAGTTTTTGATTTTCAACCTACTCCCAAGAACCAATTGCCGACAAACACCAAGGTTCCACTGTAGTAGGATTTTCATTGCTAAACACAGTGCCAAATCAATGACGTACAGTATTACAAACACAGCTGTAACGTAGGCGGATAGTGCAGTAAATAAAAAGAAGTGCTATCGTGGTAATGATATGATACTTACATGTTTAGAACTGGCAATTATTTTTTTAATAAATGTTTTATAAACAACTAGCTGTTACCCGCGATTTTATCCGTAATACAGATTTCTTTTATGAATCATCATAAAAGAAATCTATCAAGTCGATAAAACAAGTTTTTAGTTTTGCATTTTCACGCTAGATGTCTACGCCAAAAAATTATAACCTATCGTGCGTACAAATGTCACACACTCATTTTTTAGGGTTCCGTAGACAACTAGAAACCCTTATAGTTTCGCTCTGTCCGTCCGTCCGTCTATATAAATTTTATTTTGTCCCCATCCCATAGACTGAAAAATATACTGACATTTTTTTAACTTACCCCATTGAGTGGGGTGTCTTTAGATAGGTCACCTAAAATGCAACAATGACATTTTGATTTTAACCCTTCAGTCACGATATATTTGCTTTTTAATGTGGGTTATCAGAAATAAAATCTTGGGAAAATTTCAGAATGTAGTTTTTAATTAGTACTTTTAATGAAAATTATAACGAACATTATAGCAAAAATAGTTGAATTTTGAAATAACTCTTTGAAAAAAAACTCTCAAAATGATTACGGAACCCTATCATCTGCGTGCCCAACACGCACTTGGCCGTTTTTTTATTTTTTATTTATCTAATAAATTTTTCAAGATACATAGTAGTATGCTATGTCCTTCCTTAAGAAATTTCATCAAGATCACTTCAGCGGTAAGGTAAAGATAATAAACAGACAGATAGAGATACTTTCGCATTTATAATATTTGTATAGATTTTTCATGAAGTAAATATTTTATAAATTTATCATACTGTATATTTCTCCTTCCCTTCTACTGAGGATAGTTTTTAGGATCATATTTACAATAGTTAAACGAAATACCACTGCATTCTTATTAAAATTAAACAGTATAACATACTTCCACACAATATGTAGTAACATGTAAATAGCATATTACATTAATATATATAATAGTGCAGTATATGTTCGTATGAATTCATCAACCGTGTCATTTTATACTAACATTTGCAAAACAAATATACAAACAGTACGTGCTATGTATAGAGTGTAGAGTGTAGATCACTTTAACATAGAACGCATAACATACATACATATGCATACATACATACATAAGTACTTTAGTAATTAGGGTGGTAAACAAAATTTTATAAACATCAAACAATTTTGTAGAATTTTTTTTAGTGACAATTCACTTATAAAAATGTTATATTTAATTATAAAATTTAATATTCATGAATGAATTGAATTGTTTCTTGATCAAATAAGTTATTGTATATTATTACCCAACTCAAATTTGTATGAGTTTTTACTTTTTATACGACTATATGTATTTTCGTGGAAATATTCTTTATCCTTGAATCTGTTATTTCAAAACACATTTTTCTCAATTGCAGTTCGAGTTGTAAACCCTTTAATGCTAGATACAGAAAAATATCTTATAACTTCACTAAAAAAATCAATCTACAAAATTAAAAAATTATATAATAAATAGAAATGCATATTATTTTAAATGTACGGTTTTTTGTAAGTATCAAGGCCTAACTTAAGTTTAAAAAATCAAAATTACGACAGCAAATATGTATTTTACTCAAGCAGGACTGAACCCCCAGACACACTGAAAAATTGGTAGGATACTTTGCTAACCAAATGATTTGATACTAAAATTATACAATGGAGAATTATTTTTTTAATTTATTGCAGAGAGCGCAAATATAATTATTATTATTTATTCTTGCTAGTGACAGACATCAATCATTGTTTAAAAGTGCCATATTATTAGTAAATATGTTTAGTTATCCTAATTCCTTCAGTAGTTTAAAGTAGAATAACTAAATTTGATATGCTGTATCAGTTACTATTTCATGAAAACATCAGACAATATGAACTAACTTTTTAGGCTGTTGTTCACATTGTTGTATTATATTATTTGACATTTCGATTCTCATGTCGAAGTCTTCTTCAGAAGTATTTCAGTCCGAATTTGTCAATATTAAATAGTGATTTTGTGATGCATAAAAAAATAAAAATTACATATACAAAAAATGACCCCCCCCCCTCGTCCGTTTTTTTTCTATATTTGCCACTGAGGCACATAACTAATTATATTTTGAATTTAAATTAATTTAATTAATAAAGCATTCAGATATCAAATAATGGTGTTTTACTATTTTTATTATTGTAAAAAAAATCCAGACAGAATTCTTATGAACATAAAAAACGTGTCATACGAATTCTATGAAGACGTACGTATTGTTTTGTTTGACGTCATTTGCAGAAAGCTGTCTATACAAATAAACTAATAAATATAAACAAAACCCCGTACTACCGACAGGTGATATTCATTAATTACAAAAAATAACATATGTCGTGCAAGGTGCATACAGTAAGAGCAACAATTCTATATAAATATTTTGCATCTGCAGGTAAAATTGATATGCAAAATTATATTAGTTTAAATTCACATATTACATAACACATTGCTTTTAAATGCTATTCATCTTTCAACAGTTTATAAGTTTTCAGTTATAAATTATAGAACCCTGAAAGTAGATCATATTCATTAACTCGAAAATCATTCGTCCAAAATCCAATACCCCAAAGTGAGTAACCCGCTTTATTTTATTAAAAATATATAAAATAACGACCTAAAAATTCCATAGTAAATAAAAAAATTAATATTTTGAAAATTTTAATCATAACTACTTCTGAATATTGTTACAATATTCACATAAGTACATATTTAGTGACTGTGTGCAAGGTACGAACTTAATGATAACACTTTTGAAGTCAAATTTGAAACAATATAAAATAGTTACTAAGATAATATAATAACTAATAAATAAATTTTACTAATAATTTGTTTAAATGTCCACCATTTTGACACCTATTGGCCTATTGTCATTAAATCACGCTGTAAGACAGTTAAATGTAAGGTACGAACTTAACGATAACACTTTTGAAGTTTTTATTAATTATGTATTTATTTATTGTTGTATATATGTATCTGTTGCATATGATGTACTTATAGTGTATTATGTAGTAATCAGCGCGAAGGTACTATAGCGAGATGTTTACTATGTCAGGAGTTGAAACCAAGTGTGTTGTTTTGTAAAATGAAAGATCCTGTTTCAGAGTGGTTAGAAAAGGATAGCGATAGATATTTAGAGAGAGGGAAAAATTCAGAGCGTTTGGAAAAACCCCGGTCGGCATATTTAAAACCTTAAGCTTTTTGGACCTTTACCGCCGATCTTTATTGGACCTTTTTACCGCCGATCCTGGGATATCCAAATCGAGCGTATTTAAAACAAAATGAACAGGCTTACGAAATTTAAAAGTTTTATAATATTGTAAACAACTAAAGAAATGTGTCGCCTAACTGCAATAAAGTTGTTTCTTAAAAATAAATGTGTGTATGAAATATTTCAATTAAAATTTTGGAAACCTAATATTTTAGCGTGGGAACGTCGCTACACATCTACAAAATAATTAAAATTTAAAAATTTTAAGCATAACACTACAACTACAATTTTTAAAAGTTTTAATTTACGATTTTATTAGAAAATACCAATTTTAAATACGATTTTCAACAATTTTAATCAAAATATTACCTATTCTATGTCAAAAATTACATAGATGAGTGTCAGATAGTATCGAATAGTGCATGTATAAGAAAAATAAATGACTATTGATAAAATAAACGCAGCGAGTCGCGTCGGTGTGAACAGACTTGCGAATTCAGCTACCGCAACGAACGCGTTTTTTCCGCGCCGCAACCGCTGCGAATATTCGCTTCGGTCTGTGGGAGACTTTATGTGTTCTTTCCCTTCATGAACAAATTTAATAACCAACTTTTAAAATAAAGTACTTAATACTCCACTGTACAGTGGCGTAGTAAGAAAATTTTTGGGGAAGGATAAAATTCAGGGACTTGAAGCGGAATTTATTTATATTTCGGGTTCAAACATAAATTTCGGTTCGGGTTCGGGTTTGAGTTCAACATGTTGCAAGCTATTTGGGTTCAAAAATCGTTATTTTTTTAGGGTTCAGGTTCGGGTTCGGGTTCAAGTTTGTAATTCAAAAAAATTATTTTGTTTAAAAAAAAAATAATTAACAAATAACACATTTTCTGAAGAGAAAAAAAACATTAATAGCCATTAAAATATTGCCAGAAAAAAGGGCAAAAAATAAAATTACATTTTAAAGATTGAAATTTCTATTTTTCAGATTTTTTTTGGAAATTAAAATGTAATTCGGTTATAGAATTAAAAAAGAAAGTGAAAAATATGTAAATTTCAATAAAAAAGACTTGATAAGTCACATCATACCATAAAATTTACAATTTCCAGTATTAGTACCTTTTAGAATCTCTTTTAAAAATTATTGAAGGAAAATACGCATATTAAAAATAATTTATTGAACCTTTTAAAAATATATGGTTACCGATTGTTCATGAAACGGTTCGGGTTCAGATTCAGGTTCGTTGACTTTGAAATATAGCGGTTCGGTTCGGGTTCAGGTTAATGAAAAATACGGGTTTACAGTTCGGGTTCAGGTTCAAGTCCCTGGGATAAATACATACGTTACATTTTTTTAAAGTATTTTGAAATTTTGAACTGATGTTTTCTCAAAACATACGTTTTTTTAAGAACACGACCCCCTCCCTTCCGTTACTACGCCACTGTCACTGTAGCACAAAATGTACCCGATACGCTTCATTTTTATAATAAAAAATAAACGTTTACAACCTTTAAACCACATGCAGCAATATAATATGTAAATATAGTATTTATTCAATGTGTATTTATAGAAACACAACTCAGTTTGCGAACAGTGCACATGTGATGGTTTACATTCCCGACGGTTTTATTAGAAAAATAAAATGGTATACGAAACATTTTATATTTATATATACAACTTACATTTGCGAAACCATTAAAGCACTCGTACATAAGTTGTGTACATTTTAAACACGAAGTGTTGATCAAACCAAAAATACGTCATAAAGAGGAGGTGCTCGATATCCGAGTCCACGCAGTTATGAATTTGTTGCCTACCATTATCGCGGATTTAAATAAGTTTACATTTACTACATTTATGAAAGAAAAAATAATCATTTTTGGAAAAAGTTGGGGGTGTCTATTATACCCCCCAATTAAAAATTTTAGGGGATACCAGATTTATATTATTTTATAGCTTCTGTAATACCAAACAATTTTGATACTATACACAAACCACTATTTCAAGCGGATTACGAGCTACTTACAAATTTAAATGTTTGCTCTCATTTTCAAGGGTCTATTTGGCCCCGTAAGCATGCATAACTCATTACATTTTCAATCGTAATAAAGATTTCCAAAATAACATCATCACCTCAAATTTTAAAATAAAAACTTTATTTGTATACCACCACTGTACATAGTAAAAGACTATACATACTATTACATTAATAAAAATATAATATTTTTACAACTTTGTTTTAATTATTACAATATTTATAATTCATGGTAATATTATTCAATTCATTCAAATCAAGACTTATTATTTAGACTGAAACAATTATGTTTATACTTATGACTCAACACAAAGGTAGGTCTGCCCCAATTCATTTCATTTAATCTTTATCACGTATTGTTAGAAACTGGTTAGCCTTAAAAAACAGTATATAAAACCTATTTTCTGCCAATTTTCAAAAGAAAAGTCGAGTTTTACTTTTTATTTATAAATAATAATTACATAGTAATTTTTATATTTAATTACATCTTGTAACATCTGTCAGTTTCATTGATACAATAATATAATATGTAATAAGGTACTGGCACCAGTCTTGGATCATACCCCAGTGTTGGACTCTCGTTTAATTAATTAATGTACTAAATTATAAATACTTGTTGATATTTGATTACTACCATTACTGAATCATAATTTATACACTTAACTCTAAAATACATAGCTTAATTTGATGACAATCAGCCAATGGGTGTCATAATGATAGACATTTAAACTAATTATTAGTATAATATATTTATTAATTATTATATTATTATAGCATTGTTTCAAATTTTACGATTCTTTATGTGTCATAATACTTATAATTTTGAATCATTAGCAAGTGTCCATCACTGGGTTTACTTTATCAATTACTGGAGAAAAAACATTAACAAAATAAAAGGCTTTTAAAAAACAAACTATACTTGCGAACTTTGGTAATAAAATTGATTTAATAAAGAGGCACTTGTTTTAGTAATAACATGAGTTCATAAGAATTACGAAAGAGAAGCCCATCAATCCCAAAAAAACTGTAAACCTTGCTCTTAAAGCGACCAAGACTAGTTATATATTAATTGAATGTAAACAAATAAATATAATATGTTATAATTTATAATAACTGAATTATTTAATATACAATGGAAATATTTTCAAAACTAGTAAATATTAAGATAAAAAATAATTACAAAATTTATCAATGCATATTTCATTCGTTATCAGTTATCAATATACAATAACGTCATTGTAAAATTACAATACTGTGTATTTGTTTATATTGTACTCACTTATACACACAAACATACACAGAGTAAATACAAATCCAGTTTTCCCATTAACCATCGATTTTGAATGCACCGATTCAATTAAAACCGGCTTTTAAAACATCTCAACCAAATAACAAAATAAACAAATCAATTTACCTTATTTACACGTTTCTGTTTGATAGATTGTAAATTGGCATCCACATCTTCATCTCCACTCAACGTACTGCATGAACTACAGTCCGAAGTCTTCCTTAATGGTGCTGTTAACGTATAATCCGTATCCAGCGCACTGATATGTGAACCACAATAATTTAAATTACTACACGAACTATTTATACTACAATCAGATTCGTAAAAATCCTTTCTCTGATTTGTATAGAAGTCAACGTCTTCTAATGTCATACCACTTACATCGTCCGAATAATCACTAACGACAACTGAAGGTGTTCTCCAGTACCGACATCTGGCACTCTCGTCAGTTGTCCCGTCGTCCGTGACAAAGCTCTGTCTACGGCTATCAAACTTAGAGTCAAACTCACTACCCATGTAATCGTTTTCATAAAACACATACTTGTCATCTGTACTAAACTTTCTATCGTAAGGGTATTCTATGAATTGCTCCTCGATGAGCATTTTAGTAGGAACATTATAACACTGTTCTAACCATTTGGCACTCTTAGCATTTTTACTTTGGATATCAAGGGAATTTGAACGAAACTTTTTTAATATTCCGGTAAGTGAACAACGTTTATCGTTTGTTGTCAATCCTACTACACTTTGCCGAGGCGAAAAAGCACGCTCGTCGTCACTCTGTGCTAATCCCACCGCCGAATCAGAACTGCAACATCTCATAACGGGATGTTCTGTCTTTGTGTTATCGACATCTTTTCTCCAAGGCTCCCAAACTGGATCAGATTTTTTCCTAATTTGTACTTCGTCGTCGCTTGTTGCAGGACTGCACAAACTACTATTTGAAGGCGCCAAAGAAAATCCCTCATCTGAACCAGTGGGACTTAAATTTTGCGTACTGCTGATTCCTGGTAACACTAAATAACTGGCTTCTAAAGGACTAGCTAATGGAAGTTCTTCCATCGAACGTATCGACAGATCTGTATTATCACTTTGAGGAAGCATGTCATTTTCCGTTTGACTTTGTACACTACTAGGAACTTGTGGATTATTTAACCGCGTGACTAATTCTGTTTGAGACACACCGAGTTCCGTTAGCGGTAAAGCAACACGTGGTTCTGGCGCGTCGTGTACCTGACCTTGCACCGAAGAAGAAGTGCTGGATGACATCTCCCCCGCCGCATGAGAACGGGCACGCGCCAATGTCCGCTCGAGTTGCTGCTTTTGCTGTTCAATCATGCTGGCATAGTTGCGCACCAACCTGCCAACGCTCGGGAACTTACACCGCTGCCGCTCGCAACAATCGCGTTCGTCTTTGTTCTCTAACTGCACTACGCCAGTACGCCGTTGACGCGCGAGAACATAGTGTGTTCGAATGTTTGTCTGCACTGCACCAGAATTAGCGATCGCATAGTCACTGGAAACAACACTATCAGCAATTTCCGCTCGTTGTAAACCTACTCTGTTCACGGCAGCTGTTGTGCTGACCGATTGTGTTACGTTCGACGAGGATAATACACTTTGTGTAGGTTTACTGTTTTCCAGATAACAATGCGTTGCTGACATAGACCTCAAATGTGAGCCACCGGTATTTGTGCATATATCTGCCATCTGTGAACGTTCCGATGAATTCTCTATATTGTTGATATTGTTTATGTCTACATTATCGCTATGCTTTCCAGTATAAAATGATCTATGTTTTGCGGCTTTCTCAGATATTAACAATTTCATTTTTTCCGTCTGGTCGTCTGAGTTTGAAGTGCAAGCTGTTATATCTTGAGACATTACACGATCTATGTTTTCGTTAATAATATATTCGAAACTATAATCTGGCAACTTATGACCAAAAATTAAATCTTCGTAACGCTGCTGATTTTCAATACTTTTATGAATAACGCTTCGATTTTCTTCAATTTTTTCATTTCTCGCCATTTTTTATTCGGCAATATTATCTTGTCATTTACTTCATTATAAATTTACATCTGAAACATTAAAAAAAAAACAATATTATTTAAAATTTATAAAAATATTTTCTAGCATTTTTTATAGTAATTTACATTAATAGAATTCGTATATTTATTTAATGTCATTGTTGAAAAAAAAATTATTGGCAATTCAAAAATTTCCCTCTATTTTATTTTACAAAATCAAAAAAATGAACAAAGTATTTAAAATGTTTAGATAACAATTAAAAATAGTCTTATTTAAATATGGTAACAAAAGAATATCAAACAGTAAATTATTATTTATTAGTTATGTATATTAGTTTGATCTATACTATGCGTATCAGGGCCGTAACTACCACCGGGGTAGTGAGATTGAGGTCATTAAAATTAAAATTAGTAATACATAAGCGTAAAATTTAAGTTGGCAACGAACAAAAAAAGTCTTCAATTTTTATATTTTACATATACTGGGGGGCCCTCGGTCACTCGTTGCCCCAGAGCTCCCGAGCCTCTAGTTACGGCCCTATTGCATATATATTTTTTTATTATATGCATTACTACAACAGTCTTGAAATTCTTTATGCATTACAATTACAATTATTTATAGAATAATTGAATTCTTATTTTCTACAAATATTTACATCACTTACATACTTAACACAAATCAATCAAATAATATTTATTTTTACAAAACTAAAAACACTGTTTCCTACACTACTCGTATGTATAAGCTACTGATGAAAAATATTAACAGCTTGACTATTCACGCAAGCATACATTACTAACGTGAATTATATCTGCCATAAATATTTTATAGCACATACAAAAGTCCATAGTATTCAAAGCATGTCTGTATATTTGAATTGGATTTTAAATTATACATAAGATATAGATATATTTTGTTATTTATACCACATTATAACATTACTTGTAATTCGTCAATCGTGTTGCCCAATTACTGTACACTCATTGACGTCATAAGTATAACTTATATAGGTTAAGAGAAAAAATTAAGAATATTTACACGTATTAATTCTTTTGTGGAATAACTTTAATATCAAACGATATATCCTTACCATAATCTATTGCTTATTATTTTTATGTGTTATAGTATAGTAAACATTTCCTTATACTACTGTTGTTTTACGTAATAACAGTTTTTATTATTGTTTTATACCTATTGGTAGTAAACTTTTTTTAATATTTGACGATATACGCAGGGACAACGACTACATGGGGCTTGGAGGAGCTCAACCCACCAGAATATTATCGTTGGAGGGTTGGTGGGGGGGAGGGGGGTAAGCTTTCGAATAAATTAATAAAAACATTGTTTCTTTTTTCTAATTCATTATAGTGATGTAGCTAGGAGTTGGCAAAACAAACCCCCGCCGGAAGCGCAAGGTCTGAGGAAGTGGGTGGGGGGATTCATCAAGATAAAAATACACTCAGTTATATAAGAAGGGTGCAAAACTCAGCTCAAAGGAGACGTCGGTAATAACATGTTGATCAAAATAAAAAAAAATTGCAGTAATACAAAATAAAAGATTAGGGATGCTTATTTAAGTTTTCGCCGGGGGCACAGCGACCCCTAGCTTCGCTATATATTATAAAAATATATATAATATTAAAATAAACTATAATATATTATATTTATATTTTTCAAATTTTTTTAAATTACTAATATTTACTTTGGAGCCTTTTAATAAACTAGCAAAATATTTGTGCACACTCATGCACAGGATGTTTTTATATTCTAAAACACTGATGCTAGCATTCGAGAACAAGACCTTCGGAATGGAAAGAAAAAGCAGAGTTAAAATTGTCATCTTTAAATTACAAAATAAATTGCTACCAGATATTACACAAGCCGATTATGGCTCTTGGCTAATGTAAGTGATTAAAAAAAGTTTCGAAATTTCTTCTGGTTTATTCATTTATTGCTAAAAATTGTACTTTCGGGTGTTCCGGAAAAATGTTCCAATAACTATTTTTTATTTACGAAAATTATTTCAAAAAATTCATTACATTTTTTTTAACTAATCTTGAATTCTTTCAAACAAAAAATGTTTTTGATGGATTTAATTTATCATCAAATTTTGATACATTTGGACAAAATTAATTTAAACTACCTTTGTTGGTGAAAAAAAATCCCTAGGCTCCCCATAACGCTACTGCTGATACAAGACCATTCATTCTTTTGGTAACAACACTTTCTGGGTTATGTTTATAAATTAAGCAAGTAGGAGAGAGTTTTACAACTATCATTAATCATCTAATGTAACAATTGATGAAAAAATACTGATAAAAAATTAACGTCACTTCGAGTTCAAAGTTTGCTGTTTTGAAATTATTATGAATATCGAAAGTGATATTGTAAAAAAAATCTTTTTGTAATGATGACCAATGTACAAATAATGTTTTTTTTTTCAAAATTTTGAAGTCAGCAGGTCCGACATTTCAGTAGATAGTAATAATAATATTTATTTGCAAAGTATTTATAATTCAGATATATATAGAAGTAAAGCCATTATTTAATAATTAAATATAGGGTAATTCAATGGTATTGCAAATCTTTGACAGCGATTATTTCTGATGTTATTGTTTTTTTATCAAATAAGTAACTGTTATTTACAGGTTTTGACAAATTTATGTCCGGTATTATAAACGAGCTCGCAAAATTTGCTAGCTTGCAAGCACTTTATTAATTTATTTTTATTAATTCTTTACTAGTATCTATGAATTAGCTATGGAATTTAGAGCAGCGATACTTAAACTATTAGTAACACAGTTGGTGACTTTGACCGTACAAAATAATTTTCATAATATCACCACTGTATTTAATACCGTTGGTGTTTACCTACCACGCGTGCGTGAACATTGTCAAACATTTCATGAAACTTAAATAGAACTGTCAAATACGTTTGGAATCTCATTTGGAAGTGCTTGCAAGCTAGCAAATTTTGTTTGCTCGTTTATAATACCGGACATTAGTTATGGAGCGACAGTTGAACAACGAGTAAAAGTAATATAATGAAAATGGTTGTTCTGAAAAATATGCATTTCGCGCACAACGTGATTTTTCAGTCAACATAACCGGCCATTAAAATAGATTAAACAAATTCAAAATCCATATTTCACTCAATATAATATTTGTATATATGTCATTTCTATATTTTTATTAAATTTATTTTTAAATTTAAAAAAATCCAGGTAGGTATTATGACTGATGTAGAAATTCAGATATACTGAAAAAATAGATTAAATTTTAAAAAATACAAAATATATAATATATAATTGCATGTAGATTTTTTAATCGATATGAATGACAAGTAAATAGTAAACATTACATTTTAATATAAATAAACCATTATCTTAATAATAATAAATGACTTATTTATAATAACACAATTAATCCATTTTTATAAATATATCTCGACACGCAATTTAAAAGAAATGGACATATTATTATTAAAATAATAATAATATAATACATTTGTATATAAATTTAAAAATAATTTTGTTTTATATAAGTAAGAGGTTATCAAACAGTTGAACACTATATGATAATAAAAATAATACTGGGTGTCCAAAATAAGCAAGACCTATTGCAGTGTTTACACCAAAAAGACAAAACAGCTACACAGTGTTTTTTTTTTGACAAAATAGCAACAAAATCTATATATTTATTTATTCTGAAAGTATAATAGAATACATAGAATAAGTCAAAACAGAAAAAAATATAAGAAAAAACAAAAAGACAAAAATTTTAAATTAAAGTATCAACTCAACAATTTCTTTTAAACTGTAAAAGTTTTTTGCAGTAAGAATTCTTTTAACTTCTTATTGAATTTTTTTTTATTAATATATTGTTTATAGTTAGAGTAACTTGTAAATGATTCTGATTTCTAGTATTATGACTGTGATTTTTATTATAATTTAAGAAGATATCGGGATTTAAAAAAATAATATTTCTACATTTATATATATACCTAAAGTTTAAGTTTTTTAAAAAGTGGATGGAAATGTTCTATGTGATCAGAATTGGTAATTACTTAACTCGTGTTGCTTTTTTGTTTTCTTGGTGTAAACACGGTATTAAATTAACTGCTATTATATAATAATTTTACAGGGTAAATATGAAAATAACTTGTTGAAATTCATTAAGAATGTATCACAGGCAACACATCTGATGTCAATTGCAATGGAAACACTCCGTATTTTTTTGTGTAATATAGTACTATTGTATATTTAAAAAATATGGTAAATTAATACTGAATCATTGAAATTTTAAAATATATTTATAAATAGTTTATATTTTATATTATAATTTATGCCATAATGTAAAATCTCTTCGATTATTTAAATTGATTAACCCCCAAGTTTACTCCACCACCGCTTTTATGAAAATCTCGCCCTCCCAAATAAAATTAAAAATCGGCACCTATGGCTATATGTATATATGCATACTAACGTTTTAATGAGCTAATATTGATTTAATGTGTTAAATAAACTGCAAATATGGATTGACGTAAACTGAAAACTCTTTAAAAAGTCATTAATTATAAATAAACACAAGTGCACAACCAGGTAAACAAATATTTTGGTTACTCATTAGAGGTTCCGTCTTAACTATACAATCATAATTTACGTGTACAGTGAAATGCAGAAGTGGTTATCCAGTTTTCATTGACATTCATGTATCATAAATTTAACAAGCTCATCCCATTTGATTATTATAATATTTAAATCATTTCTCTATGTACCAAACAAAAACAGATATTTCAAAACTAATTTGCTAGATAAAGAAGTACTCTTCGTTTATGTACTCAGATATATTTGTGCGATTAAATTATTATGTAATTGTAATCTATTGAAAATTGTATGCACTAACTTTATTTAATATTTGAAGGGAAACGTTTGACATATTTTAAACAAAACGTAATATTAATAGTTACTAAAATTATTATATGTGCAAAAGCCGAAAAATGATTATTTAAATATATATATTTGGGCTTGGTAACTTTTAGTCCAATTTTGATGGCAAAGGGTTTTACACAGTTTCCAGATTGTTCTTTTATAAAGAAACTACAGAACAAAATGCAAATTTTTTTTTCTCAATTTTTGTCAAAGTAGACATGGCAAATTTCGAATCATAATCTTATAACCTTCAAGCTATATAATCATGAAGAGAAAAAATAACAAAAGGCTGCTTTAAAAGTGCGCTTGAATTTCCCATTGGGCTTTTATTTACACATTTTTTTATATAATTGATAGTTACGCAAAAAATCACATGCGGTTCTTATTTATGGCTAACCCTGTATATTCTGTCTCGGAACGAATTCCGAAAAAAAATATTTTATTAAAATTCTTACACAAAACCTGGGAAAAAGCAAGTGTGAAGATGAAATTTCAAAAAAATATAATACAAATTTTAGAACTTATTTTTCAAGGGGAGTAGCAAGGTTAGGTCACGCGAAAATTGTACGTAATTATCTCGTAAACCGTTCATCCTACAATAAAATTTATCATAACCTTTTTTGTTCATCAGAGTTGAATCTAGAAATTTGTTCACGGGTCTAATTCCCTATCTTCAATTTGTGCCGAGATATAATGCAAAGGAGTTGACTAAAATGATTTTTTGCATTTATTTCATAAAAAAAGCGATTATATTAAAAAAACTTAAATGACAATCTTTTAGAACTCTCAATTTTCAATATTTTTTTTCATAGCCATCATTTCGTTAAATCGATATTTTACGAGTTATATTCCGCGAAACATTGCAAAAAAACATGTTTTCATTATATTTCAAAAACCATAACGCAACCTTCAAAATGTGTAATAACATAACTTTTTTTGAACATATCTTACGAACCACTATTTTTTAACAATTTTATGGGCTAATTTTACAATATCAAAAGGACAAGTGTGCACACCCACCTTCCATAGACACCCATACCGTTAAAAATATCTAAAAATCTAACCTAACCTAATCACAGCAGGCTCCATTTAAATACGACCCTGTCAGCCTCCCCCCTTATAATTGTAAATTATAAGAGGGGACAGTAATGAAGATTTTTAATCCACACAGTATATTATTGCAAAACGTTTTTTTTTTATATTTCCGAACATTTAAAAAATTCATCATTGTTGTGATGTGTTATTTAAGTTAAACACATGTAAATCGATAAATTAAAGTCCTGTTTGACCATAAAAGGTCTATAAAAAAAATCACACTTTTAATCCCAGCAACTATACAAGACCCGCATTCAGAGTAAAGAGAGTAACGCTGCTAGCCTTGTCTCTACATCATTGGCCTAGTTACATAAAATGTTAGATGAGAAACCTGCATCGAAATCTTGTCTTAAATACGCACACATCACATATAGCAAATAATGACAGAGATATTGATACACGTTTAAAATGATCGTGTTTTCTTTGTTCAATATTTGCCATTTGATCAACTATCATAATTACATATCAGGTATATATGTACGTAATATGGATTATATATATCTAATAAGTATAGTGTTTTTTCCTAATATGTGAAGTGTCATTACATATGTTTATTACTGTTAAATATATATATAGGTATTCACATATATATGCACAAATCATTTTAATACATGCTTATTCAATTAATGTAAATTACTATAGAAGAATTTTAAAAATTCGTGTTATTTATGTATATTCAGTTTTATTAACAAATCATTGAATTTAAATAGAAAACAAACATGTTTGGAAACATTTAGGTGTTTTAGAGACGGGAAACCTAAATAAAATAAAATAATGTGTATGTCTTAAGGATTCCGAAGTACGTACTACGTGGACTGTTTGGAGCCACATGTGAATTTTTGAGTTAAAAAATAATATAAAAATAGGGTCATATTCTGCTAATTGAGATCTACATTTTGACACCCCACATGCCTAGATATGAAAAAAAATTATATGATGCCCCTCTTTATTTCTCCAAAATTTGAAATGATATTGTTGACTTTAGTATTTATCACTGATAGTCCCACCAAAGCCTCGTTGCCAATTTTTTTTCAGATTTTTTGAGCCAGTAGTTACCGAGTTAGTGAGAGGGGACAAAATAAATTACTGCTTGGAGCCCCCTATAAAATTAAAAAATATGGTCATATTCTACTAATTGAGATCTACATTACGACACTCCACACATCTTGGTATATAATATTTTTGTTTTTTTTTCGATTTGCTTTAAAGCCCTCTGCAGGCGCCATTTTTGATTTTTTTTTAAATATGAAAGAGAGTCAAATTCCGCTGGTTTCATATGCCTTGGCATAAAAAAATTTTTTTACCTAACTTTAGCTCCTTAGTGCCCCTCCTGAAAAATTATTTTTTTAATAAATTTGTATATCTTTCACTAGAGGGCATCATTTTACATATTCAGAAAAAATTTCAAGTTTCTAGCTTATATAGTTTACGTGATATTTTGCTTTGAGTGAAAAGTATTTCTTCGGAACCCTAAAAATAGTGCAATGAACTTATTAATTTTTTTGAGAAAACTATTTATTTGAAATAAAATTATTGAACTATTTATTACAATGAATAAAATGATAATATTACTACTTAAAATTAAAATTGGCGGCATGTATTTATATATATTTATATTATATTTCTTTATTTGTGTATCGAGTTTCTAGAAAATTATATTTATTATTTTTATTCACTATAATGACTACCATTTATTAAAAAAAAAAATCTCTATTTCTTTTATAAGTCAAATTAATAAAAATCATTCAAATTAAATTAATCACTATTCAAAAATTACATACAATATTAAATACATGCAAAAATCCAATTCATATATATCAAGGTCATACAAGCACATTGAATATGAAAATATGCAAATATATATAAAATTTTAACAATTAATAATCAATTTCACTTTTGTGAAATAATAAACTCAAACTAAAAAATTACATTAAAAAATTTCAAACACCCACCTCTCAGTTGCCAATTTGCACTAATAACATATAATTTTCCTTATAATATTATTTTAATCACATGTAATAACAACATTCATATTTAACAGTTTTAACACATTTAATTATTGTGTAATTAGCTTAACTAATTGCCCGTGTAAAGTCTCACATATAGACACTAATTATATTTCCACAAAAACAGCACACATAGCTTACTTTGATTTATTTTTTTAAATAAACCCAAGACGTTTTTATTTACTTATGCACAATCAGAAATTAACATACACTTTTAAACAATATTAATAAACGAACATACATGTAATGTCATGCTTTATCAGGCAGATTATAATTACGTCATTACTCATTATGTTTACTCGATTCCGTTTTATATCGACCGTGTTTTTATATATTTTTCATTCGCGCGCGTGTATTTGTTTACAGTTAGATTTTTTTCTCAACCTCTCGCGGTGGGATGTCGGAATCCACTGTCTTAATTTCGTTAGTCGCGGTGGCAGTCGGTTATAACTGCGATAAAATACGCTCTCGTTGTTGAACAATACTGTTGTACTGATATTGTAATATAGTAACTCGCTGGCAATGAAAATCGCGTAGGTTAGGTCAAGTGTTGTCGCGCGTATGATAACTTTCATTCTTTAATATTTTGATACTCAACCGTTAAACGCCTTCCAGGCACACTCAGATAAGGTACTGGCACCAGTTATGGCCGCTATAAAAACAAGGTTTACTGTTTTTGTCATTGACGGGCTTCTTTTTTGTAATTCTCATCAATTCATGTAACTAATTAAACAAGTAACTCTTTATTTAAACAATTTAATTACCAAAATCCGCAAATATAGTTTGTTTTTTAAATTATATACGCTTTTATTTTGTTTATGTTTTTTCTCCAGTAATGGATAAAGTAAAACCAGTAATAAGCACGAAGTGATGGACACTTGCTAATGATTACAAAATGATAAGTACTACGACACAAAAGATATAAAAGAAATAATCGTCAAATTTGAAACAATTTAAAGCAGTTGATAAATAAATTATACTAATAATTATACTCTATTTCATTTAAGAATGCAGTGGTTTTCCGGGATACGAATTGTGCATTTTACCGTCAAAAACCACGGCAACCACTGCATTCTTAATTGAAATAGAGTATAGTTTAAAGTTTAAATGTCCACCATTTTGACACCTATTGGCCGATTGTCATCAAATCACGCTGTAAAGTTAAATGTATATAGATTAATATTCAGAAATGGTAGTAATCAAATATCAACAAATATTTCTAATTCAGTACATTTAATCAAAAATTACCCATTACTGGGGTCATATCCAAGACTGGAGCCTACATAAGTATAAACTGTTCTTGGTTAGGGCAATCTCTGCCATTGCCCTCACATCCTATCGCGGCCAGGATTTTTAGCGGGCCCTCTTCTGCTAAGAAACATAAAACATGTTTTTTTCGACGATGACCCAAAAAAAAGTTTATTGACTCGCCGCGATTCCCTCAACCCTGGGTCCCCAAGCTTGAGCTCTATCAGCCCCCTTCAGTGGGGGTCATTAATACGTCCAAAAATGAAACCAGTACAATTTAAACGTGCGCTATTTTTAATGAAATGTAAAATGATTAAGTGTATTTAAAATAAAATTCAAGCACTCAAGAAACTATATTCACATTTATCAAACAAAAATGATAATAAATAAAATTATCAAGCATTACTTTTTGTGTTTTTACAATAATTAATATCAACTAAAATTAAGATTAAAATTAATTTTGTTCATTTACTAAAATTACTTAATTAACCTTTTATCTTTTTGATATACGTTTATATGCATAATAATCAAAATACACATATTAATCAAGATTTTTTTTATTGTTACTTTTCGCACATCTGTAAAATAAACAATGGAAATGATAAATATTTTTCATTACCTTTTTTTTCGATAAGTCTAGGTATGTTAATACACCGAAAAATTGATTTAGAATAAGCTATCGACTTGACAAAAATCGTGGAATTTCACGTAATACTAAAGTTACAAAGTTGCAATCGCGAAGCAAAAAAACAATCGAATATTTAAGAAAAAAAGGAAAAATTACGCAATGTTTGTTTACAATAATGCCCATTTATAAAGGCAGTAGACAACTTTTTTTTCTCTTTAACACCCGAAAAGGTTAACTATCCATTTGTTCGAGCCGCCCTCCCCTTAACGCGTTGTCCTAGATGAAACGCGCCGACTAAATCAGTTTCTAAAAAAATATCTGCCCCCCCCCCTGAATAAAATCTCGGGTACGCCCATGTATAAATCCATTGTTTCTATCCTACACTCTATTGTTAAAAATATACTTGAAACTAGTAATGTGAATAACTATTATACATACTCACAAAGACATACACTTTTAATGGTTTTAATTTTCTCTCTAACAATTTTGCCGCCACTTAAATTTGCTGTTCTGAGCCTGCTTGCGCTCCCTAGATCAGGCCCTTGTTCTGAGACTCAGGACTAAGGGAGGCCCAGCTTTGATTGAAAGACCTAGTATCTGGTTGAAAAAAAATTCTTAGGGGGGCTGCAACAATTATTGGGATCTGTGATAGGATGTGTAGGCCATGTATATTGTATAGCTCTGAATAAAAAATAAATTAAAAATTATTAGTTTTTTATTAATATATAAAAATTAAACAAAACACACAAAAATTATATTTAAAAAAAAGCATGTTGAATAAAGATAAGTTTCTATTTTCAATGAGATTTTTCTTATTTTCAATTCTTTAACTCATATTTCATACATTAGTTATAATTTAAACAGTTTTTCACATACATTTGTGACCAATTATATAGTCATTAGAAGGGTACATGCTTGCAATATAAAAATAGGGCCTGTGCCGTTTAACACTTAGAGATACTAAAATTAAATTCTAAGATAGTTGAACATCACTAACCTAAATTAACTTATATGTAATTATATATAAAGATAGAACTATACTAGATAAATGTTATACTAAATTCTTTAAAAAATATAAAAAAATGCATCAACATTAAAAACATTAAAAACGTAACAAACAGGGCAGGACTAAGAAATAAGTTATATACCTTAATCAACCCCTATAAAATAAAATAAATATCATTGTTCCACAATAATGAGAATATTTTATTCAATTTATCTGGTCCCTGGCTTGTATACTTTATCTATTTTTGGTGCTTCAGGAAGTCCCAGTAAAGGATCATACTTCAACTTGAGATCTGGATTGTTTTCTCTTAATTCCTCCAACGCTTCATCTGCTTTCTTTCTTACATTTTCGATGTGTAATTTTTGGGTATCACTGAACAATGGACATCTGAAAATATTTATATGTATATGTAGATAGATTAATTAGACCATTTATATTATCTGCATTGGAGCTGTTTTAATGGCCCGCAAATGAATAAATTAGTAACAATTTCCCCTACGTTCAAATATTACAATCCGTTAAAAACTCAGGAATAGAAAATTTTCCCACAGTTTAATAAACTTTAAAAATTATTTAAATATTAAAAAAAAAACATAGACGACTAGATTGTGGAGAAAAATTACAAAACATTTAATTTTATTTGTCAGAAACTATTTTTGCTTCCTCATAATATCGAAGGTACGAGAAGCTTTGTGATCGTTTTAGAATGAGATAAACAAAATTATTCTCCGATTTCAAAATTTTAAATTGATCTTTTCGTTTCAGGTCATGACAAATAATTTTCGTTCCGTGTCCTGTCTGTCTGTCTGTACCCTGAATCCTTATCACATGCATAACTCATAAACCACTGAACCGATATTAATGAAACTTGATTGGATGGTTGGATCTGGCTTGAGTATGGTCCCATTTCAATATCATCAAAATCGTATATAAGGGGGAGGGGTGACATCCTAAAATATTAATTTTTTCAAGATATCTCAAAAACGACACATTATGTTACGTGAAAATTTTATAAAATCTTTTTTGTAGAGCATTCAATTTCCTATAATGTTTGTTGTAAAATACAGGGCTTCGAACCGTTATTTTTTTCGTTTCGGTTTTTGTTCCGGTTCGAGTAAAAAAATATATTTCGGTTCGGTTCCGGTTTTCGTTCCGCAAAAAATAACGGTTTTTTCGGTTTTCGGTTCAGCTCCGAGTGGTTAATTAGAAAAAAAATTATTTGTATTAAAAAAATATTTTCTACCACAATTTATAATATTTTATGGTACTTGTATGATAGTCTGAACGACAATTGAAGTGGGAAATAAGATCATGTTAACACGCGTATTTTAACATGTACTGAACCGTAAAAACCGATATTTTTATTTCGGTTCTGTTCCGGTTTTCGTTCCGGCAAAAAATAACGGTTTTTCCGGTTTTAGGTTTTCGGTTCAGTTCCGGTTCGAAGCCCTGGAAAAATATTCCCTTACCAAGATTGATCTCAATTTGCTTTAAAAAAATTGTGTTTTATTTTTTAAATTGATATTTACATTGACATATTAAATGTCATTTTGACGTTTTAAATGTCATTTTGACGTTTTAAATGTCATTTTGACGTTTTAAATGTCATTTTGACATTTGTATAAATTTATATTTAGGCTGAAATTGTCCAAAAATTAAAAATATACGAAAAAATAATCAGGTAGGTACGTCTTAAGAAAAATTTCAAACTAATATTTTTTAATAAAATTGTATAAAAATTAAATGCCAGGCAGAACACTTTACCGATTTATTTAAATTGTTCAATAATTAACTACCTTTGGTGAAATTAGCACTGTTGGAAAATACAAATTAGTCAAGGGTCGATTACATTGAGCGAGTTTACAAGCTAACAAGCCAGCTTGTTTACAAGCGAGCGAGTCAGAAGCACTCGCTCAGTAGCCAACTAGCTGGCGAGTAAACCACGTGTTGTGAATACATTTTATAGACACTGAAACCAGGAATCACCGAGATACTAGCAGCTAGCGAACTAGCTACTATGATAACACACGGCTAGTTTACAAGCTAAGAAGCTAATAATCCAGTAGCCCGGCTTTCAACTTTTGTAGCAGATTGTTTACAAGCAGCTTGTTAGCTAGTGAACATGATTACACTGAGCGAGTTTACAAGCAGCTTATAAAAATGTTGGCTTGTAGCTTGTAAACTCGCTCAATGTAATCGACGCTTAATACTAAATTAATAAATTTAAAAGAAACTTACAAATCTAACCGAGTGCCACCCTGACCGTTAAAATGGGAATAATCTTTGACAGGCTTCGAACAGACGTAGCACATGTAAGCACCACATTTACAAGCCATCTTATTGCACCCATCTTCCTTCATAAACTTAGTACCGCATTGCCAGCACGTTCTCAGCAACGCCTCCGTCATTTGATTCTCAATAAATATCCGAGCCTTTAATTCTGCTGGTTGCTCTATCTCAACGCACTTGAATGGTATGTGTGATGGTTGATGACATTCACGACAAGATTCACGCATACAGTCGGAATTGAGGCACCTAAACACTTTATCGCCCGGCATAGGGATTGTAACAAAGTCGCAGAATGGACATGATTCTATTTCTTCAATACCGGCTGCACTCACTTCTTCGACTTGCTTACGGAGGGCAATTTTCGAGAACAATTTTGGATCGAGGATGTCCTAGAAGATTAAAGATAAATTATCTATGTGCTATTTATCAGTTATGTATTTAATTACTTGTGGTGTAAACTTATAAAAATGACATTTCATAATTCAATAGATGACATCAGATTTTATTGATGACTATGTGCTGTTATTTAGAGAATTTAAAATAAAATAAACATAAAATTATAATATTTAATTACAATGGAAAACAAAAAGAAGATGGAAAACAGTCAGTATAAATTAATGGTCTGTACCAGAGGTTCCTAAACAGTGGTAGGCGTACCGGTACCGGTACGCGAATTTCGAGCTACCGGTACGCAATATAATAATAATGAAAACAATATTTTGCGTAAAATAATGTGTTTTTGTATAATACGTATTGCCTGACTTTTTTCAATCCGAATACTTTCATTTTTTTACATGACAACGTGACTCTAGTCATAAAATCACATGTGTTTGTAATAAATAAGACCTAGGGCCCAGAATATTTCTGTTGTGAGGGTATCTGTATCAGTTTGTGTGTACCTATTCATATTTTAAGTGCAATAATATAAACGACATTCAGTAACATCTAAAATCGATGCTAGAATGGTTAGTAAAATATTTTCCAGAAGATTTTACTCCTCAAAGTTGGATTTAATTAATAATCATAATTATTATTATATCTATACATATTATGATACATTCTTATAGGTACATTTATTTAAAATTTAGTAAAATAAAAATATTTGTGAATTAATTTGTTTTTATTATAATTTGTACATATAGTATTGTATTTTATGTTTTATTGTAGGGTTTTAGGCGTTTTTTTTGCTCAACAAAATTTTCGAGAACGACAAACAACGAAAAATAAGTTCATTATTTGAGAGTCTAGGGGAAAAATTACGACTCTTTTTCAAAATTTTTTACCTACTGGAACGCCACCATAGTGTCTACTACATACCGGTACAACATCTTAAAAAGATTAGGAACCTCTGGTCTGTACAAACAATAATTGTTATAAGAATATCAAAAATGGATCTAAAAATTACAACTTTTTGTTATTCTGAAACAATTTACAAAATTAGAAAAAAAAACTATAGGTAAATAAAAAGATTGTTCTTACTTTTAATAAATGAATATCGAAAGTCTCTTTGCAATCTGCAAGACATTTACAAGAGACATCATTGTCAGCAAATGCTACTTCGATAGACTTAATTATGCAGTTGTTACAAAAAATGTGGTAATTCGGACATGATGTACTATCTTCTAGCATAAGTTCATCATCATAACAGCAGCTGCACGTTAATAAGATACCCAATTGTTTAGCTTCAAGGCGCTTTTGATTTTTTAATTCTTTTTGTTGTTCTAAATATGCATCGATGTCTTCTTTATGTTGAATATAAGTTAACTGTAAAAAATAGTTGAATATACATATTATGTATGTATATTAGGGTGTTTTTTTAATTTTTATTTCTTCGGTTCCATTAGCCTATGTTTTAGCTTTGGATCAAAAGATAATTGTCCCAAAATTTCAGACTCGTAGATCAAACCTGTGAACGGGGCAAACCGAGTCATTTTCCCATTTGATTAACATAGGAAAAATTACTTTTTTACTTACGCGTGAATAGCTGGTTGAAAAAAAATTTTGAAAATTTCTCAGAGCAATATTTTGTAGGGAATTAAATGCTTAATTCATAAATCTAGTAATTTTTATAATATGTTTATTTAAAAGTTATCATAAAAATTGGATTTTACTTTTTATGATAATGTTTAAACGAACATATCTTTAAAAATACTGGATCTATGAATTGAGCACTTGGGATCTTTTTTGTAGGAAATTTAATTCTCTATAATATGGTGCTGTGAGAAATTAAAATAAATAAATTTTTCAACAGACTATTTACGTATAAGTAAAAAAAGTAATTTTTCCCATGTTAATCAAATGGGAAAGACTCGGTTCAGGACAATTATAACTTTTGATCCAAAGCTAAAACTTAGGCCAATGGAACCGAAAAAATAAAAATTAAAAAAACATCCTAATGTATATATTATATATACAGTGAAACCTCCAAAACAAGCTCTACCACCATGTAAGTATACAAGTAGTATAAATATTTTTAAAATTACCTTTTGTAAAATTGGAATACTGTCAATAGATTCTATATCAATTTTTCGTTTTGATCTTTTTTTTTTTAAATCTGCTTTTGTTTTATCTAATACTTTAACAGTTTTCATAATGTTACTTTGGCCTTCTTGATAATAAATATTTTTAATTCTGTCAACCTTAATACAATTGTATTTGTTTTTTAAGAATTCTAATATAATGAAATGATTTTTGTCATCATTTTTCATAAAATAATCTTGTGGATTAGGAATAGTTTTGACAAATTCCTGGACTGAAAAATTTTCAGTATACTTTTTTTGCTGTGCTCTTAACTTCTGACGCTTATCATAATCAACCATTGTTGGATATTTTTTTTTAACTATTAATTTATCAACAAATTCCTGAAATAATTTTGGTTTACCAGAAAACTTTAGGCATTTACGATGAAGAAATTCTGGATCTATATCAGGTAACATATCACGTACATTTTGAATTTGCGTTTCTTCATCGATATTAAAATCTTCATCATTTATAGCTGGTTTTCTTCGAGGATAATTGCTCTCCAAGAGAAATGTAACAATATTATTTATTACTTCTGGAGTATTATTATAATCTCTGCAAACACGCCTCAAGTACGTCGGATCTATGTCAGGAAACAATTCTAAAATTATCATTGCTAACTGTGATAATGGACTATTTTCAATATCTTTAATATTATTCTCCTGTATTTGTT
Source organism: Sialis fuliginosa (assembly GCA_961205875.1). NCBI lineage: Eukaryota > Metazoa > Arthropoda > Insecta > Megaloptera > Sialidae > Sialis > Sialis fuliginosa. The sequence goes on from OY540810.1 coordinate 36,361,220, forward strand.
GTGTAGACTCTGCTTTCTTATTAAATGAATTTGAATTCATATTTACAGCTCTATCGGTATGTGATTGTAAGAAATTTTGTTTTTCAAATACGTTACCTTCCAAGTTTCTATTAGTATTTGTGTCTCTAACAACAGTTTCAGCTGCTGGTTTTTTCAAAATAGACTCTTGGGGATTCATGTTTACAGCTCTGTCGGTATGTGATTGTAAGAAATTTTGTTTTTCAAATACGTTACCTTCCAAGTTTCTATTAGTATTTGTGTCTCTAACAACAGTTTCAGCTGCTGGTTTTTTCAAAATAGACTCTTGGGGATTCATGTTTACAGCTCTGTCGGTATGTGATAGTAAGAAATTTTGTTTTTCAAATACGTTACCTTCCAAGTTTCTATTAGTATTTGTGTCTCTAACAACAGTTTCAGCTGCTGGTTTTTTCAAAATAGACTCTTGGGGATTCATGTTTACAGCTCTGTCGGTATGTGATAGTAAGAAATTTTGTTTTTCAAATACGTTACCTTCCAAGTTTCTATTAGTATTTGTGTCTCTAACAACAGTTTCAGCTGCTGGTTTTTTCAAAATAGACTCTTGAGGATTCATGTTTACAGCTTTGTCGGTATGTGATTGTAAGAAATTTTGTTTTTCAAATACGTTACCTTCCAAGTTTCTATTAGTATTTGTGTCTCTAACAACAGTTTCAGCTGCTGGTTTTTTCAAAATAGACTCTTGGGGATTCATGTTTACAGCTCTGTCGGTATGTGATAGTAAGAAATTTTGTTTTTCAAATACGTTACCTTCCAAGTTTCTATTAGTATTTGTGTCTCTAACAACAGTTTCAGCTGCTGGTTTTTTCAAAATAGACTCTTGAGGATTCATGTTTACAGCTTTGTCGGTATGTGATTGTAAGAAATTTTGTTTTTTAAACACGTTACCTTTTAAATCATTTTTAAGATGTAATGTTCGGGGAGAAAAATTAATATTAATTTTAATGGTATTCCTTCTTCGACAGCCCATTTTATTTAATTTAATTATGATATTTTGAATTATGGTATTTAAAACATATAAATTATTATCATTTATTAAATTTCCAGCTAAACTAATTTGTCTTTTAATATAGCTTTTAGATACATCTGGAAAAATGGATGTTATATTTGCTATAATATAATCTTCGTTTCTTTTTAGTTGTAATTTGTTTTCCATATTTATTGTAACTTTACTCTTAACTCCAGATATACAATTACATATCAAAACTGTTCAAACAATATTTTTTCAAATGTGTGTGCTACAAATAAAAAAAATATTTATAAATAAAATAACTGAGCACAAATTAGTTGAAAATGTACAAAAGCTCAAATATACATTCGTATGAGACAAAGTGAGAAAAAATCATATATTTATAGCTTCAGTAGATAAAAAAAAGAATTGTGTTTGGTAATTGAAGTGAAATAAACCCTTCAAGTATAAATAAAAATAATACATTAATTATTGATATTTTTTTTAAATATGAATATTTAGGACAGTTGACATTATAAAGTATTATAATTACAGTAGTGACACCATAAAAAAATTGGGGAGAGTTTGAAAAAAATAAATGATTTTATTAAAAAAATAATTTATAAATAACATATAATATAATTATAATGAAGGTAGTATTAGCAGATAATAGTCAATCATTGAAAATTTCAAAATTTAACTCGCCTGTTCATTTTGCCTCATTCGTACTAAAGTTTTTATCATCGAAGAGCAACTGACGCATTTGGTAAGTCATCAGCTTGCCTCATGCATATTCATGCTCAAATAAATACCTACCTTTAAGTTTCATAACTTCTGCGTTAACTTTTGTAAATCGGAAACTATGTACTTTTATCTTATTATTTCAATGGTTCAGAATATGTTGTTGGTGAAATCAAGAATCAGGGAAGATTTCTTTTATAGTTGCAACATCAATTTCTATTTTTTGCCAGTAGCTCATATATCCTAAATTCAAATAACAGTATTAGTGATTATACCAGACCATAATCTTAGTTACAATATTATTTATTTTCAAATCCGAATAGAAACTATTAACTTTAAAATTTTGAATGATAATTGTTCAGAAGTAGAACTCCACCCCAAAATGTATTCAATTTTTTTATACTAATTTTGGTGCACTGAAAATGATAAGAATAGTAAAATTAAGAAGGGGAAGACCATTTTGTATTAAAAAATATTTTACCCTCTAAAACAGTAGTAATGTATGCCATCTCAAATTTTTTGTATGGAATTATTATTTGTTTAACTTATTAATTTATATTAAAATGCCCTTAGTTAGAGCAATCTCTGAGACTGAAGCTGGAGTTAATAAATGTTAAAACTGGGATTCAATCTTCACCACAAGAAACTGTTTTAAAATAATATTGTCAAATATTTAATAAACGTTAACTATCCTTGGTTAGGACAATTTCGTTTTGGTCGAGACTGAATCCTCCTTTCAATCTATCCCCAGCTTGGTCCATGGAGATTGCCCTTGCCAAGGACATAACATAACACTAAAGTTACTGAACTAGGTAATTTGTAGAGAAATAATATACTGGACCAAAAATATCGAGAAGAAAATTATAATTTATAATAAATAATCATGTATTATGATCTTTATACAGGATGATTCAGTGCTGTCGTGTCAAACTTGAACAGTAAATTAAGAGAAATATTTTAAGCAAAAAACATTATATGAACATGTGTCCGGAAATTTTTCGTAAGGGGGCTACAGCCCTCCAAAGATTTTATTCAAAATTAGTTTTTATTTAATATCTGGAGACCCTATTGTGCTAAAGTTATGAAATTTGATACAAAATTTAGTATTAATAAGTGTTATCGATTTCCAGTATTGAGCAATTATAATTTAGATCAGGGCTGTATGGGGCCAGTGGGCCCATCGATTTTTATCTAGTATTTTTTTGTTCTTTAATTTTTTCCTAAATTAGACACTTGAATAAGATTGTATGGCACAAAATACACAAAAATAAACTTTGCTCATTTATCATAGGATAAACCGTTTACGAGAAATATGGATGCAAAAGAAAGGATGCAGAATTTTACTTAATACGGATGTTTCAAATTACAAAAAATATTTTTATATTCTTGTTCTATGATAAAAAATAAGACAAAAAAATAATAAAAATATACCTCCAAAAATTCATCCTTACCAATAAATAGCCATTTTAAGTATCGTTTTCTAGTTATGTTAGTAAATTACTTGCAACATTAATAGAACTGGCTATAGGTCTAAGAGGACACGTATTAGGTGATATATGTACATGAACTTTTTTCTTACCTTTAATCAAAGAACAGGAATATAAATTTATTTTGTTTAATTTGAAGCATCCGTATTAAGTAAAATTCTGCATGCTTTCTTTTGCATCGCTATTGCTCGTAAACGGTTTATCCTATGATAAATGAGCAAAGTATATTTTTGTGTATTTTGTCTCATACAGTCTTATTCAAATTTTTAACTCAGGAAAAAATTGAAGAACAAAAAATACTGGATAAAAATCGACGGGCCTCCTGGGCCAATACAAGCCTGGTCAAAATTACTATTGGTTAATACTGGATATAGATAACACTTATTAATACTGAACCCTGTATCAAATTTCATAACTATGGCACAATAGGTTCTCAAGATATTAAATAAAAACTAATTTTGAGTAAAATCTTTGGAGGGCTGTAGTTCTCTCATGACAAATTTCCGGACACATGTTTATATAATGTTTTTTGCTTAAAATATTTTTCTCGATGTACCGTTCAAGTTTGGCACGACAGTGCTGAATCATCCTGTATATTAAAGTAACTAGTAAACCTTATAATAAGGATACATTATTTTAATATAATCGTAAAACTGACAATTCTGAATTTCGGAAATTTACAATTTATTATTCACCAATACCCCCCACCCCCTACCGCTAATAATAATAATAATCTTTATTCTGTAAGTCGTTGAGACATAGAAAGTGTCAATACAAAAAAGGAGAACAATCATGTTTATAAATTACAAAAAGAAAGAACAATATAATAATCAATAATACAATAATTCAGATTATAATTTATGCGAAAAAAATTCTGACAAATTAATTATAATGTACAGATATAAAATATATGAAATTATTATAACAATTTTGAATTGAATGACCTTTTTTGTGATTATAACCCCCCCAGAAATATTCAATGTTCTTAAAATATGCGAAATAATTATAATAATTTTGAATTGAATGATATTTCTTTTTTTTTTGATCATATAGTTAACTGCACTTAGTTATATGACTAAAAAAAAAAAGGTCTTCAATAACTACTTATTAATTAACTTTCAATTGTGTGACCTTTTTTTTTTAGTCATAAAATTAGAAATTACATTTTAGATCATTCGATTAGAAATTATAATAATAATTTCGCATATTTTGGGAGCCCCAAGCTTAACCCCCCCGAAAATTTTTCTTACTACGCCACTGTAATAGGATATATATTATTATTATTTACCTAAAAAATTGCTTAGATTTCGTAGCAGAATGAAGCCTGCCAGAAATCCTGAGGTGGGGACCCGCGATAGGATGTGGAGGCCATAACATGTGGCCAGGTGCTAATATATCACTGATTAATATTACTCAAAAGAAAATTTTACTAAATCCACTACTATTTACTATTTTTTTTTATTAAATTACCACCCCCTTGTCCGTTTTCTGGATCCACCCCTATCTATCCATTTTATGTACCGATCTATCTTGCACTCCAATAATAACAAAGTTAGTACAAGTTAGTAATAATCATAGATAAATTGTGATTTTCAACTAATGATATAACATGCATTTTCCTGTGGTATTATATGAAAATGCAGAATATAACATGTATAATGTACCTATATTATAATTTTCAAGATAATCTAATATACATATTATTTCAAAGTGAAAATTAATTAATTTAAAAAGGATCAATTATTGTTAATATCTTAAACATAATTATTATTTTTTTAATGCATTTATCAGTACATATTATTTTAAACAGATATTAATTAAAAGAAATATGCCTACATATAATATTTAGGTATATAATTCCAATGACAATATGATAGATACACTAACTTGGAGTATCAAATAAAAACATGTAGCACAAATAATAAAATATATAAATATATTATTATAATAGTACAAAGTAATAATGTTATGTTAATTCAAAATTAAATTAAAATTACTTACATAAATATTGAGGGACCGGCTATTATTATTTGTTTTGTGGGGCCGACAATGATTACGATCAAATATTAAAATGAATATTGAAACAGTAAAATTTGATGAACTGAAAAATCACTTGACGATGCGCGATGGAATGAATGAATCATAGATAAATAATTAATAATAATATAAATGTATAGTAGTCAATATACCCAATAGTAATACATACCCCCTCTTCTATTTATAAATACATGTATCCATCAAACGAATTAATAATAATAATAATAATAATAATGATTTTTATTCATAAATGAACATTACAAAATTATGCTATCGAATAAGTCATATAAACAGAGAAGAGAAATTAACACTATAATTCTATTATAATACATATTTTGATTGACTTAAAAAAATAAAAATAAAAATATAAACTTACTATTTATAATTAAATTATAAAATAAATTCTAAAATTCTGTTAAACTATACGAGTATAAATATGCATTTTTGTATTAAAAACTTTTGCAATTCTTTTTTGAATTTTTTTAGCTCTAAATTTTTTATATATTGGGGTACTTTATTGTAGATTTTCATTAGATTGTTTATAGTATTTTTTGTTAAATATGTTGTACCATAAGTAGGTACATAAAATTCAGATTTAAATCTGGTATCATACTCGTGATCTATATTATATTTTTCAAAGTACTTGAGGTTACCATTCACGAAACATGCAGATTCAAGAATATATATAGCTGGTAGGGTTAATAGCTCGTATTTTTTAAATATGTCTTTGCAAGAGTCTCTATATCCAATATTCATTATGATTCGTAGACATTTTTTTGCAATCTGAAGAGACGGGGCACACAAGAAATAAAATTGTTTATTGGGGGGAGATGGGGCATTTGCTCTGGGTGACAGTTTGTTATGGGCGGCAAAATTGTGGATTGCGGCCGGTAAACTTGAGGTAGCAATAAAAAAAGTCATCAAAATTACTAGAAAATTGTGCATTGTGGATTGCCAGCGGCAAATTCGCAAAAAAAAACCTTTCAATTTTTTTCATATTTAGCATATAGTGCAAGGGGGGCAGGGCGGCAAATTTTCCATCTCCCCGGCGGCAGAAACCTACGGTACGACACTGGTATTTATTTATTTCATATTGTATAATTAGCCGTAACTACCACCGAGGCAGTGCCCCGGAGCCCCCGAACAAGGAGGGTATTAGTATTCCATGAGAACGGAACACTAATGGAATCACTTTGGTGTACGTCTGTCACAGGCAATTTTCTCTGAAACTATTCGACGTATAAATTTGAAATTTAACACAAATGTAGTTTTGTTTACATTTTGTAAATGAAATAGAGAAGGTTTAAAAACATTAAAACAGCCTCATCGTTGTTTTTTTTTTCAAAAAATGTATTTACTAGTGTAGTTTTAATTGTTTATAAAAAAATATATAAATGATTAAAATTTGAAAGCCACGCATTTTTATTGAAAAACTTTAATTTTTTCGAAAATAGTCACACATGAAAATTGTTCAATAAAAGGGGCCCTTCGATCACTTGCTACCCCGGGGACCCAGAGTATCTAGCTACGGCTCTGTGTATAATGTTATATAAAATTAATATTGATATTAAATAAATTAAAATTTGAATATTTAATAATAAATCTATAAATTATATTTGAAAAATATATATGTACGTGTACATATATTTCGGTTGGGGAGATTTTACTTTTGTGCTTTAATATTCTATTGTATGTCACGTATATTGTAGTATATGCATTCCAGTGCATTTATATAAACATTTTTAAGGTCACTGCATTCTTCGTCATAGATACAAAAATCACAATGCAGACATTAAAGAAGCCTAGACTATAAATAAATAAACATGTTCGTAATGAATCAAATTTTATTGAGGTTAGAACATCCAAATTATGTAATCCACATAAAAACAGTAATTTATTTATTTATTTCAATAGATGTTGGAAGAAATCAAGAAATACATCAAACTGATTAAACAAAACAAGATAACTTTTATTAATTTCATTTACAGCTAACGTGTAATTTAATTAAATAATAATCACATACTGTTACATACAAATTCTATTAATGTTAATATTTTGTTGATTCTATTCTTCGGCCTTGGGGTACTTTCCATTATAATATGGTAAATATTGCAGTACTGCTCTCCAATCAGTAAAATACAGTGTATAAGTTGATGTTGCTGCTCCAAAGACAGCTATTGTTGGCATCCACAACCCAAGTTGTTCAAATTGCCTTTTTCCAAATTTTCTTAAAATTGACATTTTTAATATTTGTTTATAATTAAATCAATAAAATAATTATTTATATATACTCCAAATACTTCTCGCGTTTCTTACTTCTAAAGTGGAAGAAGACAGCTGATTTTCTTGTCACTAGCCCAAGCTTACCAACATTGTAAATACCCAATTATAAATCGAAACTATATTGTCTATGGAAGTAAACAAATTTACGCGGGATCAAAAAAATATAATTTAATTTATCATTTTAGACTTCATCAATCAAATTCAAGTGAACACCAATCTAAAAATTATGAAAATATATAGGTATTTTTTTTAAATATATTATAATTTCTATAAATTTTACTTTCTGTTATTCACAAAGTAATTTTGGTAATTACGGAGAACATCACGTGTTAATGTGTTAAATTAGAATAGAATGAGCTGCATCTATCTATATAACATGTAGAACATTTTATTTGACAGAATTGCCCCAATAGATTGTCCTAACCAAGTGTATATTATTAAAGCATCAACTTTATTCTGAATAACTACATATATGTATATGATGTCTTTCACAGTTGTGACATTGATCCATCTTGTTTAACTGTAATTTTAAACTAAAATAGCATAAACAAATTATAAACATTCATTATTGTATATAAAATATTTATTATATCCAAATTTCAACCATTTTATATGTAACAAAAATATATGTACAACTTAATGGTCTTTACATGATTCATTGAACTAATTATATTTATAAGGAGCTTTCCTTAATTTTTTTTGTAAAGGTGATCAGATGTATGTTATCTTAATTTACTCAAATGAAGCCACAAATACACATAAATTTAGTATTTTTTTATAAATAAATATATATTTTGATCAATGATAAACTTTTAATCTTCATTAATATTTTTCTTAAATTATACAACACAGCTATATTTTATGTAAATTTGAATTATTTTACTGCAACACTAAAAAAACCAATTAATTTTTATATACTTTGTATATAAGTTTGAGTTGAAGTTAAAAAAAATTGACAACAGTAACTTAAAGTATGAATCAAGATAACAAAAAACACAACTGTACTGTATTATAATATAATTTAATTATATTTCCCATGTATTTTAAATGGTTGATATCTTTATAAAATACTGTATGTAAATAATCAGAAGCGAAACCAGGGTGCTTCTCGCAAGGACCTCTAAACCTGTTATAGCGCCCTTTATATTCAGAAAAAATAACTAAATCTGTTTCATTATCATTTATAGGTTGATTATTCCGCCCACCTGGGCCTTGCGAAACTAACCCCTGCTGAGAAACAGGGGTCAATTTCGCCAACCACTAGCTACGCCTCTATAGGTACATAATGAAAACTGAACATATTTCTTGGGAATTATTGCAAATACAATAATTTAATTATTTTTTTATTAATAACATTTTATTGAACTATAAGATTAATTTTGATATTTTATTCCTTGAATTAAATCAACCATGGTTTTGTTAAGACACTCATATACTCTCGGTTTTAACCGTACCATCTAAAATTGACTCCATTTTATCAAATTAATTTTATCTAGATACTCAATATAAAAGTTTAGTTTCGGCATTTTTAGCCAAATCAACGCACATAGCAAAAAGTGCCAGCGATTGCACATTGTAGTAATTTGCTACTCCAAATGGCGGACCCGTCAGAAATCGATTCGGGCTGATGAAACTTTTACTACGAGTCTCTAGTTTTCTCCATACACACTCAGTTCTACCCATGATACAATTAATATAGATACGGCATTCCCGAGTTTCATTTTGACATTGTTCTACATGTATGTATGTTTACATGTGGTTAACACGTTTATATGGATACATTACATAACTGTTTTTTTTTATCGGTCTTCTAGTTATCCACATAAAATTTTATATTAATCAGACATACTGAGTACCATATGTATTATATAGACAACTATATTAATTTGGGTTTGTACCCAGTAGCAATGCGCGAGCTGTATTCAGGTAAGGTCATGTGAGTTGCTATCGGATTTTGTCGTATCTTCTGAAAGGGCAATTCTCTGCCATACTGACTATGTCGAATGTGTCTGATCTGAACATAAACTGTCACTGGACTCACATGAATAAAGTTCGTGCACTGCCTCTGTTTGTACCACAGATTACATATAATTGTGGTTTTCATTTTACGACGTGATTTGATACCTACATTGAGCAGAGTGAAGTTAGTTGATATGTGCAATGCCATATCTTCTTATAATTGTATCATGAGTTCTACCCATGTGGTTAAATATAAACTGAAAAAATAACAAGAGAAAACTAAAATATTTTGCATGGTATACTCAGTTTTAAATGGTATTATTAAAATATAACTAAAAGCAGAGTATATGAGGACCTTTAAGAAAATAATATTTTCTCAGCTATTTAGAACATACTATATTTTAATATATACTTTGACTTCATGTAAGTAACTGTAAGTTTTCAGATAATTTTAAAGAACATTATTATTATTATGTGTTGTCAATAATATTCAATATTTAAATTTAAACTAAAAATATAAATATTCGACTAATAAACTATCAATGAAGAAACAGAGGTCAGTCTTAAAAAAATATTCATTTCAATAAATCTGTTCACCTTATTTTTGAATAAACTAGTTAAAATAACATACGTCTTAAAAAATGTAACATGCTTATAATCACTTGACTTATAAAATCTATTTACAACATTTTTATATGAACTTAAAAAAATTAATATAAAATCGACATTTTGATTTAAATATATACAGACACAAATAAACTGATCTTATTATTTAACAAAAGCTTCTGGTGGTATCGAACCTTGTTTTTGTAATTCAGAAAATACAAATAGAGCTCGTTGAAAATCCCAATTTGTTTCTTCTAAACATCTGCAAAAATAAAATATTTTTAATCTAATATAAAGAATAATCGCCCATTTTTACTTTTTATCATGTCAATGTTAAGAAAAGTATTGGTTTTGGTCAAAAGTGACCTTGGTCAAATTTAATTAATCTTAGACCTTACAATATAAAAAACTTGTTTTTAGAAAAATGCCAGTCTGTCCGGCAAACTAGCAGTGATTTTGAATACGGCCATGTAAAGAAAATTTTAATTATGTCATTTAAATCCAGTTTTAGCGGACAAAAAATACAATTTTTTATTTTTAAATACAAACCGATACTTTTTTGCTAGAAATTTAAAGATTATGACGCCCCGATTACAAACATACAAAACTTATATTAGTCTGTTTATCTGTGCAGCAAATTAGCTGAATGATCTCAAAAATGACCATATGAAATTTAGTAATTCTTTTTAACAGGTCCGGTGAAAAATTATTATATATCATTTTTATTTGACTTCCGGTTCTACCAGAAATATATTTTTTGACAACCGATATGTGATTTACTGGAAATTAAAATAATATGTTGGTGTCTGGCTTTTTACAATTAAAGTGATGAAAAATATTGGATAAATGTATTTATTTTTACATACTTTGTTGACCATTCAATATTCATAGTTGATTGTTGTGCCAATGTTTGTACCATTTGTTGTTTCGTATGATCGTCTACAGCAGCTGAGGCAGCAACAACGGGTGACACTGGAGTAACTACAGGTGCTGCAGCAGGCGCAGAAAGAACAACAGGTACTTTGAAAGCTTCCTAATAATTGAAAAAAATAAATAATACATTACTATTGCAATATTGTAAAAATTAAAGATTATTGTTTTTGTTTTTTTTTAAATTTTAACTCACTTTTTCTTGTTCATTTGTCGCATTTGTTATGAACAATTCTTCATTCGCTATACAAAAACCTGAACCTGCAGGTATAATAACTAAAACTCGGTTGAAAGCTCTGATTGGTGGTACTTTCAATCCACTACCAATTTCTTTGAAGATTCCAGTTACTGATAACAACAGTAATTGTGGCTAAAATAACAAATTGTGTCAATACACTCAAACATCATAATCATATGAACTGTTCAAAAATAAATAATTTTTACTTTTCAGAAAGCAGAATGCAAAAATAATTTATCAATATGTTACTTATTTTTCAACCCTTATTTAGATACTAAAATTTACTTGGGTCTCAGCCTGAAGCTGCAATCCTCGTATGTATATATTATATTATACCCCAATCATTATTTTTAATATTTTACAAAAAAGGCAAAAGACCATTGTGAACATTTATTTATATACACATTTTTGCACTCAACATATTCAAAAAAGCATCTTTGATGTTATTTTTTTTTAAATTAGGTTTTTACTTAACCATTTTTAGTTCTAAGCCTACATTCGTGCATTAGATGACATACTTAGTTTACTATTATATGTCAATAATATTCTGATAACTTTTCTTATAAAAACATCTATGTTTTCAATTTGATTTTGGTTTGTGTATACGTAAAGAATACAAAAATAAATTATTAATAATTTTTTTTACTTACAGTAAATAATGTTAAATCGACTTTGAATGAATGGATGTCATGCTTCGTTTTCGGTAGCTCTGATAAATAGGAAACTACTGACATCTGTCCTTGTTTCAGTAATTTACGTCTCCGATCTGTATCTTGCAACCTCAACAAATTCCTATTATCTGATGTGTACCAATTTAATCCAGGAGAGTTTTTTTGATTCTGACCAAAAGGATAACCCATCGTCATTGAGAACATAGCATGTTCATGATATGCTTGCAATAAGGGTTGCCTATTGTCACTGTCGTAAATAATGAAATATTGTTCCAAAAACTGGCGCACGATTTCTTGACCTTCGCTCGAACATAGAAACGTTTGCTGGCTTGGTGGGAGCTCCAAATCAGTAGCGACGTCAAATACTATTGGTGGATCCAGATCGACTCCGTCCTTTAAAACAAAATGTATAATATTCTAGTTTCAAATTAGTTATCTTTCATTTGAACATACCAATTTAAGAAGTTTAGGAAACCTCTTCCTCACTTCACTGTTGAAAAATGAATCACCGAACCCAAGGGCCCGAAGTTAGTATAAATGAAATCCTGTAATAAACTCTTCCACACAAGGTATTTGTTTATGTAAAAGAGATAATTAATAAATACAATCTATGTTAATAGTGCTTTAAATGGTATTAAATATTTTATTTTTAGGATCAACAATCGCTCTAGATATAAAATTTACTTGCTGATGCAACAATTAATTGGTGCTATAAAACATTTTATTTATTATTTTATCGTACAGTTAACTGTAGTATTATATGCCAAAGTCTATGTGTTATTTTTCAGGAAATATCTACCTAGTATCACTTTGGCTGACTTTTAAGATGTTACTCATTAAGTGTATGCGTCAATAACCTTGCAAAAAATGCAGTTTTTGCTTTACTACGAAAATTTTTTTTACTGATAATCATTTTTGTTGAATATATATGTGAAATATATATAAATTGTAAATAAATTTATCAGCACTTTCATGTTATTCAAAAACAGTTCTTTTTATTACTATATAAATTTTTCATTGATAATTTATCAATATTATTTTATTTCAACATTATACTAACTTTTTGCAATTTCTATCAAAAATTTTAATGCAAAAAGTAGTTGTAGTGAAAATAATTTATCTATAATAAATAGTATGTTATTTAAAAGATTAGATGCTACTGAAATTAATTATTATTATAACTATAATTAATCATTATTATATTATTGATTTACAAATACCAATATGTATAAAATAAATTGCTGAAAAAATAAATACTAAAACTAAAAAAAAAACTTGTTTTATTATATAAACCAAGTAAAGTCAAACTTTTTTCATACACCGCAAATAAAATCTTTTTTTTTATAAATCTTATCTTTTCAATCATTTGTATTTTTTTTTCTTTTTTTTCATATATCTTTTTTACATCGTTTTTTCAATATAAATAACAACGATTCTTTCATAAACAAACTATATAACCAAAACATCAGTTTATTTTAAATTTTATAATAATCACCATTTTATTTTATGACACATCCATTGAAAAAATTATTTAAACTGAAGGTATAAGGAAAGGATAATTATATGTATTTCCCCTTGGTCTTCTTTCTTCTTCCAAATCGAAGTTCTTCACTCAATAATAAATACTTTCTTTCAAACCTGTGGTCACTTCAGCAAAATAACAAAAGCTTCACAAAGAATACTTTTGTCCATCTATTAGTTGTTATCACAAAACATAATAATGGCTTTGCTTGGACTCACAGAAGAATGTTTTAAGTAAATATCGTACTAAGCACTAAGCATATCCAAAGATGTTGTGGACAGCCAATGGTACAAGTACTGATGAAAAACTCATAGGAAAAGGGTGGAAAGGAAAATTCATATACCTATAGCTATATGGTTTTTTTTTGTTTTTAAAATGTAAGTTGTTTATGAAAATCGCCATTATTTTTACAATTTGTAAAATTTCTCTGTATTTATTTATTATTTTATTTTCTTTTTTTTGTATTTTTTCATTTTTTATCATATATATTTTTTCATTATTTGATATTATGATGTATGAAAAAAGTTCCAATATGAAATTCAATTCTCAGGATAGTAATAATTTTTCATTTTATACGTATTAGGTTCAATGTATATTTAAATATTTACATATTATGATTCAGATCTAACCTTTTAAATGACATTCTATTTGATGATACAATTTTTTAATTATGTATTAAAATTTAATTTCTATCATCTATTCCATAAATAAATGTAGGTATACTTGTAGGATTGTTTTCAGAGAAATTACTCATATTTATGTCATAGTGGCCGTCTAGAATTGGGACTTTTTTAATACCCTAGATTGGTGACAATGACATAAAATTCAATAAAAACTTAAGTGTACAGATATTTATGAAATAGATAGATATTTTGAATAATTAGAAGTACTGATAAAATTATTAATTAACATTATTTATTTGTGAAAAGGAATTATAAATATTTAAATTTTATCATACAATCTTCTACAAACAAAATAAATTTTCAACGAATTCGTTAACCGTTTTCCCCTCAAAACAACTCCACCAATAACTATTTAAATAAAAATAGTTATTATTTACCATTACAGATCTTAGATCAAAATCACATTTACATTACTATTACCTGACATACGAAGTTTGTTCTTTAAACTTATCACATAGTGGATTCCCATCCAATACTAAGTCTAATATATTTAATCCTTTTAATGCATCCAACGAACGTACATCTCGTATCTAAAATAAATATATTTTAATAGTAAGACAAATTTTAAGTGTCTGCAATTATACTTCTTGACTTTTACTATTTTTACTATATAATAAACAATGTACAAAACCAATACCCAGAAGTGAAGAACAACAATCAAATGTGATTATAAACTTACCCTATTATTTCTTAAATGAAGTATTGTTAAACACGGCAACTTTTTCTTTAATGCGCTCATATGCTCTATAACATGAAGACTATTATCTTCAAAGTTCACTGCTTGTAAGTCTGGTATATTTTCTGCAATTATATCAATAACAGCAAGCATTATCGTAGGTCTATACAGAGCACAAAAGTAATCTGTTAACTCTGGATCGATGTGGAACTTTGTTAGATCTAACGCCTTTGTTGCAGGATTGTATCTCTTCGCCATGGCAGATTTCATTTTCTCTTTTAAAGTAGCGTTGATATCTATCTGCGGTAAGCCGTTCCGTACTTTTATTATCAGTTTAAAACCATCTTGAGTCCTTATCTGACGGTCAGCATTAAATAATTTATTTGCAATTTTGAAATTATCCACAAAAAATGTTGCTTCATTTCCATTAACACAATACTAAAATACATTAATAAATTATTAAATAAAACCAAATACATATTTGCCACAAGTTTTATATTTTACTTACTTGAATAGGTATAAGTATATCAGGTGTTACATTAGTCTGTAATATCTCAACAAGATAATCTTTTTCATATTTACGTCCATAAGGAATCTATAAAGGTAAAGATTAAAGAATGTATCAAAACTAAGTATTAATTAAACTCTTCATTCAAACTAGCGAGTATTAAATTTTATTCACTTGAACATATAACTCTGAATTAACCAAGTGAGCAAAGCAATATTCAGTTAGTCAATAATTTTCTCCGAACTTAATGAACATGTCAAATCGTATTTGCTCAAAAGTAATCATTTGTTCGCTGTATTCAGTGGATTTGTGTACTCGTGGTGATTGTAGTATTCCTGTATACTATTGTAATATATTATATTTCTGTTTACCAAACTTTAGGGGATGATATCGCAGATTTTTTTTCAATATTTGAAAGTATTACTTTCCATGTTTTTACCAAATTTTTACTGAAAATATATCTGTGAGGCCTAAGGGAACGATTTTCAAGTGCACATCTTAATTGTGGAAATATAACGATATTTTTTCGGAGTGTTCGATTGGTTTGTGTGTTCAGTTCACTCGCAGTTAAATGGTCAAATGCTTCAAAATACAAGAAAAATATTGCGTAACTGATAAGGACACTGAACCATAACAAAATAATGCTATTTTTACATTAAAATACAATAACATTACTCATACCAATAACATAATTTGGTGTTATTGTATATATTTAAATTTTTCCATAATATTTTTGGTTAGATATCGGTATTTAGTGTTTTTATGACTTTTAGTCACGTTCCTAAAGTTAAAACGAGAAATAACCAATATTTAACTTACAATCACTTTGTACCAATTAGACGGACTTGGTAAAAGTTTTGGTTTTGAATTTTGTCCACCGCCGCCTCCACTTCCTCCTCCTCTTGGTCCAGGTGAATATCTTCCTCTTCGACCTTTGTTAACAGTTGTAAACCTATTTGTACTACTACCAGCCAATGCGCCCATATCAATATCTTCATCTTGCAAATGAGAGCGTATTGAAGTTTCCCAATCGCGAATACGAAATTTGTTTTTACCTTGTCTGTTATTAGGTTTGAAACTGACATGTCGTGTATCGTGACGATCATCATGTTCTGTAATATTAGTTTATAAATATTTGTTTTACTAAAAAATAATGAAATATGTTACTAACCTCCATATTTCACGTCACGTCTCAAAAATTGGTCATTCGAAGTTTGATTCCACGGACGACCTCCTTTACCTGATGCTCGTTTAGGCATATTGTAATATGCTTGATTATATTAAAAACAAATAATAATGCTTATTTATGTCGCCGTAATTTATTATTTTACGAACACTATCAAAAAGTCAATGTTCTTAAGATTTCTTGAAAACATAGAGAGAGTAACTTTCTACTTAATTCATAAATTAAGAAATTATGTTTACACATAGATAAAAGATATTTCTACATCCGCCTTCCATAATTAAACAAAAAATGAGGGAAACGTTTAAAAAATAAATTTATTGTCAAGTATATTTTTATTATGTATACATATTTAAAAAACTGTTTGGTAAAAATCATAAAAGTATATATAAATATTTGATTTGGTATATTTATGTTTCAATTTAATATTTTATTAATACACATTTCAAAATTTACGTTTTATATCAATATTCACAATCCGGAAATCACAGCCTCCTGTTGGTACTACCGCAAAACGCATAAAATGGCAGAGACAGAACCCGGGAGTGTTCAAGAAGGTAATTTATATTTAAATGATAATAATTTTAATTTATCTCCTGTGACTATTTTTTAGCGTGGTAATGGTATAAAATATGATCATCAACAAGAATTAGCATTATTTTCAGATGTAATAGTAAATAATTATTTACATTTATTTTTCAGTAGAAGCTTTGAGAACATTGGAGGAAAGTTTGCTTAGTTTAGAGAAACTGGATCGTTCATCTCCTGAGTTATGGCCCGAGAAAAGTAAGAGATTTAATTAATAAATAACTTATTTTTAATTATTTCAATATTTTTG
The DNA here is from genome assembly GCA_961205875.1 of Sialis fuliginosa. Lineage (NCBI taxonomy): Eukaryota > Metazoa > Arthropoda > Insecta > Megaloptera > Sialidae > Sialis > Sialis fuliginosa. The sequence goes on from OY540810.1 coordinate 36,378,567, forward strand.
CTCATAATTGTTATAATTATTATACTTGTGTTATACATAACAACCCTTATAACATATTTTAAATCTGATAGGTATATAGAAATACATAAAATTATTATTTATGTATGCATTTGTATTTCTATTATGTTAGTTAGTATTCCATTTTAAATAGTAATTTTTCTATTTTAATTTTATAGTCGTCAACTAGTACTCTAAAAAAAATTTAAAAAGTATATTTGTAGGTTATATGTATGTAGAAGAATTATAATAAACAATTATGTACTTATTATTTCAGTGCCGGGCATACAAGAATTTATTTCACTGTACACACCACCTAATAATTCACCACCGTCTTGGACAAAAGGTTTAACTAATGAAGATATCAACCTTTTACACCGTACGTATTAAAACTGAATTATTCTAACTTTAATTTTAACATCCCAACTACAAATACTTTAGTTTTCACATTTATATTGACCCTCTTATTTTTTCTAACAAAATTGGCACCTGCAGGGGGCTCCAAAGCAAATAAAAAATTTACAGGCGTGTGAGGTGTCAAAATGTAGATCTCAATCTGTAGAATTTAATCCTATTTTTTTCTAACTCAAAATGCACCTATAGCTATAGCTTCGAACAGTTTACTTTGGAACCTTTATAGTATATACCTGTGTATGCTGATTTTTTAGTACTTAAAATTAAAATTATTATACTAATTTCTTTTTTACATCTTGCAATTCTTTCAGAATTGGGAGCTTTACCTGTTCGAAGTTTAATTGCTGAAGTTAAAAAACTTCATGACCTTGCTTATCAGTTGGGGCAAGAAGAAGCAAAAGAAATGACGAGAGGGAAATATCTCAATATTTTTTCAAATAGGAAGAAACGATGACATAATTTACATTAATATATTTTTATGCTGTGATTGATTTATTATTCAAAATTGCACAATTCAGATGTATTTTTTGTTTTCAATTGAAGATGCTCTTATTTTTATGTATGTTCAATTTGTAAATTATTTTATAATATAATGTATTAATATTAATTATACATGTATCACTACATACTTGGTTTTATTTATATACAAATTAATATTTAATTTCAAATTAATGCTGCAATTTTGTATTGATTATTGTAATTAACACAGCGTTTTCCTGGGAATAACAAAGTACATTATTTGAGTGATAATTTTTTTCCATCTACAAAATGTTGAGTATTATACAACTTAATTAAAAGTGGCAGATAAATTCATTTACACAAAATATTTTCTATCAAATAAAATAAAGTAATAAAACAAATTTTGTTATGTATGATGTATATATATAACATTTACAAATATACCACATTCATTAAATGGTTAATATAAATCATTACAATTTTTTATAAAATTTATATCTCTTAAATGATGGATGTGACTCGCCAAAAAAAAAACTAAATTTCTAGACTAGTTCACACGAGGTGAGAAAAAACACATAAGTCACATAAAGATCATTTTGTTAATAAATTATCTATCTATCTATCACTTACTCGAGAACAATGTACATGTTTATATAGTTTGGCAGAAAAAAAATACATAGTTTTCTATGTTTGTTAACAGTGTACAGAAACAGTAGAATATCTAGTCGTATTCAAAATACAATATTTTTAAAAATTATTACATTTCTTCTAAACTGAATTATACAAAGTATTTTCATTTTTTTATAGTATTAAAAATAAATCTAATATATTTGATGATTCTAAATAATTTCCTTCATAAAAATATTACTATACTGGGTGTTTTTTTAAAGATTTTCCAGCTGATTATGTCCAAAATGATGAATTTTCAGAAAAAATGTTTCAAATAAGTTTAATGGTTCTGAGGGAGCGATATATTGTTTATTTTATCTATTAAATTAGGAATATGCAATAAAAAAATATGGGTTTGTATCATCAAAGTGACCTTTCTAAGGTCACCCCATAATCTCAATATTTAGCCCTCTGGAAGCCATGAAACATTTTTCAGAAAATTCGTCATTTTCAAAATAATCCGCTCGAAAGTCTTTAAAAAAAGTATATCTGAAAATTCAGTCAATGTGGTAAAAACTTGGCCTCGTACATAGTTGTGACATATTATAATTGGCTTGTAAATTGTGTGCTTTTAAGTAAATAAAAATTACTATAATGTATTTGTTTTTCATAAACAAATAAAAACATATCTTCTTTGACTGACATCTGCTATTATTCATGTATTATATCATATATTACATTAGACTGGTTGCTGTTAGTAGCCGTTTATCCTAATATCAGCGCTGCTTTACCAACCAGCTAGTGATTTTAGCAGCACTAAAGTAGTAAAGTAGTGTTTGTCCAACTTTACCAGCCACAAGTTGATCATGTGACTCCGTTATTGCCTGGTACTAACATTCACCAACCATTGTAATAACAGCGCTAGCTATACAAATTAAAATGTAGTGATTGCAGTGGCTACTACAATCAGCAGTTGGTAATAACAGCCGCTGAATATTGTTGCTGCTAACAATAACCAGCCTGTGACTACGACTTAATACTGAAACGATGGCACAGTCATTGATTTTATATTTTATATATTGTAACGGTTGCTAATGAACTCATACTATATGCATATGATTAAAAGTTGAACCCTTAGATTAGGAAAGACTATGGATACATAACCAATACTAATCGGTATATTATGAGACTGTTACCAAAATTTGACAGCGGCCATATTTTCTTAAATGTCACTTTCATCATTTCCATACATATTATCCCAGAGGTATCAGTAGGAAATTTATAATATGCAAATATGCTTTAAATTACAATTTAATTTGGTATGTTTGAGAGATGATAGTTCAAAATAGATGTTTCTGTTAATCAATATAAAACATTTATCATTAATTAATTTTATAATTCAAAACAATATTTATTTTAAAATCTGAATGATAAGCCAATGACTCGTGGAGTAATATGGTAACAACGCTAGTTAATGTGTTATTTGCCCTTTATCATTCCTTGTCTAAGATTGAACCACTCTGAATTAAAAAATACATATTAAAAACTAACTTAATAAAAAATCAACAGTATTTCAGTTCAGTCAAAAAAAGTTTAAAGCATTAAAATTATGAATATTGTAAAAAAAAAACATTTTCATATATTATTATAATTTAAAATAATTTATTTTAGAATATATTACAGCAACAAATATAATATTAATATTTTTTATGTTAAATAAATACAACAAAACAACAAATAGTATAAAAATTAATTTCGATAAAAACATACACTATTACAATACAACACATTAAAAAAAAATTAAAAATTTTAAACTATATTTTTAAGAAATACGAAGAATTAGTTTTGTCAAAAAATCAACATTTAATTTTCGTATGAATGTGATACATAGAAGAAACTAATATGTTAGTTCCCTGAATGTTCACATATTATTAAGATAATGTCATTTATACAAACAAAATACATTTTCATATATGTAAGTAATATAATTAATACAAAAAAACATAATACATTGATACAATAAAAAAAAATATCATGATTGCCAATAAAATGCAATGACTAGAAATAAAAATTTCAATAAAAAACAGAAACTAAAATTGTTTTGTTATAATGTTGCGTTCTTGCAATTTTTATTATATAAAAAAAATGTTTTTAATAAGTGACAAATTTATAAATTAATTGGCAAACTATAAATATTGTTTACATTTTTTCTAATTGTATTAACTTATACAGGATGTCCAAGATAAGCATGAAATACATGGCGATTTCCTAAACGGTAAGAGATCGGTAAGAGATACAGATTCGGTTAAATGAGATTAATTATTTGTTAGAAAGGGGTGAGTATTACTACTTCAAAAAATATTAATAATTCTAGGTGGTATACCCAAAAATCTAAAAAAAATTTAAAATAACTTTTCTGTAGGTAAGTACCTTTTGTTTGTGGTTTTTTAAAGAACTTTTTGTGTAGAATTGATTGGTGTATTTAGAATTTTTATATCACAAAAAGTGCTTTAAGAAACCACAAACAAAAATTATGTAGTTACTTTGACAAAAATGTTATAGCCATTTATAGAATTTTCAATTTTTTTGGTATACTACCTAAACCGCATTAATTAATATTTTTTGATGTAGTAATACTCATCCCTTCCTTACAAACAATTCATCTTATTTAACCAAATCTGTATCTCTTACCGTTTAGGAAATCCCCATGCATTTCACGCTTATCTTGGACATTCTGTATATATGAAAATGCATGCATTTTATTCATTCGTACTTAATTAAGTACAGCGTCAATTTTTGTTAATAAAAATTAATTAAATTTATAATAAGACAATATTCTATATAAAATAGTTAATCTATTTACAAAATACAAAAAGAGCATATGTAATTACTTTCAAAATATTAAGATCTGTTTTACTTTTAATGCATAATTATGAAGAAACATACTATTAGCAACATCTTCTACATAACTATGCTCATATGTACTATTAAATTATTTTACAAAAAATACACATGTACATCCGTTAACTATTAGGTATAATATCATTAATATGTACCACTGTATATATATATATATATATATTTATATAATCATAATCTATCAAAACAATAAATAACTATTATTGTTAAATATCAGTACTTATAAAAATATATTATGAATACAACTAGATAATCATCACTGAATTCATACAGGAAAATAAATATCCATTAAATACAATGCACTTCCCAACCAATGTGGTACGTCAAAAGGAAGACAATCAAACATACAGTAAATAATTAAAATACAATAACAAAAAAATCAACATATTTATTTTACTATAACACAAATTCAAAATAGCTGCATAATCAAATTAAAACCTTCTAACGAGTACATGTAAAGATGAATGTAATGTACTTCTATAAAACTGAACTCATATATAAAATTATGTACCAAAATATCAGACTTGAAAATTAATGACTTCATATCAAAACATTTGTTAAAATTTATAAATTAATTAAATAAAACTTATTTAAAAGCAATCGATATTCTTAGCAGCTTTAAATAGCACGACACAAATAATTCTTTATATCTATATTGATAAATCTGTTATTAGATTCATCATATTAAATATCTGTCACAATACATTCTATATACTGCCGTGCTAATATTACATATTGTATATACATAAAATACAGCTTTTTTTAGTAAAATCTATTTCGAATAAAATAAAAAAATAACTAGATTTACAGTTATTTTTGAAAATACATATCGTATGATGATAATTGGACAGTCGGCCAATAGGTGATATGAATAACAAGAAAATATACAAAACGCACATGACACAGTAACCAATATACAATCGGTGTAATAAGGGTTCGGCGGCAAAGGTGAACATTGCAGCACTAAAAAACACTTATCAATGATTTATGCAGGGCATAAATTGTCCAATTACAACACTCGGAATGGATCTGCAAAGCAAGGGACTGCCAGGTGACAATAATCTTAAACACATTATACCAAGATAATCTAACAATTTGTATCTCATAATAAAGTCGATGTCACAAACAAACTAAATTACCTAAATAGATCATTATAAAGTTACAATTTATTTGGAAGATTACAATATTCCTTTGCTTGTTCAACTGAAACAAATTTAGATAAGATTAAAAAAACTCATAAATTATGAATTTCAATCAAAAATATGTTTCTGTTAACATCAGTTATAATATCAGCGATACAAATTGTTAAGTTTTCTTTAGTATTGGTTTTTTGGCATCCGATCATGAATGTTCACTAGTAGTAAACAGACGATTCTGATGGCTAAGTCCCCCGACCCTTTGTCGCTATACAGATATCTCATAGTTCATATCGTACACACTATTGCGATCCGGAGTGGGAGGAGACGCTCCTGTCACACCACCGAGCTCCATTGAATCCGACATCTCTAATGCTCGGACAAAAGACATCGGACGCCGTTGCTGTACAATCGGACCTAACGATATTCAGAATAAATAACATTATGCATGTGACAATCATATTGCAACGTACTCGATTACACTCTTGTTTGCTCAACAATTATACCAGCGTACCTGTTGGGATCGGTTGCAGTTTCCTTCTAGCTTGTTGGGGGCTCTGTTGAGCAGGCGCCGGAGGAAACACCGGCACCCCACCTCTCAGAGCGGGATGATAAGCAGGCGTAGGTCGTGGCTGTTGCTGATATGCTGTCATCTGTTGGGAAGTAGGGGATGTGGGGTTTGATCGATAGTATTCGTGTTGAGCTGAAGGTTGAGTACGAGCTGGTAACTGTTGGTACGCACCGGGGGAAGTGTCTTTCCACATGTACACTCCCCTTTGCGGAGATCCAGCCAGTTCGCGGATATTATCTACTGTGTTGTTCGTGCGCGCATAAGACAGCTCGGCTCCTTGTCGGACCAGCTCGCCCTCGGACAGGAACCGTCGTTGCGGGCTGCCGTAGCCGCTCTGGTGAGTCGGTCCTGTTCTCGGTTGTGATGGGAAATCATAATACTGAGAGGCTGTCGGCTGTTGAACACTGATGAAGTCTGGTCTACGGGGTTGCGTTGGTGTGCCTGGATTTGACCTGAGCCAAAACATTCAACTAAATGTACGTACTGTTTTGATAATATTTCCTCTTAATATCTAAATAGTAAACTTTGCAAATACGGCATTCTCACAGTTCTAATATCGACTTACATGTTAACAGAAGTTGCGCAAACCGAGCGAGTTCTGGGAACGGCATTAATCAAATAAATCATTATACCTAAAAGGCTAATCAAACATACCCTTCAAGGTTTAAAATCATAAAATATAACTGTCAAAAACAATTTACTGAAATTAATCATTTCTAATAAATACTTTTATAATGAATGATTCTCAATATTAAACACATATCTGTTAATCTTAAGCAGAAAATGTCTAAGAAATAAATACTATTATTTAGCATAATGAAACAAACAATATTATACATTTCCTTAATATGCTTCTCTTCAAAATAAAAATCATTTAAAAATGTAAAATGAGCCAAAATAATAAATATGAATAAATATTGAAATTATTTATTATTTAATTTACCCACTACAAAATCATCTTCATGCTTGAGATTAACAGACATGCAACATTTACCAAAAAACAGCGATTTTTAAACAAGCAATAGCAGCTCTACAAGGAAACAATATTTTACCAATATGGTGGTCGCAGTGTTCCAGGGAGCGAGGGTACATGTTTCATCTCCACCTATATAATACATCCCATTACTGTTAGTTCTCAATGACAAATTTAGCAAAACTAAGCATCATTCCGTGATATAACTCCTGCCATGCTGATGAAACTATTACTGTACGGGATCGTCACAGATATAGTTGAAAACAATATCCAACAATTCATGCGCTTTGACAATACTTGATATCTACTAAACGTATTTGTTTTAACTTTAATACATGTGATTATTTGATTACTTACAAAAATTTTAGATGCAAAAATAAAGAACATAAGTTGATAAGATAATTTGAAGAAAGTAGATATCAAGTAAATGTCTAATGTCTAATACAAAATTAAGTTAAAACAAGTACTCCTAGATTGTTTGGTTTTAATTTGTGTTAAAATGAAATTAAATATTTCTGCAGAGTTTAAAAATGCTCTATTAAATATTAAAAAAAAAAAATTATGTTGACAAAAAATTATTTTAATTGTACAAAGTAGACGAGTCATTTTTAAATAATATTTGAACTCAAAACTAGTGATAAGAAATATAAAACAAAATGATGTTTTAGTAGTAAAATTGTTGCCGATAAAACAAAATGTATTACCTGCGAACAGGACTGGACATGGCAAGTGGAGTAGCAACCCCGAGAGCTTTGACTCGTTGTTGCATAGTCGGTGATGGACGATATGGTGCTCTTGGTGCCAGAGGGTGTCTCGGTGGAGAAGATTCCGATCCGCCGCCACCTCCATTAGCTACCGAAGATGGTGGCATGTTGGAATTTGGACCAGACGCTATCAGGAAATTACTCTTGCTACCGTGCCTCTGTAATGGCGGAGGTGTTGGCTCGCAGTCTGCCGATACAGACGCACCGGGCTCCATATCTGTGTCTAGATCAGATGGACAATCGCGACCTGGAGACAGCTGAAATATAAACAAATATAGATTGATTATAGAATCTCAGATTTATAAAGTCTACATTTATCATTATTATTATTATCAATTAACATCCACTAAACAGTAAAAATAGTACAATGGAAAACATTCAAAATGAAATTGGCTCAATCATAATTTACTTTCACTTTAAAAGAACAATCAATCAGACAGTAATAACTAAAAGGTTTTTTTGTAAAATATAGCAATTATTATTTGTTAAAATAGAATTAAAAGTATATGTATCATCCAAAGCCAAAATTATTTTCAAACATTGCAGCATATCGATAGTAAATTTATAACTTATGTTAGGGAAAAATTATTTTATAATATAAGTATATTAGATAGATTTATCCAACAACATTTTCCACTGTAAGTATTTCTATAAACTAAATTAATTTAAATATCAATAAGGATATGTTTTATTTTAACAGCCCTAACGTTGTGTATTTTATTCAAATAATAGTATTCAATAAACTGTTTTTGTATATAAACCAAATCTATGAATACATGCAATTGTGATATTCGATTTAATAGGCTCTGTATAGTTTATATAAAAATAGTGGTTTAAAAATAGTTACTGTAACAATTAGACCAATAAAAAATATTTTTCAAGAATGTACCTAACATTGAACATTAATATAAGTGGTAAAATAAATCCCATAGAAAAAATATAACATGCTTACATAAATTACATATTTTTCTACTATTCAAATTACATATTACGTACATTAAATTTGCATTCAAATATCAAAAAATGATATAGTAGTTAAATATTTGTTTATGATGATGATGTTTCAAAAAGACTGTTGAAAATATCGCAAAATTCTAAAAAAATAGTGTCACTAAAAGCTTATCAAAAACGTTTCCAAAACTAATAAAATTTTATTAATAATAAGGAGTATCAATAAGGGAATTTTTGGGGCCATAATAAATTTAACATTGAATAAGTCCTGTTCTTCAGACTTCACCAAAAATTATTTTTTTACGAGACAAATATTGCATAATCATTGTCTTTCACTGCTGTCATCACCTTTGAAAATATACCAATTTGTATTTAAAAACTTTTTTTTAAATATATATATATGTATATATATATATATATTTGTAAATAAACAAAAACATAAATTTAAAATTAACTCAATATTTAAAAAATAATATATTTATATAATAAATTGAATATTTATGAACTTAAAAGGGTAACAATAATGATAATTTTTACTACCATATCATTTTGTTATCATGCTCTACAATATCAATTACCGACAAAAAGCAAAGGGGTTATTTATATAATATACACAACTGTAAAATTTTACATAGTTTCGTTATTATAATACAAATAACTTTACAGTTGTTTTAAGCAAAGCAAAAGCGTTAGCATTTAATATTTGTTTCTGATAAATAAAACCCATTTTATTTATTTTTCATTTACATCAGAAAATAAATTAAGAGCATATAAGGTAAATTATACAAAAATAATATAATAATCTATATAAATTTACCATTTATCTAATTACGAATTATATCATTTAAAGATACATTTACATTTGATTTATTTAATTATAAAATGACAGGTTCATATCATATTATGAGTTTGATAAAGAATATATTTCATATTATTTTTTTAAACTACTAACTGAACACTGTAATAAAAAAAAACTACAAAAAATATAATAAAATGTATTTGAAATTTGGTTATGAGGTTATAGTTTATTATTTTGCACCCAATAAGTTATTAATGTTTTTACTATTTATTTATTTGATATAAACCCATCATATAAAACATTTTATCTCATTTATTTTAATTAAATGAAGTACTATACCTTTTAAAAACCAGATAAAATATGTACAGATATTTTAGAATAATTAAGTGATTTTTAAATTATATATTTTTTGAAAGATACTGCAGCTAGCAATAGGCTCTTACCTTATTATAAGCATTGGAACTGGCATTCCTAACCCCATTGCTGTTATCCATGTACGTTTTTACCTGGTTGTCGTTAGCAATGGTCGCAATTTCGCCATCTTGACACAAACCACGTTGCTGCTTTCCAGCACTGCGCGCTGCTTTCAGTAAACTAAAGATAAAAAAAATTTAAAAAAATTATTCAGTTAAATAAATATATAATAGTATTAAATATAATCAGTTCTTGCTGAATTTTTACTGTATGACAAAATATCAGACTATTTATAAAATAATTTTTTTATAAATGTTAGCTAACAAGCATTTTTAATGGGGTATTATTTTTTTTTTACTATCTTTGTATTTGTTTTAGAATTAAGATCAGTAATATTCAACTTATTAACATAGTTGGTGATTCTGACGGTACGAAATAATTTTCATAATATACCAGTTTCAATACCATTGGTGTTCACTTACTTCATGATACTTCAAAGGAACTGTCATATAGGTTTAATAATACCCCATTTGAAAGTGTTTGTTAGCTCCTTTATAATATCTGACATTAAAGAAGTTTAGTTGCTTTAATACTTATAGGGAGTTAAAGGTCACAAAATATTTTTTTGTTTTCTACAAAAAAGTTTCTGTGAAAGTTTTTTTTTACAACCAACTGTTTATATAATATAATAATAATAGACCATATAAACTAATTTACACATTTCCATACCATCTTCAAGGTAGAGTACAAGACACATTTTTAAACTCTATAGTCATATAAAAGACTAACACTAGTGACTTCACCCACGTGTATTTTAAAATTAGTAAATGTATACAATATAGTTGTATTACTGGATTAATATGTTTTAGTCAATTCAAAACGCATTTGAGTGTTTACAACTAAAGATATAATACGAATACCTTGGATATTGAGGGCCAAATTGTGTATAGCAGCAATTGTTCCAACATCCTCGAGAAAATGGATTATAACCACCTTTAAATTTCCCTGTGACTTGTTCGTTTGTTGTTCTACCTCTAGACACCAATACCATATGGAAACCAGTCAGTCCAAAAATAGGTATTGCAAGCAAAGTCACAATACCCATCAATACCATACTGTACAAAGTTAAGAAATACATAATAACAATAATATTATGGTACAAGTATAATATGTATGATTAAAAAGTTTATAGAAAGGATACGCTACAATTGGTTCCACTTCTGTTAATCTATCCTTATTATTTATAACATAAATACAACTAAGTCCAAATATACTAATCATATGTAGACTAAGTGATATAAGAAAGAAAAAGAAGAATCTGTAGTTACGTCGACCAATGCAATTATTAACCCAAGGGCAGTGATGATCAAAAGTCTAAAATAAAAATGATAGAATTAGGAAAAGAGAAAGAAAATGTTAAAATTAAAACAAACCTCTATACAATGATTGCATACACTGCAATGTGAGCATCTAGGAGGTCTGTAGAATTTACAAGTTACACACCACTTCATCCGTACCGTTATCCCATGTATGTTAACATTTTTATATAAAGGTGCTCTAAAATCATCTTCCCTGTCTTCATCCGGGGGAGCTAATAATAGTATTGATAAACATTAGTATATTAGTCTTATTTACCCACATCAAAATATTAAAACCTTTTGGTATGACGCCCGGGTCCATGAAAGTGGCCAGTGTGAAGTTTGCCAATACGAAGAAAGTGATGACACCTTGATATGCTGGAACCCATGGGTGACTGAATATGTAAAACTGACATCTAAAAATATAAACATTACCATGATATCGAAATGGTTATTTTATCATAACATTTTACTTACGGGAAATAAAAGAATAATGTGGTCGTACTTAATAATAACGTCCACGCAAATGTTGCAGGGATGTATCTTGTTTTGACATCACATTTGGGCATTATGCCGTTAGGAAAATAGAATCACTTTTTATAAAAGTTTTCTATAAATGCTCAACATGGCCGCTCTTTCAGTGACATCCGTTGAACTACTCACTATGCATTGTGTTACCATCCATTCATAAAGTACTTGCTTAAAGAACAATTTTGAAAATATTTTTGTAATACTGTCATTTAAAAACTAATCTATCTTTCACTCTATATTTAATAATGAGACCAAACATAACCGGCCCCAATTTGCCCAATTTCTACAACAAATGACATGAAGTGAGCTTTAGATGGATAAACGGACGTTGTGTACGTCATTTTGTGGCCACTCACATACACATAATCTCTATATGGTTCTTATTCTTCTTTCTCGTAGGAAAAAATGCTTATGTATGGCTAGTTTTAGAATTGAAACTAACATGAATTTCAAAATTCCACTATTTAGAATTTTTAAAATAATATTTGTAATATTGCTACGTATTGCTATTAATTACAAATATGAGATTCATGGAATAATTACTTGATGTAATTTTTATATTAGAATTTTTGTGATTTTGAAATATGTAAAATCAAATTAAACTTTCGTGGCATTGTCAGTAGATGGCGCGAATTTCAATTGTGATATTTGTGATACAAATATGGCGTAATCGATTTTCAGCATTTTTTTTTGGAAATAGTTAATTATTTTGAAAGAAAGAATCAGAAAAAATATTGTAAGTGGAAAAACTGCACACATATATAATTAGAAATTAATTAAGTATTAAAATTGAATGTCAATTGTGTATACTACCACAATTTTATTTTGAAGTAAATCTATCTGCATTTTATTTTTGATAATGTTATAGGATGTAATATACATGTTTTAAAATATATTTATAATGTTAATTAAATAGTATTACGTTATTACAATATTTTATATTCTTAAAGATGAAATCTAAAAAATTAAAAATGTAATAAAACATTGTTGTTATATATCTTTTTTAGCAGAATTATAATACCAATAATGAATATGGAAAATATGGAAGATTCGATATGTGTTTTATGTACTGCTAAGTTTAATAATAAAGAAGAATTACAAGATCATTTCAGGAAACATGCTAATCGAGAGATAAACGTTAAAGGTCAAAATGGAACTTGTGGTGATGAAGATGTGCACAGTATGAAAATAAATACTAAAATCAGTGAGAAAGATAAGATACCATGCGATTTATGTCCAATGAATTTTCTTACTGTAACACAAGCTATACAACATAAATATAAGAAACATTCAAGCAACTCGGTTAAGTATCATTGTGAATATTGTGGAATGCAGTTTCCAATAAAGGTAATATCTTATTATTATTATTTTATTTATATATTATTTACAAGTGAAATAGTTTAATAGTTATAATATAATAGTATATGAAAAATTTACGTAGATTATGCTTCTAGTGTTATGAGAAATTAGAATTAAAAGTTTAAAATCATTTTTCATGATTATTTTAGTACACTAGAGATAAACACTTGGTATTACACCAAAATGAAACAAAACAGGGATCGTTTCCATGTCCGGATTGTGGAATAAAATTCTACACGAAAGAGGGATGTGAATATCACAATAAATCTATACATAAACGTGTAACTAAGATGTTTCAGCCTATAAATACTCCTCCGCCTTCAAAGAAAATTAAAATAAATAATTTGAATGAAGTGCAATCTGTTTATTACTGTCATCTTTGTGGATCCGAATATGTTGTGAAATTCAATTTACAAAAACATCTTGAAAAATCACATCCGGCTGATGTAAGAGACATGGTGCCCGAGAATTTAATCAAGTGTACAACTTGTGAGGCACTGTTTTATAACAAAAAAGCTTATGATACTCATATTTTATGCCATAAACCAGATGATTTGTACGTTGTTAATGAAGAACAAAGGTAAACTGTTTGATATTAATATAATATGTAAATAATTAACAAAAACAACTGTAGTCATAGTTGGATAATAATTACGTTATTAAATTACCATTGTTTCATATATGATAGGTTTCAATTTAGTTTGATTTATAAGGTTGTATCTTTGTCATTTATCAGTATGTACTGTTCAAAAAATAAATATAATGGAATTTTTGTCATATTTGTAAATTTTTTTTAATTAGAGCAATTTTTTAGATTAAAAACTGTGACAAGAATAGATCAAGATTTTGATATAAGACGAGTACAGTTATCTGCAGAAAAGTTTATCCCAATTTATAAACCAGTACGTCGACCACAAACAAAAAAAAAAGTAAGTTAAGTTTTGAAACTATTTACATCAGTGATTGACGCTTTGATAAATTGTTAATGTTCCTAAATATTTTACAGCAGACATTAAATATTAAAACAGAAAATAGTGATGATGAATTATCACCAGTCACAGACTCAGAATCAAGTGAAAGTGAAGATGAATCAAAATCAGACAATATTTTACGACAACCTAAAAAGATTTTGAAATCTGATGAAAGAAAAATAAATGAAAAATGTAATTTATTACAAAATAAAAATGTAAAAGAAGAAAATATAAATCTGAATCTTAACACCAAGAAAGCTATAGATGGTAGTGCTCAAATTATAGAAAAGAATAATTCTTCGGAAGTAAAAAAACATATATTGTATGCTGTTTTAAATTCCGATGGAACTATTAAAAGCACTTCTACGGTTCTACCAAAAAATGTATCATGTTTAAACAGACACAAGATTAAGTTAAAAGCAAGTGATATTAAATCGTTACTTATAGAATCTAATAAATCAAAACATTGATTTACTGCAATTTGTTTCTAAAGAAGTAGAATAACAGCCATGAAATAAGTAGTTTATATTAGAAATAATATTAAAGTACAATTATTAGATATTAATTGGTTTAATGGGAGGATATTAAAAAAGTGTTGGAAATTTAAAGACCGTTTAGTACAAACTAAAATAAATGTAATTAATCAAAAAATTTTAATCAGTATATAAACTTGATAAAGACGTAATAAGTTTAATTACTTTGCAAACCCATGTTGGTTAGACGTTTACTTATTTTAGTCAGTACTATGTGCACATACAGTTCCAATACTTTTTTTAATACTCCATATCAAGAAAATTAGATTTTTTTGTGCAAAGAAGCCTTAAATGTTGTAAATTTTATTAAAGAAACATTTATCGTGTTTTTGTTCATCGGTATATTATGATTATTTTATATGAAATTTTTGTATTGTATGAACATGTATATACATTCATTTTTATATGAAATTTATATTTAAATGTACAAATAAATGTAATTTGTAAGTAAATGATTGTTATGAAGTTTTTCTTATAAAAGTTATCTTATTTCTTAATTGTGGAATTATACTAATAATAATATAAACATATCAATTATCCACACTATAATATAAACATGTCTGTTCAGGAACGAATTTCGTAAATTTTATTTTGTTATGTAGCTTCATCCTCGTTCCCGTCAACTGTGTTGGTTTCATTTCTTAGTTATTTTTTCCCCGAGGCATTGTGTTTTTTTTGAAAAAATCTAAATTTTTACACAAAACCTTGGCTTACCTAAACCAGCGTATGACAGAAAAATTCGCCACGTGTAGAAAAGAGATAGAAATACACTATATTGTACATTTATTACCGAGAATTATGTTATATCGAGGTTGGGGTGCAAAGCACCCAGGGGCAGAGCCCCTAGTAATAAAATAATAAACATAAATAAAATGATAATTTATTTTAAATATAATAACTTCATATACACAATTTCTACTATTTATACAATTATTTACAGTGGCATATTCAAAGTTATTAGATTTTCTACTTATGAAAATAATATAATTATAAATAAAATATACACGCTACAATATACTATTAGCAAATTCAGTTTCCTATCTGAATATACCACCAATGTTTTTTATACCTACATGCTATTCAGAATATACTATTATTGTTTCTGATTTGTTTTATAATGACGATTTATTAAAACTTAAATGCAGAGCTTTTTAACTTTCAATAACAAAGTAAACAGTTACTTGTTCTTTCAAATAATTGAATACAAAAAAACATATTTATGATCCATCTTGAATTCAGATCTGGATCTATGTTTAGACAAATACCAGAGCCGGCCCTAGGGCGGGGTGGTCGCTGGATCTTTGGGGGCACCTTTATTTTAAATTATTTTCAAATGTTATTGGATTACAATAGTGAGATATTAAAATATAAATAATTTATTAGTCGCATTCTTCCCCAAAGTTTTGTTTATCTTCTATTTCCGAAATCCATCAAAACTGTAGGTACTTTTTTGTTCTCTATAAAATTACAAAGAAAATAAAAATGAACTTGCTGTTTATTTGTTTAGGAGATTTGATCAATCAATCATTTTAGTTTTGATTTGTTCTTATATTACGATTTATGGAATGCTCACACGCACATGATGCACGGAGATTCAATTTCATGATGACATATCTCTGGTTCTATTAGTGGTAGAGTTCAATTTAGGCTCGTTTTGTTCATAATGTAGTCTAGTATAAATTAAGTTTTATGAATTTTTTTCATCAAAATCATTTTAAAAAATGTACAAGATAATATACAAAAAAAAGAAGAAGACATTTTCGGCGATTTTTGAGCATTTTTTTGTGTGGGGAGGGGGGGCGTGCAGTGAAATAAATCTCACCCGGGGCGGATCTGGCAAATGCAGTAGATCCTCAAGTAAGTTTACTGTAAATATTTCTAGAATTGTCTTATTATTTTATATATCAAAATGTTACCTATATACCTACTTACAATCGAATTTTAAATTTGTCACATTCTACATTGTTGGGTTGGATTAATTTTATTTATAAGTAAGAATACTGTATGATATAAATTTTTTTAACAAAAATATTGAGTATATCTATTAATAAATTTTCAGAAAAGTAAATTACATGATTCTATGTGAAAATTTAAAATTATTATTTGTATTATAGTATTCACATAAAATCTATATTAAAGCAGAAATTGATACAGTACAGATATTAAACCTTTGCACTTGGATGTTGCCGTATTGGCGACACTAAATAATCATGTCATGGCTCGCAATCATCGTAATTTTAGGCAAGAATGAGTATGGTATAATTCACCTGACTTGCTCATATGTTTGCTTTCTGATAACGACAACTTTGTATAGCAAAATCACGTTTTTTGAAAAAATTGGTCCAAGTTGTTTGTAGGTATATCAGAAAAATCTTCACAGTGCAAAGGATTAAAACTTTGAATTAT
Organism: Sialis fuliginosa; assembly: GCA_961205875.1. Taxonomy (NCBI): domain Eukaryota; kingdom Metazoa; phylum Arthropoda; class Insecta; order Megaloptera; family Sialidae; genus Sialis; species Sialis fuliginosa. The sequence continues at coordinate 36,395,731 of OY540810.1, forward strand.
TAGTATCAAAATCCACATTAAATTTTTTAACGCAATAGTGACTTGGTCCAGATTGTATGCTGACCAGTAGAGTAATAATAAAACAAAACCAAATAAAATATTGAAGAACGAACCAGAAAAACCTTTGGGGAATTGATACCGGTCGCCACACTATCGTTCTGAACAGTGTTAGTTAAAGATGCTCTTCAGTATTTTATTTGGTTAAAGTACAACCTGTCTTTATTGCAATTTAGTAGTTATTTTTATATATAAAAAAACTAGTTTGAACCACTTAGAGTTAATAAATATTACGTCACTATAAATACATTTAATAAAAATCAAAAAATATATTTTTCCCATTAAGTATTGTTTAGTAGTCACATCAATATATTTGTATCTTATTTTATATATGTTATAAAATGCATCTATAATTGATTCTACTCTGAAAAAAGTTATAATATAAATATATATATTTAAGTTAAATAAAAAGTACATATTAATATACAAAATGCAGTACATGTATTGTGTATAAAGAACTAAAATAAATTATAATTTAACGTAAAGTGAGCTTTACAATAATATAATCTTTAATGTAACGATATTTATGAAATGTTCAGATGCAGAAAAAAACAAGAATATTTAATTGTGGATAGTAAAGAATAATTTACAGGTATACAGTGTCCCATCTTAAAAACAGCTATTTTTCTTGAAAACGGTTTAACTTACAATTAGAGAACTGGAACAAAGGCTACATTTCATGGTTTGTTTCCCTAGTTTTGATGACTTATATTAATATTTTTTGTGATGTTTAACTAACAGTATCAACATTATTTTTTTTTATTGCACTGCAGTAATTTTTACACACTGTTGGAAAAATGATTTTAGGTTGAACAAAACTGTATTGGTAAAGTTTAAATATTTCTGGTTTGAATAAGTCAGTTTAAATTTTATAGAACAATTTATTCAACATAAAATCGGCTTCCCTTTGTGTAAAATTTACTAGTGTAATTTAAAAATTTTATATAAAAATATAAATCAAAAACAAAATAACAAGCAATGAAAATTGGCCTTTGTTTCAAATCTCCAGTTTAAAAAAAAGCTTGGTTCTTCAAAGATCGGAAATTCTGTAAAAGTGAATTAGAAAGAAATAAAGTAAGTCGCTTTAGCTTCTGAACAGCTCATATATGAAATAAAATGATATTAAGAAAAAATAAATAATGGTAATGTATGTGATCAAAAGGTAACGATTGCTAATAAAAAATAAAAATTACCTTAAATTCAACTAAGCATGCTAATTTAATAAAATTAGCAAACAACTAATAACTACATTAAAATTCAGTCGTGATGATTTTCTTTATTTTGAGAATTTTTTCGTGATACTCCAGTGAGTTTTTGTGCCATAAGTTGATATTTTAATCTCATCTTTGTTTGGAATTTCTGTGGGATGACCATACAAGTTGTTATCGTATTACCCAAGAAAATTCCTAAGAATGTGAAACTTAAAACTGGAACCTACAAGTGATAATTACAATTATTTTAAAAATGAACCAGTATTTATAATAATGATTAATAAAGATGTCTAACTTACATGCCATGTTGCATTTGGATGATAACTCAATACATACAATGAATACGCATTATACAACTGGAACACGTAACCACCGAACAAAACTGGTAGTAGAAAACTTAATCCTCTCCACATCCAGGAATGAAAACCTTCGATGGTAATATCCATGTTGTGCCTTTCTCCCAATGCTTTAAGTCTATAAAGAGCACCTTGTTGATATCTGAATTGTAAATACTGAACTACACCTGAAACAAATAAATTGGTATCATATTTTGAAAATCAACAATGGATAAAATAATTAAGTGAAATTGACCAAAATACTTTGATGAATGTGAGAATATACACTTACTTATGTAACAATTAAACCACATAAACTGATACCGGAATTGTTGCCAAGCATCTGCATCTGGCCAAATAAGAAGTATCCCTGCAGCAAACGTTGATATAAAGTGATGTAAACGCCACCAACCTTTTATACGAGAACCATTTACTTTTAAAATACTTTCACGAATTGTAAGTGTGCAATAGTACCATACTAACAAAAACACATAAGCCAATTCTAACACTCTACAAGAAACAAATTTAATTATTTAATTTAAAATAACAAAAAAAACATGGTTATTTATCGTTTTAGCATCTTAAATTTTTTGGTGAATCTATATATTTATAACATCTCAGACAACTACTAATGTTAGTCTATACAACAGGTTCGGGAAAATTATACTACAAATGGTTGAAAAATCATTTAAAAATTAAACAAACACATCATTTTATTTATATTTAAAGATATTTGTGTACCTTGATACTCTATTATTTTAATTACAATAAGGCAGTAATAAAATATTTTAAATAATTTTTAATTTAGTGCAGATATTTATCATTTTAATATTTCTTGACAGGGCCGTAACTAGAGGCTCTGGGGTAGTAAGTGACTGAGGCCCTCATTTGATGCAAAAAATAAAAATTGAAGACCTTTTTTTGTTGCTACCTCAATTTTACGCTTGTTACTATTGTTACTATTTTTTTGTTCCTAGCCAATCTCAATTTTTATACTGCTGCGGGACCCCCCTATACTCGGAGGCCCTGGTGGTAGTTATGGCCCTGTTTCTTGATGTTTATTTGTATGTGAATATTACAAATCATACTTACAATTAGACAAAAAATGACCAATGTTAAAAACAATATAGATTAACCACAATATTACTTGCGACACTAAAACAATAAATAAAAAAAGAAATACCTGTAATTGGTAACTAAATTTATGACAGACATAAAAAATCCAATTGCACTAAGAATTAACTTGAATTTCTCGTACTCATCTTTATATTTAAATCTGGAAGAAGAAAAATCATAAATTATTTTATGTTGCAATATTTTTATTGTGTATTATATTTATCTTTTTTTTTCGATTATTCATATTCAAGTAACAGGTTATAAAATATCTATATTAACATAGATAAATAGGTACCTACGATTTATGTTTACTTAAAAAATTGTTTAGTATCTATATCTTTAAGTGTTATTTAACTTTGAATTCAAAAAAGATAATTACAAAGTTCAAAGGTAAAATTATTATATAAGTACACATAATTCAATACATTTTATAAAACAACTGTATCCAAGGCTAAAAAATTATCTTCAAGATAATTTTCTGCAATAAATGCATATTATTGCATAGAAACATGAAAGCAAAATATTGTTTTTAATGATTTACTAACTTATCATTTTTGTTGAGTATAGACACATTAACGTTTCCAAGAATTATTTTTAAATATCTTCCATTTGTCTTTGGTAATGTCTGTTCCATTTCACTAAGCTGTACATTTCTCTTTATTTCTTCTTTTTCTAAATTACATATTTTTACAGTCTCTTCTTCACTAGTAGCTCGTTTACGTAAACTAAAATATAAGTTTAAATATTAATGAATAGATATTTGCGAGCTAATGTGACTATGAAATATAGTTACGTTCTTAAAGTAGAATTTATAAAACTCATTCTGTAATTTTGATGACTTATTCCTTTTAAACATTGTTCTTGTAATTCACTAAGTTCTTCTAATTTAGTTTGATATTGACGATTTAACAACTAGAAAATAATTGTATGAAAATAACACATACTCAAACATGATTATAACCTAACTTTACCTCAAGTTCCTTAAATTCTACTGTTAAATCTTCCCAGTCCTTAATGACTGATGCTACAGATGGTCCATCCATTTTATAAAGCACTATAAAATAGTTTAAGAACGAAAAACTACAGTATATTATCCTCAATTATTGTTCAGTTCTACTTGTTCATTCAACAGTTGCACAACACATTGGAATACATAATCAAATAGTTGTCATATATATCAAGATCGTATGATGAAATACGTAAATAAAAATGACCCCATAAATAAAAGAAGATAAAAGATAATAATAGCTAAGATTATTACTTTCTAAGTAGAGACAGCAACTACGCATTTTTATTTGGCAAATACTTCTAATGTCAGTGATATCAGGTACGTCAACAATAAAAATATTAATCCCTAGTTTTTAAATGACAAACATGTGTTTTTGACAGTTCAGTAGAGGTTAATGCTTGAAAATTAAAATATGATACAAAATAAATTAATTTTGACTTTTAGAACTGTTTCAAAGCGAAATATAACTAATGATATAATATTATACAAAAACAATCATTTAAAAAATGGTATGTGCATTAAAATTACAATAAGTTTTTGTATTTTGTCTTCTAAATCAAAATAAAATTTTAGTTAATTCATCATCCAAATCCAGGAAGAATAATCTTGCTAATATAATAACAATAAAAAAGAGAGAGCAGTTTGATTTCATTAAAACTATTACAAAGAATGCAAATGATATAAGAACTTTGAATTGGGACAATATTAGACAAGATATATTAAAAAATAATTATAATACAACTGAAACTAATCTTGATGCTACAGTTATAACTGGCTGCATGCAGAACGAACAATTAGATCTAGCTCTATCTTATGTATCTTATTTAAATGAAAAAAATGTTAACATTAATGTTGCAACAATAGGAAAACTTTTAAAATTATTTTATTTTACATATAAAGGCCAGAATATAAATAATGAAACGGAAGAAAAAATACTGCATTTGTAAGTAATAGTAACATTTATATTCAGTGGTGTAGCTACTTTGAAGCAATTGGAATAGAATGCTCCAAGTGCGTGATCACAAATTAATTAAAAACAAAATAAAAATTTTTCAAAAAGAAGGGTGAGGCAAGAGAGCAACAACAAATTAAAATCACACATATTTGAGTTGGAACAACTAGCGGTGTACTAATTGAAAAACTCTGGTAAGAGTGAAATCACCCTTTCATAATAGTTTTGTTGGATTTTAATTATACTTTTTTTGACTAATTCCACTTCTTTTTTTAAATTTTTCCTATGTGTTTAGAGTTGGACACATTTAATTTATCTTGCTCTAGAGTACTGAATACGTAGCCACACCACTGTTTTTATTTATTAATAAATGAAATATAATCTATTGCGATGACATTAAGAACACATAATTTATTTTTATAGTGCAGATATTTTATCAAAAAAAACATCTATACTAGATGCAAATACAGCAGAAAATTTAATTCACGCATTATCGTTAACAACAAAATGGAATGATTGTTTAAAATTAATTAATGAAATTAAAATAACATCAACTCCTAGTGCAAGTACTTATAGCGCTGTTACTGTAGCAGCTTTTGTAAACAAGAATGAAGAGCTTGGATGGAATATCTTAACTGAAATGAATAGTATGCCTTTATTTTAAATATATTATATTGTCCTTATCCAGTATTCTCTAATCTATCATTCATTTTATTACTTTTATACAAACATTAATAAAATGTAATGTTACGTGATTTATTATATTACTACAACTCAAATATTTTATTTATTTAAAAAACTGCAATAGTGTTATATATTTAATTACGATAGTTTCTTCTGCACGGTTCCACATTCTGTTGTAGTACTTAATAATAAAATCTTCTTATAGTATGTTTATTAAATACAAGGATAAATATAGAAGCTATTTATTACTTACCTTTTAGCTAATAATAGGCCACCGTTACCATCAGTTTTTATAGAATGGATTAACGTTTCCGAGAAGAATAAAAAAACATATTATAAAGACATTGAAAAAATGTTGAATTATCACAAACAAAATTATAATGTTATCGAGAAAACTGTTGCTGAAAAACTTTCACAGTCATGTAAAAAAAATGATGTATTATGTATGGAAACAAAAATTACAAAAAGGTATTGGTAAAATTAGAAATACTTAAATTTAACCTTAGCTCCACACATGTTCATGAATATTCAAGTTCATATAAGTTTTCTTTTCTCTCCACTTTATGATAAAATATCTTCTGTGATAACATTAGTTAATTTTGATATACGATGATTTACTAATTATTATTCACGTTTGTATTTTCATCTTTACTTAATTGCGTGTTTGTAAATTAATGATACAATAATTTATCTACGATATCAAACGTATGGAGTTGAGGCAAATTGATATATTTTAATATCTGGTTAATTTGGAATTTATTTTGATTATATGCATTATAATATTTTGTTAATTTTTAGAGGATTATGTACACATTGTTCGGAAACATTGCAAGCTCCCAAGTTAAATAAAGATGAATTCAGTATATTAAAAGAACGATTTTATAAAAATGTAATGCTAGGTAAAAATTTATTTACAAAAACAACTCCGGAAGAACTAACGAAATTTTCAATCTTTATTGAAAACAATAATACTTGCGACATTGTACTGGATGGATTAAATATTGCTTATTCAGCTGGCGTCCAAAAATCGCCACTGATATATGCAAAATTAGTAAGTATAATTTTATTTTAATGCCAAGTTTTTGTTAATCCATGATTATATTTTATTTTAGCTGGCGTCTGTAGTAGATCATTTTATTCAAAGATCTCAGCGTGTTATGGTTCTAGGAAGAACGCACATGAGAAAATGGCCAAAGTCACATATGGATTACATCTATAATAATGCATCTGTTTTTCTAACACAAAATTTGTAAGCCTTTATTGTTATTATGAAAATGTCCCTTTAAGAGAATGAGAAAATAATTTATTTTGGTGAACCACTGCTGAATTATTTGTTTATCTCTTGTAGATCACAAGATGACCCTTTTCTTCTGTATGCCACTATGCTAAATGGTCCAAATACAGGTTTCATCAGTAGAGATTTAATGCGAGGTCATGCTTTCCGATTGGGGGATACAGAACTTACAAACATATTTAAACGATGGCAACATCAAAATCAACATCAACTGATATACGTTGAGAATAATGGCACTGTTCATCTTAAAGTAAGATTGTTAAATCTTGTTTAATATTTTTATTATATTATTTTTTTTTTAGTATCCTTTAAAAATTACCCCTGCGGTACAAAAGAATGAAAATCATTGGCACATTCCAATTGAAGATAATGTAGCAAATAAAATAGTTTCATTTGATGTACCTAAAAACTGGTTGTGCTTAAAATTTGTATGATATTTTTAGTTTTTTAGCAATAAATATAAAAGTTAATCAAGAATGTTGTTGGATAAAAATTGAAAGTTATGTGTTTTAATTTAAATTAGGTTTACATATTATATTTGGTAAAAAATACTCTAAATTTTAGTTTATAATGGCAGAAGAAGGTGAAGCAGAATGTAAGTAAATTAATTCTTATTTGTTATTTATATTGTTCACTGTATTAAACGTTTAAATAAATGAAATGTCATTATCATGAAAAACTAACAAATTAATGGAAATTAAGTAACATATTGCTGTTATATATTTAAATAAATTGTATTTTGCACAAATACAAAAATTTTAAAGAACCATATACAATCATACCCTGAGTTATGACTCTCCGACTTATGCAACTCATAATATAAATTTTTTTGGAATATAAGATTTATATTTATTATATTGAACAGTACAGAATGGAGAGGAGGAAGTTGACGATGCAGGAGAAAATGTTAATGATGAAAATGAAAAAGAAGAAATAGATGAAGAAAAGGCTGATGCCGATGGTCAAGAATCGGAATCAGAGTTTTCTTCTAATGACTCTTTTTTTTATGAAAGTAGGAAACCATTAATGTTATATAGAACAGATCAGTTAGCAAGACCTAATAAACGATGTCTTCTTGATACTTTTGATCGTTTTGGGCAATACTTACCACAAGATAAATTCTTGCACTTGAAGAAACTCATTGAAGAGTATTATTCGATGACTCCCGAGTATGTATAATGATTAATAAATCAAAATTATAATTTAATATTCAGATATACCTACATGGTGTAAAAAAAATTTAATACAAAAAAAATTCTGTCCAAAGGCAATCAGAAGCATACTTTAATGAACTAAAAAAGGAAGCAGAGAAACAGAAAGTGCGAATGCATACAAAACATAAAATGAGATTAAAACAACGGAAAGTAAAAATTCAACGAGAAAAACAGCGCGCTAAAACAAAATGTGTTCGTGTTATTAAAAAGTTAATAGTTCGAGCATCAAACACTTCAATGAAGAATATATTAATAACTGAAAGAATGCGAGATATTTCAGATACAGTTTTACAGTATTTATGTACTCTCCTTGATCTTCCAGAAATGCCAGATAGAAATACTAGCGGTTAGAAAATTTGAACTAATTTGCTTATACTTATTTGTAATAGAAATTTGTATTTGTGTATATGATTTTTTAGATCCTGCTTGTAAGTTATTAATAAGTGTATCCGATTGGCTGGCATATTGGGCAGAAAATATTTCTTACGAAGTAGAAATTATGAAAGAAAAAGAAAATGAAGTAGAGATTGATGCTGTTGAAGGAGTAAAGTAAAAAATGAAAAATGTACAAAAATAAAAAAAAATACAAATACATAATTCCATATTTAATTTTTAAATATTTAAAAAATTATACTGTCGGTATTGCAGGTGTTTCTTGAACTGTCAAATAAGTTCAATATTTCGCCACCAGGCGGCTGTAGTTGCGCTCAAGCAGCTGCTGGTTTCGGGAGTGGTGCATGTCGTTTGACGTCAATTTTTATAATTTTTATCATTTTATAAGTTCAAATTTATGTTTTAACGGTTTTACAGTGCATCTAAGTTATTTTATAACAATAAAAGTGTACTTTTGTGTGCTGTCGACTAAGTGGCAAATTATAATGGTAAGGGAATTAAAAGTAATACTATACTATATATCTTGAAATGAGATGATTGATGCTGTAAAATTTTCTGTCGTGAATGAGATGTGTATCAAGTATATCAATTTATGTTTCTATAGAAAGTTATACCCTTATTTATTTACATTGGCCATCATGAGCTTAAATGTTGATCTTGTATGCGGTATTTGACCTATATTGCGACAAAGTGCACATGGTATGGCCATGCCAGAACTACCCTTCTACAATGTGTGACATAGTTTTGTAAATAAACAAATACTGCTTGATGTATGGTGATTTTTTAAAACTTTACAACTAAATACTTACCGTAATATGTATGTGTAACGTATTTGAGCATTGTTTCTTTAAAAATTGTAATATTGAATTAAAATTTTGATTAAATGTACTGTCGTCGGTAATACATTGTTTTTTTTCATAAATTAATGTAATAAAGAATTACTATTCTTATAAATTATAGAAGATGTATAAATAAAAATTGACACATATTCTGAAGAACATGTTGTTTGGCTATTGATTATTTCTCGTTAAAAATATAAATATTTTTAATAAAATTTATTTAAATATTGATAAGCTCGCCGGTTAATTTGTGAAGAGGTACCCAGTACATACATCAATTAAAATATACCTACATATTTAGTACCTGAAGAGTAGCACTAAGAAAAAGGCAATGTTTTAAATACAAGTAAACAAAAACTATTAAAAACATTACTGTTTGTTAATTCATTCTAGATTAAATTGCCATTAACAATTACATAAATACAATTACCTTTTTTTCTTTTTGAAAAAAATATATTTTTACTACATACTAGGTATTTTGGTCGTATGGGTAATATTTAAATGAAATGAAAATCAAAAGTTGAATTAACATTTCAAGGTTAGATTGAACTGGTTATGTATAAAACTTTACAATTAAACTAAAGTTGAGTAGTTTTAATAGATAATAATAAAAATTCCTGTCAAAATAATGACATATACTTTTCGAAATAACCTATGTTTCTATGAATATTGATCTTTGTTTTTTGCGACCCACCTAATGATTTTGGCCCATGTTAGCCCATGTATTTGTCATGCTTGGGTTACATGTATTTGAATCAATTAGTCCCCACATTAATTGGTGAAATGCGAATCTGACAAAAATATGTAAGTAAATAACCTTTTTTTGTAGCGAGTTGAATTTGATTTAATTTTGTAAATAGCTATTTTTGTGGTAAAGTTGATTAACCCAATCGTGCCCAGCGTTACACATACATATGTAACAGAGCGCTTTTGTTAAGATTTTGTGTTTGATGTAAGATTATTTTAATTCGAATGGGTTTGAAATCATATTTATTTTCAAGTATTGGACTGAATACATCAACAATGCAATTACCAACGTTCTGGAGTTTTAGTATACATAGATAGCAATATCGGTAACAAAAAAAACCTCGGGAACGATTGAGTTAAATTGATTTGTTTCATAAAATAAAGTGCATATCTAGTTAATTATATATGTAAGTTTGTAACAACATCGACATGTGGCAGTTATAAGTACATATATAAAAAATTCTAGACATTATCATATTTTATGTATCCTTTGATAATAGGCCATAAAAACATATAAATGTCAAAAAGCCATTGACTAATTTTATATTTTTGCGTGGGCAGAGATATCCGCTCTTCCTTACTTTTTCTTATGTAATCTGATTTTTTTACTTTTATCAATGGACAAGTATATTGCCATTCAGAAAAAATACTTGTTAACCTTGTATGCGTCATTATTGAGACTCTGTAGATTTATTACCGTTGTCAAAGGCGCCTAAATTAGTATGTTTTTAATGACTTGTATGCAATGCAGTACTTGAATTGGAATGTTTCATTATGAGAATTTATTTGTAAGCAGTGTTCTTTTGATAAGTTATCAATACAGAAAATTCTCCATGAACTTATAAATGGGAAAAAAATATTTTTGAAAAACTCGATAAAATATTTTTTTGTGAGATTCAACTTATCACGTATAATTTTAATTAAAAAATGCATTTACAAATGTACAGACGTGTATAAATAAATAATTAAAATACATTTGTCCATTTTTACGAAAACCTACTTTTTGTATTATATGTGTTCTTTGGCTTATGAGTGAAATATCGTACTTAAATAGGTATGAAGTTAAGAAATTCATACATAATTGAGGTATTTAGCAGCTAACTGATTGAACTGACTTATTCTAGGGATAGTTTAATAAAAAAATTAAAATAAATAATTAAAGTGTCTCTATAACTTTTTCTACAAACATATTTTTTTATTCATACGGTTTTTAGCTTTAATGAAAACTGACAATGAGTGTATTATGGTACAAAATCGAGCAAAAAGCTAAACTTTTTCCTCGATTTTGTCCTATACACTTTCAGTAGACTTCAGAAAAATTAGCATTAAAATAAATACCCAAGAAATAAAGTAATAAAATTGGAAAATCAATATAATTGCTCCATAGTTTTATACTTACACCGAAAGAAATAAATATTTGGAAACACAGATAAAATCGAATTAAATAAATCGATATATAAACACTGCAGTGGAGATTTAAAAAAACGTTAAATTGTGCCTAGATTTGTTTCGATTAAAAAACAAACCCAGATAGATATTTATTCGTAAAAAGGTGAAAGAGATGTTGCGAGATGTACCTGACTGTTATTTGAGATAATACGCAATACGTTTTTAATGTTTTTTAAAAACGCTCCCAAACAGGATTGCAAAGGCGTCGGAATAAAAAAGCCATTACGGAAAAACATAAAACTCCACTATAAAGATTTGGAAGGCGTGCAATAATCCGTGTGTCTGCTTTCTGCGAATGATAACCTTCTTATAAATTGTGTCAGACGGCCGATAAAAATTGCATGAAAAGGGAATCGAAAACAGTAAAATTTGTCGCATTATCTCGCCCTTTTTGCTTTCTGATTTTATGTATTTTGTGCGTATATCATATGTGTATGTAAGAATACATCATATTGTATTTGTTTATTGTATAAATGTTATTTGGATGATAAGATATGTGTATTTTTATTTTTGTGCAGTTCCAAGGCAACATGAATTAGTGACGTATTAATTAGTATTTAAAATTCAAATTTTGAGAGTGGTTTTCACCTCTTCAATAGCTGTTTAGACACGTACAAATAATAAATGTCCCTTAGGTTCAATTGAACTACAAGTGTACCAAGCCTTATCAAAATTAGTGAGATAATACTCGCAACGTTCACTTTTTAGACTATAAAAGTTACAAAATTTAGAATATTTCCATTTATTTACCCAAAAATAATTCAGATCGGTGCATTTTTACAGTACTTAGTTATCGTGAACGAAAGAAAATTCTACATCCAGACACACAGACAGACGCTGTCGCCATGCGGAAATCAACTTTTCTTTACGTTTTGAAGGTAGTACAATCAGAATCTGCTCTTATCTCGGACACGATTTTTCGACGGTATTATAATACTTCCATTTCTTTCAGAATATGGAAGAAAAATCAAAAATATTTTAGATACAGAATAGGAATCTATTTTCTATAAGTAAATAGAAAATCGAAAGTGAAACAGGAATTTGAGGATTTTTAGTTTAGTACCTACCTACAATTTTTGTAAACATCCATTAAAATATTTAATAATAATTTTTATTTTTGAATGTCGGTCTGAAAGTCGGCAAGAGATTTTTTAAATCGGAACAATCTCTGAAAAAATTAATTTGGGTTACACATTACACGACTGTGCAGGATTTTCAAATTAAATTTATATGCCCTTTAGCACAATTTTTTAAATCCAACTACATATTCAACTTCTATTAATTTACTAGTATTTATTTAATTTAAATTGATACAAATATGTTCTTTTTTTTTGTTTCAAATTTGAGTACGTGTAGAGCGGCTACATATGTGAAATTTACCTGCCATTTTTGTAAGTACAGTGCGAGTGATACATGTAATAAAACGGAACAGTGGACAGGGTTTATCTTGCAGAAAATTGTATAACGGGGTGCATATGTGTCCCTTTAAGGGGAGGACTTAAATCAATGTACCTTTGGTTTAAAATGGGCCTGTTTCAGAAAGCGTATGGGTATTCAACATTTTCAATAAACGCAAGGAAATTTTGCTTTATAATATTATATTTTTCTTTTTACTTTCATGTTCTGAAAGAAATGTAAGTTTTGTAATACCGTCGAAAAATCGTGTCCGAGATAAGAGCAGATTCTGATTGTACTACCTTTAAAACGTAAAGAAAAGTTAATTTCCGCATGGCGGCTGTGCGTGTGTCTGTGTGGCTAAGTTTTTTTGTGCCTGGATGAAGAATTTTATTTCGTTCATGATAACTACTGTAAAAATGCACCAATTTAAATTATTATTGGGGAAAATGTTTGTCTCGGTGAGTACTTCAGATCTATTGATTTTGGTGTTAATCGGATTAGGGGTTTTAGAAATATTCGGAATTTTGTACCTATTATCGTCTAAAAAGTGAGCGTTGAGAATATTATCTCGCTAATTTTTATAAGACTTGGTACATTTGCAGTTCAATTGAACCTAACGGACATTTATTTTTTGTACGTGCCTAAATAGCCATTGAAGGGGTGAAAAACACCCTCAAATTTTGAATTTTAAATACTTATTAATACGTCATTAATTCATGTTGCCTTGGAACAAATTGTCAAATTAGTTATTCTACGAATGTGTGTTTTATTGTTGACTATTCCCATTGAAATTTTTCATATATTAAAAATTATTTAAAAAGATATTAAAGAACATGGATGTCGTGTATGGTTCTCCATACCGATATTTTTCTTTTGCTGCATTAATGCATGAGCATTAACTATATTTTATTACTTAAAATTTTAAAATTAACAAGTCAAAATTGAAATAATTTTTATCGGAAACTACAAGTAATAAGTAAGAGTAAATAAATCCAATATCGTGTTCAATAATTGAAAAGTTTGTGTGTAAAATGTAGTAAGTGGACGTATTTTCAGCACCGAAAGTTGTAAAAAGTTTTTCACAACAAATATTGAATGTTGAAAAGTTATGTATTTTTGTGGAAACATTTATGCAGCTCTGTTTGACGGAAGTTGAGAGTTTACAATGCAATCAACTCTCTTATACATGCGCATTACGTTTTTTATTTGTGGTACCAATAACGTTTGTATGTAGTAGATTATTGCATGCAATGTTTGTTTATTTCACTTGCAGTATTGCGTTTGTTATTTATTATAGTTATTTGTGTGTATTATAATATTATATTTGTAGTGGGGTTATGTTTGTGTGGCAGGGTTGCACAGTTTACAAACTACAGACGAACATTACTAGTACCATAGATATAGAGCATGGACCGCGCATCTGACTCGAAAATAGAGCCATCTCAAAAGAAATAGATAGAAAATGATTTGGGATATTTTGTTCTTATGTAAACATGAGTAATTATTTCATTCTTCTTAGAAAAAAAGATAGATATATCCCAAATGCCACCGCATCTCTCTCATTGTTTTGGAGAAATGTTATGCGGTGTTCACACCAAAGAAAACAAAACAGCAACACGGTGTTTGAAAACACGTCGTATTTAAAAATGCATAGGCTTTATTTCACTTTTGTCAAAAAGAGACGATGTTGCTGTTTTGTTTTACTGTAACCGATGTAGTAAAACTGGGTTTAAAAATGCATGTAGATAGCACATTACTCCCGACATAACTGATCAGGTTTAGTTATGATATTCCTCTTGACCTACGGGCATAGCATAACTAAATCGGAATAAAGACGCGTGTAAACTGCATGGACATAGTTATATCCATTAACCAATCTTAAAAAATATATGTATCTGCGGAGTATAGGGATTTTATCTTAATGCACTTTGCATTAACATTTGAAAAAGCGTCGGCAGTTAAAACACCTGAGACGAAGAGATGGAAAACAAAAAAAAGCGTGATTCGTGGGACGTAGAGGAGACGAAGTATTTTTGAGATTTCTTGTTGGTACGCTATCGAACTTGTAGCGTTCTTAAAATCGAAATTATAATTCTAGTTGACGTTACTTATTCTCGTATGTGTAAACCGCACCGCTTAAAACGATTTAACTACATCGGTTACAGTAAAACCGGAATAACAGCGTTGTGTAAACGTACTAATTTGTAAAGTACTCGTGTCTAGAGCTGCTTCATAAATGATTTCCTTAAAAATTTATATATTTCTATTACAAAAAATAATGTTGTATAAAAAAAAGTTGATTAAAACATACAATAAGAAATGTTTATATTCATATTAAATGCGTGATTTTAAAACATTATATATTCATAACAAAATACCTCTTGCAATGGAGTTGTTATACCGAAAAAATATACTTCATTAGTAATTCAAGAATTTCTTTCTACATACAAAAAAAATGGTGTGATTAAATTTAACTGCAAAAATAAACTAAACTATATGATAAACATTACTTATATAGTTACATAAATGAATTTTTATCAGGAATGATAATGTAACATTCTTAAATATCAAGCTTCCATAATTTAATTGTTGTGTATTTTAAAATAATTTTTTAGTTGAAATAATTATAGTGTAATATTAATTAACATTTAACAACGCGCATGTTTTATAATGATTTGTTTTCTATGTTTTATGGATGTATACTATAAATATGTATGTGAACAAGTAAAACTACTATTATCTGCATTAACCCAATCGTGACCGAGTTTTTTTTTTGTTACCGATACTGCTGATTTTTCTGTCATCAATTTATACCTATCTATGTATACTAAAACTCCAGAACGTTGGTAATTGCATTGTCGATGTATTCAGTCCAATACTCGAAAATAAGTATGATTTCAAACCCATTCGAATTAAAATAATCATACAGCAACGCAAAATCTTAACAAAAGCGCTCTGTTACATATATGTAACGCTGGGCACGATTGGGTTAATAATCTAGACGGAAAATGTTGGTACTGCAATTTCAAATTACTAAAAGCTATTACTATAATAAATATCTATTTCATTTGCAATCGTAAATAAAAATAGTAATTTTTTTTCTGCGTTTTTGTGTGATTAGTATTGCAATTTTTAACTTTTTGTAAATTGTATATACTTATAAAAAATGGTATTAATATAAAAACAGTAATGTCCGTTATTATAAAGAATTTGCTTGAGTGCAAAAGCAAATTAGCTTGCAGCTAACGCTATCTGCTAGGTGTCAAATTGTTATGAAATTGCTTGATATTTTAAAGCAGTGGTAATAAATGTATAGTAATGTAAATACTATGCATTTTATGAGGTACACTTGGCAGCACTTATTTTAAGTCGCTGATTGTACTTACGTGTCAAGGTTATCATATGTTTTAGTACGATTTCGTTCGCTACATTTGTGAGTGTTGTCATTTATATTAAGTGCCTAGCAGATAGCATTAGCTTGAAGTTAATTTGCTTTTGCCTTCAAGTAAATAATATACTATTTATATTAAGTATCAACACAACAACATAAATTTTAGAATTGTACACTATATTATCTATTTTTAACGTGTACACACAATTAAGCTTTTTATTAAATTATCGTTTTTGGATAATTTAGTTCTTGAGATACCAAAACGTGTAAATCCTTTTATAAAAATGTCAAAATATTGATTTTTATTTGCAGTTTTTGGGCAAATTTAAAAAATAATTTAAAATGTTCTAGAAATATTTTTGTGCGAGGGTCGCTATTTAGATACTCAGATGGGACACCATTTAAAGGCCCCTTTTACCCACCTATTTTTCTCTTAAATTAATTTTACTTATTTAGTCACATTGGCCAGTGAGTGCTTTGTATGCTTTAATACCTGTATAAATTTGGAATATATAATAACCAAATTATTATTTTACAAAAAAAAGTTGTTTTTAATTTAAATAATTTCCATTTGATATAGAAATCTGATTATAAGTTTCTAGACATCGAGTGTTTACCGAATGATTAAAGTCATTATGGTCTTGAAAGATCGAAAATGAAATTATAATTAAAGGCGTTTATCGACGCCTATGTATATCTTTGTTAGAGATATCTATAGCCGAATCACTCTGCGGGAAATCGCGGAAAAGCAATTACCTGATCGTGGCGGGGGTGGAGAAAAATCATTAATGTTTCCACGCAAGTGCATAAGAATAATAATCGTGATGACGAGCGCCCGCGCCGGCCAAGACTAATGAAACCTCTTCGCGCGATGGGGAGTCCCCTTTATTAGAAACTCAGTACCGTCTCTAACTGCATACATCTTGTATGTGAATTTGTTTGTAGGAGGGACATTTTTTTATTAATTAATTTTTTCTCACATACGTTGTGCCTTATCGCCATTTTATTATCTTTTAAGGGGCGTTCATGTATTACGTAAGCAATAATAAGAAAATTGTAGACTCCTCTCTCCTAATGATAATTCGTAAGAATTTAAAAAAATATTTTTATTTGAAATCAAAATTAGAACAAAAATCAAATTATTTTAAGATTAACGAACTACTTTTTAAAACGAATTGAATAACTAAGGATCATTCATCTTTAGACAAAGAACATCTAAATTCACCAAAGGTAGTTAATTATTGAACAATTTAAATAAAAACCGATAAAGTGTTCAGATAAATTGCCTGGAGTTGGTTAACCATTTAATTTTTATACAATTTTACTAAAAAATATTAGTTTGAAATTTTTCTGAAGACACACCTGATTTTTTTCGTATATTTTTAATTTTTTTGACAATTAACATTTAAAACGTGAAAATGATACCTATTTAATATGTCAAAGTAAATCAAAATATTTTACAACAAACGTTGTAAACCTACATTATAGGAAATTGAATGCTCTACAAAAAAGATTCTATAAACTTTTCACGTAACATGTGTTGTTCTTAAGATATCTTGACAAAATAAATATTTTGGGGCGTCACCCCTCCCCCTTACACACGATTTCGATGATTCGAAATGGGATCGTCCTCAAGCTAGACCCAACCATTCATCCAAGTTTCATTATTATCGGTTCAGTGGTTCATGAGTTATGCGTGTGACAAGGATTCACTCGACAGACCACAGACAGACAGACAGACACGGAACGAAAAGTGTTTGTCTTGACCTGGGTGATTGGAAAACCTGCACAGTACTAGAAAAGCAGAAAGTATTATGTCTTAATAGTATTTTTCTATTAAATTGAATTAACGTATTTTAAAATAAACAATCAGAAATTACGTAAGTAAATTTTTGCCACACTGCCTTAGATTTTTTTCGTATCACTGATCAATTCTCTGAAAGTTACCGGATGGTTCTAAATAAATATTTTAAAATTGAGTGAAACCAACAGAAATAATGTTTCTTCTTTAAATATACACTTTTATAAAATGATTGAACGAATTAAAAAAAAATCATCAGCCTTGCTGTTTCACTACAATTTTTTTCAAAAGCTGAAAGAAATATTAAGCATACCTTAAACCCACTATATTCATCCTAAAAGATACTTGAAAGAGTCTGATGAAGTGTAACGAACTGGCAGCGTGAAGGATTCTGAAAGAGAAATGGTATTAAAGTATAAATTACTAATTACGTGAACTCAAAGCAAAACTGTAATTTATTTTTCTTGGATGTCATTACCTAGATCAAGTGCATTAATTAGATTCTCTGCCTTTTGATCTATTTTCTATTTTATCTGCAGATTGGCTGTGTTTTTGTGGAATTTGTTTTGAAATTGTATGTGTGGTAATTTTACTCTTGTATTAAAGTTTTTTAGATGTTGTTTTTTCTTTGAAATGTTCAGTAATATTGTGGTACGTGGGTTGCTAGAAAATGCACAAGGTTGAATGAAACAAAACAGATAGTTATACATATTTTGGAGATATTAATTTATATTTTCATTTTAAATTTGTATGTATATGTGGGCTTTACTTACAATTATGAATAGGTCATTTCAGCGGTGTTGTTATATATTTAGTTTTTTTAACCGACTTAAAAAAGGAAGACTTAAATTCGGCTGTGAATATTTTTTATATAATAACTCGATTTGGACGATTTTTGTTTGTTTGAAAAAGTATACTCTCGAGGTGGTCACATATACATTTTATCACAATCTGATCATTATAGTACGTCTGGTTCGTGGCAAATAAAGCCAAAACGCTGCACTTTTTGATTGGGGTATGCCACTTTCTGTGGTCATATATAAGGTCAAATGAAAGATTTTCAGATAGGGAGCCACTTTAAAATCCATGTAGAACACTGTTATATCGGCTATTAAAGATGGTCCCCACGGTTTTTATTAAATTGGCTGTATCTCAGCTCCTAATCATCCGATATCAATTTTATTTTGTTTATTTTAAAGTTCTTATAAAAGAAATCTTTTTTATCATTATTCATTTTTCTCTAAATTTTAAGGGTTCCCCACAATTTTCCGAAATCTGAAGATTTCACTTTTCTTACAAACTTAATTGTTATATAACTTGTTTATTGTGCCCAATAATTTTTTTTTACTTCATATAAAAAAGAAAGACATTTTTGTCTGCGTTCCATTGATAACTAGATAATACTGTTTTACTTAACAACTTCTTTGGAAATAGCGTGTTAAACTAAGAAAAATAGATTCTTTTTGGATCATTCCAAGTCAAGTTTACCTGTTGGTTTCTCGGATTCGAGATTTTGATGGAAATGTTCATTTATACCTTCCCTGAATCAATTCTGACTATTTTTATCATCATGTCTGTCTGTCTGTCTGTGTGTGTATCTGTTTGTCTGTAAACGCTGGAACTCAAAAATGGCAGTACATAGAGGGGTAAAATTTTATATTAAGGATTAATTTGTTTTAAAAAAGAAAACCAGATGTTTTTAAAACCGGAAACGGATATTTACTCTCGTAATTTTTGTAATTATTCGAAATATTTCTGAAACGGTACGTGTTGGAAGAAAATGTTTAAATAATAATTTACTTATAATATTATTATTTATAATTTATGTTATGTTCAATTCCTCTCAAAAAAAGTTTTTGAGGTTATAATCGTTTTTTTCAATTATATTCGAAATGGTTTAAAGCAGAAATAAATTATTGAAATAAAAGTTGTAGAGTACGTTATTTTCTATAGTTTATGTTCCATTAATTTTTTTGTATCTTTTACCAATTAAAAAAAAATCTTTTTTATTTAATTTTTTATTTTTTTCAATTTTTTTTTGAACAAGTTCATGACAGAATGAAATGTTTATAACAAAAAATGTAGAGAACGTTATTATCTATAGTTTATGTTCTATTAATTTTTTTGTATCTCTTACCAATTAAAAAAAATCCTTTTTATTTAATTTTTTATTTTTTCAATTTTTTTGAAGAAGTTCATGACAGAATGAAATGTTTATAACAAAAAATGTAGAGAACGTTATTTTCTATAGTTTATGTTCCATTAATTTTTTTGTATCTCTTACCAATTAAAAAAAAATCTTTTTTATTTAATTTTTTATTTTTTTCCATTTTTTTTTAACAAGTTCATGACAGAATGAAATGTTTATAACAAAATATGTAGAGAACGTTATTATCTATACTTTATGTTCTATTAATTTTTTATATCTGTCATCAGTAAGCCAAAATTATTTGTTTTATATTAGTAGATACACGTACATTATTTTATTGTATAAGAAAGTTCAGTGACATCCATGACAGATTTTTCAATTTTTTAGCTATACCATATGAGAAAATTGATCCCAACATAAAATTTCACATGATAAAAGGTAAACATGACATGGAATGATCCAAAAATAGTCAATTTTTATTAGTTTAACACACTTTTTCCAAAGAAGTTGTTGATTAAAACAGTATTATCTTGTTATCAATGGAACGCAGAAAAAAATGTCTTTCTTTTTTGTATGATGTAAAAAAATGATATTGGGCACAATAAAAAAGTTATATAAAAATTAAGTTCGTAAAAAAAGTAACATTTTCAGATTTTCGAAAATTGTGGGGAACCCTAAAGAATTAGAGAAAAATGAATAATGACAAAAAATAATCTACTCAATAAGAACTTTAAAACAAACAAAAGAAAATTGAAATCAGATGACTAGGAGCTCAGATACAGTCAATTTAATAAAAACGGTGGGGGCCATCTTTAATAGCCGATATAATGGTGTTCTACACGGATTTTAAAGTGGCTCCCTATCTGAAAATTATTCTTTTGGCCTTATCTATGAGCACAGAAAGTGTCATACCCCAATCAAAAAGTGCAGGGTTTTTTTACGTACCAGACGTACTATTAGTTTCGAAGAAGAACTTAATGTCCTTTTGGAAATATGGAATAGTTTTTTTTACAAACTTTGCCCCTTGAAAAATTTTCTGCAGTCGTCTCTGTACAGGGAATAGGGGAAAAGTTTTTTGTGAAAATATTCGTTAGATTTTTATTATAGAAATATAAACAATTATTTTCAAATTTATAAATACAAAGAAAAAATTTATCTAAAAAAAAAACATCTGCCAACTAAATGCACAGTGCTTCCTCGTGCTATATTCACCAAAGGTAGTTAATTAATTATTGAACAATTTTAATAAATACTGATAAAGTATTCTCATGAACTGCTGTTGACAATTTTGACAATTTCAATCTAAATCTAAATAATGACATTTAAAACGTCAAAATGACATTTAATATGTCAAAGTAAATAGCAATTTAAAAAAACAAATGACGATTTTTTAAAGTAAATTGAGATAAATCTTTGTAAGGGAATATTTTACAACAAACGTAGGAAATTGCTCTATAAAATTTTCACGAAACATGTCGTTCTTGAAATATTTTGAAAAAATAAATATTTTGGGATGTCACACCTCCCCCTTACCCACGATTTTGATGATTTTGAAATGAGACCGTCCTCATGTCATACCCAACCATCCAACCAAGTTTTGTTAATATCGGTTGAGTAGTTCATGAGATATGCGTGTGACAAGGATTCACTCAGGGCCGGCCGAACGGCCAGGCGACCCAGGCGATAGCCTGGGGCGCTAATTTCGTGGGGGCGCCAATTATTTTAAACTTTTTTTCTATGTTCTGTTCTAGGGCGCCAAATTTAAGCTATATATATTTTTTGAATAATAGTTTTGATTTTTTCTGCAAAATAATTCATTTTACTTAATAGAATGCTTAATATCAAAAATAAATTATTTATTAAACATTTTTTTACAAAACTTGAAAAGCACAGTGCCAAATCTGTGGGTGGCTTTGCTAATTCTTGTAACAATTCCGGTTAGTGTAGCTAGTGGTGAAAGAAGTTTTAGTAAATTAAAATAATTGATAAAAACTTATTTGCAATCGGCTATGATAGAAGATAGGTTGAATAATTTGGCTATTCTTTCAATTGAAAATAAGGTTGTAGCAAACCTCAATTTTGAGACAGCAATCGATAATTTTGCAGATATGAAAGCCAGGAAGAAATCTTTTATATAATTTTAGTTATATTATATATTATTTATCAATTATATGTTATATTATATTATTATATTACACTAATGAATTAATAACAAGATAATTTTCTCACGCTTTTTTTTTTGTGCGGATAATTTTTAATGATCGTCACTGTGGCGGTGGAAAGGGGGGGGGCGTCAAAAAAAATCTCGCCTGGGGCGCCAGAATCGCAAAGGCCGGCTCTGGTAAAAAATATTGTACATTTTTGCTAATAGATACCTCTGAAAACATTGTTCACGAATGTTAACAAGATGCAATTAAGGGTTAAGAGCATCACGCACTTAAAGACCTTCGCGTGCTACTTCCCTTTTTAAAAACAAGTTAAAACTAAAAAAACAAATAAAAACTCATACGCTAACAAAGAAGTAAATTGAATAGTTAATATCTCAGCTTGGCGCGATCGAAGAGACTCCAGTTTTTTTTTTAAAATGTAGCTTACACTATTATCTTTAAGAGCATCACGCACTTAAAGACCTTCGCGTGCTCCTTCCTTTTTTAAAAACAAGTTAAAACTAAAAAAACAAATTAAAACTCATACGCTAACAAAGAAGTAAATTGAATAGTTAATATCTCAGCTTGGCGCGATCGAAGAGACTCCAGTTTTTTTTTTAAAATGTAGCTTACACTATTATCTTTAAGAGCATCACGCACTTAAAGACCTTCGCGTGCTCCTTCCCTTTTTAAAAACAAGTTAAAACTAAAAAAACAAATTAAAACTCATACGCTAACAAAGAAGTAAATTGAATAGTTAATATCTCAGCTTGGCGCGATCGAAGAGACTCCAGTTTTTTTTTAAAATGTAGCTTACACTATTATCTTTAAGAGCATCATGCACTTAAAGACCTTCGCGTGCTCCTTCCCTTTTTAAAAACAAGTTAAAACTAAAAAAACAAATTAAAACTCATACGCTAACAAAGAAGTAAATTGAATAGTTAATATCTCAGCTTGGCGCGATCGAAGAGACTCCAGTTTTTTTTTAAAATGTAGCTTACACTATTATCTTTAAGAGCATCACGCACTTAAAGACCTTCGCGTGCTCCTTCCCTTTATAAAAACAAGTTAAAACTAAAAAAACAAATTAAAAATCATACGCTAACAAAGAAGTAAATTGAATAGTTAATATCTCAGCTTGGCGCGATCGAAGAGACTCCAGTTTTTTTTTTAAATGTAGCTTACACTATTATCTTTAAGAGCATCACGCACTTAAAGACCTTCGCGTGCTACTTCCCTTTTTAAAAACAAGTTAAAACTAAAAAAACAAATTAAAACTCATACGCTAACAAAGAAGTAAATTGAATAGTTAATATCTCAGCTTGGCGCGATCGAAGAGACTCCAGTTTTTTTTTTAAAATGTAGCTTACACTATTATCTTTAAGAGCATCACGCACTTAAAGACCTTCGCGTGCTCCTTCCCTTTTTAAAAACAAGTTAAAACTAAAAAAACAAATTAAAACTCATACGCTAACAAAGAAGTAAATTGAATAGTTAATATCTCAGCTTGGCGCGATCGAAGAGACTCCAGTTTTTTTTTAAAATGTAGCTTACACTATTATCTTTAAGAGCATCACGCACTTAAAGACCTTCGCGTGCTCCTTCCCTTTTTAAAAACAAGTTAAAACTAAAAAAACAAATTAAAACTCATACGCTAACAAAGAAGTAAATTGAATAGTTAATATCTCAGCTTGGCGCGATCGAAGAGACTCCAGTTTTTTTTTAAAATGTAGCTTACACTATTATCTTTAAGAGCATCACGCACTTAAAGACCTTCGCGTGCTCCTTCCCTTTTTAAAAACAAGTTAAAACTAAAAAAACAAATTAAAACTCATACGCTAACAAAGAAGTAAATTGAATAGTTAATATCTCAGCTTGGCGCGATCGAAGAGACTCCAGTTTTTTTTTAAAATGTAGCTTACACTATTATCTTTAAGAGCATCACGCACTTAAAGACCTTCGCGTGCTCCTTCCCTTTTTAAAAACAAGTTAAAACTAAAAAAACAAATTAAAAATCATACGCTAACAAAGAAGTAAATTGAATAGTTAATATCTCAGCTTGGCGCGATCGAAGAGACTCCAGTTTTTTTTTTAAATGTAGCTTACACTATTATCTTTAAGAGCATCATGCACTTAAAGACCTTCGCGTGCTCCTTCCCTTTTTAAAAACAAGTTAAAACTAAAAAAACAAATTAAAACTCATACGCTAACAAAGAAGTAAATTGAATAGTTAATATCTCAGCTTGGCGCAATCGAAGAGACTCCAGTTTTTTTTTAAAATGTAGCTTACACTATTATCTTTAAGAGCATCACGCACTTAAAGACCTTCGCGTGCTCCTTCCCTTTTTAAAAACAAGTTAAAACTAAAAAAACAAATTAAAACTCATACGCTAACAAAGAAGTAAATTGAATAGTTAATATCTCAGCTTGGCGCGATCGAAGAGACTCCAGTTTTTTTTTAAAATGTAGCTTACACTATTATCTTTAAGAGCATCACGCACTTAAAGACCTTCGCGTGCTCCTTCCCTTTTTAAAAACAAGTTAAAACTAAAAAAACAAATTAAAACTCATACGCTAACAAAGAAGTAAATTGAATAGTTAATATCTCAGCTTGGCGCGATCGAAGAGACTCCAGTTTTTTTTTAAAATGTAGCTTACACTATTATCTTTAAGAGCATCACGCACTTAAAGACCTTCGCGTGCTCCTTCCCTTTTTAAAAACAAGTTAAAACTAAAAAAACAAATTAAAAATCATACGCTAACAAAGAAGTAAATTGAATAGTTAATATCTCAGCTTGGCGCGATCGAAGAGACTCCAGTTTTTTTTTAAAATGTAGCTTACACTATTATCTTTAAGAGCATCACGCACTTAAAGACCTTCGCGTGCTCCTTTCCTTTTTAAAAACAAGTTAAAACTAAAAAAACAAATTAAAACTCATACGCTAACAAAGAAGTAAATTGAATAGTTAATATCTCAGCTTGGCGCGATCGATGAGACTCCAGTTTTTTTTAAAATGTAGCTTACACTATTATCTTTAAGAGCATCACGCACTTAAAGACCTTTGCGTGCTCCTTCCCTATTTAAAAACAAGTTAAAACTAAAAAAACAAATTAAAACTCATACGCTAACAAAGAAGTAAATTGAATAGTTAATATCTCAGCTTGGCGCGATCGAAGAGACTCCAGTTTTTTTTTAAAATGTAGCTTACACTATTATCTTTAAGAGCATCACGCACTTAAAGACCTTCGCGTGCTCCTTCCCTTTTTAAAAACAAGTTAAAACTAAAAAAACAAATTAAAACTCATACGCTAACAAAGAAGTAAATTGAATAGTTAATATCTCAGCTTGGCGCGATCGAAGAGACTCCAGTTTTTTTTTTAAATGTAGCTTACACTATTATCTTTAAGAGCATCACGCACTTAAAGACCTTCGCGTGCTCCTTCCCTTTTTAAAAACAAGTTAAAACTAAAAAAACAAATTAAAAATCATACGCTAACAAAGAAGTAAATTGAATAGTTAATATCTCAGCTTGGCGCGATCGAAGAGACTCCAGTTTTTTTTTTAAATGTAGCTTACACTATTATCTTTAAGAGCATCATGCACTTAAAGACCTTCGCGTGCTCCTTCCCTTTTTAAAAAGAAGTTAAAACTAAAAAAACAAATTAAAACTCATACGCTAACAAAGAAGTAAATTGAATAGTTAATATCTCAGCTTGGCGCGATCGAAGAGACTCCAGTTTTTTTTTAAAATGTAGCTTACACTATTATCTTTAAGAGCATCACGCACTTAAAGACCTTCGCGTGCTCCTTCCCTTTTTAAAAACAAGTTAAAACTAAAAAAACAAATTAAAACTCATACGCTAACAAAGAAGTAAATTGAATAGTTAATATCTCAGCTTGGCGCGATCGAAGAGACTCCAGTTTTTTTTTAAAATGTAGCTTACACTATTATCTTTAAGAGCATCACGCACTTAAAGACCTTCGCGTGCTCCTTCCCTTTTTAAAAACAAGTTAAAACTAAAAAAACAAATTAAAACTCATACGCTAACAAAGAAGTAAATTGAATAGTTAATATCTCAGCTTGGCGCGATCGAAGAGACTCCAGTTTTTTTTTAAAATGTAGCTTACGCTATTATCTTTAAGAGCATCACGCACTTAAAGACCTTCGCGTGCTCCTTCCCTTTTTAAAAACAAGTTAAAACTAAAAAAACAAATTAAAAATCATACGCTAACAAAGAAGTAAATTGAATAGTTAATATCTCAGCTTGGCGCGATCGAAGAGACTCCAGTTTTTTTTTAAAATGTAGCTTACACTATTATCTTTAAGAGCATCACGCACTTAAAGACCTTCGCGTGCTCCTTCCCTTTTTAAAAACAAGTTAAAACTAAAAAAACAAATTAAAACTCATACGCTAACAAAGAAGTAAATTGAATAGTTAATATCTCAGCTTGGCGCGATCGAAGAGACTCCAGTTTTTTTTTTAAATGTAGCTTACACTATTATCTTTAACCCTTAATTGCATGATTTTTTTTATTTTAACGAAATATTAATTTTTTGAAGCAGAAGTAGGCTAGATTTAAGGGAAAAATAGTAAAAAAAATCTTTTTTTGAAAATAAAAGTTTATTTCATTTTTTTGACTTTGTAAACAAATGTTAACGTCATGCAATTTTATTATAATTCAAATGGTTCATAACAGAGGAGAAATATCTGCCATGAGTGTCATGGGACTTTCTTATACGTAGTACAGAGATTAAACAGTGTGTGTGTTTGCCATAGGTACCATGGGACTTTCTTATACGTAATACTGATAGTGAACAGTGTAGGTGAATCTAAATAATTACATAAAAAATTTCCTTCTGGCTAAATTATAAATGTTGGAAAAAAATGTATAGGGAATAAATTATAGATAATAACATACTCGACATTTTTTATCTAAAACATTTTTTCTTAATTCAAAAATTTACAAGAGTAAACATCTGATTTCAGTTATTACGTTAAAAAAATCACTTGTTATATAATGGAGAGAATAATATTACCTTTTTTTTATTATTAAAATTATATTTTTATAAATTATATAATTATTATTAACTATAAACAATGAGGATATGTACATTCGTTAACAAAACTTAGTTTTATTGCTCTTTCGACAAGTGCATGATGTAAACATACGTTAACAAATAAAAACCATTACATAAATATCAGAACCGAAACGAAAAAATCAAATAAATAATATGAATCACAATGTACATACCTGGTAAACACTATACAAAAAGTTAATTAGCAAAATCACGCGTATTATAAAAATTAGACGATACTTCTTCAGCGACAATTCGCTCTAATTTAAAAAAACGGTTACTCTGATGAATGTAACAATATATTTTTTTTAATATGCCATCCGTTCATCATTATTGATAAATTTTCAATTTATTAGAATCTATAGATTGGTTTAATACTTGGATAAGTAAAAAACAGGGCCGGCCGAACGGCCAGGCGACCCAGGCGACAGCCTGGGGCGCTAATTTCGTGGGGGCGCCAATTATTTTAAACTTTTTTTCTATGTTCTGTTCTAGGGCGCCAAATTTAAGCTATATACATATATTTTTTGAATAATAGTTTTGATTTTTTCTGCAAAATAATTCATTTTACTTAATAAAATGCTTAATATCAAAAATAAATTATTTATTAAACATTTTTTTACAAAACTTGAAAAGCACAGTGCCAAATCTGTGGGTGGCTTTGCTAATTCTTGTAACAATTCCGGTTAGTGTAGCTAGTGGTGAAAGAAGTTTTAGTAAATTAAAATAATTGATAAAAACTTATTTGCAATCGGCTATGATAGAAGATAGGTTGAATAATTTGGCTATTCTTTCAATTGAAAATAAGGTTGTAGCAAACCTCAATTTTGAGACAGCAATCGATAATTTTGCAGATATGAAAGCCAGGAAGAAATCTTTTATATAATTTTAGTTATATTATATATTATTTATCAATTATATGTTATATTATATTATTATATTACACTAATGAATTAATAACAAGATAATTTTCTCACGCTTTTTTTTTTGTGCGGATAATTTTTAATGATCGTCACTGTGGCGGTGGAGGGGGGGGGGCGTCAAAAAAAATCTCGCCTGGGGCGCCAGAATCGCAAAGGCCGGCTCTGGATTCACTCGACAATAAGACAGACAGACAGACACGGAACGAAAAGTGTTTGGGTTGACCTGAAACGGAAAGATCAATTTAAAATTTTGAAATCGGAGAACAATTTTTTTTCTCATTTTAAAACAATCACAAAACTTCTCGTATCTTCGATATGGCGAGGAAGCAATACAGTAGTATCTTTTACATCACGATATCAAGATTAAGATATAATATCGAAAGTAGGTACATACTAACTTCTTCCAATCTACAAATGAATAGTTCAGAACAATGGGATCGTTTCCAGTATCGTACACTATACATCTTTACCAAGTATGTATTATAAAATACTTTCATCTGATATATTCGGTTGTATTATCCACACCACAGTTGGCTCGTTGTTGTCTCATTAACGCCCTTACGTAACACGCTACGTCTATCTCTGTCTGATAGCACGGAGAGCGCCGATGTGTGTCTCCGTTTTTTGCTTCTGCGGTAACATCCTCTAACGACCTTGCGAAAGAGTCGACGCTCCGATTCGGTGCTTTGGATCGTATTGTTTTAAATACGTGTGGTAATTGTCTTATTCACCTCTTATTTACTATTTAGTTGTAATTACCGGTTTCTGAAATAATTAATTAATACAAATTGAATTTGTGTTTATACATTTATTATGTATTTAAAAATTAATCAAGATTTAATAAATTGTTATTTTCTTTTATATACATGAAATGTACTGTATATAATATAATATATAATTTATTATGTTTCGAGGATCCCTGAACTGAGCATGAATATATTTTCAAGAGTTTTAGATTAAAATTCATTTATATATCAATTAATTTGCACAATTATCACTAAACTGAAAACGGATATTTACATTCGTCAATTTTTCAAAATTTTATTTATTTATAAGGTAGTGGCACCAGTCTTGGTAAGGACTCCAGTAATGGCAAATTTTTAATTAAATGAATTAGAAATATGTGTTGATATTTGATTACTATCATTTCTGAATATTAATCTATATACATTTAACTGTCTTACAGCGTGATTTAATGACAATCGGCCAATAGGTGTCAAATTGGTGGACATTTAAACTAATTATTAGTATAATTTATTTATTAATTATTATATTATCATAGCAACTGCTTTACATTGTTTCAAATTTGACGATTATTTCTTTTATATCTTTTGTGTCGTAGTACTTATCATTTTGTAATCATTAGAAAGTGTCCATCACGTGCTCATTACTAGAGAAAAAACATGAACAAAATAAAAAGCTATAATTTAAAAAAACAAACTATATTTGGTGACTTTGGTAATTAAATTGATTAAATAAAGAGTGAATTATTTTATTTATTATAACAATTACAAAAAACAAGTCCATTAATAAAAAAAAAAACAACGAAAAATTACTTATAGCGGCCATAACTGGTGCCTTTACCTTATATATTTAAAAAGTTAATAATAATAGTTTAACAAAAAGTTAAAGAACTAGCTATTTTTTTCAAGTTAATGACAAATAAAATAAACTTTATCAGGTGTTCTAGTAACAAAATGTGAGATCGCCATAATATAAACTTCATTGTTTTGGAAAGTGATTTTCTTACGTAACTAGTCTTTATAAAATATATTGATTTTTCCCTAAATAGCTACTTTACTCCTTTCCCCTTCTTGCTATCTATTATCCGGCTCTGAAATATCAATGATAGCAAAACCGTAGATGGGTAACCATAATTCGATATGAAAATATAAAATATTTTTCAAATTGGAATACCGATTTTTCTGCGAAGTTATTTCTATTAATCTCTAGCCAATTTATACTCATATAGAAATATGTGGGCTCTGGTATGTACTTTTTGACTCCATTTTACAGATTACATGTACATAATCTTATACAATTTTTGTCTATTTGTCTGACTTGACACAAAAACTGCTGAATCATTTTTGATGGGACTTTCGCTGCTAGAAAGTCTAAAATTTTAGAATGAGTTAAGTTAAGGATATATTTTATGATAATTGATTTACGGTATAGTATAGATCCGTAGGTATTTTATCCTTTTGTTACGGAATTTTTTTAACAAATATATGTGAATAATACCTTTCTCCGCCGTATAACACAGTAAAAACTCATACGCTTTTCATGGAGAAAAATTACAATTCCTAAATAAACATTTAATAATTTACATACTTATTGTATTTTTAAATAAAATATTATAACTTTTATAATGAGTCTGTAAATTATTGCAATACAGATTGTAAATTTTTATTCAGGAATTGTAATTTTTCCTAAAATTAATTTTGTTCGTTTATTGGACGATTGCATCCATATATACGAAATGTCTACTCGTAACGAAAGGGTTAAGGGAATTTACAGTAAAAATGAAAAGTATAATCAATGGTAAATTGTGAACGTTTCTTTAGAACAGCAAGTGACGCGGGCATTTACTGAATTTGAAAGATATACAGGGAGAATTTAGTCTCGTATATAATAAAACATTTCAGTACGTTTTTATATCGTACTGGTATGCGCCATGGCACACCGATGAGTAACCTCTGTAAGTTTGTGAATTTCACGGTCCAGTTGTTCGCGCTGTCTTTCCGCCGCCTTGAACGTTTTCCAAGTTCGTGGGAAGCCTGGAGGTGTGGGAATCTCGGGCCAAGTATTGACCGTATTCATTTAAATTCATGCTTTAACTGCACCGACTATTTCATATTGTTGTTCATTTAAATGCTATAATTTCAGTGGCGGGTCGGAACGTAAAATTATGTATTTTTTATTTTCTTATATTCTGAAGTGTGCAAAATTGATAAATACGTTGTCGTCTTTCTGTCTGTCTGTTATTGCGCTTATAACTTGAGAACCGCTTATCTGATTTACGTGTTTTTTTTTTAATTCATAGATATGTTCTCTGGCCAGGTTATAGGATATATTTTGTTGCGTTAGGTAACATAAGTAATAAGCAGTGACGATTATAGTAAATTAAATCGAAAAAAAAGATTGCTGCCAACGCGCTCTTTTGCAATACGCTGACTAAACCGTTAAATATTGTACAAAATAATGTAGTAATGAATTCTGTAGAATCAAAAGATCTAAAATAAAGTCCGCGATACCTTATATATCAGTGAGAAAATTAAAGATGTTTATGATCTGCGAAACATTAATCTTAGATTAGGAAAGACTATGAATAAATAACGAACAATGCTAGTCCGTATATGAAAGTGTTACCAAAATTTTACGGCGGCCATATTTTCTTAAATCTCACAATCGTCATTTCCATTCATATTATCCCAGAGGCGTCAGTTGAAAATTTATAATGTGCAAATATGCTTTAAGTTACAATTGAATTTAGTATGTCTGTATGAGAGATGATAGTTCCAAATAGACATTTCTCTGTTAATCAATTATCATTTAAATACTTTTAAAGATAATATAAAAGATTTATTATTAATTAATTTTATAATTCAAAACAATTATTTTAAAATCTGAATGATACGCCAATGATTCGTGGAGCGATATGGTAACAACGTTAGGTAATGTGTTATTTTTCCTTGTGTAAGACTTAAATATTATTGAAATATAATTAATTCTACCATAGTAACGAAAATAGCCCATCTGCGTTCAAACTGTGTTCAGATAAAGTTTATCATTCGTTTTATGCACTCGTTTTTATTTGTATGTGCAAACGTCACGAGCCCACGTGTTCCAAGCAGATGCTACCACCTGCGAAGGAAATTGCACTGTCTTTCCCTGCCTAATTTATCATTCGCTCGCAAACTTTTCACTTGGAAAAGTAGCTGAATGCGCCATTTTATTGTCCTGTAACTGATTCGTACGCGAGGCCTATTATTCCCGTATTATTTTTTACACAAAAAAAGATTTAGACTACACTGTTACAAAATTGTAGAACAAAGAAACGAAAATTCATATTTTTTTGTAATACACTTTAGAAAAGAAATTTCATTGTATTATTATATAACAGAGTATCTATATATAATACAAACTACAAAGTACTTTTTTTCACTAATTTGTTAGATGATTTTAGATTATATTTTCCTAAATTCCCAGAAATCCAGAATATTAAAAAAAAAACACTTTTTTCTTCATATTAATTAATATTAAACAGTGTATTTTTGATTATTACATTTAGTATAGACATTTTTATTCACGAAATATACTTTTTATTAGTGTATCTACTTGCATACTACGAACAATAGGGATAATATTTTTCTACATTTTTGATTTATAACTTTCTTGTTGCTGACGTTTAAGTTTTATTTCCTGTATAAAGTATATAAATAAAGATTAAATGCCTAAAGAGAATTTGCTACAAACTACAAGCATATTGAGTTTGTTCAAATATAATTTTCTTATAAAGAAATAAAACACATATTATTTGTTACACACGAAGAAAAATAAATTAAATTAAATCTATAAGATTATAAGAAACTCAATCGTAAATGTTTGTCACAAAGGCAGATTTCATTTCTTATTAGAGTTATAACAATTTTTGCAATCAGTGAAATGAAAATGCATAAAAAACTGTTCGTGCAGCTTAAAGTCTAGAAGAAGAGGACGCAGTTTTCATTCGTATTGGCGTTCAACTGGTACGAGTATCAACAGTGGGCTTATACGAGAAGGAATGCAAAATTAAATTAACTGAGTGCTGATGGAGACTCCAGGGAATTTATTTTCTTCCGAGATATTTTATCGCTTTCAGATTTTTTTCGTTCACACCTATAGCTCGTCTTCCGAATGAATTCACATTGAATTTGATTCCAAATAAATTGGATTGCCGTAATCTTCTTATTTTAATACATTTCACAATACAAATTTCGATGCATTTCGATTGGTATCATTGATTTTTTTTTTTGATTCTGAAGCAAAGAAAAAGTAATTACAGTGTGGTTAAATAGTTTTAAAAATTGCTCAAAATGTGTTTTGTTTATAACTAAAAAAAAAATGTCTAAAACTATAGAAATACAAACCGTGGGTTCGACCCACGAGGTCCACACAACTAAATTCTCAACATGGTATGACTATAAATACTTGAATACTGATTATTTATTGTTTCCATATAGTTTATGTGAATTTTTGTTAATATGTATTTATCAGAAATAAAACTTACCTTCATATTATGAATATTAGTTTTCTATTATTCCTAATGTCAATAATATACACATTTTTAGAATAACTAATCTGACAATTTGAATTTTATTGCATTTCTTTCCATGGTAACATTTATTAGTATTTAAAATAAAAATTTTGAGGGTGGTTTTTACCCTTTCAATTACTGTTTAGGCATGTATAAAAAAATACTGAAATACATGTTTCATTAGTTGTATTGTAGAATGTTTATTCATGCTAAGTTTCAAGTAAATCCGACCAAAAAAATATTTTTACACACACAAACTTTTACACTCTTTTTTATCCCCGTAAGGGTTGAATTTCGAAAAATCCTTTCAGATCATATTCACGTCAAGATTGGCACCCCAACGAAGTCAATAGCATTTTTTATTTGCGAGATTTCGTGCACGTAAAAAATTACATGCACGTACGTACATACACCTTTCTGAAAATAGTGTAAATATACTATAGTGACCTTGAAATACAAAAACATTTTTATTTTGATTTTCGAACCGATTACAATAACAAAATTACAAAATAATAATTGTAATTTTTGATTTATTTTTTAACCTCTCTTTCTTCACGTACTTGATAACTTGAAAAATATATTTTAATTCCCATTAACTGCATATAAAGTATATTTTATAAAACAAAGATTTTATTGACTGTTTCCTATGTGAACTACACAATACTTTATAATCTTCGGGCCTCACGCCTGGGAATATAAATCCGCAATCCGGACAAAGCCACATCGTCGAAGGGTTAAGACAAGTGATTATTCCCGGCTAAACCTCATGCATTATTTAGACGCATCCTCCGTGTACGGCCATCTTTCTCTAGAATTGCGTGTACAATGTGTGGGTGCGTGTGTGTGTGAGTGTATCAGTGGCGTAACTAATATACTCATGTGGGAGAACCTGTCAGAGGTATTGTATAGTCTATTGAAAGTATAGCTGTACAAAAACAAAAAACAAATGTGTAATAATGTAGTAATCAACAGTAACTAAGCAAGTGTAATTAGACTTTACACCTTTTTACACCTTAAGGCCTTTTCATGATAATGGAAAGTTCATCAGGCCGTACATTAACAATATATTTCTCATCTGTTCGAAGGAAGTTGAAAATTATATACAAATATAGATTTTTTTCATCTTTACTATGATAAGATCCAGGCAGTTATAACCGGACGAACAAAACCTTCTCCCGACGTGGATGACATATAAGAAGGGAATGTGCCCTGGGGTAATCATGGCAAGTGGCACTTACGAGACCCTTCGATTAATGGAGAGTTTTTGTTTAAAGATTATACACAATAGGAGCTTATTATATACCGAATAGGGGGGGGGGGGGGATATAAAATATAATAATAATCAAACTTATTCGAAAGAATTATAGTGAACATTTTTCAACTGACCTCCTCTATATAAATAACTGGTGGGTTTAGAAAAGTTTCATTGTATATTAATTTTTGTTACGTAAGCGTACAGTTTTACTTCAGTTGTTTTATTTTGATGAGTAAATTAGTATTGAAAATACATTTTGTCGAGTACGTATATAATATATGTGACGATAGCTCATAGAGATTTGTGGGGGGTAAAAAGTTACGCCACTGATGTGTGTTATACACTGAATATTGCATAGAGCAAGACCATATTGTCAGTTATGCACCTGCAAGTCGCAACTCTGATGTTAATGATGATGTCATGATATATTGTTGTTTTTTAATAGGCTCTAAATATTAAAACCCACGTTAGAGTGTCACAACAAAGAAGGCAAGGCTTCAAACGAGACCACGTTGTGTGTGTGCGTGCGCGCGATTTCATTCATAAGTCAATAAATATTACTTAATATGATTGCATCAATTATTAATACAATCGTACGGATGTTTGTATACTTTATTGTAAAATTAGACATTTCGATGCTAAATTAATAAATACTAGTATCGCTCACCGATATTTTACCTACCTTTACGGATCATACACACATGATTTTTTGTGTGCACATCTATGGTAAAGTATCTAACCTACTTTTATACAAAAATGAGCGAAATCGTAACTGTAATTCAAAATGAATAAATTAAAATTTTCTAAATAAAAACAATGCAATTGAACGCATTCTCTACGTTTGACAGAAATCTAAAAG
This sequence comes from Sialis fuliginosa, assembly GCA_961205875.1. NCBI lineage: Eukaryota > Metazoa > Arthropoda > Insecta > Megaloptera > Sialidae > Sialis > Sialis fuliginosa. The sequence continues at coordinate 36,431,328 of OY540810.1, forward strand.
TATATATTTTTGCCGCTTGGTGGCATTGCTATACTCTTGAACGAAGCGAGGGGAAATAAACAAACAGCGAGAGAGGAAATCATGTGTGTATTTAAACTTTATTTTACCTGCCTTAACGGCAACATACACACATGATTTTTTATTTGAATACATCTATGGCACAGTACTTTTCGAATGATATAAGTTTTATTCACCTCCTTTTATAATAAATACTAAAAAAACACAACAATTTTCGATGTTTACGTATTATATATATAGATTTTTTTAAAGAAAAAGTTAAAATAATTTGTCTTATGTATTTTGTTTTTGGAAAAGTACTTTACTTATATGTAAGAAGATTGAACGTATTTTTGTGAAGGAATTATAACCAAAAATAAATTTAAAAACTCGTCAATCTATAAATAAAATAAAAAATACAATTTTATTTTTTGAAATATTAAATTTATGTTAACACCTATATGAAAAGTCTCCAAATAAGAAATAAACATACATATGGAATTTTGATTATCAATATAAAATTATTCGCGCATATGCGATGTTTTTCTAACTTTTTGTTGTGTTTCCTTTTTATTGAATAAAACAAAGTTTTATGAGTTTTTCATATGCTGCTTTATTTTCAAGAAAAGGTAGGTCAAATATTAACATATATGTACGTTCTTCTGTGTTTATTGATTTTAAAGTTTGTACATTTCCGTTTTACTAATCAAATACAAATAGAAATTCTTTATAAACATTTCTTTGTATTTTGTATTTCGTAGAAAATGCACGAACTTTACTTATATTATAAATGCAAACGTGTCTTTGTCTTTCTGTCTATCTATTTGTTATCTTTTCACGGCTAAACCACTGAACCGATCTTAATGAAATTTGGCAGGGAGATACGAGTAGCTTGCATCCTGAGGTAAGACATAGGCTACTTTGTATCCCGAAAAATGTATTAGACAAAAAAATGAGTGTGTGACATTTAACGCGAAACTAAACACCTGTTTTATCGACTATAATAACAGAAATCTAGATACCTAACATTTTCATTTTTTTTTTATTCATGGGTTTTATGTCAAATGTATTTCCTACTTTTCTGACAGCTCCTACATAACCTAAATTCCACGCGAACGAAGTTGCGGGTAACGGCTAGTATATTTTTACGGATCTAATTTTAATTTTAGATCAAAGGTAAGAAAATAGTTTAAAGCAGATAAGGAATTTCTATAAAAATTAATTTACATATTGGCGGGGAGGGTAGGTAATAATATTCTCGGATATTTTTTTAGTTTTTTTTTTTTTAATTTTATTTTGTCTTTTATGGCATCAAACGTGTTAAATTTTGGTCACATGTCAATTTTTATTATGTAATTTAATAATATATTTATGAAAGACAACAATAATAATATTTCAGTTTGATTTTAATCTTTAAATGATGTGGAAACCAAACTTGAGAATTAAATATTTGGTGATATTATACCCACAATGAATTTACATATGAAAGAGCATCTTCTATATAAAAAATAACCGATTCGCTACGCTTTTTACAAATCTAACATTCAGACAAAAGTGCGGGCTGTTACCCTTGATACAGTGGTGGCTCTTGAATAGTTTAAATGAGATGGTTTTTGGTGATATGAAAATAATTTGTTAATATTATTTCTGTGATTATAAACAAATTTTCAGTATTTTTTTTGTTCTTAATAGATTTTTATATAGTATTAGTTAAGTAAGATATCGTTCAAAAATTGTTTAGAAAAATAATAACTTAACTAATCACGTTCTACTAGATAATTTTAAAAAAATTGGGAAATATGTGTCTCATTTAATTTAAACATGCATCTTTTAGTCGCGCGTTATTAATAATATTTTACCTTATATAACTTATTTATAGTTATTTCCTAAAATATACGATCAAATTGAATGCTGTAAAGGATAAATTATATCTACATTAAGTACTTATGACGATGAAATCATTTATTTTGATTAGGATTAATGTTTTGCAGGTCATAAGTCCACGTAATCAGAACCAAAACATTTTTAATTTTCTTGGTAACATAAAAGCAGTTAATTGTAGCTTAAATATAAAAGTTAGAATTACGGTGTCGCGAATTTTATTATAGATCTTTTGATTCTACACAGTTCTTTATTACATTATTTAGTTCAATATTGAACGGTTTAGGCAGTGTATTGAAAAAGAGCACGTTGGCGGCAAACTTTTTTCCGGCTTGAACGTAACCAAATATAGCCTATAACCTGGCCAGAAAACATATCTATGAATTGACAAAAACACGTAAATCGGATGTGGTTCTCGAGTTATAAACGCACTAACCGACAGACCGACAGACATGGCTAGAAAAATGTAAAATTAATTTTACAAACAATCTTATCAATGCTTTTGTGCGAGTTAATTAACATTAATTCATAAAATATAAAATGGGTTTTATCAATTCCTATTTTTACCACATTTTCAGGTTTAGTATTTGAATGGTTGCTATATATCTAGGCCTAAGCCGCCTCTGGCTGACTACAAATCTAAAATATTCATCCGGCACATCAAAGTGTATCCATCGTTGAACCTTAGAAAAGTGAGACAAACTGCTACTTTATTACGTATATTCATATCTCGTGTCTCGTTTTCAAGGACGACGCAACTGGTGATGTCGGGATAAAGAAAAAATATTCAAATTGTATGTAAGACTTGACCCTTTTGGTGGTCGTAGGTGACGATATGTATTCAAATCCCATAAGACCCATCGATCATACGCGCTATTGTGCGGTTTCCGAATTCACATTTTTCGGTTGGATTTATAAGTTTTTTGTCGACTCGTTCTCTTTGATGTCAGATTTGTTGCTAGCTTTTATTATAATTGCATATTGAAGGACATATAAATATGTATGTTTCTGATAGCAGTAACTTAAATCCTACCTTTTTTCCCTTCTATGGATGTTAGAGCTACATATATATGATATCTTGAGGTCCTAAATCAGTTTATTGTTATCTTTAATTCACGTGTGAATTTTAAAAAGGCACTGATAGTATTAATATTAAAAGTAATACATTTAATTGTATTTAGCATTCAAATATGAAGATAAATAGTATGCAATTTTTAACTATTCTGATAATATTTAAGCTCTAATAGTGTCTTTTCAAAATATCTAAAGTCTTTTAGTTTAACCCTCGGAGCCTCCTATACACCGACTTTGACCGAGAATAGCACACAGGTATTTTAAAAAAGGGCGGTACCACAGTACCACAAAGTTACAATTTTTTTCATGAAATAACATTTTTAAAATAAAATAAAATTTTTGCGATTTTTTTTAAGTATGTTGAATACTAAAAAGGTACTTGTAATACTTATAAATTCATTTAACATGGTTCAAAGTATACCTCTGAATTTTGGTAAGTCAAAAGGTTCCGTAGTTGCGGAATTATAGGCGATCAAAAAGTGAACAGGGTCAGATTGACCCAAATTGTACGCGATGATCGAAAAAAAAGGTGTGTACTCCGAGGGCTAGTAATAAAAAATAACTTGTGATATGAAAATAGCGAATTATTTAATTAAACACGTTTTTCAAACTAACAACTGACATCTTATCCGATAGGAATAGTTCATTTTTTCATTACACCGTGGCCTACGACTAATTGTAAGACACATATCAATTATAAAAAAAATCTATCGAGCAAAAGCTAAGATAAAGCTAATCTGCGGGGTATCAAATATAAATCACAGTCACTGACAGTTTGTATCAATAACATATAAATATAAATTATCTTACAATTAGTAGTAGAAATCAACGACCTTATTATACATTTATTGTCACTGTTCTAAAATCCCGAGCAAATTCATAACGATTTGACATCTTGTAGATAGCGTTAGCTTAACTTTATTATTTTTTTATTAAGTATTTTCATGTACAAATCAGCTTAAAATATTGTTTTTCATTTTACACATAATATGTAAGCTTTTTTGAAAAGTGTCTTATAATAAAATTAATAGATGAATTGTCAATTTTTTTCTATTCTAATTAAATGTCCAGTTTCACGAACGACATATATCTTGCAGATACTGTGTTATGGGTTCTGGTTGATCAAATTCAAGTTTACCGAACAGTTAGAGCTAAATTTTAGTATTGTAGATACATGAAACAACTTTTTGATTAAAATAGTAATACAAAGGAATATTGAGTATGGGAATATTTCATAATCTTACTTTGTGATGGATATTAGTTCGTTTTGTTAGAAAGAATCAAAAGACTTTTTTCTATTTTGAAAAACAACTCTTGCAGAACCATTGCACGAAATACTTCAAGTATAAATATTTTCTTTGATTCCATCTTCTGCTACGTGGAAATATTTCTTGGCTTTAAATTTCAAAGTTACATGTAGAACTTCACTCTAAGAGAAATATAGGTTAGCTGATTTTGCTTTTGTTGATAGAGCTTTTTTCTATAGAAAACTTTAATCTTCTTTGATGTCAATGTTCTTTGTTCGCTTCTACTGTAATTTTAGATTAAATCTTTATTTTACGTCAAGTTAATTATTTTTTTCTAGTAAATTGTTTATGAAGTATTATTATGTTCATGTAACTCAATTTGACGCGAACTATGTTTATTTTTACGTACATATGTGATGATAGAAAAATTATACGGTTTTAATTTAAATCTTAGAATATTCTATCATGTTAGAGATCTTGCAGGCAGTAAATGGACTAATACAGATGTATATCGTGCCTAAACTAATTTTTTAAATGTACTCGATTAGAAATATTTGTTGTTATTTGATTACTGCTATTACTGAATAAAAAAATTAAAATTCTATGACCCCCTCCCTATTATTCCAAAATTTAAAATTATATTGTTCATTTTAGTATTTGTCATTGATAATCTCACCAAAGCCTTGTTACTAAATAAATAGGTTTTTTGAGCCAGTTAGAGGAGTGAGGGACAAAATAAATACTGCTTTTTAGCTCCCTGTGGGCACCATTTTTTAGTCATAGGGTCAAATTACTAATTGAGATTTACATTTTTTATACACGTCTTGGTATACATTTTTTTTTTGCTTTAAAGCCCCCTGCAGGTGCCATTTTTGATTTAAAAAAAATAAGAAAGAGGGTCAAATTCCACTGGTTTGGTTATACATTTAGACGTGCCACATACCTTGGTATAAAAAATATTTTTTTACCTAGATTTAGCTCCTTAGCCCCCCCCCCCCCTTCCTGAAAAATTATTTTTTCAACTTTGTAAATATTTTACTAGAGGGCATCAATTTTACATGTTCAGTAAAAATTTAAAGTTTCTAGCTTATATAGTTTACGAGATATTTTGCTTTGACTGAAAAGGACGGACGGGCAAAGTGAGATTAATAGGGTTTATTCGGAACCTTAAAAACAGTATAGCTAGATCTTAAAGCTCGCTAAGAAAACTGGTTAGTATTTTATAGGTTGTACTTTACCCAAATTCTAACAAAAAAAATACATTTAAACTTTTCTTATAAATAGATTTTTAGGGTTGCAATATTTAAACCTAAAGAAATGTTGGGAACTACTGGTATGAATATGCACTGCCGAATAAAAAATATCGGTTACTATTTTTGATTCTCATTCCGTTATGTGAAAACTTTTGCGTTTTTTGTAATTTTACTTTATTCGTTCCATTTAAAATATTGAACTTTATGGCATACCCGGCGTAGAAATGTCTTTCCAAATTGTATTCTTAGTACACTAAAAGAACTTTGTTTTACACAACACAGATGACTTTATTATTAAAGTTTTTAAAGAAGCATTTTTGTTTTTTTATTTTTTGTACGACTTCTTGTACTCGTTATCAATTTTTCTTATGTTCAGTATTATTCATTGTACTTCAAAAAAACTTGGGTATTGTACATTGTAACGATTCTCTAGAAATTGGAATCAATTAATATGAGTAATGATAGTACGTAAAACGAAACGTGAATTCTTAGTAGCTATTATATTTTATTTATATAATTTTAACAAATTACTAATAAATATTATATTTTATCTAGAGTATGAAAATAATGGTTATTTCGATTGGAAAATAAATTTAACGCCAACTTTATTATTTTTATTTTGATATAATTATATTATATACTCTATTTCAGCGGTTCTTAAACTTATGTAGTCTAGGGACCCTCTTTTGAACAATTATTTTTAGGGACTCTCTACAGGGGTTATTTAAAAAAATTTCACAACCTCATTTTTTTGCTCTATACCTACAATTTTTGCTTTTCAACTGCAATGACCATTGTTTTTTGCATTAAATTTCTTACATTTTTTGTTTTTACAACTGCAATGACTTTTTTTGCTCTACATTTCTTACATTTTTTACTTTTACAATTGCAATGACCTTTTTTCAAAAACATTTTATTATTTTATTTTTTATTAAACATTTTTTCAATTTTTTTGTACTACACAAATTAGCTTTTACAACTGCAGAAATAAGCTACAACTACACACTACAAAAAAGTCATTAATCATTGGTAAATAGAAAATATAAAAGTACTTTAATTTATGCCAAACATGTTTCACGGACCCCCGGTTAAGAAAGTTAGTTTAAGAACCGCTGTTCTATTTCATTTAAGAATGCAGAGGTTACCGTGGTTTTTGACGGTAAAATGCACGATTCGTACCGTCAAAACCCCGGCAACCACTGTATTCTTAAATGAAATAGAGTATATATATTTATTAAGTACTATAGATTTCAGAGTGTCTTATATTTTATGAATACATTAGTTTACCTACTTATTTAAATAATTAAAACAAGTAGGTACTAAAAATGTACAACGCTCAGTAGATTTATTTACACAAAAAAATGAAACAAAAAAAAATTGATATATCGATGTATTTCTAAATAAGATAATCTAATGTCCGGTATTATAAATGAGAGAACAAAGTTTGCTAGTTTGCAAACACTTTTAACTGGGTATTAATTCTGTGATAGTATCTATGGATTTTTTTAAAATTTAGAGCAGTGATACCTCAACTTATTATAATACAGTTAGAGATTCTGACCGTATAAAATAATTTTCATAATATCATCACTGTTTCAATACCGTTGGTGCTTACGTACCACGCTTGCGCGAAACATATCAAACACTTCACGAAACTTCAAAGGAACTGTTAGATAGGTTTAATATATATATACCCCATTTGAAATTACTTGCAAACTAGCAAATTTTGTTAGCTTTTTTGTAATACCCGACATAAATGTAGACGACTACTTAAAAAAAAAACATAGATTTTAACTGTTTCTTTGGAATTAGGTACATGTTATGTGTCGTTGGCCAATTTAATTAGGTTTATATTTTAAACAAGTGTAAGAAACGCTAATCTTAACTTCCCTACATACTTGGTGTCCTGTTGCACCGATACAATTACAGTTGATACATTAATGCACGCATATATTCGACACAGGTAGTTGAATTTTAAAGTTAATATCCCGCGAAATTAGTTTTGTTATTCATACAGGTTCTAAAGGTAAAATGCAACCAGGTTTATTAAGCTGCACTCTCCCATTTTCGGCAATAGTTTAATTAAGCGTTCTTTTTATAGGTAATAATATATAACTTACGAAAAGGAATAGAAAACAAATAATTTAAAAACAATATAATATCTCGTAATTCAAATCTACAAGAAGCCTTTTGAAAATGAACTATGTTTTCGAATGGCAGCAGATTTTGTCTATTATTTCTTATTGTTAGTGGCATCAGTCTTGGCAAGGACTCCAGTAATGGCAAATTTTTAATTAAATGTAGTGAATTAGAAATATGTGTTGATATTTTATGACTACCATTTCTGAATATTAATCTATAACTATATACATTTAACTGTCTTACAGCGTGATTTGATGACAATCGGCCAATAGGTGTCAAAATGGGGAACATTTGAACTAATTATTAGACATTTTTTTTATTAACTATTATTTTATCATAGCAACTGCTTAACATTGTTTCAAATTATCATTTTGTAATCATTAGCAAGTGTCCATCATTACGTGCTCATTACTGGTTTTATCTTTGCCATTACTGGAGAAAAAACATGAACAAAATAAAAGGCTATAATTAAAAAAAAACTATATTTGCGGATTTTGGTAAGTAATTAAATTGATTAAATAAAGAGTTACTTGTTTTATTAGTAACATGAGTTTATGAGAATTACAATTAATCCAAAAAAAACTGAAAACTTGCTCTTACAGCGGCCATACCTGGTGCTTTTACCTTATGTTTTTTTCATTCTACATATAGAAATATTTGAATTCTATAATTATATTCTTTTTATGAATGAATTAAAAATTTAAATAGTAGAATGGTGCCAGATGGATTAAGTCAGGGCCAACATAAAACTACTTGTAGGCGTATCGGTGCTTATTAGTTTAAGTGCCTTAGATATCATATAATATCCGTATCCGGATGAATTTTATAAATGGATGAAATGAATTCATAACAGTATAGTACACCTCTTCAAAATACCAAACTGTGTTTATAAATATGTATGAATATTTGATATAGACAAATTGTTGTTTTCATTTGCGATTAAATGCAATTCATAAGGTGAACGTATCGTCAAGTATTGCAAAAAATATTTGTGTTGCATGTATAAATAATAATATATACTGTTATTATCGCGATAATTCTGAGAACGAAATTTCTTGTGCATAATTCATTCATAACTTAAAATCCATCTGTTGTAAACGAGATCATGAATTATTCAGACAAATCATTGATGTTGAAAAAATCGTATAAATTATATACCTACTTGTATATTTTATTTAAAAGGATCGCTGAATTAGTAATGGGCCATTATAGATTTTTTATAAGTACTTGTTGATATAATTAATTTAGATTTCTTATTTAAGTACATTGTATTGCGAACTCTCAGTGAAATATTTTGGTAATAAATATAAATTTAATGGTGTTTTTGGCAGGAGTGTATTACCAATTTGATAACAAGGGGCTCGGTGGTTTTGCTGGAGAATTGTATCCGATCCGAGACAAATCTTTGAGAATTTGTTAAATGGATAGTTTTATATAGTTATTAATGATTTTTTTATCAGTTTAAAAGTTGCACATTTATTTGTTGGGTTAGGTTCATATAGTAGCTCGTCTGAACTGAGCCTAAAAATATATTAGTTTGTATTTATTACTATATATTTATAAATGGTCTTGGTTTGGGGTTATGGAAGTCTGCAAATTATAAGGGCCTTGTGCAAGATCCTGCAAACCTCCTCGAGCATTCACTTGTGTACAGCTCATTTTTAATTCGTGTTGCTTTCTATGGATATTATTTCACAATATTTCCTTAAAATTCAGATGCTAATAGTGCAATAAACAAAATCTGTTAACGTTATTAGTTTCTTGAGTGTTTAAACGTGTTTTAATTGCTGCGAATTATTTGTATATGAATAGAGGCATATTTTATCCAACTGAAGCATGTGATTTCGAATTTTGTTTAAAATATATGGAAAACTTAAATATACAAATACACAGATTTTTAAATGTAATTTATCTAAAAAAAGATATCAGAAAAGCAGTCTCACACAAAATAGACTTCATATTTGTCAAATTTACCCACTCGATGTACAGGGTTATTTTTTTCTAAATATAAAAAAAGTTTTCGTTGTAATATTTAGTTGAATATATTGTATGTGTACCTACTTAATTTCATTTAAAAAAGTCTTCTGCATGTTTTAGTTTTCTTTTGGGCGTTAATGGGTTAATCTGCAACAATCTGTTAGAAGATTACAATAAATTAATCATTGCATTTATAATATTTTCTTGATAGGTATTATTAATAAACTAAATTTGTTAATTAACAAGAACTTCTCTTGAAACGTTTGATAGTTTAAGTATTTATAATATTTTCATGAAAGCTAACATAAGCCGTATAATAAACATCTAAGAGCTATTCAACATTAATCTACTTACGAATGCATTATCTAAGAGTACATATATACGCATGACGTTACATAACATAGTTGTACTTGAAGAAGAAACCTTACAAACAAATCTGTAACACAATGACGTTTAGACAAACCATTTAACACAAGACACGCAGAAAACCGACTGGTAAACAGAACGTACGTCTGTTAACCAAATATACACACGATTGAACTTAAGTATACGGTTATGATGCATAATTGTTAAGCCCTTTTGGATTGGATATGACACGGCAGGATTTTGACTGTGGAAGGAATTTCGGTGTAATGGAGTTTGTAAATATTATGTATTTGTAGCTTTCGTTGTAATGACTGAACGAATTGGTGCGGTGGTGCTTACGATTTTGATTTCACCAAAAACAAGAAATATCAACAATGTAGCAACTGTTTTGTTATATACATAGTATAGTATGTTTTAGTGGAAACAGTACTTACATTGTTTACATTTAAAATTAATTTTCATTCGTTTAGCTGTGGGTAAAAAAACTCTAGTTTTGCGTCTGTTGGGGTATAGTTGACACATTAAAAAAAATATGTAGGAACCTATTTAACTATTTGGCAAAATCCATACTAATATTATAAATGCGAAAGTGTGTCTGTCTGTTTCTCTGTCTGTTTGTTACCTTTTCACGGCGAAACCGCTGAACCGATCTTGATGAAATTTGGCAGTGAGATAGCTTGCATTGCATTGGACATATGCTACTTTATATCTCGAAAATTCAACCCCTAATGAATTGTAAGGGGGTGGAAATTTTTTTATTATTTTTAGTAATTAATATTTTATCCCCCGTTACATATGAAGGGTTGTAAGTGGTTTTATATTTGGTTTTATACGGGGGCGGGGGGATCAAGGGGAAAAACAATGTAAGAAAACTAAAAATAAGAAAAATTTAATATTTAACCCCCTGTCACATATGAAGGGTTGTAATTAGTTACATTCGATCTGGCAGGAAAAATACTACGGAAGAGGGGTTATTAGGGGGACAAAACAACCCCTTATCTTACATAGGAGTCGAGACTTACATATATTATAAATGCGAAAGTGTATCTCTCAGTCTGTCTATTTGTTACATGTTTACGGCTAAATCGCTTAACGGATCTTAATGAAATTTGGCAGTGAGATAGCTTGCATCCCGAAGAAGGGCATAGGCTACTTCGTATCCCAAAACGGGATTGCAAAAGGGTTGAAAAATGTATATGGGGATTTTTTTTAGTAATAAATATTTCACCCCCTGTGAAGGCTGTAATTAGTTATTTTCGATCCGGCGGAAAAAATATCATGGGGATAGGAGTTCGAAATCCACGCGAGCGAAGCCGCGGGTAGCAGCTAGTATTACATATTTTTCTTAATACAAATATTATAATACAAAGAGGTGGAGATTGTGAGTTTGTTTGTTTTTTTCCTACCAAATATTAAATGAGACCAATTCTGATTCATCATTTTTGTAAGCTACAGTTTTGGGAACACTTGTACAGCATGATGTACGATAATAATTACAAGCAACCACTACTTTACATTATACATACGTACTCGAGTCGCGGGTGGCTGTGTCTCACACACACACACATGCATACATACACAGCACATTTGATTCGCATCTGGCATTGGGTGGATATGAAAAGACTATGCTAATGCTCATTTGATATATGCGACATGTACGGAATAGTAAGCTCTGTTTAAACACGGCTAGGACACGTGAGTGTGTGGCCGCGACAGATGCTCCTCGCGTGTGTAGAAGGGGAGTAGTAGCGCATTCTGGCCGGAGGCAGGCAGACGTCGTTGCATTCGGAGAGAGTGATGCATCTTTTGAATGTCTTCGAATTTTCTAACTGAATTATAATATGAACCGATATGTTTCCTTGTATTATTGCATAGGGTGGATATATAATTTCCTGAATTTGAACTTTTAGTAACGTTTTGGAAAGAACTCTTCTGTTAGTTGATTCTTGAGATATCTCCATACCGGTGATATTGTTGTTTTGATTCAATTGTATAATTATATATCGTGGAGTTACTGCCAAAAGTTGGTATGATAACTCCACATTTTAGGTAAATTGAGATAAGGTAAAGGCACCAGTTATGGCTGCTATAAGAGCAAATTTTCTTTTTTTGGATTAATGGGCTTGTTTTTTGTAATTCTCATGAAATCATGTTACTAATAAAATTAGTATCTCTTTATTTAATCAATTTAGTTACCAAAGTCCGCAAATATAGTTTGTTTTCTAAATTATAGCCTTTTATTTTGTTTATATTTTTTCTCCTGTAATGGATAAAGTAAAACCAGTAATGAGCACGCAGTGATGGACACTTGCTAATGATTTCAAAATGATTAGTACTTCGACATAAAAGATATAAAAGAAAGATTCGTCAAATTATAAACAATGTAAAGCTATGATAATATAATAAATAATAAATAAATTATACTAATAATTAGTTTAAATGTCCACCATTTTGATACCTATTGTCCGATTGTCATCAAATCACGCTGTAAGACTGTTAAATGTATATAGATTAATATTCAGAAATGGTAGTAATCAAATATCAATTTGCCATTACTGGGGTCCTTGTCAAGACTGGTGCCACTACCTTAGAGACGAATTCGAAATTGATAATTATATAACTTTCGTTGCACAAACCAATATTTTACAGTTGAATTAGCTGGGGCAGATGTGCCGTAATACTTATCAAGCCATATCTTTGTTTAGATAGTATTTTTCCTCATCAAAAAACAATGTTTAATCAAAACACGAAATTCAATTTTTTACATGATTAAAAAAATAACAAAAGTAGCGTCGCACCGAAGGCTGTAACTTGAACAAGAGTGCATGAAATGTCATGAAATTTTGACAGTATTTTAGTTAAGGCTGGTACTCTATAGGAAGCATAAGGATTTTTTGTTTTTGTCATCATCTGTATATCAGGCCAAAGGTTTTTCAGCCCATGTAGTAGTTATTATTTTCATAACTTTTGTAAAAGAGTAATTACGAATAATTTTAATACTTATAATATGCATACACTTGATTATTTACATAACAGTAGAAGCAATCTTCGATCTTAAAAAAAAACTATTTCGGACATTTAGTTCTATCGTAAAATGGTGATATTGTATGAGTTATAAAAATAATACTCATACAAATGTACTACGAGTACGTACTCTATACATATATATGAAAACCTTTTCAGTGTTCTGTGGCAAAAATTGTTTATCAATTCATAAAAAAACCCAAATACAAAATCTATTTTACAAGAGTTTGTTCACATTTGAAAAGAAAAGGATCGAGTGTAAGGATTACTTTAGGAGTTTTGTGGAGAACTACTATTCGATACGTATCCATATTATCATAATCTCTCTCCTTCGGTGTTAGCCACGCACAGCATCCGCTTATATATACATATTTGTGTATGTCTATGTGTTTAAGGAAGCGACATGTTGTCCATAAGTATGACAGTAACCATACCAAAGCAACCATTATGGCATTTCCAACTTCGTAATATTTAGCTTGATTGTTTCACCTGTTATATTCATAAACAAAATGTTACCATTATGTTTTATGTTTATCTCGACTTTCTGTAACATCTATACCTGATATTATAAGAAATCAATATAAGAGTTTTCGTTTTTAAGGTTCCGAAGAAACCCTATTAATCTCACTTTATCACTATAAACTATATAAGTTAGAAACTCGAAATTTTTACAGAACATGTAAAATGATGCCCTTTAGTAAAATATGTACACATTTTTTGAAAAAATAATTTTTCAGAGGGGGCGCGAAGAGAGTAAAGCAAGACAAAAAATATTTTTTATGTGGTACGTCAAAATGTATAACCAAACCAGTGAAATTAGACCCTTTCTCTTATTTTTCTCTAAATCAAAAATGACGCAAACATTTGCACCGTATTCGTAAAATGAACGGTTTCAGAGAAAAACGCGAAAAACTATGAAAAAATGTAACCCGACCGCCATTTATTTTAAGATGGCTGTGGTAGCACAACTTGGATTAGTTCGGATTTTTTTGGGATGATCAGGGACACTAGTAGAACGTTTTAATCAAAAATTATTTTGGTCCGAATTAGGTCCCGATTTCAAATATATTCATGCTCATCTCATTTTTTAATTTCGATTTAAAATGTTCGTATCTTTTCATATAATTACATTTATACATTCGTATATGAGGCCGCCGTTTTTGTGGTTGTCCACATAAATCATAAATCTGCAATTCAGCCATATGTAACAACATGTCGCATGGGATTATTACGCTAAATAAAATTCAGAGAGAGAGAACACCCTTTAACGTCACCATTAACATCCCATTAACGCTAAGTAAATTGTGAACGAGAACCATACCTGGTTTATCACGGTAGGCCGTGGCTGCGCTGTGACCAATTGTTTATCCAGCGAGAGTCGATTACTCCCTCGACCCCATTAATGAGTTTTTGCTGTACGCATTTTTAAACAACCCTTCTGTAGGCGCTAAGAGATGGCTGTAATGCATATTTATAGCCCCGTTTTAATTAGACATGTTACAATGGCTCTTTTGTGTTGATACCTTTTTATATAGAATGTATAATCAAGTCCGGCAATTGATTTAGGTGCTGTTTGCTTTGTTGTGGTACATTTAATGAAGATCGGAGATGGAGCATTTATTTACATATTGTTTGATTTTGTAACGTTGCTGTTGTATTTTGTATGCTGATGGTTTAGATCGTTTTTCTTCTCAGGTAAATTAATGATACTTAACTCGAATCGCTGTTTTCTATTTAATGAATAGGTCCGAGTCGTGATTTCTTTTAGATATTGATTTTTACTTTTTTATACATACATGAAATGTACTGTTGTAACGCTCACGTTACCAATGAATGATCGAATAAGTACATTTGCTGTTTAAGTGCCTCCGCGTTTGATTACCATCTGGGTTGTCGGGCCTGGGGGATTTATCGTCCCCGATTTTCAAATTCTGACGTCACCTAAAATAGATAAAGGTACGCACCTTCGCTCTGCCGAAACACTACTGATTCACTTCCTAGCATCTCACTGTATCCCTCCTAATGCTACGTCATTCCTGTTGTGACTTAATATGCGTTACATTGAAGTGAGCATGAAAAAATTCGAACTCGAGATTTTAACGGAATTACACGTTTTGAGGGTCCCTGAATCACGTACGACTATTATCTCAATGACGTCTGAGTGTGTATGTCTGTCCGTCTGTCTGATCGCTCTACAGCCAAAACAGCGAGACTTACAAAAATATAATTTTAAACTTAAGGTTCTTGTATACTGTAGATGTGCACCTCCTATTTTTAAAAACTATCACTAAGGAAATATTATTTTTTCTAAATTTATTTTTATTTTATTTATTTATTATTTTATTTCAAATGAATTGACCAAAAAATATTAATTTTAGTTTCTATTAAAAATAATTTTAATAATATGAATAATCTAGCTATATCTATGAAAATAAAGGCATTTATTATTACAACTGTTAATTAAATAGATGTAAAGAAATAATAATATCTAAAACTTAAACTGTTGAAATATCAAATAAATATAACTTCGTTAACGCTTTGAATTTCGATTTACAATTTTCATAGTATACTCTCAATATATTTTACTTTCAAAATATGTCAAAAAAAATCGAAAATTTTTAGTCGTCACACCGCAGTACTGTCTTAAATACACTTAAATATTATTTTTTTTAAATATTTTATCGTATTAACGTTATATATCATAATAAAATGTTTTATTCAAAATTTAATTAGATGAATTTAAGAAGAAGGAAAATTAAGTAAAAATTAGCAGTATGTACTACAAAACTACTACTCATTTTTTTAGATTTAAAATACAAAAAAAAATGAAAAAATAAGTTTTAAATATACCTCATATCACATACAGAAACGTGGCACCAATCTCATTGTAAATAAATAAAAAACCGGAAACCCGAATAGAACGACATTGAATTCCATCATATATGGAATATTTGATCTATTCGTATTCCAATTCAGTGAAATCTAGGGAGGAGAGCATATTTTGAATTGCACACAATGCATTCTGATGTTAAGTCTGCGTTTCTGCAGATACGCCGGTCCGCGGGATTGAACAACGCGCCAGCACAAAGCGAAGTACTCAGAAGATTTCCATCTTATTTACTTTCAACGGCTCCAATCTTCAAGAACTTCTTCCATCCGCTTATCACTCCAGAGAGAGAGGTTTAGAAGTTATACGGTGTTGTATTCGACGGTATTGTTAGAAAGATGGTTTTTTTATTTGTAAGGAAAGATTATAAATAAAATACATATTTTAAATTTGGATGTCTTGGTTAGGGTCTATTTATACTATTTATTTTTTTCGTAAATTATTTGATATTTTTTGGTTGAAACATTTAATTGTTCACCTCTAATTTTTAGGTTCGTACAAAATTAAAAATATTGCTTATTAATACAATAAATTTACAAAAAACATATTTGTTTTCCAATTAATTTAATCAGTTTTGAAATTTATCCTTCTATTAGATCAAATTTTAATATTTGAATATGACTTTTTCGAAACTAATGATATAAATTGATAATTTATTGATGATTTATAAAAAAAAACCTTAAAAATTGCCAAGAAAAAGGTTTTTTAATGTATCAAAAAAACTGAAAGTAAAAATTACAGAAAACTCAAGTTATGTTATTCGATATCGTGAACGAAAAACGATTGGTGAATTTAGATTAGGATGCCATGAATTGAAAATTTTCCTTGGAGTGTTCTTTATGTCTAATAGGTAACCAGATCTTTCAAACGACATAGAAAGTTTTTAATTCTAGAGAGATGTTTTCAAGTAAGGCTAGTAGTGGTTAGTTTACAAGTCTTAATATTGACATCTTTTCGAAAACACGAAGCTTTCCAAAATTATTTCTTCCCTTTTCAATACAGAATATGACTCATTATCGTAGCTAAAGATGCACACAAGCGAGAAGGATAATATAATGCAAAAATTCGTAATTCGAAAAATTTGGACATAACATCTTTTATAAATTGACAATTTTATTGTACTATTCATAAAAAAATAGTTATTTAATCATCAATCATTTAAATATCACGATAAGTACCTGCAAAGTCGTTTATATAATATGCTATCTATAATTGAATAAGTGTTTTTTGTATCATCACTATAATTCATACGTCAATTGTATAGCGACTTGATTTTCTAACATCTTGAATCTTGTAAGGGAGATCAAACAAATTCAATACTTACTGGTCAGTACAGGTAAATAGATGAAAGACATCTATAAAAAGAAATGGCAACCATTGGGTAAATAGGTATTGACCATCAGTCAAAAGGATACATCTATCTATCGGATGGAACATTATAAAAGAGCGCCTAATAAAAAAAGATAATAAAAAACATCTCTGAATCGTATTCTTGGGTTGTTTTTTTTTACTTCTTTTTGTACTAGATTAATGTTGGGTTTCATAAAGCAAAAATAATCCTGATTATTTAATCGACCGTTTTCAAACCACGATTAATGTTAGTGGTAAATTTCGGTCACAATATTCACTAACTGTGATTATTCTGTACGTAATACCGTGTATAACGTTTAGAATTAATATAATGATGATTTGTTAACGGACGATTAACTAATAGGGATGAATTTTATTTTGCAGAACAAAAAACAGTTCTTATTAACACGTTTTTATTAGCTTGACTTACTTTACTTCTAACATTGTAAGCAAATCTTACAACTCACTTTTAACCCATTTCTAATTGTAGTATTGATTTGAAACTTACCAAACTTATACAATTCTGGTGACAATATGCTACCATCGAGCTTCTATGATGATGGGGATGGTCAAAGGGACTCCTCAATTAAATCTTACTTTTTTAATTAATCTTACTTTGTCGTCCGTTCGTCGTTTCCAGCCAAAGCAAAATATCTCTTAATTACAGAACATGTAAAATGACGCCTTCTAGTGAAAGATGATTAAAAAAAATAAAAATAAAATATTAAAAATGGCGACTGAGGGCTTTAAAGCAAATAAAAAAAAACACAAAAAAGTTGTATACCAAGGCGTATGGGTTGTCAAAATGTAGATCTCAATTAATAGAATATGACACTATTTTTATATATTTTTCTGACTCAAAATGCTCTTGTAAGTGGCTTCAAACAACCTACGTACTTCGGAATCCTTATAGCATACAACGTGTATGTCTTGAACGAATATTTTTTCTATTATAAACGATTTAATCTCAACTCCAAGACGAACAAATCTTACCAGAGTTTAATATTTGTCTAAAGTTCTTAGAAAACAAGATTTAACAACTACAATCGGTCAACTTTATTCCAATAAAAAATATTAAAATTATATAAATCTGTTTGATATATTTGCCAACGATATGACACCATGATGATAGATCGGGTAATGATGTTTCATATTTCAAACATAGCAAGGATTTGTGCTCTCACTTGGAATCACGTATTGTCAATAATACCTTTTACATATTGTGAATGCGCGCGCGCGAGGCTGATTATTTTGTTTTCATTCTGTAATTATTTTCAGAGATTCAACCAGATAATTTACAGTTAAATTATATTCTCAACGAAATTATTCTGTTTGAGGAGGTATACACATGTATGCATGTTTTACATTTTGTAATCTGTGGGTTGGTATGAGATAACATCCGGTTTAAAAATGGTATTGATTTTTATGTTATATACAACGGTATGTAAATATTATTCCGGAATATTTTCAGACTGTGTATTTTTAAAATATTTATTTTTTATTATTTTTATCAAGTTTATTTATTACAATAGATTTTTTAACATCTCATTGTTATTTTGCAAGCATATAATTTTTTTCATTTTTCTTTATATTTTGATCCTCAGTTACTTTAATTATCAGTTTAGTTAATGCCGTTTTTTATCAGAAAGTATAGTTAGAAGTACATGTTTGGAATCTGTTGTATTTAAAAAACGAAATCAAATTGGGAAGTAAGGCAAGATGCTGAAATTGTAACTGAAGAACAACCTTTTGAAGAAAAAATTTTTGCTATAAAATATAACTATTTTTTTAAATATGTAACATTTTGTCCCTACTCTGGGGTGAGATGTTTTATATATTATTATAACCAGATATTCGTTAATATAAAAAAAACCCTCATATCCTACATTGGCAGAATATGACGTTAAGAATATAATAGAAATACTATATTATGCTACGCAATTACATTTAAGTATCTTGTAATTTATAATGTTTATCTTCTAATATAATAAACAAAATTGATTTTATTGTACTAGTATAATAATTAAAATATACATGAATTAAACATGTTCATTATAATGATATTACCTTAATTTGTTCTTTCTACCTTTTTAGCGATTGTATAAAAATTATATCCGTGTGGAACAAATAATATATATTATGAGCTTCACCCGTTTCTGTATTTCAAAATGGACTCGGCGAAGAAATTCGGACACAGAAAAATGTGGCAAAAATTATATTCGGCAATCTCGACACGAATTTGTGATTTAAAACCTCTTCAGAGTTCAACGTCAGTTGAGAACGGTTCAATTGAATTCGGGGCGGACTGTTGTGGATAAAATCACGTTTGCGAAACGCGTCGCCTTGCTTAGGGATTTAGGGGAATCATTACAATATGAATATTTGTTACAATATATATGACCACTTCACACTTGCACCGAATGGTTTTCAAGCTAGCGGTTATGTGTGTGGAATTCATTTTCAAATTTACTGATATTTTTTTATGTAAAATATTTAAAATGTAATCTATTTGTAAAATATACGAATTTCTTATAGTCCTCTGTCCCGGATTTAAATTTTGAAATAAAAAATACTCCTCTGAAACTTCGTGAGTGGATTAATTTTGGCGTAACCTACAATTTTTTTATTTTCGAAAATTCTGAGAATTGGGGCGTTTTTGATGTGGCATGCGTCAAACATGTTTAGGGCGTAGGTCAGGGCAAAAGACCCTTGATTTTTTTAGGCCAGTATAACCAAAACATTTTACTATTATTTATCTAGCAATTGTGCAAAAATCAGTCGGTTATTTATAAATTACATAACATCATGAATTTGACATGTTGAGAGTGTAAGTCTCGCTAAATGCCCCAATATTTTTCTTGGTCAATATATTTCCCGATGTTGGCGTTATAAAATCTTGTAATTCAAGTAAAAAATAAAGGGTTATTCGTAAATTTCCTATAACTATCGTTAAATTGATATGTTTGACGCATGCCACATCAAAAACGCCCCAATTCTCAGAAAAAAAGTTGTAGGTGACGCCAAAATGAATCCACTCACGAAGTTTCAGAGGAGTATTTTTTATTTCAAAATTTAAAGCCGGGACCGAGGACTATTATAGTTACTAGGTTACGATAATTATTATTTAAAATAAAATAGTGAAAAAAAATAAATAAACTGAAAATTTCTTCTTCTACATAGTTATCCGATTTGGCTGAGTTTTAATAGGGTTTTATTCTAATAGTAGATGTAGTGATTTCAAAAGGATTGCTGTTGATTTATTACGATTTGCGACATGTGTTTTGCCGTCACTTAAAAATGTTATATAACCAAGAAATTGAACTTTATTTACAGTTTTATAACAGAAAATTAAAACCAATCGAAATTAAACTAAGTAAATATGGAGATTGTAATGTTCTCTTTTAGAAAATGTAAACGTTTAAGTGGGTTACAGAAGAAATATAATATATAATGCTCATTTTAACAATTTTCATACGATAAAATTTTTAGAATGATTATAGAACACACATCCAAGCATGCTTGGGATGTGCAATAATATTTAAAAACACTGAAAAGTCGTTAAAAAGCTTTAATTGAAGAGATGTCCGATAAAAGTCAATGTTTACCAAACATTCAGGTCAAAGCTTGGTTCGATCGACTGATAAACGGACGCAGTGTACATGAGTGGCACACTTTTTGCACCGCTTGTCCGATAAGTTATTGCTCCCGTGGTGAACGTAACTCATGGCCGCGGTGTTGAAGCTGCCTTCGTACACTCCAGAGGATGATTTTCTCTATACTCTCGTCGCTTTTAGCATTTAGATGTGCGTGTATTATAGGTGCTGCTGCTTGTGTTTGTAATTTTCACAAGTCAAAGCAGTTAATGTTTTTTTTTAACATGTGTACCTACCTACACTTTTTTTGAAAGAAATATATTTCTGAAAATTTATTTATTGTTATTTAAAAATGGATTGTTCAGGAGCTAAACCTGAACTCGAACCGAACCAATTTATAGTCAACCTTTTTTTAATAGGTTTAAGAAATTATTTTAAATATTTTTATCACTTTGATTTTTAAGTTTAATAGAAATCAAATATATTTTAGTATATTAAGAGGTGTATGAACACAAACAGAGTATATTGTCGGCGTAGCTAGGGGTTGGTGAAACTGCCCCTCCCTCCCACCAAAATGGACTTGACAACGAAAAAAAAGCCTTCAATAATACCAGGGGGCGCTTTTTTGGTTTTTCAGCGACCTCTATCTACGCTTCCGTATATTATGCCGGTTTAGGACAACTCGCCGCGGCTATCTTGTTGGCTCGCGGTGAGTTGGCCGCGGCGAGCTATTATTTTGGTACATGATAATTTTTTATTAGTGTTTGAGCACAAGACAAATTCTAACTAATACAAAAAATATATGACTATTTATATAGTAAAAAAATTAATAATTTTTTTTATTCATTTTCAGATGAAACAACGAAATCGACTAGGTGAAAACATTTTTGTTAATTCGGTAAGTAATATGGTATATTTACAATAAATATTTTCATAATATAGTATAAATATTTTCCATAAAATACGTTTATATAAAAAATTAAAGTACTTATACAAAAAAGTGACGTCTTTATTAATTGCATTTATGTTAATAAATCGTAATAAAGTTTAAATAAGATTATTTATGCTACACTTATTATCAACTTCACAGGAGTGAAGTTGACTGAAATATTTATTATTCAATTTGAAATCAATCTTATTTGTTAGCGTGACGTAGATTGATCAATTTTAAATGCTTAATAATGAATGAGCTTTCTATCAAGTTGAGGAACAAACGTTGAACAAACTCTTAAACCAAGCACAAACTTTTTATCGCAACTTTTCAATTCAAAGTGAAGGATTCAATGGGTTTTTTCTGTAGTCATCCGTAAGATAAATTTGGGAATTATTTATTTATTTCTGTGTTATACATTTCGCTATAATTTATTTAAAAAGTTTATAATAGATATTAAATAAATTTTGTGTGTTGTTGAAAGTGCTTGTAAAGTTTTCTTGTTGTTATTTGAGTTGTGTTTTGTAACTGGATGAAATTTTAAATTGTTCTTCTTTGAAGTAATGTATTTACGAAAATATTTAATTTGTTGTTTTGGTTTGAAAAGTTTAAGAGAAAGAATTTGAATTATTTCTTTTTAACATTTACAATATACAGTTGACCTTTAAAAAAACATATTACGAATATTTCATAAGGTCGAATTATTGATTTAAAAGTATCTTTTGTCGAAGTATTAATAAAAAGTATATTTCTTGTTGTTATTTAATTCTAATACTGTTTATAAACAAATGAAAAATTACTAATTCTTCGCAATAGCCTATCAAAGTTTTGATATAAAATGAAATCTACGTTCTTAAAGATACATAAATAATCATAGTTTTTATGGCACTCATTATTTTTGGTCTACAATTAGCGACAAAAACATACAAAACAAATTCTCGCAATTTTCAAATAATCTCGCATAACGATAATGTTGTGAATTACTTGTTGAATTTAAGGATATTAGAATTAACAACGAGCACGCGAATGAATTCTTATTTTACACACAGGTAAGTTAAACACTTACATAACAGGTTTGATATACACAAACACATAACACTTTCAACTGAAGGCATTATCGTAAACGCGGCAAACAGCCTGCTCTGATGATAGTTACAGCGGAAAACGACGCCCGCCTCTGGCGACGCGATCTTGTACCATTCAAATCAGTGGCGTTACAAATATGGCGAGTTCTATCAATAAGTTTATACATTATAATCGATAATAATATACAAATCTGTACAATGTAAATTCTTAAAGTTTTTAAAGTCTTCTATGTGTCCTTTTACAGGCAATATTAAGAAGAATTTTGTCTGTATATCTGGGAAAACACTGAACTGATTTTTATAAGATTTTCACTCCTAGAAAGCCTTAGGTTTTATAATTAGTTTAAGCTCTATGATAATTGATTTACGACGAGACCGTATTAAAAATAGCATGGCTTGGCCATAAAATGTACACTCCTTAAACTTTTTTTTTTAACTATCAGACTAACTAATATATCTCGATCATTTTTTTCAGAAATATCGTTTTTCTTTTAAATAAACTGAACATTTCCTTATTTCTAGTAATCCTATCTGGCTGAGTTTAAATAGGGTTCTATTCTGATAATAGATGAAGTTAATTCAATAGGATTTCTGTTAATTCATTACCTTTTGCGAACTGTAGCGTGTTGCCGTCACTTAAAAATTTTAATTTCTCGACAAATTGAACTTTGTTTATATATTTATAACAGAGAATTAAAACCAATTGATATTAAACTAAGAAAATATGAAGACTGTAATTTTCTCTTTCAGAAAATGTGAACTTTTAAGTGGGTTAATAAAGAAATTTAAGATATAATATTCATTTTATCAATGTACATACGCAATTTTTTTTAGAACGAGAATAGAACACATTTCCCAAGCATAGCTTGCTTGGTGTATCGTTGCATGCAACGCGAATTTCGTTGCCGTTTGATTACTAATATTTCACCCTGAACGCACTTAAAGAAGTATAACTTCAAATAGTCTTGTATTGGTTACTGACGTTTATTTTCTATTGATTTCATTTTTTTAATAAATCTTTATTCAATTACTAATAAATACTTATAAAAGTATTAAAACAGTAAGTACTTTTTTGTAGATAAAATAAAACAACTAAAACAATTCAGAAATGTACTCACTGGAAAGTTCACGTCTATATGTAGTTTGCTCGAAAATTGAACAAAACTTTTCCTTCCCAAGAAACCTGAGAATAACACCCAAAAGATTAATTTTTCGCAGTTTCGCGCTAGCAATACTCTTGTACACAACATGATTGTTACGCACCTGATATGGATTCTCTCATCATCCTATGTGCATAATCGTAATTTAGGTGCTAAAACAATTTACTCTAGGTGTAAGAAAGAGACTCGGGCGGTTGGTAGGCGTGCTGGAACAAACTAAAAGCAAGCTCTTAGGGATGCTAAAAATAAATTGTTTAGATGTTTGTGGTTTGTGCGTTTTTATGCAGAAAGCTGATCGCTTGTTTAAATATTTATTTACGTTTTTATCGGAAAAGCGTGTTTAGGTATTAGGTTCACTTTGAAAGTTTTTTCGAAGCTTTTCTGATGAATTTATTATTACGTTAGTGGTTTTTTATACAAAGGTTGAGAATTGTTTTGGAACGTGGTACTTATATTTAAACACCTGTATTTTATTCAGTCTGTTCTTTTGTAAATTTAGTATCTATTCATTTATCAAAATGGCTAACTTAATCCTAGTTTTTAAAAACTAGGATGTCATAATGAAATAAGATTATAAATTCTATTCATCTTGGTGTTCAGTAACTAAAAGGTTGTGACATATAGTCGAACGAA
Organism: Sialis fuliginosa; assembly: GCA_961205875.1. Taxonomy (NCBI): domain Eukaryota; kingdom Metazoa; phylum Arthropoda; class Insecta; order Megaloptera; family Sialidae; genus Sialis; species Sialis fuliginosa. The sequence goes on from OY540810.1 coordinate 36,455,928, forward strand.
TATACCTACAGACAGACGGACATACACACAAACATACAGACAGACAGATAGACAGACGGGCGGATGAACATTTTCATTTATCAAAATGGCTAACTTCGTTATCCTAGTTGTTAAAAACTAAGATTTCATAATGAAATAAAGTTTTGGTAAACATGTTTCTCGTAAGTTGTAAATTCTTTTCATCTTGGTTTCGGTTTCGTAAACAAGGTGTAAACGAGAAAAGGCTCGTCTCGACGTGAAACTATAAAAATACTAATACAGTAACACCTCGTAATAATGGCTACTACTCGCTTAACGGTGTTTCACAATAACGTCTGCGATATATTTTTATTTCTTTTTCGGTTGTAAATCATGTATTTTACGTACTAAATATATATTTAAAGGTAAACATTGTGTAAATTTCCATTTCTATCATTGTTTTATAGTTAGTGTTATTGCATACTTAATATATATTAGTACATAGTAGGTAGTTTTGCTTAGAGGCACTCGCGAGGCACACAAAAAGCCTTAATTCATTTATACCGGCGTTTTTCACTTAACGGCAACGGTCCGGTCCCAATTATTTTACAAAATTTTTGAGTTATGAAAAAATATCAATCATGAATTCATTTATTGTAAAGCAATTTTTCCCCATAAAAAAATATTGGTATCTAAAAAATTAATAAACTTTAGTAATAAAATACCTTTATTCCTGTATGAAAATTAAAAAATCGACAGAATATCGACTGCAAACATATTAATAAATGTCAAACAACACAAGAAAAACTGTTTCCTATTGTGAGATCAGTAGAACAAAATAAATAATTTTTTTAACTGTATGAATACCATTTTAGTTAAATCATAAGACCATATTAGAATATATGACTCAAGTTAACATATACAAAACTACATAAGAACAATACATTGCTTGAATGATATTAACCTTTAAAAATAAGGCTTATTAACTTATTCAGAAAATAAAACAAGAATGCAAACAAAAGTGTAGGACAAATTACCTTTTGTTTTATTAATGGCAATTTATTATTATCGTTAGCCGCAACAGTTATTTAGAAATAAATGTCCGGTATTACTTATATGACAGTTCTTTTTGAGTTTTTGACAGATAGTTGCACGCGCAATAAGTTGGTTGTTACCATAAACATAGAGCATGGACCGCGCATCTGACTCGAAAGAGAGCCTTATCAAAAGAAAGAGATAGAAAATGGTTTGGGATATACTTGTTAAACAGGAGTAATTATTTCATTCTACTTAGAAAAAGAGATAGGTATAAATAACCCAAACGCCACCGCCTCTCTTTCTGTTTTGAAGAAATGTTACATCATTATGTTAATACAGTCCATGCTCTATGTCTATGGTTGTTACCATTTTTACTTACTGTACATTCAACTATCTGTCAAAAACTTCAAGAGAACTGTCATATAAGTTTGATATCCCGTTTGAAAGTGTTTACAAGCTTGCAAATATTTGTTTGCTATATAGTATATAGGCAGTAATACCGGACATTAATGATGCTAATTGATTATAGATATATTTTTTGTAGGCCTTTTTTGCGCAAAATATTATAAAACTTAAAAAATCCGAATTTTAAAGTTAAATTCGTACACCTCAAACGGGTACTTGTCGATTGGTATAATACTAATAAAATTGAAATATAAGTTTTATTGGTTAATAGTTCGATGTCCAAATTCATTTATAAATTACAGGTACACTAAAGATTTCTACACCAACAAAAAATACACTAATAGATAAATAAAACACCAGTAATGGCTATTTTTAAATTAAATGTACTGAATTAGAAATATTTGTTGATATTTGAATACTACCATTTCTGAATATTAATCTATATACATTTAATTGTTTTACAGCGTGATTTGATGATAATCGGCCAATAGGTGTCAAAATGGTAAACATTTAAACTAATTATTAGTTTAATGTATTTATTAATTATTATACTATCATAGCAACTGCTTTACATTGTTTCAAATTTGATGATCCTTTCTTATATATCTTTTGTGTTGTAGTACTTATCATTAGCAAGTGTTCATCACTGCGTGCTCATTACTGGTTTTACTTTATCCATTACTGGAGAAAAAACATAAAACAAAATAAAATACTATAATTTAAAAAAATACTATATTTGCGGACTTTGATAATTAAATTGATTAAATAAAGAGTTACTTGTTTTATTAGTAACATGAGTTCATGAGAATTACAAAAAAGCCCGTCAATCACAAAAACAGTAAAGCTTGCTCTTATAGCGACTATAACTGGTCCAGTATCAATATACAAACGATCTACAATAATCATTAAGCATAATTAAAACTTAATTTCTAAATAATTGTCGGCCAACAATAACTAGGTTGATTGACAACCCTACAATACAGGTATTCTTTTACTTGTAACACATCAGCAAGTGGAGCTTTGGGCGGCGGCGAAGCTAATCTGTTCTAAGAGTTAGCAGCTGCGAACAGGATGCCGTGAGCACTCCCGCGGGATTCTGTCGGGTCCTCGGTGAACACCCCACTCCACCCCCCACACATACACATGCATGTAAGTACATACACACGAACACGTTGTACTGTGTGTATGCGCAGAGGCGTCTTTGACCGAAACGCGTGTCTGGAAAATACTTTGAATAGGAAAAATTATGGCGATGATATTTTGGTACTTAAGATATGATTCATCACATTGATTTAAGAGAGTTTTTCTTACGTTTTTAAGTAATGGTTTGGATAAATACTATATTTTACTTATACAGGTGATTCGTTTTAATTGCCCATACGTAATTAATATTTCAAAAAATAAGATAGTGAAAATGCTTCAGTTATTTTTGGTGAATTTCGACATAATTCTAAATTATCCATACTAATATTATAAATATGAAAGTGTGTCTGTTTCTCTCTCTGTCTGTTTGTTACCTTTTTACGTTTAAACCGCTTAACCGATCTAGATGAAATTTGGCAGGAAGATAGTTTGTATCCTGAGGAAGGACATAGGCTAATTTGTATCCAGAAAAATGTATTAAATAGGTATACAATTACTTTAGAAAAAAATGGTTTGTGACAATTGCACGTGCGATCTGTTTTATCGACTATCATAACAGAAATATGAATTACCTAACCTTCTTCTTCTTCTTCGTGGGTTTTATTTCTGACAACTGTTACTTAACCTAAATTTCACGCGAACGATGTCGCGGGAAACTGCTAGTAATTTATAAATAAAATAAATGATAATTTGACTACTACGATACTGCAAACCCCTATAACCCCATACCGCCAGTGTATGTGTTTGTGTCTGTGTGTACCTGCACGTAGACGCCACCTTGTGGAAACATGCGAAAGTAAAAACAGATACAAATGTAAGAATATGTTGTTGTGTGGCTTGGAGAAGTTTCACGTTGGAACTTGTTGTTCTTGTAAGATGCTGGACGAAACTTTTCTAATTTATGAATGCTGAATATAGAGTTGGTATGGTGTAATTGTTGGGTAATGGATATTGTTGATGGTGTTTGCAGATAAATCATACAAGGTTTAAAAGAGTGAAATGGGTACTGTGGAAACATAACAGCTCATCCAATTTGATATACAAATTTGAATAACGTCAATGAAGTGTGATTTTTATTTTTGAAAAACTTCATTGGTTAGTGAAGTATTTTTTAACCGACTTAAAAAAAAGATAATGTTTTCAATTCAAAGAATATATTATATATTTTTTATGTATGTTCGGGCATAACTCCGACAAATATGCATTTTTTCTTTGACATGTACTTTCTCGAGGTGGTCCCATATAATTTTTTTCAGAATTTGACCATGGACTTCAAAAAAGGAGGTGGTTTTCAATTTAGCTGTATATATATTTTTAGATATTTTCGGGTATAACCTCAGCAAATATGCACTTATTCGGTTGATTTGTTTGTTTGAAAGAGTGTACTACCAAGATAGTCCCATGTAAATTTTATCAGAATCTGACCATGGACTTCAAATAAAAAAATAAAAAATCCTAAAAACACTGAAAAGTATACCCAATAACTAAATTTAACGGTTTTTGAAGTCGGTGCAAGCCAATAAAAAAACTTTTTAATAAAGAAAACCGACTTTAAAAACTATTAAATTTAATTATTAGGTATAGTTTTCAGTGTTTTAATATTTTTTTTGAAAAATCGTTTATTTTAATTTGTTTAGTTTTGTGAATAAATTATCATCATAAAATAGAAAAAACCCCAATTTTTGTCCATTGTTGAATATATTAAAGATTAAAAAAATCCATAAAATTAATGTTAAATTTTTGGATTTTACTCGGTGATTTTTATATACATAAAATTTTCAAATATTTTTATTTCATCAATTTAAAAGTATTTTTTATTGGGTATTCAATTACATAACTAAGTATTTTTAAATCATTTGTATCGTTTTCACTCTCACATAGTCGTTTAACTTTAAACCATGTCTTTGATGTTAAAGTATTAGACATCAAACAATGAATCACTTTGGCCACATCTGGTGATTGTTTTTTATTTATTGTAAATCCACAGGGATGGATTAAGATTTAATAAAACATTTTATAATGAGCAATAAAAAACCTTTTTGTCGTTTTCAAAATTCGATTCTTGAGTAGTAGGTACTTGGTTGTTTATTATTATGTCAATGTCAACTTCTTTATATTATATGTACATGTTGGGTGTTCGTATAAATTGAAATATTAACGAGACGCCCCCTCAATCTGTTTTTGTGACCAAAAAATAAGGTAGCTACAAACTCAGCATTGACAATTAATATTTAGGTTATGCTCAATGCATTTTAAATTGAACGTGTATTTTGAATAGAAATTTTCGCGTTGTTACGAAGATACAGATTTTCTCTTAATTTTTCCCGTTTTTTCCAGTATATTATTAATTTCCCAACTGGAAGTTATTGTCATCGGTCCGAAAATTAAAATAAAAAATCACAACATATTTGTATGTTTTAAGGTCACTATAGTATATTTATATTATATGTGCGTGTCATTTTTTATGTTCACGAAATCTCGTAAATAAAAAATGCTATTGACTTCATTGGGGTGCCAATCGAAACGTCTTGACGTGAGTATGATCTGAAAGAAAGGATTTTTCGAAATTCAACCCCTAAGGGAGTAAAAAGGGGTGTAAAGTTTTTTTTTTGGTAGGATTTACTTGAAACTTATTGTTAGTATAAATATTCTACAATACAAATAATGAAAAATGTATTTCAGTATTTTTTTTTGTTATACGTGCCTAAACAGCTATAGAAGGGGTGAAAGGTTAAAACCACCCTCAAAATTTGAATTTAAATACTAATAAATAAGTCTATACTTCATGTTGCCTTGGAAATAAATGCAATTTAATTCAAATTGTCAAAATAGTTGGGAAGTTGATTGTGTGGACCTCAAGGGTCTCACCCAAACCCACAGCTTGTTTTTTTTCTGGTAGATGGCAAATTTTTAAAGAAGATTGTATAGTTTAAAAAAATTAATGAAAGAAAACTATAGTCTTCTTTATAAATTTGCCATCTACCAGAAAAAGTGTATTGAGCATAGCCTAAATATGAATTGTGAGCGCTCCCTTATTTTTTGGTCACAAAGAACAGATTGAGGGGGCGTCCAGTTAATATTTCAATTTGTACGAACACCCTAATGTACATCTTTTGATAAAAAGGTATATTTTAATATTTGTTTATTAATAATACACACACAAAAGTTTACATAGACTCTAGATATGGAATTAAAAAAAATTTATTAAAAAAGCTTGTTTGATAGCCTTTTATAACGATATTTGATGTATTTAATCAGTTAAAAGGGACCATATTAACAGTTTCGTGTAAAGTAAACATTATTATTAATTGTGCTATAAAACCCGTGAAATAAAAAACATTGTGGAAAAAAATCAACATTCTTTTTTAATTAAGAGAGAATTAGGTCAACACGTACCTTTTAACGTACTACTGCATAATTGATTAAATGCAGTTAATTTAATGAAAGGGTTTGATTTTCGAGGAAATTGTTAATTAATTCGTTATTTTAATTAAATTATATATATGTGTATTATGTAATGAATTATTTTTTCGTTAATTAAAAATTACGATGGTGAAGAACAAATAAGGATAAGTAGCTATTTGAATATACGCATAAATTATTAGACGAATTTTATTAGTGTTTCATATTGAAATCATAAATAAGAACACTGGTGGAATCAACACTGTAAATATAATATTTATATTATTATATTACAAATACAAAAGTATGTCTGTCTGTCTGTTTGTTACCTTTTTATGGCTAAACCGCTGAACCGATCTTGATGGAATTTGGCAGGGACATGGCTTGCATCTTGAGGAAGGACATGGGCTACGTTGTATTCCGAAAAATTTATTAACCATACAACGATCTTAGGGCATTTGAAGCATATTTAAAAAAACATTGAAGTCTGTAGGATCGCGCCAAGCTGAAATATTAACTATTCAACTTATTTGCTAATTTATCAATTTTAATTTGTTAATAATAGGGAATGGGGGTCTCGACGGTCTTAGAGCATTTTATAGTCTTAAAGATAATGATGTAAGCTATATTTAAAAAAAAATGGAGTCAGTAGGATCGCGCGAAGCTGAGATATTAACTATTCAACTTATTTGTTAATTTATCAATTTTAAATTGTTAATAATAGGAAATGGGGATCTCGTATAATGTCATATCTTATCCAGATTAATTCTACTTTAAAAAATGTAATGTGCTTTATATTTACCCTAAACGTAAACTGTATTTAATTGTTAAAAATAAAAAAACTCGAAAAGTATCAATTCATCTTGTTAATAACTTTTTTTTGATGTACAAAAAACAATAGACAGGTAGCTATTGTTCATATTAAATGAGTTAAATGGTGCAAAAGAAACAAATTTAATGCATAATTAAGTTCGCTAATATGTATTAATTAGGTTAACCTTAACCTTACAAATACAGCATTACTGCCAATTGATCAATTAGTAACAAGCTAGAATATTCCAGTGGTACGTCTCTGTGACACATACTTCTACACTCACACTCTACTGTCTAGCTCACACACACACACACACATACACATACACACCCACCGGACATCTATCCGTCAGTCAGCCTTGATTACACTGGTGCTCAATGGTTGATGATGACCCTTGCATGACAATCAGATCACCTCTCGACCAGATATAATTGTTGTAGTGGTAGTAGTGGTGAGGTGGTCGAATATAGACAGTAGTCAGTCAATCGGTGTTACGAGCTATTAAAGATCTAGTGGTTGATTTGTGTCCGAAATTAGTCGATGTTTTTTGTTTGTTTGTTTGTTTTGTTTCTATTCGATTTTTTTTCGAGTGGTGCGTCTTATTATTGGGCAAGCGAGTGTTTTTTTTTTTTAGTAAGTGTATATATTTTTTATTTGTGAACATTATAACTAGAAATAGTGTTTTTCTTATCGTTTAATAGTGATATGAAAAATTCCTAGGGTGATTATTATTATTATTATTTTGTTAAATATATTAATGTGTATTTATACTGGGATTCGAAACGATAGTTATTATCAATGACAGTTATTATGTTAATTATTTTGATACAAAAATATTAAAGAAGTTGGTAAGTAAATCGTGGGCTAAGGGAAGCGGGGGGGGGGGGGCGTTTCCCGGCTGCTAAGGCAGATAAAAGTGCCATAAGAAATAAATATTAGTCCAATTTTATTATTAAGGATTTTTAAGGGTCTCGTAAAAAATTAGAAACCCTTGTAGTTGGTATACGGACGTAGATTAATATCCCAAAAACAGAAATGATGATATTAAAAAAAACATTTTTTTTGGACCTCCTTACCATCGACTGAAAAGTATAATTCAAAAATTTGTTCACTTAATCCATTGAGTGGGGTGTTTTTCGATAGATCTTCTAAATTGCAGCAAAAAATGTCTTAGGAAATTTTGTTTTTTACCCTTCAGTCACTATATATTTGCGTTCAAAGTCGTTATCAGAGTGTCCCCTCTCTATTTTCTAAACTTTTAATTCAAAAAATCTGAAAAAATTGAGAATATAGCTTTTAATTAGTACTTTCAATGAAAATTATAACGAACACTCAAAAAATTTCTTGACTTTTTGATTTTAACCCTTCAGTTACGATATATTTGCTTTTAAATGTTGTTATCAGAGCGCCCCCCCTCTAATTTCTTAACTATCAATTAAAAAAAATCTGAATAAATTCCAGAATGTAGCTTTTAATTAGTACTTTCAATCAAAATTATATACATTGCAGCAAAAATAGTTTATGAAAAATTTTGAAATAAGTCTTTTTTATAAATCGTAGTGAGAATGACTACGGAACCCTATCAAGTGCGTGCCCAAGACGCACGTGAAAACTACAAAAGTACTACTGACTCAAAATGATTTATTTATGTTTATACTACACATCGGAGTATAGGAGTATTGGTTGCATTATAATTTTATAAAATTCTTACATATGTATAGAGAATGCAAGTGCAATAAAATAAAAAGAATATTTGAGTAAAGAGAATTTTAAATTTGTATCACTGCATATTTACTGGTCTTCAAGATAAAGGAATAATAAATATCAACACATTGTTAAAAACATCTCCCAAGTAAATGCAAAGTGCTTCCTCGTGCTAAATTCACCAAAGATAATTAATTATTGAACAATTTAAATAAAAACCGATGCTCAGATAAATTGCTTAGAATTGGATAACCATTTAATTTTTATACAATTTTACTAAAAAATATTAGTTCGAAATTTTTCTTAAGAGGAACCTGATTTTTTTTTCGTATATTTTTAATTTTTCGATAATTTCAATCTAAATCTAAATTTATGCAAACGTCAAAATGACATTTAAAATGTTAAAATGACAGTTAATATATCAAAGTAAATATGAGTTTAAAAAAACAAAACACGATTTTCTAAAATAAATTGAGATAAATCTTTGTAAGGGAATATTTTACAACAAATGTTGTAGACCCATATTATAGGAAATTTAATGCTCTACAAAAAATATTTTATAAAATTTTCACGTAACATGTGTCGTTCTTGAGATATCGTGAAAAAATAAATATTTTGGAATGTCACCGCTCCCCTTTACACACAATTTTGAAATGTGACCGTCCTCAAGCCAGACCCAACCATCTGACCAAGTTTCAATAATATCGGTTCAGTGATTCATGAGTTATGCGTGTGACAAGGATTCAGGGGACAGACGGACACACGGACGGACAGACAGACAGACAGACACGGAACAAAAAGTGTTTGTCTTGACTTGAAACGGAAAAATCAATTTTAAATTTTGAAATCGGAGAACATTTTTTTTGTCTCAATCTGAAACGATCACAAAGCGTCTCGTATCTTCGATATTGCGAGGAATCAACAAAGATTTATTTTCAGTTGATTTTGTTTTGGTTGGTATTTTCATAATACTTTACTATCGACGTGGTAACAAAACTAGCTTCTATTTAAATTCTATTCATGCTATCTTCGCAGGGTAACTATTTCCCTTCTAGATACAATCTTTAGTAGCTATAAAATGTTTAATGCAACTCTTTGTTCGCTAACTATTGTATAACAGAATCACTATAGAGCACCGTAAAATACGGCCAGCGTTGAAAACGATAAATATTATCGTATCATATAGAGGATTTAATATATTTTTACTATCGTGAGCGGGGGCGCATGTTGTAAAATATTATGAACGTTTTAAGGGGTGTCAATATTATTATGTGGACGAATCTACATAAAATATAAAATGGATCGTACGGAGACACGTTTAATGCAAAGAAAATAATTCTAGTAAGTTTATGGAAATAATTAAATTTTACAGTATATACTAGAGTAGTTTAATTTTTTATGGCATGGTTATAATGTTTATATTTAATTATTTTATTAACCTTGTTGAATGTTTTTTACATATTTTTTTGCACTTAAAATAATTTTCCCGTTTGACTTTTTGCAATTGATAATTTAGAGAACAATTATAATATAAGATGTAATGTATGATTGAAGTAAATTGAAAATACAGGATGCTTAGATTGTCGGTTCTTACATTACATAACAAAAAAAAACATGCAGATTAAGTAATAATAATATAATTATAATAACATGTCAATGACATCATATCTTAGAAACATGACGCCACATAATAAACCATTTTTTCAACCAAGTTAATATTTTGAACTGTAGAATTAATTTTTCTTACTTTGACATATTCATAACTGACATTAAAGTTAGGTTATGTCCCCTGAATCCTTGTCACACACATCTTTGGTGATTTTAGCACGAGGAAGCATTGTGCATTTACTTAGCAGATGTTTTTTGAGACTACTCCAGTTTTTGACGTTAAAAATAAATAAAATAAAAACCTAAGATTCTGCCATAGCTAAAGAAGTGACTGTTCACTAATTCAAGTAGTGAATAGCTATTAATTCATAGTGATATACTTTTAACTATTTTAATTTGTGAATATTCATTTCTCGCTAATTCAGTTTAGGAGAGTGTATTTACTTTTAGCTACAAGCAAAAACAATTTATGTAGCAATTGTTTTGTATTATTTGATAGTTTTTATTTTTTATATGGGTATTGATTACATTAAATTTAATGGTTTACATTTTTATATTAAAATGGAAAAAAATGTGTGTATTATATGTTTATTCCTGACTGTAGTTATATCTGACACAAAAAAACTAGACCGTTACAAATTGTAATTATAACTAGGTACGTGCGATAATTGCAACTATTTATTTTTGATTGAATTCAGTTAGTAGTCGTACATAGAAGTTGTGTGTTGAATACTAAATAACATACAAAAAAACATTCCATTTAAGATTTATAAAAACATTCGTATACATAGATATAATTGAGTGTATGTTAGTATGTAGATAACCTTTTATGATGATTGTACTACTTCCTGTCACTTCTTTATATGAGAATAGGGATTTTACAAATAGCATTTGTCTGTATTCTTTTCAATGAAATGCTGGATTAAATGAAAATAGTTTGTTTGTATGTATGTATGTAATGTGTTATTTCAATAAAACCTAAATAAATATGTTATTATAGGTACGGCTTATTTTGATGAGATGTACTCTTTCATCATTAAGGTGGCAGACCCAGTTAGAATTTTGGAAAAATTCAATTTTTTTGCATTTTCTCAAAGTAGAATATTTCAAAAGTATTATCTGAAAATTTCAGACAAATGTCCTGTCCATAGACGATTCAGTGTAAGTTCCAAAATAATTTTTTTATCTGCATGCAATTCGTACTCAAAACTTTAAACGCGTTTTTCTCGAAACCATGTTTTCGAAGTCAGTGATCACTGTAACTTGAGAACGGCTTTGCCGATCGGTTTGACATTTTTCTCACTTATTCTATAGACAATTGTCTTCCGGATGAACGAAGGATTTTTTTTGGACGATTATTATTTTTTTTATAGCCGAAAATGCGAGTGAAATTTTAGTCGAATAAAGAACTTTGACTTTCAATATCCGCCATTTTGTGAAAATTCAAAATTTTTCAAATCCCTTCGTTCATTCAGAGCATTATGTTATTAGATAATGTTCCCAGTGATCACGGCAAAACACTTTTTTTGGACCCTTCCCAAATTTGCTGTATCCCACTTATTTTTTAATATTTTGCCATAAAAAAATTACAATGTTTTCTATAAATACATACATATATTTCATGTGGAAAAACATTTGTTATTAATTATTTTAATGAGTGGCAAAAAAAAAATCCTAAAAAAGATTTTTTTTAGAAGTCCTAACTGGGTCTGCCCCCTAAAATAAATTAGAAGATTAAAGTGCTTAAATCATTTTTAAAAATCTAAAAAATCATAATTAAGTTTTGGCACAATGTGCAGAGCATATGGCATTTAATATTAAGAATAAGCTATTTTAAAGTGTAATGTAAACTATAAATAACATATTCTGAGAAAAATATATATAATTATGATAATAACTTTGATTTAAACATACGAGTATGGGATAAATTAAATAATATATAACGTTTTACTATTTTAAAATTGTTTACAATATTTTTTGTTAAGAAAGTGTAGACATTTGACATTTTTTCATATAAGGTACTGGCACCAGTCTTGGATATGACCCCAGTGATGTCTATTTTTTAATTAAATGTACTGAATTATAAATATTTGTTGATATTTGATTACTACCATTTCTGAATATTAATCTATATACATTTAACTGTTTTACAGCGTGATTTGATGACAATCGGCCAATAGGTGTCAAAATGGTGGACTAATTATTAGTGTAATTTATTTATTAATTATTATATTAAATATTATCATAGTAACTGTTTTACATTGTTTCAAATTTGACGATTATTTCTTTAATATGTTTTGTGTCGTAGTACTTATAATTTTGTAATCATTAGCAAGTGTCCATTACTGGTTTTACTTTATTCATTACTGGAGAAAAAACATAATCAAAATAAATATTCATTTGCGGACTTTGGTAATTAAATTGATTAAATAAAGAGTTATGTACTTTGTTTTATTAGTAACATGAGTTCATAAGAATTATAAAAACGAAGCCCGTCAATCACAAAAACAGTAAACCTTGCTCTTACAGTGGCTATAACTGGTGTCAGTACCTTATTTAATTTTCAATTATCTTAGTTCTGTTTATTTATAGTACATCAGTATATATCTAACTGCATCTTATCGAATTGACAACCCTTTATATTAAATATTGTCGTGCACTATAAACAAAAAACAATCCATTAGTACGTTTACTCGTGTACCCATTAACATGCAACGATATTTTAATTTATAATCTCTAGTTGTGTTAGTTATCGTTTATAGATGAATCGTTAAATATACGAACAAGGAATTTATTGTTACGTTGAAAAACATAAATTTTCATATCAATGGAGAAAAGGGGAATTTATGATGAATATTCAATTATATTATATTCTTCTGTTTTCTATTTAGATTACACATAGTTTTTACGAACAATAGTGATATACATATATCTAACATAAAGTTATCGAAATGTGTTCTAATTAAAAAATGTAAAAAACGAAAATTTGGTTAGATTAATGTCCGATATTATAAAGGAGCTAGCAAATTTGCTAGCTAGCAAGCACTTTCAAATGGGGTATTAATTTTGTGATAGTATCTATCGATTAGCTATGAAATTTAGAGCAGTGATTCTTCAACGTATTGTAACACAGTTGGCGACTCTGACCGTACAAAATAGTTTTCATAATATCGCCACTGTTTTAATACTGTTGGTGTTTACATACCACGCGTGCGCGAACATTGCCAAACATTTCATGAAACAAAAGGAGAACTGTCAGATAGGTTTCATTTGAAAGTGCTTGCTAGATAGCAAATTTTGCTAGCTCCTTTATAATAGCGGACATAACTAAACCTATTTATAAAAATATTTATTAAAAACAAAAGTATGATCTCGATATGGTGACGTTGTATACATTTAAGTAAAATGTGGGTATAATTTTAAATCGCAGCAGTGAATAAGTTTGAGTAGAAAAATGAATACCTACATTTAACATATATTAAACACGAAGGTTTCTTTTTTTAATACAATTATAGTATAAAGAAAAAACAGTTGTTTCATTTATCGGTTATGAAAATCAGAATTTGAAACTTAAAATGACATGTTGGGTGTGGTGATGTTAAAAAAAGTTGGAGATTGTTTTTGACATTATGATTAGATTTTCATACACGAAATATGTTAAGCAGTTTTGTCGTGCTTATTGTAATTTATCGGGACATATCTCAGTAGCGAAATAATGATATTTGTGTTAAGAAATGCTTAAATATATACGTTTTTGTCGTGTGGGATTTGTTGTTAATCTTCTATGAACTACAAAAACGTTTTACTTTTCATTATGTAAATCTGTTGTATTAAGAGATCGATAGCGAATTATTTTATATGTTGTTTATGTCTTGGACTAGTAATTATTCATTTTATCATAAAATTATTTAAGATTTTTATTTGAACAATACTTTGAACTATTTTTATATTTTTTTTTTCATTATAAAAGACAGGTAATACAAAAATTATAAGAAGCTAAACTAGAACGTTAAACGAATTCTTTAGATAGTTTGTATAAAATTGAAAAAAAAAACTGGGAAACGCAAGTTTTTTTTGATGTTTTTTTCAAAAATTTGTGCATTAAAAAGTTAAGTAAGCAAAAGTCAATGGATTAGTTTTTTTTTGACCAAGACAATTATTATTATTTTGTCAATTTTAAGGCGATTTTGTTCTACATATACCTACTTTTCGCTAAAATTCAATCCTAATAAGATGTTAGTAGTGAACGAAAGGAAATTCTACATCCAGACACAGAAATGCACAGACACATGCTCAGCCTGCACCATGTGGAAATTAACTTTTCTTTAAGTTTTGACGGTAGTACAATTAGAATCTGCTCTTATCTCGGACACGATTTTTCGACGGTATTAGAATACCTACTTCCATGTCTTTCAGAACATGGAAGTAAAAAAATTGTTATCTCCGGAAAAGACCTATCAAATCCAACCTTAACATTTGGGGGACCCAAAATTGCTACTCGAGAGTCATGAAAAAATTGAAATTGGATAATATTTTAAAGATAAATACATCATTAAATCAAAGAAATATTTGTACCTTTCACGTAAGTTTGTTTATAATACATATGTATATTTTCTCTATATTTCTTGGGAATATAAGCTTTCTGTTTTGATGTCTAAATTATTATAAATTGAGATAGGGATGTGTATATATTTTATAAAGATGTTTATCTAAATTATTACAGCAAGTAAAATATTTACAGAATGATACAAGATAAAATATGATTGCTGTAATACTCATTTATACAAAAATAAGTAATTACATACATCAAATCTCTTTGAAATATAACATCTTATGATTTCAAAGGTATAATTTATCAAATCTATATTTATATTAACTAATGTTTACTTTATAGCTTTGAAAAATATTCCCAGTACACGAATTCAATATTCATTTTTATTGTTCTTTTTTATGTAAATGCCAAGTGTTAATATTTTTATATTTTATTTATTTTCATATTTTATTGCATAGGAGTCATTCCATTTATAATCATCAAATTTATTAAAATATAGAAGTTGCACCATTTTTAATTTTGATGAAAGTTAAATCAGTTGTTAAAATACTTATTAGATAGCAGAAAATATACTTAGAAAAATTTTAATGGCCATAGTTCGGGGGTGGTGACCGTTTTACCCTCTTAAGATATGAAGATTTCGTCGATTTTCAACGTTTTTTCAACTCGCTATAGCACGCGTTCTAATAAAGCAATTACAACGAGCTTAATGTCATTTTAAAGACTAAAGAATCTAATTTCAATTGATTTAGCACAATTTAAAGTTTAAATTATTTTTTTTGTAGATAGAGGCTTTTCAATTTTATTAATAAAATTGTCATTTTTTCTATTTTTCGAAATTTATTGTGGCTCTAAGGTTAAACTGAGAAAGCTATAATTATGTGTAAGTTATGTTCATTTATAGTACTCAGTACCCACAAAAAATCAGCTTGATTGTTGCACATCTTTTAATAAAAAAATTTAGTTAAATATCGCAAAAATCACGAAAACACCAAAATCAGCTGTTTTCGAAGCAAAAAAAAGTTATGTGGGGGACGAGATAAAATTCTGAATTTTTTTTTACAAATGGTCTAAATAGTTATCTTTGAAGGCCTTATAGATTCGTTTTGTTATTTTCATTTTTATAGCAACCAGAATTTTTTTTTTAATTTAAAAAAATACGAAAACTTAAAAAACGGTTATTTTTAAACATAATACAAAAATGTGTTGGGCACGAGATAGAATTCTGAATTTTTTTTTACAAATGCTCTAAATAGATATCTTTGAAGGCCTTATAGATTCGTTTTGTTATTTTCATTTTTATAGCAACCAGAATTTTTTTTTTTATTTAAAAAAATACGAAAACTTCAAAAACGGCTATTTTTTAAACAATACAAAAATATGTTGGGCACGAGATAGAATTTTGAATTTTTTTTTATAATTGCTTTAAGTAATTAACTTTAAAGACCAATTGGCTTTTTCTTGTTATTTTCATTTTTCTAGTCACCAGACTTTTTTAAAATCCTTAAAAGTGTAAAAACTCTAAAATCATGTATTTTCGAAAATAAACAAAAAAAAAAAAATTATGTGGGGCAAAAAATAAAATCTAGTTATTTTTAACAGATACCTTAATTAATTTTTTTAACGGTCAATTGGTTTTTGATGTTATTTTAATTTTCTACCCTCTAAAAAATATAACTGCACCTAATAATGCGATTATATTAATAGCTTTTTCTTAATATTTATTTCTTATTCTTAGGATATTTAAAAAAACTCAGATATTGTACTAATCAATACTAAAGAGAATCTAAATTAACTAATCTTACACTTAATAATAGTATTTACTACTTCGGATTGAGTTTGATATTTTTTCAACTTTTTGATCAATTTCATTTTTTTTCTTTGATAGGCAAAAGTAGTTTTTTAATTACAACAGGAGATTCATTCAAAACAGCACAAACTTGGTTGATTTTTCAAATACAGGGTTCAAATATTTCATCTCTGATATAGTAAATAATGAATTTTTTGGACATCACGACATATTCATAATGAAAAGAAATATTTATAAAAAACATATAATATTAAACCTTTCACAGAAGAATAATAAGTATACTTCAAAATCAATTTAACAATTAATTTATTTTTATGCTTTAACATCATAAATATAATAATAATATAACACATAATTTTTTTTGTTTATTTTCGAAAATACATGATTTTGGAGTTTTTACACTTTTAAGGATTTTAAAAAAGTCTGGTGACTAGAAAAATGAAAATAACAAGAAAAAGCCAATTGGCCTTTAAAGTTAATTACTTAAAGCAATTATAAAAAAAAATTCAGAATTATATCTGGTGCCCAACATATTTTTGTATTATGTTTAAAAATAACCGTTTTTGAAGTTTTCGTATTTTTTTAAATTTAAAAAAAAAAATTCTGGTTGCTATAAAAATGAAAATAACAAAACGAATCTATAAGGCCTTCAAAGATAACTATTTAGAGCATTTGTAAAAAAAAATTCAAAATTCTATCTCGTGCCCAACATATTTTTGTATTATGTTTAAAAATAACCGTTTTTTAAGTTTTCGTATTTTTTTAAATTAAAAAAAAAATCTGGTTGCTATAAAAATGAAAATAACAAAACGAAACTATAAGGCCTTCAAAGATAACTATTTAGACCATTTGTAAAAAAAAAATCAGAATTTTATCTCGTCCCCCACATAACTTTTTTTTGCTTCGAAAACAGCTGATTTTGGTGTTTTCGTGATTTTTTTTTTAATAAAAGATGTGCATCAATCAAGCTGATTTTTTGTGGGTACTGAGTACTATAAATGAACATAACTTACACATAATTATAGCTTTCTCAGTTTAACCTTAGAGCCACAATAAATTTCGAAAAATAGAAAAAAATGACAATTTTATTAATAAAATTGAAAAGCCTCTATCTACAAAAAAAATAATTTAAACTTTAAATTGTGCTAGATCAATTGAAACTAGATTCTTTAGTCTTTAAAATGACATTAAGCTCGTTGTAATTGCTTTATTAGAACGCGTGCTATAGCGAGTTGAAAAAACGTTGAAAATCGACGAAATCTTCATATCTTAAGAGGGTAAAACGGTCACCACCCCCGAACTATGGCCATTAAAATTTTTCTAAGTACAGTTTCTGCTATCTAATAAGTATAATAACAACTGATTAAACTTTCATCAAAATTAAAAATAGTGCAACTTCAGCACCTTGATGATTTTATATGGAATGACCCATAGGTACTTCTAATATATCACTGCACACAGTAAATATGGTATTTAAATATCTTTATTATTATTGATTGTACGCTATATGAAGAAATTGCACAAATGCAAAAACAATTGTTCTACAAATGTAGTTAATTAAAAGTATAAGAACATTTATTTTGGTAGATTTATAAGTACTATCGCCTTCAGAAATCGCCTGCCACCGTAAAGGCCAGAATCGCTTACAACAGATCCAAAAATAGAAAAACAAACTTCATCGGTTATCTTTTTCTAGGGCGGAGCTTATATAGTTATACCATTTTAATAGACACAAATTAATTTTAATTTTATATCAAGTTTAACATATTTTAATACTTAAATTCGGAATATCAAATATTTATTGCCACAAAATTTACGTATAAAATATCTGTCTTTGTTTGGTACATGGAGAAATGATTTAAATATTATAATAATCAGGAGGCTATTGAGTTTGTGATAAGCGAATATGAATGAAAACTGGAAGACCACTTCTGCATTTGATTGTACATATATAAGTACAATAATTTTTTCAGTAAATTTATTTATGCGCTTGGTAAAGTGTACAACTACTCAATAAAGTACTTAAGTACATGCGCACACATCAGGTTTTTGTATGAATAATATCAATATTATTTTTCGTAGGTAGAATTGTTAGTAGTTTACACATATGTATTTTCATTGTCTGTTTACGTATAAAATTAAGTAAAAAATAGTAGCATGAGTAATAAATAATTCATATTTTTCTGCAAACCTGCACAAAATTTATATTTAAGTGCAAATTAATATTCGATAAGCGAAATATGCATACCCAAACAAAGCACTGTATTTTTAATTCCCTGCGCTTTTATATTTACAAAAGCTTTAAATTTTAAATACACATGATATCGCATTATTTCTGCTACGTATGCAATGCACAGTGCATATGACAGTTAAAGAGGACAGGGTGTTTTTGTGTGTATGTGTATGTGTTTATATTTCGGAGTCGTATTAAGTTTATATTAGCCCCTAGGCGCAATGAATATATGAACACCCCATATTAAAAAAAACATATTTTACATAAACGTGCGCATATTTTTTATAATTGAATTTAATCCTTAATCGAGTTATAATGTATGTAATAGGGTGTTTTTTTGAGTTTTTTCGGTCTCATTACCCTATGTTTTAGTTTTGAATCTAATTGATCTTCTTCTAAAATTTCAGACCTGTAGATCAAACCTGTGAACGGTGTAAACGGAGTCTTTTTTCCATTTAATTAATATGGGAAAATTGACTTTTTTACTTACGCGTGAGTTTTTTTTTAAATTTCTACAGCAACATTTTTAAAGAATTAAATTTCCTACAAAAAATATCCTGAGTGCTCAATTTATAGATCCAGTATTTTTAAAGATATGTATGGATTGATTTTGTAGGAAATTTAATTCTTTAAAAATAGTCAATATATTATAAAATTGATTATAAAAGCTTTTTATTTATTGCTCTATGATTATAAGTTCCGGAGATATAAGCTGTCAAAGTGTGACATATTTTCATTACATTCATGTTTCCGAGCTTATTCCCTAATATTACCGGGAAAGACATAGTTCTAATTAAAAAAAAATTATTAGAAAAAAAATTCAAAACCGGAAAAATTAAATTATTTACAAAATTTTTTATTTATGTGCGGCCCTCAGAAAATTTTAGGTCGTATATTATATGTTATATTATATGCATATTATATGTTTTTACCCATAATTTTTACAGTTATAAATTTTGGTATATTATGATTAGAGATTGGATAAATAGTTGTTATTTTCACTGAAATAGTTACTAGTTGACTTTTTTTTCAGAAAATAGTTGGTAAATAGTTTTTTTTACGATTTAATAATAATTAGTGCAAACGAAGCTGTAATGTATTTGCAGGACACACTTGACTTTGACTGTAATATATCTTTTCCTATGTGTAAAATTCTATATAACTATCTATTCTAAATCATTACACAATAACTCAAAGGACGAGGGTTGACATCTAAATTGTTTATTACTATTTTGTAACAAGTATAATATTTAAACCCATTTATTTTTAACACACTTGTACATTTACGGTCTTGTCATAATTTTTATTACTAAAGGCATGACAATTTTGTGAAAGAAACAACCATCTACCCTATGTACAAGACAAGGTACAATACATATTGCATATACATATATAAGGTTAACTTAGAAAATACTAGATCATTATAATTATGAACACATTATTATGAAGACTTGAACATGAAGATACAAACACTAAGGTATACACATTAAGACTTTAACATCATGTAACAACTTGTAAATAAATAAATATATTTAAATCAGCAATTAAATTGTTTTCTTGTGGATTATTTCACGACACGATTACAACAAATATTACAAATTTGGTGTCAGAAGAAGTTGGGACCAAAAAATCATTACAAAATCGGTGTCAGAAGTGGGATATCATTACAAAGCAGTAAAAAGTGTCGCAAATAGTTTAAAAATAGTTGGAAAGGTAGTTGCAAATAGTTGATTTCAAATTGTGTTCAAACAAACCAATTTTCTGAAAACGGTGGAGATATGCAATAAAAATTACAATAAATGCATTTTTACGCAATAGTTGAAAAACTATTTTTCCAATCTCTAATTATGATATAAAACATTTTTTTTAATTTAAAAATTTATATAATTTATTATTCCAGTCGTCTTTGGAACTCCATAATTCACACAAACTTTAGACTATTCTTAAAATATTGAGCTTACGATTATTCTCGATAAGACAGCTCTGTCACGTGTTTGTACATTGTTGTTTGCATGTGTAAGTGTAAATAAAATGCGAAGTGCATACACGTATATAACTCCAGTGGTATCGTTCGGACATAAATTGAGGCGATAAAACCACACTGTGTGTACCGATACAGAAGAGAAAGGGGGCAGTTATTTAGTTAATTCACGGTATTGTAAAATAGGTCTTTATACAACCCTAAAATTTATTTATAGTTCACGTTACTTTACATCTAGTATACCGTTTATTTAAATTTAAAATAAGATAATGGCACCAGTTATGGCCGCTATAAGAGCAAAGTATACTGTTTTTGTAATTGACGGGCTTCGTTTTTGTAATTCTCATGAACTCATGTTACTAATAAAACAAATAACTCTAATCAATTTAATTACTAAAGTCCGCAAATATAGTTTGTTTTTAAAATTATAACCTTTTATTTTGTTTATGTTTTTTTTCCAGTAATGTATAAAGTAAAACCAGTAATGAGCACGCAGTGATAGACACTTGATTACAAAATGATAAGTACTACGACACAAAAGATATAAATGAATCGTCAAATTTGAAACAATATAAAGCAGTTGCTATGATAATATAATAATTAATTAATGAATTATACTAATAATTAGTTTAAATATCCACCATTTGGACACCTATTGGCCGATTGTTTTCAAATCACGCTGTAAGACAGTTAAATGTATATAAATTA
Source organism: Sialis fuliginosa (assembly GCA_961205875.1). Lineage (NCBI taxonomy): Eukaryota > Metazoa > Arthropoda > Insecta > Megaloptera > Sialidae > Sialis > Sialis fuliginosa. The sequence goes on from OY540810.1 coordinate 36,477,284, forward strand.
ATATTCAGTAATGGTAGTAATCAAATATCAACAAATATTTTTAATTCAGTACATTTCATTAAAGAATAGCCATTACTGGGGTTATATCCAAGACTGGTGCCAGTTAGTTGGAAATAAATAAGTACATATTGCTCATTGGTTTGTTAGTTTCTTGTTAACTAAGCATCAATTTTATTCGATTCTGACACCTATTAGCCGATTGTCATCAAATTACGCTGTAAGACAGTTAAATGTATATAGATTAATATTCAGAAATGCTAGTAATCAAATATCAACAAATATTATATAAAAATTAACCATTACTGGGGTCATATCAAGACTAGTGACAGTATCTTATTTTGGTATTATTTACAGCCCTGAATAATTTGTCTTTCTATAAAAATCAGGAAAAACTGATGAGCTTACAATTATATCATCCAGTGTATAAAATATCCTTTTTAAAAATGAATAAATAAACTTATAAAACATTTATTAAACGAATCATTCTAAATTCCCGTATTATATATGTACATTTATATTTCATTGTATATATTATGCAAATTATTATTCGTACAATTGCACATGTACACAATTTTTTTTACAAAGTCTTTACAAATTATGACGTCAAGTTTTCAAGGTGCGTGCAATCTTATCATTCAAACGGCCCGTGCAGGTAACTGATGTTCAGAAATGTAACGTAGGTATTTATCGTGTGCAGTTTAATGTACACATTTTTCAGCTAAAATTACCATACTGATAAAAAAAGAGTTTGTGATATTTTATTACGCGCCCGCGTGCGTTTTCGTGAGAAAATGTGCTTAGATGTTGTTAAGTTATTGCCGCCCTTAAACGCCCTTAAAAGTGTTACTGTTATTATATTATTATTTTTGGGAAAATAAGTTTCATCTGAATATTTTATTTTATGATTTTATATTTGTATTAATGCGTTTTATTTTTTAATATTTTAAGGGGTGTCTGATATGGCACTATACGTTATGTATGGTATACGGGAGAAGATCATTAAAAAAGTTCATTTAGTTCTGTCAGAGGATTTTTTTCATAGTGAAATTGAAAAAAATATGCTCTTTAGCTCTTTATGAGATACTTTTTTATTGGCCGAGGGGGGGGGGGGGGGGGGCGTAATTAAAATTCCATCATGCACCCCAACCTTCTTACCATATATATGTATGTTATCTTAATTAATTGTCGGATTATGAATAGACACTATTTATTTTATTATAATAAAATACAATAACGTTCTATAATTGTTATTAACAAATAAGTCAAAATATGATTGCTAGTGAACAAATAACAGTTTCTATATAAAGTAATGTTCTCAAAAATTGAACCTGAAAAACAAAAATAAAGCATTCAATATTATAAATAATTTGATTGATACCAAAATTAAATGGCAAGTTTTCTATACAATGAATTGTGGTATGTGGCCTATACATTTTTGTATGTGTAGAAACTGAGTTGTTAAAGTCCGTAGAGAACATAACATAGTCTATCACAATGGAAATACCTCGTAGAGAGATTTTAGCTTGTTACTATATTTTTAGTTGGGTTTTTAAATGTTATAAATTAGATTTAATATTTCATTTCTTTATCTAAAAATTATGCACAACTCTTTAGTCTGTTTAATGTACATTAATTAGTTTTTATCAACAATAATAAATTATTTTTCTCTCTTTAACGTATTGTTTCTTGATGTATGAACTACAAAACAGAGAAATTTCGATTAAATCAATGTTTAAAATATTTAAATGACTTGCAACTTGCCATAAAATATTCTTACGTATTTTTATATGTGTTATAAAAAAAATATAAGATACTAGCGCATTGGACCCGGTGTATTAGACATAAAGTAATCATGACCACCCAACATGCCCACCCAATATGCCCACAACACGGGATTCACCGCGAATTGTTTTTTTTCAGTAATTCTCGAGTTTATAAGCCTCATACAAACAAACATTCATTTTTATGCATAGAGATGAGTACCCAAATTCAATAAAATAAAATAGATAAAAAAAAAACACAAAATAAATTTGCAACTTGATCTATTTGTTTGTAATATAAAAACATGCATATTTGTATAAGAAGTTTAGTATAACGAAAATATTACATCGAAACTCAGAGAAAGTTTTCAGAATGTGTTTTCTTTCAGTAATTCATTATCGCAGATACTGAAGTGAAGAACTTGAAACTAAAATGTGCTCTACGTGTGTGCACTTGCAACTAAATTGATAAATGCTGCCACCTGTTGATAGTAAATTGAAATCTACTTTTTTTTCCTTTTATGAATGTGCGCACGTGTCTGCTTTTGAAAAGGTGATTTGTTTTGAGTAAGATTGGGTGCATTTTGTTTACTGTTTGGCTTAAATGGATTTTCATTTATCCTGAAGTAAGTGCATGCTTTTGTTAGTCTGGAAGTTTGTCTTTTATTGAGTGCGTCAATAATTTACAAAACAAATTGTGTGATTTTGATGTGATTTATTATTTCTTTAGGATCTAGGGAGGGGGTGACAACCGGGGCGGAAATCTAGAGTGTCTCACTCCCCCCCATCGCCAAAAAGTCAAAAGGTTTTATTTTTTACACATTAGGCGGGTGTCACCTCTGTAATTTTTTAACGACAGAAAAAATATCTATTTTTTAAAAATAAATTGGATAGTTATCACACCTTTTATAGACTTTCAATGACCAAAAAAATGGTTCACACATTTTACCACATGGAAGTTTTAAATAACCAAAATAATAAGGTAAATAAGCTTTATTTTTTAATATATTACACGGGTGTCACCCCCATTGAAGGCGACACCTGGGGCAGACCGCAATCCCTCACTTAAAGACATCAATGTTTAGGCGTTAAATATAATTTATTTGTTCAATTTTGGATTTGTTATGAACTGTGTCTTCTCAATTGGTAACAGCGTCTAGCATATTTTTTTTTATGAATGTCAAGCTATTTATAGCAATAGGTAATATTTAGTTTGTTCTTAGGGTACCGTAGAAAACTAGGAACCCTTATATTATAGTTTCGTTCTATCCGTCCGTCCATCTGTCTGCCTGTCAGTATGTTACAGCCCTCCCATTCTAGATAATCCAAAAAAAGGAATGATGAGATTTTTGAAATAAAGTACTAAAATTTTTTTTCACTTACCTTATTGAGTGGAGTGTATTTAGATAGATCTCTTAAAATTCAACAAAAATGTTTTAGGACTTTTTGATTTTAACCCTTCAGTCACGATATATTTGCTTTCAAAGTTGTTTGTAAAAATAGGGAAAAAATCCAGCTTTTATTTAGTACTTTCATTGAAAATTACAACGAACACTGTAGAATTTTTTTGGATCTCCTCCCATAAACTGAAAAGTGTACTAATTTTATTTTTCAGATTAGATTTATTAATTTCATGTTTCCACTATATTTTTCCATTGAAAAATAAAAATGTCTCCTTTTACAGACTACATACAGTTATTTAAACTTTTCATTTTTTGTCTGCAAAAAAAAAATATCGAAATATACAAAATGCAAAGGTTTTGAAAGCGTTTTCATTACATGAATCGTATATGTTGTAACACTCCAGTTTCCTTAACAATAATATAAATGCCATGTAATGTATAATAACTTCATTGCTTTGATGGTAATAAAGATAGGTAGTTGATTATCACTTGCGAGAATTTTCACTTAAAGACACTTTAGCTTCACCTGCATTCTATTTTCATAACATAAACATACTTGACATTTTCATAATATTAAGTTCAAAATTGTTTACGTAATAATGCAACACAGACGTCAAGTTTGCTGGAAGTCTTCATAATCAGAAATGTTAATGTCATATGCACTGTTTGAAAGAGTATTTAAATTAAAATAATTTACGTAATTTAATAAATATTAAGCCAAAGGTTAAACGTTAATTTTTAATGATACAGTTTTTTTTCTTTATTTACCTTATATGTACTACTTAGGTTGCCGAATAAATTAAATACTATTAGATTTTTGTTTGTCATTCGTAATTATTTTGAACATCAAAGAAAAATATTAATTGAAATATGGGAGGTACCGATGACTTGGGCCAAGAAATATATTTTTTTTTATACAAGAATTTAAAAAAATTCGAATCGAACAACACTAAATATAAAATCGAAAAATTAGTTATTTGTCAAATAATAATTCATTTATTTATTGTAAAATATGTAAAAATGACTGATTTCTCTGGTACAGAAAATTGATTAAACTATTGTCACTTAGTGAAATGCAGAAGTGGTCGTCCAGTTTTCATTCAAATCCACTTGTCACAAAATTAGTAGGCTCCTTCCATTTGATTATTATAATATTTAAATCATTTCTCCATGTACCAAACAAAGATAGATATTTTAAAATTCATTTGCTAGATAAAGAAGTAACTCTTCGTTTATAGTACTCGTCTATATTTGTGCGATTAAATTATTACTTAATCTATTGAAAATTGTAGAAGTAAATTTTGTGGCAATAAATATTTAATATTCCGAATTTTAGTATTTAATTATGTTAAACTTGATATCAAAGTCATTAATGAAATGGACGTATATTTGTGTTTTTATTTAAAAAGATGTAACTAAATAAGCTCTGCCCTAAAAAAGATAACCAATGTTTTTTGTCTTAATATTGTCGAATCTGTTGTAAACGATTCTGACCTTTACGGTGGCTGACAACTTCTGAAGCCCTTAATACATAATATACATCCATTTCAGTAACTAACCTCTAGTTTTATCAAATTCTGGTATTGCTATTTAACAGATGTGTACCAACCCAAACAAACTAGTAACATAGAAGAAATCAGGCATAACCATAGACATAGAGAATGGACAGTGCATTCTGTATTAACTCAATGGTATAACATCTGTTCAAAAAGGGAGAGAGAGATGCAGTGTAGTTTGGAATATATCTACCTCTTTTTCATCTGATTGGTAGCTTACTATAGTTCAGGGTAGTATTTCTGTTTGATATATTTTTATATATCTATCTTGTGATGTTTGTGCAATAAGTTTTTTATTAGAAAAGTCAATAATCTAAACAATAAACATACATACTATAATGGTTCATATTTCATCGAGGAAATTCACAAAAAAATCAATTGATCCGATAGAAATTTGCAAAATTAAACGGATATTCCGGGAAAATAACATTTTTGCTACCAAAAATATTAAATATATATTAATAAAAAATAGTTTTAAATCAATTCCCATGTGGTTGCTACAAAATGATGAGGTGGATTGCTACAATTACAAACAGTACATACAAGATTTACTTAACAAAATTTTAAATATTTTTTTTGATATTAGGTTACATTACGAAGCTACGAAAAAGGAAGAACTTAACCTCTTTATCTATATGTATGAATATTTTTAATATTCGGGGCCAAGAATGAAATAGTTACACTCCTGTTTAAAAAAGGACAAGTATATTCCAAACCTGTTTCTATCTCTTTCTTTTGACACGACTCTGCTCTCGAGTCAGATGCCTGGTCCATTCTCTATGTCTATGGGCGTAACATTGTTAAATCCTATTTTTGTAATCCCCTTTTTATAAACTGCAGTGTTAAGTACGTTTATTTTATAAATCTGCATTAACTGGCTAATCCGTTTTATTGCAAGTTCTTAAGCTAGTGTTTAATTAAAAAATCCGAACATTGTTCTGGTACTTTATGTGGGCCATATATTCAACAGCGTCTGTTGTGGAATATGAATTTTGTGTGCAGCGGCAATTTTGTATGTGGTTTGAAAGGGCAGCGTTCTGAGGAAGCAATTAAATTTAATTATTGCGGGGGTGGAGCTGTAAAAAGTCGCAACGGGTTCACTACACAACTGGCGGATGTAAATTACATCAACTGTCCCCAGACTCTCTCTGCTACGTAGACGTCTCTATGTTGGTGTGTCATCGTATTGTTCAACTAGAACGTAAACATATCAGTTTATGCTTTACTCACAATCAGTTGCTGTTGTGATAAATAAGAGTTGTACTTACAATTAAATGTTTTGATTTATTTTATTTGCTAGTTTGCTCTGTTTTAGTACACTCGTTTCTATGTAGACTGTAAAAAGTACAAAGAGAAAATGGAGAGGTTGTATTTGAATTAATTAATTCGACCCTAGGAACCTTTTGTCATGTATTATTGTATATTTTAATTTAGTTACCAAAGTAGTTGACCCAACAATGTAGAAAAGTTAGGGTTTTCAGGTTTTCTCGGTTTTCTCTCGTTTATGAATGAAATCAGTTTAAAATTTGACGAGATGAATATTTTAACATGATCTAGGTTAGTTAATGTCTGAAATATCATGTAAATATTGTTTATCATATGTTTGAATTAAAAAATTAAGCTTTTTATGGTTCCGAAGTAACTTTATGAATCTCATTTTGTCGTCCGTCCGTCCTTTTCAGTCAAAGCAAAATATTTCGTTAACTATATAAGCTAGAAACTTGAAATTTTTACTGAACATGTAAAATGATACCCTCTAGTAAAATATGTACAGATTTGTTGAAAAAATAATTTTTCAGGGGTAAAAAAATATTTGTTTTATATATCAAGGCATGTTGCACGTTAAAATGTATAACCAAACCATCGGAATTTATCCCTCTTTCTTATTTCAAAAATGGCGCCTGCAGGGGGCTTTAAAGTAAATAAAAAAAATAAAAAAAATTGTATACCAAGGTGTGTTTTGTGTCGAAATGTAGATCTCAATTAGTAGAACATGACTATATTTTTTTTCTAACCCAAAAATGGCACCAGCAGGGGTAACAGTAAAAAGTATTTTATTTTGCCCCCCCAAACACGATAACTACTGGCTCAAAAAATCTGAAAAAAATTTGGTAACGAGGCTTTGGTGGGACTACCAACGACAAATACTAAAGTCAATAATATAATTTTTTTCTAACTCAAAAATGCACCTGTAAGTGGCTCAGTTCACGTAGTACGTACTTCGGAACCCTTATGGCATACACCCGTGCATGTCTTGACCGAATTATTTATATATTGACTAGATATTTTGACTAAACGAATCTGAGACTGTTGGTTGTTAAAAACGAGACCGTGTTCTGAAATCTGAGACGAAGCTTCATGACAATAATAAATTACAAATTATAAAATATACGAAGCTTTTAATTTATCTAAGTAATCAGATTTCAAAATAATATATTTAAGTAGTGACTAGGGTTACATCAGATTTATAAAGAGATCAAAGCTGTTTTATGTGATTCATGGAAATCTAGAAATTAGTGTGATGTCCCGTGGTCGTATCAGGACAACATAATGTTCTGTAATTTGATTTTTTTGAAGAATTGTTCTTATAATGAAAACATAAAAATAATTATTTACCTTTTAAGTCGTTAATAACTGTTCTGAAACGAGTTTGTAATTTTCATAAATTAAAATCTATTTTTATAACTTCAATGAGCAGTAAAAAAAACTTCAAAGAATTAAAATCCTTTTATGTACAAAGAACTGCTGTACCTTATATTATTAAATTTTAATACAGGTACGCATTTGCATTTAATTAAATTTTCCTGCAGGAAAAGAATTTAGAATGAAATTCGACCTTTATATTGTTACAACTCATTAATTAATTTTTCAGTAATTAATTCTTAAATTTAAACAGTTCCAAACATAAAACTAGCGAATTAACATAAATTTAAATAAGAATATAACGATCATTTTCGTTCAAGAACGCGAATTATATTATTGCATTATTAAAGAGAGTAAGGAAATATTATAAATGTGAAATTATTTTCTACAAGTCTAAATTGCCGGGAATGACTATAATTAAGCTAAATGCTATATGCAAAGAACTGCAATTATATTTAACTGCAACGAAGTGTTACCACTTTAACAATTTTTATACCAAATTAATTACTTTTCCTCTCTCTCTAATGAACTGTTGCGAACGTCCGACATTTTTATTGTCTTCAGCGTTGTGTGGACCGGTTGCAGCGAACTTGGGCCGCCCGTCCGCCGTTGTTTATTCAACGTAATTAGCCGTAAGTTTGATTTATCGATGCGTCATAAAGTTTATAATTTACACTGCTGCAGTAAAGTGAAGATGGCTTTAAGATGCGTAAAAATAAATGTTTATATTAGGTTTAACTTGCACAAAGATATTAACAAGCACAACAAAACAATATAATAGTTGTGTATGTATTTTTAACAAGGTGAATGTATACATTTTATATCATATATTTTGATTGGTTTTTAATCTTTGAACATTTTTGTGTAATAAAAATGTTAAAAAATGTAATAAAAATGACAAACAAAAGGTAGAGCAGGGCCGGATTAACAACGTAGCAGGAGTAGCAAATGCTACGGGCCCCGCGTCTCTGGGGGCCCCGCGACTTTGCGGAAAAATATCTCTTATTGGACTTACCGTCCAATGGTTGATACGGGGTGTCCAAATCTACAAAAATTAATAATTTAAATTTAGGGTTTCCGATCTCGTTTCGATTTAATCGAAAAATCGATTTTTGAAGCTCCGATCTTTGATTTTTTTAATCGATTTTTCTAAATTTGCTCAAAAATCAAGAAAATTTTGTTTGTAAAAGTGGTGTTTTATTATACACACCTCAAAAAAATTAAATGATAATTAAAAAAAAGCAAAACAAAAAATTCAAATTTTCAGTTATATTTCCGCGAAAATTAATTTAATTTACGTGTTCCAAATCACATTTAAAAGTTTGCGCTTTCTAATTTTTGAATAAAAATTTCAACAAATTTTATCATCCCTTTCCGTTTTTTGCCAAGGGTTAAAAGGGTTCAAAAAAATTTCCCTTAATTTTTTATTAACTTATCAATTTTTTTAAGGATTGTATATTCTAAATCAAGTCAGTCAGCGGTGTGACGCCCGCTTAATGTGCAAAAAAAATCTTATTGACTTTTTTCGGGGGGAGTGGGTGAAGCTATCGATTTACTCCCCGAGCCCCCCCCCCCCCCCCCCCCCCCCCCGACGCCAATGCCAAGGGCCTCTTTATAACATTTGCTACGGGCCCCGCGCTTGCTTAATCCGGCCCTGAGGTAGAGTACTATAAGCAGCACCGGTTTTAGAGGGGAGGGGGACCAGGGCGACCGCCCGGGGTACCAGGAAAGGTGGGGCGGTGGACAATGGGACATATGTGACTTTTTGGTTCAAATCAGAGTCTGTTTAGGATCGCGCCAAGCTGAGATATAAACTATAACTTATTTGTTAATTTAGCAATTTTAATTTGTTAATAATAGGGGAAGGGGGTCTCGACGGTTTTAGGGCATTTGATAGTCTTAAAGTTAATGATGTAAGCTATATTTAAAAAAAAGTTGGAGTCTGTAGAATCGTGCCAAGCTGAGATATTAACTATTCAACTTATTTGTTAGTTTATCATTTTTTATTGACATTTTCGGTGATTTTTGAACATTTTTTTAGGGGGGTGGGAGAGGGTGGAAAAATATATCTCGTCCAGTACGGTTCTGAGTATACGCATATGTATGTAGAGTCGTAAGTGGTCGATCAGTTTTCATTCAAATTCGCTTATTACAAACTTAGTAGGCTCCTCCCATTTGATTGTTATAATATTTAAATTATTTCTCCATGTACCAAACAAACTCAGATATTTTGAAACTCATTTGCTAGATAAAGAAGCACTCTTCTTTTATAGTACTGATATATATTTGTGCGACTGAATTATTACGTAATCTATTGAAAATTGTATAAGTAGATTTTGTGAGAATAAATACTTGATATTCTGAATTTTAGATTTTAACATGCTGAACTTATTATAAAATTAATTAATGAATTGGATTTATATTTGTGTTTTTATTTAAAATTATATAACTATATACATAAGTTTTTCCTTAGAAAAAGATAACCGATGATGTTTTTCTTAATACATATATCTGTTGTAAGCGATTCTGGCCATTAAGGTGGCAGACGAGTTCTGCAGGCGATACGTATAGTACCTATATATACCAGTACAATGTATGTTACTGCTTATTACTTGAAACTTATTTTATATTAAATATATGGGTATCAATTTCCTTGAAGTTGAAAAAGTAAATGTTTTCATAAAATAGAATTTACACCAACGCAATGTGTGAAGTTTCATCATCACTTTAGATAATATGTTAAATTTGTGTAAAAAGATATGACGTAACATATTTTGCTGATGTCACGATATTTTTACAAAGCCAATATATTATATATAGGTTTGTACAACAAAAATCTTTTAGACTCCTGCTGTTTTTGACACCCTAAGCATTTTCTTTGAACGGATACTGGGAGAGGTCATATCGTTTATGACAAAACGTTTCTTTATTCCTATACCCAGTGGATCTGTATATGTACATACATATAACATATATATGTTTGTCTATAGTGAAACTTCAGAATTACGAAATATTAATCCTATTGAATTTCGCAAAACATACTTACGATTAAAGTAAAAAAAAAATATCAAAATCAACAATTAAGAAGTAAGAAATGTATAAATAACTAGCTGCTACCCGCGTGGATTTCGAAAACCCCAACCCCATGATATTTTTTCCGCCGGATCGAATGAAACTAATTACAACTCTTCATATGTGATAGGGGGTGAAATATAAATTTTTCTTATTTTTGGGTTTCTTTCATTATACAAAATCGTAAATATCTCGGCTCCTATCAATTATTATTATTAAAAAAATTATAAATTTTTCCACCCCCTTGCAATTCCTTAGGGGTTGAATTTTCGAAATACGAATTAACCTATGTCCGTCCTCGGGCTGCTAGCTATCTCACTGCCAAATTTCGTTAAGATCGGTTCAGCGGTTTAGTCGTGAAACGGTAACAAAGAGACAGAGAGAAAGACAGAAACACTTTCGCATTTATAATATTAGTATGGATAAGTTCTTTATTTTTCCGCCTAAATGTATTTTAAAAATTTATAAGTAGGTAATTCAAGAAAGGTTATGTTTTCTCGATGAATAAGGTTTCACATATATGAGATTAAATCGAGATTAGATTACATTTTTTCGAAACAAAATCGGTTTAAATTGATATCAGACGAAACGCGCTTAATATTTTAGAAGGAATAAGCTTAAATATTTACAAAGTCGATTATAATATCCGTATTAATACCAAGAACAAAATAAATTACTTCAAATTGTAAAATACTAAAATTGCAAAAATATAAAAAAAAATGCAATTTGTTTAAGTTTGAGTTAGTCGTTTTGATTTGTGAACGAAAGCGATATATAGAGCCAATATGTATTGTATATATGTGGTGTATATTCTGTTAGATGACGATGAAACGGTTTCCTTCTAACTGTCGGATGGAACTTCATTTGAGCTGAGTCGTAAATCTCAAACGTTCGCAATAAAATTTTTCAACTCGCGTTAACTGAAACGCTGACGTTTTAACATCAACATAAAGTTGGCTGTGGACCGTTACCGGAGCATTCTCTGACTCTGCACACTAAAATGTGTACGACCCGAAGTGCCAATTACGATTGTATTCTTTCAAAGAAATGTTTCCATGAGAAATAATTAATCGTAAATTTCCACTCCTGTGTTTTTTTACTGCGACGACAGAATTGTGCTCTGTGCTTGTCAAATGGGTGACCGTTTTTCTTTACGCACCTTTCAGGAAATTATTCTGTTTCAAATGGGGACCTTTATTTTAATTAAATTTTATTCGATTTTAGTGACATGACTTTTATACAAATTTTTACTGAAATGCTAAAAGCGAATGGCATCGAGAGAATGTTTTATACACAAAGGAATTAATTAATTGCTATTTGAAACATACACAGTACGGTGATTGTTTGACTGGGACCAAGAAATCTTTGTTTTATATATAACGAAAATTATATTTCCTTAAAAAAACCCATATAAGTCACATTTTATAGTTTCTAAGATATCTGGTTTTGATTGATTAAATTTTAGTCAAAGTGGACTTTACCTTATTTTTGCCCATGCGTACTGACCCTTTATATCTGTAAGAGATTTATCATGTTTTTACAGTAGACGTTAGTAAAATTTTTAAGTGTAGAAATGTACTTAACTAAAAAAAATGTAAATAGTGGAGTTATCTGTTTTTTGCAGTAACCCGACGATATGTCACAGAGCGCTTTTGTTAAGATTTTGCATTGCTGTTAGAACGGGTTTGAAATCATATTTATTTTCGAGTATTAGACTGAATACATCAACAATGTAAATATCAAAATCCCTGAAGTTTTAGTATACTTATTGTTAGATAGGTATGAATTGATGACAGAAAAACAACAATATTGGTAACAAAAAAAACCCGATTGTGTTAAGGGGTTTATTCTATTTCGTTGGGTCAATAAAATTCACTTATTTTTTTTGAAAACTACTGCATGTAACAAGAAAAAAAATTCTTTCCTGAAGGAGGTACGTATAGAGAATAGAAAGAATTTTTTTTATAGTGGAAGTATTATTATATACTTGCTTATTTAACAATATGTCAGTATGTTGGAAGAAAGTTTTTCTCGCTAACACAGGTGATTTGTTCCCTCCAGGTGATCTAAAACAAAAAATTATAAAAGATTCTTAATCTGTATGTGAGCCGCTAACGCCCTTACTTAAATTATTAATTTTCGCAAAATAGTAACAAATGTATAGGTTTTTCACACCGTTATTGGGTTAGAAACAATACATAAAATGATAGTTTTTTTTTTAAATTGAGGTACCGGCGATAGCCATATATGTGCTGAATATGCATCTAAAATTTCAGATCGATTGGACAAATGTTTTTTGCGCAATCACCTGCACCAGGTGCAAAAATATCGTTTTGAGAAAAATGTGGAAATCAAAGACTCGTCAGCAACTGATTTAGCCTCCCTGTGAGCTGTTCGGGGTTATTTTTTAGAAAAAAAGTGAATATTTCTGACCCGAAGAAGTAGACTAGCCATTTAATATAAGAATAAGGTAAAGGCATCAGTTGCGCCCGCTATAAGAGCAAGTTTTCTTTTTTTTGGATTAATGGGCTTGTTTTTTATAATTCTCATGAACTCATGTTACTAATAAAACAAGTAATTCTTTATTTTTAATCAATTTAATTACCAAAGTTCGCAAATATAGTTTGTTTTTTAAATTATAGCCTTTTATTGTGTTCATGTTTTTTCCCCAGTAATGGCAAAGGTTAAACCAGTAATGAGCACGTAGTGATGGACACTTGCTAATGATTACGAAATGATAAGTACTACAACACAAAAGATATAAAAGAAAGAATCGTCAAATTTGAAACAATGTAAAGCAGTTGCTATGATAATATAATAATTAATAAATAAATTATACTAATAATTAACCGATTGTCATCAAATCAAGCATTGACATAGTTAAATATATATAGATTAATATTCAGAAATGGTAGTAATAAAATATAAACAAATATTTCTAATTCAGTACATTTAATTAAAAATTTGCCATTACTGGGGTCCTTGCCAAGACTGGTGCCACTACCTTATACTCTTAATCAAACTATAATTATTGTTTTCGTCCGACAATATTGATTTAAAGAGAAACAATAATGTAATTGGTTAATGAGTAACTGTTTACACAAGTTACTATTTTTATATAGATAAAAAATCGATAAAAATACTATAAATATTTCGATATTTCAAACTCAACTTTACTTAATAATAAATAGAATAATGTTGAAGTCTAGACACCCTGTATATTGTCGTCGCAGATGCTATTTGTCTTGAGGTACAATCAGGAGCTGTCACGGAACGGAAGCCCGGCGTGACGAGATGCGAACCCGTACCACTCTAATGACGCGCGGCCACGTAATAGACGCTCTGTTTACTTGGCTCGGGTCAACGTAGCCCATCTCTGCATCACCATGTGTGCCTTGTTTAGGATATTTTTAATCTTTGTAGCTATTTTTTTTGTTTAAAATATGCATTTTTTTATCTGCATCGATACCTCGATAGACTAGTGTTCATAAATACATTAAAATTTCCTTAGTTGAATAATTAACTATTAATAATCATTAATGATAAATAAATAGTTGTTTTTCAATATCCCAAGGTATGTTTGGAATTCATAATACTGAAAAAATATCTGCCAAGTAAATGCACAGTGCTTCCTTGTGCTAAATTCATCAAAGGTAGTTAATTATTGAAAAATTTAAATAAAAACCGATGAACTGTTCAGATAAATTGCCTGACATTGGTTAGCCATTTAATTTTTGTACAATTTTTCTAAAAAATATTAGTTCGAAATTTTTCTTAAGACGCACAAGATTATTTTTTTGTATATTTTTAATTATTTTGACAAATTTAAAAAAATGATTTTTAATATGTTAAGAGAACAATTTTTTTGTCTCATTTTAAAACGATCACAAAGCTTCTCGTATCTTCGATACTGCGAGGAAGCAAAAAAAGAATTAGTTGAATTTACCTATGATAGTTAAATTGAACACAATCTGTACTTATTAAGTATATTGGAACAAATATTAGATGGAATCAACCCAATACAATTTTAAGTGAACCAAATATTCTGTGTTTTTTAACAAAATTGTTTGGTCAGAAATACTAAAATGGTTTCATTAAAAGAAACGATTTTCAAGGAAAGCCGGGGTAATGGTTATTAATGGACAAATACACTTCTAGTGGAGGTAGTAAACTTCCTTTTCATAATTAGATAATTTCAACAATAACAATTGTAATACTAACAACAGATGAAAACTATTTTTGTTTTGTCTTTATCTGTAAAACAAAATTGAAATTAAATAAAACTACAAAACAGCCAGCGGGGAAATATGTTTTTTTTCAATTCTAAACACAAAAATAAAGTTTCTTTAAAATTAGAAAATGAAAATGACCATATTTTACATTATCTTGTCATTTATATCGTCTAATTTACTTTTCATTCATTTAGTTTTACTATTTTCCTGTATAATATGTACACTGCGCATATTTCCCTGGCTCACTCGATCTCCAGAGAGCACGGATAGCGAGGTATTTTTATAAGAAACATAGGGTATTTGCCCCGAGTTTTATTATTCAGTGTAACAAGGATATACGTGGGTACTACTGAAAACTTGAAAATTAAACAAATTATACAAACAGGCAAACAACTTCTACCATACCTTTTCTTCCTCTACAAATTCTTGCATAGAGCATGTAACAGCAATAACTTGCTACACGCAAGAAGTGTGAGATGTAATTATCTGAATTTCATTAAACTTTTATCAAACTCTTGTAATTGTATTAAAAGTTATAGGTATATATTGTGCATGAGTCAAGACATACCGATGTAACCCTCTTTGGAGTGTGTCTTAAACTTTTTTCATTAAGGAAATATTGTATTTATTAATATTATTAAAATTTTCTGAATTTTTCAAAAACATAGGGTCGTCGTCGACGTTCGATGAAAATTCACTATTGTATTGTGCGATGTTTTGCACTCTCTTAAGTAAAATTAAGGGGTTATATTAAATGTATTAATTAATTTTTGACAATTTTTTATTGGGTTAAATGTCGTATAAACATTTAGGGTGTTTTTTTTCGGTCCCGTTGGCCTATATTTTTGCTTTGTATCAAAAGTTAACTGTCCTAAAATTTCAGACTCGTAGATCAAACTTGTGGACGGCGCAAACCGAGTCTTTTTCCTATTTGATTAACATGGGAAAAATTACTTTTTTACTTATGTGTGAATATCTCGTTGAAAAATTTTTTTATTTTAATTTCTTACAGCAGCATATTATATTATATTATATTCATAGATCTAGTATTTGTAAAGAAATGTTCGTTTAAAGTGTTTAAACATTATCATAAAAAATTAATCCAATTTTAATGATAATTTTTAAACAAACATATCTTAAAATTTATTGGATTTATGAATTGAGCACTTTATTCTCTACAAACTATTGCTTTAAAAAATAAAATAACATTTTTTTTCAACGAGATATTCACGCGCAAGAAAAAAAGTAATTTTTCCTATGTTAATCAAATGGAAAAAAGACTCGGTTTGCGCCGTTCACAGGTTTGATCTACGAGTATGAAATTTTTGGACAATTAACTTTTGATTCAAAGCTAAAACATACGCCAATGGGATCGAAAAAATAAAATAAAAAAAGATCCTTAAATAAACATCTTAAAAATGATATTCAAAAGAAATTATTGGCAAAAATTTCTTTTTTAAATTAAGAAAAAAAATTGATAATCTCTGAACCGAAAGGAGAGGGGAACTACCCCGAAAAAACTGAACTTCAGGGAATTTGTTTATTCTCTTGATTATATAAGTGTGAGTAATCTGGGTAAAAATATTAAAAACTATTTTTTTATAAAAAAAATATGTCAAATTTTATAAACATATTTTTATATTCAATTTAAAAATCTCCTGGACCCTTCACCTAATGAATATTTGATATTTTGTTCGGTCGTATAATTTGAAAATACTATAAGAATGTCGAGGTACGAGAAAATATCACTTATAACTTGCAAAGTTGTTTACCTGTGGACTGGAGGCTTTTGTGCCGAGATCTCTTATGGGGGTGTTTATGTGTGTACGTGAAAAACTAAATAAACAATCGTTCGTGATAGTTTTGTGTTTAGGTAAACCAGGTGAACGGCTTTCTTGTTACAAGGTAGTGAATTTCTTATGTTCACTAAATTTTGTTTATTACTGGGAAAAAGTTTTTTATATTTATATTCAATAACATCCTACTTTAGAAATATGTACCTTACTTACATACTTACATAAATATATTATGTAATATATGTATCCATACTAATATTATAAATGCGAAAGTGTCTCTGTCTGTCTGTCTGTGTATTACATTTTTACGACTAAACCGCTGAACCGATCTTGATGAAATTTGGCAGGTAGATAGTTTGCATTCTCAGGAAGGACATGAGCTACTTTGTATCTTAACAATTGATTGGGTAAAAAAATGGGTGTGTGACATTCGTACGTACTTTTCTGGCGTAGACATCTAGCGTGCAAATGCGAAACTAAAAACCTGTTTTATCGACTATCATCATAACATAAATCTGTATTACCTAACCTGTATTCCACACGAACAAAGTCACGGGTAACAGTTTTATATATGTACATATGTACGTGCATATATTTGTATTATAACTCAAATTACATTAAAGTGCATCAAAAACACCGGTAACTGAAGGGTAACAGGATTAATTCATTCTGTTATTTTGTTGTTTATCAAAAACGAATTTAGACCGTTTGAGTTTTATATAAATATATAAATTTTAATCTGCAGTTTCTTTGAATATTAGTTCTAGAGAACTATAAAATAAATATTGACTTTACATTTTTTAATTATAATTAATTAAAGAAATTGAATTCAAGCAGCTTTTTATCATTGTTACAAAGTGGAGACTTTTTTATAAATTTATTATGTGAAATAAAAAGAGATATGCACTTAATATGGATTACACATTTAATATAGGAGGATTAAAACATTTAAAAATAATATGAGAAAAGCAATTTCAGATATCGATCGAATTAAATAATACCATAACGTGATATTTTATAAATCCATTCAATTTTTAGGTTAAGTATATTTATATAAGCATAAATGCAATTGTAAAAATAAACATAAAACGCCAATAAATTCAATAGTAAAAAGTATTCGAGTGTAAGCAATAAAAAAGTATATTACCAGTTTTAAATCGTATTTTTATTTTACTATCACATTTTCTGTTTCTAAAGTTAGCAATTGTGTGAACCCTAAATAAGATATTTTCGCAACTTGATTTCGAATATACGTATTTTGACGTAACTGTGATCCTAAAGTAACAGGCGTTAAAAAGAACATCAAAAACTTGCCAAAATCCACTTACGTAACATCTGAGCGAGAAAGTTTCCACAACAAAAAATCGGTCACAAGAAAATGATAAAAACAACACACGGGGTTGAGTTGATCTAAAACGAGCGAAGGCAGACGACATATCCTTATTGGTACCGATTTGTGCGAGTGAGATAGAGTACATGAATGTAAGGGCGAATGTATTCATTGTCTCTGTTTGCGATCGGCGGTGATCTAAGGTTTAAGCAAAGGAAGTAATTAAGCGACTGAAAAAGAACTCACTCGCGAAATGAAACTTAAAGTAAGAAAAAACTGATGTATATAAGCATATGATAGAAAGATGCACGGTGTATTTTAAGTTCAGTGCATTAGATATTTTTTTGTTGTTAAAGTATAAGGTTTGTAAAAGTAACTTGAAAGTCGATAAGTTTATATATTCATTAAAAGAGAACATATTAAAGGTAATCATTGAGTCCGAAAGTAAAAATATTTAATCTTCTATTTACTTAGAGGCAATTTAGGATAGCATTTCCTTATTTTTTATTAACTATACATGCATAGTGGTAAATACATGTTGTATTATTGTAAGCATATACATTTATGTACATTAGGGTGTCTTTTTAACCTAATTAAAAACAAAAAACGTTTTATTATTATTAAACTCTTCGTTTTACAAGATTTCGCATTATTTCACAAACGGTGCCGAGTTGTATTTTCAGATACTGAAAAAATATTGTTATTTTTCAGTAATAAATGAAATTAACAAACATTTTATTTTAAGTTTAACATCAATTTCTTTCAGATTTTCGAACTAATTTTCTTTGAGTTTATTTTAGACATTCTTACTATCGTGAAAATTCTCTAATGAACTCTCAGAAAAGGTGTTATAAACAGCAAAGCGAATAGAAGGAAGTACTCCAGAGGTAGTCCTTCGAGAAGAAAAATTTGTAAAAATGCATTAAATAATGAAATTTTAAAGTCGTTTTTATTTTACATTTATTATTATTTATTTTACATTTTTAAAGAAACGAAATATTACATTAATAATTATATGTAAATGTTGTATATATCAAATTATAAAAAATACCTGGGGGTGTGAAAAAATTCAAGTAAAGAAGGGGAATCAAAATGAATTAAATAAACAATGCAACTTTGAAACCGCCTTCATTAGAAATTTTTCTAAAATTTTAAAGCAAGATGATCAAATATAGAACTCAAAGGAAGTTATTAAATAAATATCAATAAAGTTAAAATATCCTTTTGTAAAAAAGTTACATTCCAATTCGTCTACATTCCCCTTGGTGTATATCGATTTACCCGTCAGTCGTCCGACAATATTAAAAAATATTGTCAATGCAAAGTATTTTTATATTAATGATAATAATAGAAAACTTCTAAGGTACTGGCACGTCTTATAATGGATATTTTTAAATTAAATGTACTGAATTAGAAATATTTGTTGATATTTGATTACTACAATTTCTGAGTATTAATCTATATACATACATTTAACTGTCTTACAGCGTGATTTGATGACAATCGGCCAATAGTTGTCAAAATGGTGGACATTTAAACTAATTATTAGTATAATTTATTTATAGTACAGGCAACGAAGGGATTTAAATAGAACAAATTCGGAGTGGAATGAAATTTGGTACCCATATAGTATACATAATAGTACGTCTGTACACAAAAGTCCCCATCCATAGGCCTTGTGGAAAAAAAATTACAGCCGTTTGAAATTTAATTTAGTTTTTATTGAATAACTTCAAGACAAATAAAGATACCGAGACGTGCCTTACATTAAAATTTTCAAAAATATTTGCTTTACAACTTTATTTCAAAATTTTCTCCAACGTATCTACATAGATTGCTGAAAAATCGCCGTGAATCTGAAAACTAAGTGCGTTTAATCAAAAAAATATGTTTAAATGGATTTTTAAGATCTTAAAACTGATAATCGAGACAAATGTCCTCTATAAAAGTTGTAGAGAATAAAATTTTACAATTTTTTTTGTAAGGTACAGCATTCGATGTGTAAATTTTTGTTAGATATTTCTATTTTAAAAAGTCAAAAAAACAAATTTTAATTTATAAAATCGTATAAATAGCATGCTATGAAAATTAGCATTACATAAGAAAATAACATATTGGTATAGAAAATTAATGAAAATAAAAGTAATTAATAATTCCAATACTTCAAATAAGACTTTTAATAACATATTATGATAACAATGTACTGAGGTGTAATTTGTAGCCCCTAGATTTAATATTATTGTATGTTTTAATAGTTTTAAATATAAATCTTCAAGACATTTTATTTTATCTTCAAAATACGGATATTAGATAAGAACAAAATCAGAGTATCATAAAAATTTGCACATATGTAGTACTTATATTACATTAGACATGTGCAAAAGTCCTCATAAATTGGGGATATGGAAAAAAAATTATAGCTGTTTGAATTTTGATATGATAAATTACTATGTATCATATTTTCACTTATAATTAACCGTTTTTTACTTGGACATTTACATATTGTGTATCTCTGTATAGCATGTACATTATGAACAATTGAATTATGATCATTTTGATAGAAAATTTTGATTTTTAAATCAAACGGTTGTTAAGATATAAATTTATTTGTTTAATTCGATTTTATAAAAGTATATTTTGTTATGTATTTTATATCTGTTTACAGATACGCTTATAACATTTCTTTCGGGGTATCAATTAATGGGGATTTTCAAACAAGCGTAGTAGATACATTAGTGAGTGCATCTGAAAAAGTCCCCATACATTGAAGCCATAGGACAAAAGTTACAGCTGTTTTATAATTACGGTGTGGTAAATTGATATCTATGTAATGTGTTAAATTATGTAAATTATGTAATTATGGGTGATTCTCTCAAAAATTGAAACTGAATTTTATTCCTATTTGATCAATGTTATCGTTCTTATTGAAAGTAGTAACCATTTTTTTTAATTTCCCATCGAGACTCTCCATAAAATATTCTTAGGTTTTTTTTTTAAATATGATGTATGAGTTTTAATTTGTTTTTTTAGTTTTAACTTGTTTTTAAAAAGGGAAGGAGCACGCGAAGGTCTTTAAGTGCGTGATGCTCTTAAAGATAATAGTGTAAGCTACATTTAAAAAAAAAACTGGAGTCTCCTCGATCGCACCAAGCTGAGATATTAACTATTCAATTTACTTCTTTGTTAGCGTATGAGTTTTAATTTGTTTTTTTTAGTTTTAACTTGTTTTAAAAAAGGGAAGGAGCACGCGAAGGTCTTTAAGTGCGTGATGCTCTTAAAGATAATAGTGTAAGCTACATTTAAAAAAAAAACTGGAGTCTCTTCGATCGCGCCAAGCTGAGATATTAACTATTCAATTTACTTCTTTGTTAGCGTATGAGTTTTAATTTGTTTTTTTAGTTTTAACTTGTTTTTAAAAAGGGAAGGAGCACGCGAAGGTCTTTAAGTGCGTGATGCTCTTAAAGATAATAGTGTAAGCTACATTTTAAAAAAAAACTGGAGTCTCTTCGATCGCGCCAAGCTGAGATATTAACTATTCAATTTACTTCTTTGTTAGCGTATGAGTTTTAATTTGTTTTTTTAGTTTTAACTTGTTTTTAAAAAGGGAAGGAGCACGCGAAGGTCTTTAAGTGCGTGATGCTCTTAAAGATAATAGTGTAAGCTACATTTTAAAAAAAAACTGGAGTCTCTTCGATCGCGCCAAGCTGAGATATTAACTATTCAATTTACTTCTTTGTTAGCGTATGAGTTTTAATTTGTTTTTTTAGTTTTAACTTGTTTTTAAAAAGGGAAGGAGCACGCGAAGGTCTTTAAGTGCGTGATGCTCTTAAAGATAATAGTGTAAGCTACATTTTAAAAAAAAACTGGAGTCTCTTCGATCGCGCCAAGCTGAGATATTAACTATTCAATTTACTTCTTTGTTAGCGTATGAGTTTTAATTTGTTTTTTTAGTTTTAACTTGTTTTTAAAAAGGGAAGGAGCACGCGAAGGTCTTTAAGTGCGTGATGCTCTTAAAGATAATAGTGTAAGCTACATTTAAAAAAAAAACTGGAGTCTCTTCGATCGCGCCAAGCTGAGATATTAACTATTCAATTTACTTCTTTGTTAGCGTATGAGTTTTAATTTGTTTTTTTAGATTTAACTTGTTTTTAAAAAGGGAAGGAGCACGCGAAGGTCTTTAAGTGCGTGATGCTCTTAAAGATAATAGTGTAAGCTACATTTTAAAAAAAAACTGGAGTCTCTTCGATCGCGCCAAGCTGAGATATTAACTATTCAATTTACTTCTTTGTTAGCGTATGAGTTTTAATTTGTTTTTTTAGTTTTAACTTGTTTTTAAAAAGGGAAGGAGCACGCGAAGGTCTTTAAGTGCGTGATGCTCTTAAAGATAATAGTGTAAGCTACATTTTAAAAAAAAACTGGAGTCTCCTCGATCGCACCAAGCTGAGATATTAACTATTCAATTTACTTCTTTGTTAGCGTATGAGTTTTTATTTGTTTTTTTAGTTTTAACTTGTTTTTAAAAAGGGAAGTAGCACGCGAAGGTCTTTATGTGCGTGATGCTCTTAACCCTTAATTGCATCTTGTTAACATTCGTGAACAATGTTTTCAGAGGTATCTATTAGCAAAAATGTACAATATTTTTTAGCCTTTGCGATTCTGGCGCCCCAGGCGAGATTTCTTTTGACGCCCCCCCCCCCCCCTTTCCACCGCCACAGTGACGATCATTAAAAATTATCCGCACAAAAAAAAAAAAAAGCGTGAGAAAATTATCTTGTTATTAATTCATTAGTGTAATATAATAATATAATATAACATATAATTGATAAATAATATATAATATAACTAAAATTATATAAAAGATTTCTTCCTGGCTTTCATATCTGCAAAATTATCGATTGCTGTCTCAAAATTGAGGTTTGCTACAACCTTATTTTCAATTGAAAGAATAGCCAAATTATTCAACCTATCTTCTATCATAGCCGATTGCAAATAAGTTTTTATGAATTATTTTAATTTACTAAAACTTCTTTCACCACTAGCTACACTAACCGGAATTGTTACAAGAATTAGCAAAGCCACCCACAGATTTGGCACTGTGCTTTTCAAGTTTTGTAAAAAAATGTTTAATAAATAATTTATTTTTGATATTAAGCATTTTATTAAGTAAAATGAATTATTTTGCAGAAAAAATCAAAACTATTATTCTAAAAATATATATAGCTTAAATTTGGCGCCCTAGAACAGAACATAGAAAAAAAGTTTAAAATAATTGGCGCCCCCACGAAATTAGCGCCCCAGGCTGTCGCCTGGGTCGCCTGGCCGTTCGGCCGGCCCTGCCAATATGTTATTTTCTTATGTAATGCTAATTTTCATAGCATGCTATTTATACGATTTTATAAATTAAAATTTGTTTTTTTGACTTTTTAAAATAGAAATATCTAACAAAAATTTACACATCAAATGTTGTACCTTACAAAAAAAATTGTAAAATTTTATTCTCTACAACTTTTATAGAGGACATTTGTCTCGATTATCAGTTTTAAGATCTTAAAAATCCATTTAAACATATTTTTTTGATTAAACGCACTTAGTTTTCAGATTCACGGCGATTTTTCAGCAATCTATGTAGATACGTTGGAGAAAATTTTGAAATAAAGTTGTAAAGCAAATATTTTTGAAAATTTTAATGTAAGGCACGTCTCGGTATCTTTATTTGTCTTGAAGTTATTCAATAAAAACTAAATTAAATTTCAAACGGCTGTAATTTTTTTTCCACAAGGCCTATGGATGGGGACTTTTGTGTACAGACGTACTATTATGTATACTATATGGGTACCAAATTTCATTCCACTCCGAATTTGTTCCAAAAACAGGGCAATTTTTCCCTTCATTGCCTGTACTATTATTAATTATTATATAATCGTAGCAACTGTTTTACATTGTTTCAAATTTGACGTTTCTATATTTTATATCTTTTGTCTCGTAGTACTTATCATTTTGTATAGTAATCATTAGCAAGTATCCATCACTGCGTGCTCATTACTGGTTTTACTTTATCCATTATTGGAGAAAAAAAATATCAACAAAATGAAAGGCTATAATTTAATAAACAAAATATTTTTTCAGACTTTGGTAATTAAATTGATTAAATAAAGAATTACTTGTTTTATTAGTAACATGAGTTCATGAAAATTACAAAAAAGAAGCCCGCTAATCACAAAAACAGTAAACCTTGCTCTTCTAGCGGACATAACTGGTGCCAGTACCTTATTTAACCGCAATATAAGACACATGTTTTTATTTCTTGCAGCACCATATCATATTTCTGTATGTATAACTTTTATATATGTGTCACTGCAATTTACACTTATTCTCGTATTTAAGAACATTTTAATGTGCAGTTTTCTTTTTGAAGCAACATTAAAAATTCTACTTGGACTTATTCCAAATCACTTGGACCATTACGGTTAGATATTATACATTTTCTAGTGCGCTTTAAAGTGTCGTGTAGATATTGAATGCAACTGTGTCGTTCTAACAAACTTAAACGAATATCGTAAATAGTGTTCGACGATGTGGTAAGTAATAAATAGCGACAGTCATTACGGTCCGTGGTGGAATCTCAGATTGTGAGACATCGATTGCAGCGCGGTGGTGGCGAGAAAACAAACTGCTTGCGATTTTTTTTGGAGAGAGGATTTATTCTACTACCCAGAATGGTTTTTATTTTTATTTTTTTTTGTTGTGCTTAAATGGTTTGTAGTAAATTATAGTTAGGGTTTTAATGAAGTGTACGTAATTATTATGGTATAATATAAATAATTCATTCTTGTGTAGAAAGAAATACATATCTCTATTTTTCTGATTGACAAAAAAAGAACTAATTTAAATGTTACTTTCACTGTCCGAATGCTCAAGATCCTAGAATTATAATTTATTTATGTCAGGTCCGTATTAAGAAAAGTTTATAATAATTTATAAAATATGTAAAAATTACAAGAAGCATTTTATATTGAATAATTAAGTCATGTACGTATCAGAAACAATTTATTTTGATTTTGAAATAAACATGGGAGAGTTTTATTTAGTAAGAGTATTATAATTATTTAAAAAATTGCAGAAATTAAGACAATTTAAAAAATACAACATTTCCGTTATCCCCCAGTGGCGTAAGATTTTTTTTTTTTGGGGGGGGGGCATTTATAAGTATGGGTACTATATATTATATGGTGTAAAATGCTCGCCTTTCGCATGTTTTGCCACTTCAGGGGGCTAGGCACTCCTAATGTGATGTTAAAACTGTAACAATTTTCCAATTATAAATATGATAAACAAATTAAATATCAAATTATTAAAAAAAGTAATAATATAAATGAATGAATAAATATGAGTACATGTACTTTTTTATGTAAAAAGATAACATATGCATATTTATGATATAAATATTAATGTATATATTATGTATGCTCTAAATAATTTGATAATGAATGAAAAAAATTTTATTGTAATATGTTGCATGAGGCTTATCATTCATTATTTTTTTTATTATCGGGAAATAAAACGTTAACAAGTATCTTGTTTATAATAAATTAATGTATGTAATTTATTATCATTTGAATTTTTGTCTTGTATTTTATTATTTTATCTGAATTAAATATAATAACAAAAGTGATATTCGTATCTTGTGATATGAATAATATATATTAATGCTACTTTTAATAAATCATAATTTATGTATGTATATTTTGTAAGTTCGAATGTTAAGATTTTTATTAATAATTAATTTAAATATTAGCTAATATTTATTTTTACTTTTAATATAATATTTATTATGAGCGTCATATTAAAAATTTTAATTAAATGTTTATTAAAAATACTATCATTTCGAATCAACTTCCAATTATAGGTATAAAAAAAGAATATTAAATATTTTGAAATTATTGAGTAGGTACTATGGGCTTCAGAAGTCGTCAGAATCGCTTACAATATCTTTTTCTAGGGTGGAGCTTATATATAGTGTCCGACCGAACATTCGGCTTCGGCTTCGGCTTCGGCCACCTTCGGCCAAAATTTCACCTTCGGCTGAATAATCGGCTTCGGCCAAAATTAAGCCGAAGGTTTTGCCGAAGCCGAAGGTTGAAATATATAGTATAATATTGTACAGTTAAGTATTATTCTATGCGATATATATACGTTCCACAGAAAACCGCATATAAAAAATCGCACGAAAAAAGATATATATAGCTTACATTATAAAATAAGGAATAGATAGATAGATAAACTTTATTTTGGCGTTGTAAAAAGGATTAATAGCGTCAATGATACATTCTCTAATTTTCTAAAACCACGTACCTAAAATCAAATAATAAAAAAAGCAATGAGTTTAAATAAACAAAAATCGCATAATTTTTTTTTCTAAAAAATCATATTATACATCTGGTTGCCCCGGGGCAAGTTCCCTTCCTAACAGTAATCCCTGTTTGGTGAGGGGTGTGGTGTAACTGGCTGTATATAAAAAATGAGGTCAAAAAATATATATATAAAAAAAAATATTATACATAATCCCATTCTTTTTAAATCTTTTACTTTCGAAGATATAACCTATGAGCAGGGGGGAAAATATTTTTTCAATTTTTTTTTCAATTTTTTTTTCAATTTTAATAACAACTAAACGTTTACATATTTAATTTTTTAAATGAAAAGTTAAAAACAGGTCATTACACATTGATTTTTTTTCATTTGTGAAAATTTTTAAAAATAAAAGACGAAAACAAAAACCTTCGGCTTCGGCTTCGGCTTCGGCCGAAGGTAACAAGAAAAGCCGAAGTTCGGCTTCGGCTTCTGCTTCGGCCAAAAACTGACCTTCGGTCGGACACTACTTATATAGTTACATCGTTTTAAATAAAAACGCAAATATACGTCAATTTCATTAATTAATTTTATATCAAGTTTAACATATTTAAATACTAAAATTTGGGATATCAAATAGTTATTGCCACAAAATTTATATAATTTTCAATAGATTACATAATAATTTAATCGCACAAATATATATAAGTAGTATAAATGAAGAGTACTTCTTTATCTACCAAATGAGTTTCAAAATATCTGTCTTTGTTTGGTACAAGGAGAAATGATTTAAATATTATAATAATCAAATGGGAGGAGCCTACTAAGTTTGTAATAAGCGAAATTGAATGAAAACTGGTCGATCTCTTCTACACGCGACTACCTATCATAGGAAAATAATTATTTAAAATATACTTAATAGATTTTACAAGTATGTATTTTAAGTTAATTAATAATAATAATTATTATTATTATTACGACTGCAATGCATAAATGTTATAATTTGATTTGTGTAGATACCATGATTCAAAAAGTTTGAGAAGCACTGTTCTAATGAATAATTGAGACTTCTATGATTTTATTAGAGTTATTCTTTACTTTATTCTACATCCTGTAAGCGTTTGGTTAACAAAGATGTGGTAAACCAGTGTTACTAAAATACTCCTTGGGAAAACCATTGAGTTGTATTAATTTCTGCTAGAAAACGAAGAGCACGCCGACCACAAATAATAATTATTGCCGACGTTTTGACGTACGACAAGCGTCGCGCGGTGTACAAATTACATCGTGTTTTCTTCAGTGGCGGCCGACGAAAGATATGTGATGCACTGCCGTGTTGCCAATAGCGTGGAATTTAAATATCTGGTATTATTGTGGTCTTATACTACTAATTTATCAAACTTTAATTTAAAATAAAAAAAATTTTTTTTTGGGGTATACAATTTTTATTGATTTTAGTTTTTCGTAAATGGTGGGTAAAAAATTACATTTAATTTAATAAGAAAGTTTTACAATAATTTAATTTACAATATAAAAAAAAGTATTGTAATACCGTCGAAAAATCCAAGATATGAGCAAATTATGATTGTACTACCTTCAAAACGTAAAGAAAAGTTGATTTTCGCAAGGCGGCTGTGCGTGTGTCTGTGTGTGTGTTTGTGTCTGGATTTAGAATTTTCTTTCGTTCGCGATAACTACTGTAAAAATGCACCGATCTGAATTATTTTTGGAAAAAATGTTTGTTTCAGTGAGTACTCCAGACACATTGATTTTGGTGCTAATGGAATTAGGGGTTTTTGAAATATTTGAAATTTTGTAACTTTAATCGTCTAAAAACTAACCGTTTTCATTGTCTTACCCCTAAATATTCATATAGAGTTGATATATTTCAGCGTATCACAAATGTGATCTGTAATAAATTTTTCTCTGATTTCGTCACATTTTTCAGTTTACTTACTCGGGAAATCATAAGTGAATATTTTATCCAAATCGGTTCAGCATTTTCTGATATTACCGTTAAACAAACAAATTCTTCATTATTAGATTACATAGTTTCGATATTATGGTTTTAGAAAAATCAATTTCTAATATTTTTTTATTTGATCACTTTTAAATTGTGTTTCAGTTTTATTTTTTAATTTTAAAGTATGTATTTATAGTATAAATACAAAAAATGTAAGTATCTATTTGATGCAAAAAGTGTTTTTTCTCTCGAATAGCCGTCATTTAAACGATAGTTTTTTTACATCATAAGAATCTCCTAAAAAGTTTGAAATTTTACATCTAATTTAACATGAAAATTATTTTAAAGGCTGATATAATTTTTCCTAGTGACCTCAAAGGTTTTTGTGCATGTTTGCTCAGGTTTTCGTCAATTTTAGGTTAATACATCTCAATCAAGTAAATATCAAATGAAAATATATAAAAACATTTTTTATAACATCATATCAGTAATAACTACATATGAAAACTAACCAATACTTTCACGAAATTTAAGTTGTTTTAGTAAAAACAGTTTTTATGTTTTTCGTTGTAGGTCAAACAAAACATACGGAATTAAATTTTACAAATTGGAATTGGCAACATCGCCACCCTACAATTTTAGTTGGCGTTTAGATGTCCACATGTGTTGTGAGAACGACTAATGAAGTCGGAAATAAATGTGCTTTTTTCTTATACGAATCTCAGTTAAGTGCAGAGACGTGGTCGCACATTCTAAGCGTTTTAAAAAAACTAATCAGTTTATAAACGTGTGTTTAGAATGTTGTTTAGTTTTGACATTAATTCTGTTCGGTTAATTTATTTGTGTTGAAAGATAGTTTATTTTAAATATTTATAATAAAAATGATTTAGTTATGTCATCAATATATTTGGATAAAAATAGATTAAATGTGTTGAATCTTTTTATGAGGATCTAATGTGTACGTCTTATATAAAATATATTTCGTAATTCGTGAGTTAATATCTATATTTTTTTAATAAATTTTTTTTATTTTTTTTATATCCTTTTGAACTTTATAGACAACTATTATGTTTGATTGTTATTTTTAAAATTAATTTTTTGACATTTAATTTTGCTTCCTCGCAATATCGAAGATACGAGAAGCTTTGTGATCGTTTCAGATTGAGACAAAAAAAATGTTCTCCGATTTCAGAATTTTAAATTTATATTTCCGTTTCACGTCAAGACAAACACTTTTCGTTCCGTGTCTGTCTGTCTGTCCGTGTATCCGTCCGTCCGTCCGTGTGTGTGTCTGTTCCCTGAATCCTTGTCATACGCATAACTCATGAACCACTGAACCGATATTGTTGAAACTTGGTCAGATGGTTGGGTCTGGCTTGAGGACGGTCCCATTTCAAAATCGTGTGTAACGGAAAGGGGTGACATTAACAAAAAAAAAAATATTTTTTCAAGATATCTCAAGAACACACGTTACGTGAAAATTTTATAGAATATTTTTTGTAGAGAATTAAATTAAAAAGAGTACCTATTAAATTTCCTATAATATGGATCTACAACGTTTGTTGTAAAATAATCCCTTACAGATATTTACCTCAATTTATTTTAAAAATTCGTGTTTTGTTTTTCTAAATTGATATTGCTTGGAGGCTTGGACATATTAAATGTCATTTTGGCGTTTTAAATGTCATTTTGACGTTTGCATAAATTTAGATTTAGATTTAAATTGTCAAAAAATTAAAAATATACAAAAACATAATCAGGTGCGTTTTATGAAAAATTTCGAACTAATATTTTTTAGTAAAATTGTATAAAAATTAAATGGTTAACCAATTCCAGGCAATTTATGTAAACACTATTGGTTTTTATTTAAATTGTTTGGTGAATTTAGCACGAGGAAGCACTGTGCATTTACTTGGCAGATGTTTTTTTTATTATTATGATTTCATTTATTTATTTAATAGTTAATTTCTTTATTTATTTTTTTTCATGTTATTATTATTTTTACGTATCTATATTATTTTTGAATTAAATGTTCTTACCGACTTTTCGTATTAACTGTGTATTGAAATGTCTACCTAATAGGATTAAAATATTAATATGTAATCTACTTATTCAATTATAACTTGCGTTTTCAATATTCTTCGATGCGTTAATACTTTTATAAAGTTTATGGCGTATCAAGAGCTCTTTTATGTTCTTATAAACAAGATTAAATATTGTTCTATGTAAAACTTTTATAATGTAATATGAAATAGAATTTTAGTTTATAAAGTTCCGAGTGAAAATTAACTAATCATATTTTACAGTTAAGCATATTTCATACACAGTTTAACAGATTAGTTTATATTTAAACAATGTTTTGTCGTTTGATAATAAAATGATCATATATTTGTGGAAATGCGAACCTTTGAAAAATTTCATTTCGTTTTTTTTTAAATTTTATAAAACAAGTGAATGACGCTGATTTTTGAAGTATAAGTACCTTATTGTCTGTTAAAATGTTATACAGTTCCAAATTTTCTTTTTGTTCCCTGCTAGGTTTTCAGGTTTTATATTTTTCATACATTCTTAGATTTATAGCGTTTTTATATTTATTTAATCTTTTTCAGTAACAATTTTTTATTAACGGAACCAGAGCTGTCAATACTTCAAGTAAAATAGTTGAAAAAGTACTTTTTAGTATTTGAAGTACATTTAAAAGTAGCAAAAATTACTTGATACTTTAAGTACTTTTTGAACGTATTACTTGAATTTTGAACAAGTCCTCAAAGAACTTAATCAAGTACCTACATTTGAAGATAACAAAAATCATTTGATACTTATATTTTTACTTATTTGATACTTTCAAGTTCATGTACTTGCGACAGCTCAGAATGAAACATTCCTATATAATAAAAAAAACTTTTTAAGACAAAAAAAGCAGATTAAAAAAAACCTTAAAAATACTGAAAAGTATATAAGAAATAATTAAAAACAGTTTTTTAAGATGGTTTTCTGACTTCAAAAACTGTTAAATTTAATTAATATACACTGTTCAGTATTTTTAGTTTTTTTTAAATCTATTTTATTTTTTTCTTAAAAAGTTTTTAATTTTTTCCTTTTGAGTGGCGTATCTTCGAAGTTCATTGTCAGATTCAGATAAAATTTATATGGAGCCACCTCGGGAATATACTCTTTCAAGAATCAAAAAAAACGTCCAAATCGGTACATATTTGCCCGAACATACATAAAAAATATATATTGATTGAACTGAGACTCTCCTTCTTTTTTGAAGTAGACTAAAAATATTTTATTTAAATATCTTTATATGTCTTTTACTCCAAAATGAAAAATATATTAGTAGAAAGGTTGACAGTATCTATTTTGCCTCTGTCTGAACCTTCTTCAGTCAAGTATACATATTTGTATATTCTAAATCGACATGCACACTTACGTAGGGACCTAAATTATTCATATGTACATAATGTTTCTAAAACGCGAATATTCCTCTCTATTACCTGCCTGATGCTTCTATTAAACACCAATCTCTCACACCCGTTTTACAATTTAATCTTCATTTCATCAAACTGTTTACGTGTTAATCTTGTAGCTTAACGTTTTGTGCTGAACAAAATACGTTCTCATTTTGTACCGTCTCCTCCGATGTATTCAAATCTTGCAGATACAAAATGCAGCAAATCTTACAGTAAATCTCAATACGAATTTATGCAGTACAGCGGTTCCGAAATTTATTACTTTATGCATGAAATGTATGAATTCGAAACGTGATGGAATAAATTAAAAACGGATGAGGTATTATTCCATGAGGTGTATGTATGAACATGGAAAATGCATTATTTTTTATTTTATTAGCAATGACTTTTTGTTATTGCTTGTTGTATATTATTACTGTCTTTTCAGTTGGAAATAAAACGTCTATAACTAACATAATACATTGTATATAATATCCCATGTAGGAAATGCCAGCCTTGACAATGGGCTCAAGCTTGACCCAATATTGGGTTGCCAGTGTTGCTTTTTCGATATTGGTCCCAGTCTAGGCCAACTTTCAGATACCAAGATTCTGTCACTTATTATTTACCCAAGATTGGGTCAACCTTCAGATACTGAGCTTCGAGTCACCTATTCTTTACCCACGATTGGGCAAACTCTGGGGCTATTTGTAATTTCCTATATGGGATGTTTAAAATTTACATTTCAGTAGGTATGATGTACTTAGCGCGGGGGGAGGGTCACTATCTTGTGAGTTCAAAATCAAGTGTCATTTTCTCGAATTTTTTTTAAAGAACGGTATCAAAATTTATAAATTTTTTTTAGACGTTATTGTACATGTATTTTGTACATCATTCTTGAATAGTTAGGGGATAATTTATACATGTATATTCGCACCGTTTCAAAAAATTGACATCAGTAAACATCCGTATCCGGTTCTTAGATCGTTTTCAAAAATAAGAGATTTTCTTCCCTGACAAAAATTAATCTTAAATATAAAATTTCACCCTTCTACAATTTGTTGTATTTGAGTTACAGAGCTTACAAACAGACCGACACACAGACATTATGGCGAATGGATTCAGAGAAGGTCAAAATGGTTAATTCCATCAAAATCAGAATTAAAAAAAAATCAGTGTCACTATACTATATACTATATGTATATTTCATATACATAGGTATAAGAACGTAAAAAAGTTTGCATTTTAATATTTCAAAAATCCTTTAATTTATACTCTAACTAGCGTGGACTACGGAATTATTGTTTAGGATTTAAAAAATATATAGTTGAATTAATTACAAACACGATTAGTTATTAATGTAATAAAAACCAAATAACACTTAAATTACCTACCTAACAAAAACGAATCAGAATAAAAAGTAAAAATAATTTTTGTTCTATTTAAATTTAAAAGTTAATTATTGAAAACAAAATAAACAATTGACAATCAATAGAATACCGGCCTGTTCTTCCCAGCGTGTTGGCATGTTCCCTCGCCGCTCCCCGCGCACGGTCACAATCGCGCGAATAATATGTTCTAATATGTATATTTCGATATTTTCTAAACTATACGACCAAATTGGATGCTGTAAATGGCAAATTATATCTACATTAAATACTTATGACGATGAAATCATTTATTTTGATAAGGATTAATGTTTTGCAGGTCATAAGTCCATGTAAACAGAACCCAAATATTTTATGTTTTCTTTGTAACATAAAAGCAGTCATTGTGGCTTAAATATAAAAGTTAGACATATGGTGTCGCTGACTTTATTGTAGAACTTTTGATTCTACACAATTCTTTAATACATTATTTTGTTCTATATTGAACGGTTTAGGCAGCGTATTACAAAACAGCGCGCCGACGGCAAAATTTTTTCCGACTTGATTTACTATTATCGTCACTGCTTAGTTGTTATGTTACCTAACGTAAAAAAATATAGCCTATAACCTGGCCAGAGAACGTACCTATGAATTAAAAAAAAAACATGTAAATCGGATAAGTGGTTCTCGAGTGATAAGGTAACTAACGGACAGACAGACAGACAGACAGAGAGACGTTGAGCTTTATATATATACTCTAATAAATAAAGAAAATAATGTCTCTTACTAGTACCCACATTCGGCACCGACATAAAATATTTAAAAGTTAATAAAACACTCTGTATAAATCAGATAGTTGTAAAAGATTAGTAATTTAGAGAACAATAAATTTAAGAAACCCCGATCCTGGCCCGCGGGTATTATGCGTGCGTCTCCGAGGCAATAAAAACGAACGGACGACCATTAGGAAAAAATGAGTGTCGGAAAGGAGAAGAAAAATCGCCGGGAACTGTCACGCGAAGCTGTCGCGGTGCCGCGGCTGTGTCCGAAATTAGTAGCCATAACTTTGTGCGCCCTTTCGATACGCGCAAAGCCATTGTCTGCTGTTTCTGAAAAATGCGTGTAGGTGTGTGGATTTAGTAGAACACGTTTGAATAAAAAGCATTTTAATTTTTGTTAGAACTAATATTTGAATAAAAAGCATATTTGCTTTTATAAGTATATAAGTTTATAGACTAGTGTTGAATTAAATAATATTGAGTACGTTAACACTGTGCTGTTATTCAGGTTTTACTGTAACCGATGTAGTTAAACCGTTTTAAGCGATGATGTTTACACATACGAGAATAAGTATCGCCAGTTGGAATTATAATTCCGATTTGATGTACGCTATAAGTTTGATAGCGTACCAACAACAAATCCCAAAAATTCTTCGTCTCCTGTACGTCCCACGAATCACGCTTTCTTTTGTTTTCCATCTCTTGGTTTCAGGTTTTTTAAACAATGTTTTAACTGACGACGCTTTTTAAAATATTAATGTGAGCCGGTTTTACTACATCGGTTACAGTAAAACCGGTATAACAGTGCTGTGTAAACGTACTCATTGATGTAACATATAAAGAAACCTTGATAAAGGACCCGTACAAAACTACTGTAAATTAAGGTACAGTCAAATTGGCTGTATGATCGTCCTAAATAGCCAGTTTTGTTAGTTGTTCAGGAATATAGTTAAGAATTCAAATATGTATGTACAACGGGTTTTGGGTTCAGCAAACTTTTTTCTTCATTCTCATTGGCGTACTCATAGGGGGAAAGCGGGGTTAGAGGTTAGACCCCCTTCCCCCCGAATTTGTCAATATATATTATTTAATTTAACAATTATGATAGATAAAAAAATGAAAATTATATAAAATTACAAAAAAAAAATCTATTTATGTTCACTGTTACACGAGGCAACTCAGAAACGGTAAGAAGTATACAATTTGTTGTATTTTCTTTAAGTATTTATATATATGTAATAAGTTTCCAAATATACTTTTTCTGGCTTAAAATATTTTATTAAATCTCATATCGTAATTTTTTATGTAATGTAAAATACACAATTTCAAGTTAATACGAAAAATCTAAGTAATGGTCTCTGTACGTGACATTTAAATTGGACAAGAGGCATAAAGTGGAATATACTCGTATATATAGTAATACAGCGTCTAGAGCCTACTCGAATTATTGATTGATAAGTATACCTCAATCGAATGTAGCGGTAGAGATAAAATCTTAATATGTTATAAAATATGCACTATGTTCAGAACAGTTTTTGTGCATTCTAATATAAGTTTTTCTACATTCTTAATATAATTTAAATCGATTTTTAAAACATTTTTATATCAAATGTAAAAAATGTACAAATATTTAGGTCATTAAAAATATTAACATTAATTGATATTCACTTTTGAGGTATAAAATTTTTTTGGTTTCAGTTTCAAGTGTTGTAATATAATACATAATACCTTTCTTGACTCGTTTTTTTTTTTAATTCGTTACAGTTGCTTAAAAAGGGAAGAGATAAATATCTTATTTCATAAATATTGATTTAACAAATGTAAATTGTTTTTTGTAATATGCCAAAATTTTTCATCTTTTGAAAATTAAAAAAATATACATGACATTTTTTATTGTGTGCATATATTTACGACGCTATATAAAACTGAAATGACGGAAATTATTTAAATAATTTCATCTTTGAAGACATGAAGGAAGTATAATTTTATTATATTTTTTATTGACAGTAGAAACCATAAAAACGCATTTAATGAAAAAGGAGACAGCTGCTATTGGCAGATTGTAATATCTTAAAAAGAGTCGTTACATTTAGATTTCAACTTTAGAAGCGAGTGTTTTTTGTTCTATATACATGTATGTATAACAGCTTTTATAACTTATGCACGAACATCTCAATATCTATGCGTCAACATAGATAAAGCTTGTTCAAAATAGTGTAAAAAAGTATAGACGGTTTTTTTTATCTGATGTGAGACACATATTTTAAGTTACGAATTTTTTGCTAACTATTTGTTCTTGATTTATTTATTCCATAATTTTGCATATCTGTTTGGTATCAAACAATCTGCAAAACAGACGCCAATTTTATGTATCGTTTTTCTGAAATATAATGTCCGTCCGTCCTTTTCAGTCAAAGCAAAATATCTCGTAAACTATATAAGCTAGAAACTTGAAATTTTTATTGAATATGTAAAATGATACCCTCTTGTAAAAAATGTACAAATTTGTTAAAAAAATAATTTTTCAGGGGGGGAGGGGGGGCACTTAGGAGCTAAAGCTAGGTAAAAAAATATAAGTACCTCTCTCTATTATGTATTAACTCGATATTAGTTTTAATTATTCTGCATATTTTTTTTCAGATATGTATATCGATGTATGTAAAACAGATTGTTTAATTATTACTAGACATTCATTTTTAAACACAAAAATTGTTGTTGTATAGCTGCGTATTAACAGGTAATTTATTTTTTAATACTTAGTAAATTAAAAAAAAATGATACCTAATTTTAAATTCTGCAAATCTTTGAAAATATACCATTTAAATATTTTGATATAAAACTTTGTAAACATAATACGTATTTGTAGCTTCAAATATGGTATTTTTCAATAAGATGTTAGTTTGCTTCATTAATTTACTATTAAAGTTTTTTTATGTATGTAACAATGAAACATGTTTGTTTTTTATATCATCCACAAGCTCAGATTTATTCAATTTAAATGTCAGCATCTTGAACAATGAGGAACACGTATCTAACTTGACGCCAGTGGCGTTTTTGTGCGGGGTAAATAAATAAATAGCTCGTTTATTTTCTCAAGATTGATTCGAGTTGGACGCGAGGTGCAGTTGCATCGGCGGCGGAAGATTGACGGAGCAAAAAATGGGTAGCCCGTCTGTGTTTTTTTTTTATCTGTTGGCAATCGTTTATTACGTTAACAGTATACATACGCTGTTGTGTTTCTGCAATATTTCTTTTGATTTTAATGCCTTTTGTTTTGTGTTATTGATTACGTGAAATATATCAATGTGTATTTCATATACTCACGTTGTCTGGAAGTGTATGTTTTGGAGGATAGTTTTCATTAAATATTTGAAAAGGTTGTATATTTTTCTTTAATACAGTATTATTTCTTAATAAGTTTGGTAAATGCATTATTGCTATATATAATTCAAACTCTATAGTATGATTAATAAACTGTACAACCGAAAATCTATTGTGTTAGCTTCTAAATTATTTTTTTGATTTTCTTTTTCCATTTAAAATTTGCAGATCATATCTAAAAAAACATTTTGAAGTTACAATTCTACATTTAGGTCACTTTTTTTTTGAAACCTAAAATTAAAGCTAAAATCAAAATAAAAATCTGGTTAACAGAAAATTCCAAAAAAATTGAATTTCGACAATGCTCGACCAATACTACAATGCTTTTTTGGTATCTCACACTTTTTTTGTGTGGCTGTGTTATGAATTCTCGTATATAAATATTTAATGAAAACTTAAGTTTCGTTATCTTTCGATGTACTTTCTATGATAAAAAACATTATTTAATACATAGATAACTAAAAGTATAAAATTAGTACCTAACAAACTATAATAAATATAAGTTTTTTTTCTTTTACACTTTATTTCAAATTTAATTAATTTAAAAGTAACTTTTTACATTGAACAATTCAACAACTTAGAAATAAAACTCGACTGGCTTTTATTTCACAATTTAAAAGGGAGTAAAAAAAGTATGTAGTTTTTAACATTATTTTCATCTCAGAACAATTTGATTATAGTAGTAATGTTTTTAACCAAACAAATAAAATTGTACGTCTACATGCTTTTGTTTTCATTTTTTCTAGGTTATGTAAGACAAGCTTGCTGAAATAGAGCAAGAACTTGTTCATTTAATAGACAGACTATCATTTATTTTTACTGCTTCTAGTTTCATTTAGTCCAAGTCACGTTTTCCTTCCTAACTTGCGTTTGTAATGAAATTCGTAATTTAGAATTCTCTTTACAGATTGCTCAAACTATAGATAATTTGAATTAGTACAAGTTTCTATGTATCCACTTTTTTATTTTAATTAGAGTAAATTGCTTGCAGTAAACTCTACTGTTTTCATTGTTATTTTCTTCATTAAACGCAATGTTGCAGGTGTTATTTTATATTTCATAAACATTGTTAAACAGTGTTAACAAAAGTAGGTACCTATGTACGTTTAAAATCCAGATTGTATAGTGTTTCTGTTAATTCTAATGGTTCTCGTTCTGTGTATACAGAATAATAACTATACTGTGTAGTATGTGATTAAGAGAATTAACTTTACTAAATCAATATATGCATAGTTTTTCATTCTTGCAAATATGGTAGCTTTTATAAACTTAAAATTTTTTTTAATTAATAACTTATGGCCAAAAAAAATGCGATAATTTCAAATCAAGTAAGCAGTGGTGATAATTTTTGATATTTTATTTTCCTTTTTTGCTTCTTCGCAATATCGAAGATATGAGAAGCTTTGTGATCGTTTTAGAATGAGACAAAAAAATTGTTTGTAATGAAGATAATCAAGTATCAACAAATATTTCTAATTTAGTACATTTAATTAAACAAGTGGGTATTACCCAAGACTGTTGCAAGTACCTTATGTATGTACGTAGTTAGGTTTTATATATTTTCTCGGGTCGCTGTAACATTAACTTTTAGTTTCGCCGGCCCTGTATATGTATGTGCTGAAGTTAGTGGCGTTCTCTAGTGCATTGTTCACAAAACACAAATGTCAATAGGAGACAAGATTGATGGGTAAAGTATGAGCCAGCGATGGCCAAAGACAAAGCCGAAGGACGCACCATCAATCCCGGCCTGCGTTAGACACTTGATCATCTGTAAATATCCTGCAGGATATAGGATCTCGAACGTGGATGTAGTCAAGGATAAAGTCACCATATTAAAACTGATAGCCCGTATTCATAGCAACTAAGTTTAAATTGATTTTTTTTATCTGCGAGTAAATATGAAAACGTTTTTATGTATCAATACGTATTTCACATATTTGAATAAGAATGAATAGATCATGAACATTGAACATATGCTTACTTATTTTTCAGAATAAAAGGGATTTTAAATATATTTTTAAGTTACTTGAAAGTCTTCACCATACGTCTGATGTAAAAAAATAATGATTTTCATATGTCTTCTATCCATTAATAACTGTTTTTTTTTAAATTATATAAATTTGAAGCTATTTGGTATTAATCAACACTATACTATAGTAAAATATATTTTTATCTCAATACCTATCTATACAAGACATTCTCAATATATGTGCCTACATATAAACAAATATATGGTTTATTTTATATTGTATTTTAATTTTTTATTATCCAAAGAATGTTTAGCTGTCCTCTGTGCTAATTTTTCTACAGTATCTGCATTTTAATAATAAATTTAATTCAAACTAGAATCTATGCATTGAAATTATATATTATGAAGAAATACAATCCATATAATAAAGCACAACGTCTCTCTGTCTGTCTGTATGGATCTTGGCTTCTGGGTGTAAGTCGCGTCGGTTTGGTAGTGATATCTTTTAAGTGCACTTTTAGAAGAGCCCTAAAGATGCCCTCTGCAATGTGTAACGAAACGTTGGCCGAAAACACGACCAAACCGACGAGGCTTACATCCAGAAGCCAAGATCCATATCAAGATCACCGCGGAAGTCTCAAGACTTGTCTCTGTCTGTCTGTTTGTTCGTTTGTGCGCTTATAACTGGA
Organism: Sialis fuliginosa; assembly: GCA_961205875.1. Classification (NCBI taxonomy): domain Eukaryota; kingdom Metazoa; phylum Arthropoda; class Insecta; order Megaloptera; family Sialidae; genus Sialis; species Sialis fuliginosa. The sequence continues at coordinate 36,517,025 of OY540810.1, forward strand.
GAACCACTTCTCCGATTTACGTGTTTTTTTTTAATTCATAGATAAGTTCTTTGACCAGGTTATAGGATATATTTTGTTACGTTAGGTAACATAAAGAATAAGTAGTGACGATAATAGTAAATCAAGTCGGAAAAAAGTTTGCGTGTTCTTTTGCAATACGCTGCCTAAACCGTTCAATATTGAACAATATAATGAGAAGAACTGTGTAGAATAAAAAGATCTAAAATAAAGTCCGCGATATCACATATCTAAGTTTCATATTTAAGCCAAAATAACTGCTTTTATGTTATAAAGAAAATTTAAAATGTTTGGGTTCTATTTACGTGGACTTACAACAAATCAAGTCGGAAAAAATTGTAAATATTTCGGCTCCTATATTCGAGATAGTCCGCTAGTGTACTTTAAAAACGTATTTAAAAAAATAATAGAAAATTATTATTATTCAATAATCGTTTAAATTCATTGACGCTTCAACAAATTCTAACAAACATTTTTATGTTAATTATGTTAAAAATCCATTTGTCTTTGGTGAGACATTACCGATGCAGGCTGCGTTGCAGTTTGACGACACAGGAACAACGTTACTATAAAAAATGAATTCTTCTTTTCTCAGACGCTTTGCATTCTAGCTGCGTCCGTTTATACACACAGAACACCTTGTTCAGTATTATTCATTTTTGTGTCATTTGTTTTTATGTTCTTACTTGCAATTCATGATTGGTTGTTAAGAAGTATTGTATTATAGCGCTTTATTACATGTATTATCCTGTTAATCAATGAAATACATATTATTGGTTTAGTAAATGATAAAGCACTTAAATATGGGTAGTATTTTAGCGCGCAATATTTTATATACTTTGAGCATTAAATATATTGTATTTTAGCAATAATATTTTGGATTCTGAGTATTATACTACATAAGGTGTGACATTAAAAATAATTTTTTGTGCACTAACATTTTCCGTTTTGAGCAGAAAAATTTTGTTTTGCGCAATAAATTTTGTGTTCATTTTTATTGTATAATTAAATTCACTTTAATTTTATAACTTATTTGGGGGGGGGGGGGGGGAAATGTTTGATAACCCCCCCCCCCCTCAAATAAAATAAAATAATTGTATTATTGAATTTTTTTTAATTTTATAACTTTTAATTGGGGGGGGGGGGGGGGGGAATGTTCCATTACCTCTCGCAATTAAAATAAGATAAACCTGAAGTATATGCCGATACCGACGTCCCAACTATCAAATATCACGTGTCGATGTGTTATAATAGACCTAACCTAACCTATCCTAACTTAAACTAACGGAAACTAACCAACCCAAAACTAATCAACTCGATTTCCCCCCAATAGATTGCCCTAACAAAGGACAATTAACTTTATTTTTTATTAGAACATCAACTCTGTACGATTTATAAAATATTATATAAATATGTACATGATATAGCTCATTTAGTACAAATCTCACCAACCTAATGCTCATTTAGCCATTTTAAGGAACAATTTTTTTCTATGTGTCATTTTATTTCTTTAATAAACAAAAAGTATTTTCTTAACGATAGTTTATTTTAACTATAAGGCAGCTCCTACATTTAACAATATTAATGTAACTCTTTTTTAATTGTGTATATTTTCTAATTTGTTTTTTTTTTTGTTGCAGGTAAAGCTCTTGGATTGAACACTCTAAATATAAAAATAATAAATTAAAAATCGTCCAAAGATAATACTTAAATATGAAAAAATGATATTAGTATTAAATAATTATTATATCGCTAAGTACACTGTAAAACGTATACAAAACGTATTGCCTTAATTAAAAAATTAAGTATAACTAAATTATAAATATATATCTATTCGGTGCTTGCTTTACAATATAAAACGATAAACATAAGATATACTCAAAGAATATCATAATGATTGAGCCATGTAAGTTTATGATGAGATATCAGATAACGTTGGACCAGCATGACATGAATGATCAGAAGAGCTAAATTTAGTATTGCCGTATGTTATGTCTACATAATTAATCTGTATTCACTACTGCAATACACATAGGGTCAAAAGCCTAAGCATTATATGAGTTATAAATAAATGCATCAACTATACGTCTACAGTATAGTCACAGTTACTCAGAAAGTTGTGACATATCCGCGGCTGCTATTTCATTTACAAATTATGTGCGAAGATTAAAGGGACAGATACGCGTTGATTTTGTTTTTATGTAAAAAATCTTCTAAAAGATCGAAAATACAAAATTAATTATTTCGGTGTGTTGTGTTCTAATTAAAACGTTGTTTGTTTGTGCCAACTGACAGTGATTTGTGGAAATTGTTTTTAATTAGTGTTATTAAAAAATCGTTGAGTCTGTCTGAATTCCTAACCGGAATAATTTGTGCTGTGTTTTTTAATAACCGTTTTATTTATTATTGAGCCATTAAAAAGCTTTAATTGCATTGTTTTCATATATATTTTATTAACTTGTTAAGATATTAATTTGAAAGTACAAATATTGAATTAATGATAATAAGTAAATTATGGTAGTTTATATAACAAATATAAGTAATTTTGACTCTATTAATTACTATGAAGAAAAACAAGAAGAAGAAGAGTGTAGTTAAATTAATATAAAACCAAATTAAATTATATGATAACTAAACCATATATATTGCTTTAAATATTATATGTAATAAATAATAAATATAATACTCATTGTAATCTCATCGCTTCAATGCAATAATAATAATATTCGTATATAATACTCGCTTAATTATTTAACTTATATATTAAAAAAAAATGCAATAAGATGGCCGACGAGATACCGCGTAGCGGCAGCCCCGCGCGCAGGCTGTCGCAAATATTCGACCCGCTGTCGCGTCTGTCGGAGTATACGCAGCAACAACAGCAACAGCAACATCAAACGGCACAGCCCCAGGTGTTGCCGTACGGGTTGCGCAGTTTCGCGGTCGGATTGCGCGAGCCCTCGTTGTCGACGCCGTCTAGCCCGAGGCCGAACCCCCGGCGACCGCGTGGAGCCGGGCCAGCCTCGGGTGAGGGAAGGCTCGCGTCGCCACAGCCCCAGCCGAGGCAGCAACATATGCTGTCGGCGGCAAATTCTACCGGGATGTTACCTGTAAGTACTGAATATTTACGGTAATTAAATTGATTAAATAGTTACTTGTTTTATTAGTAACATGAGTTCATGAGAATTACAAAAAAGAAGTCCGTCAATCACAAAAACAGTAAACTGGTGACAGTATCTTAACAAATATCTTTATAGTAGTTTATAGTTTCATTTCTTCTTTAATCTATTATATTTTATTGTCACGTAATAATTACATAATACAATTAGAAATTAATGATTTTCTGATTTTTTCTTTTACTTGTGTTATGATATCTTCCTTCATTCCAAATTTCAAGATTCTAGGTCAACGGGAAGTACCCTATAAGAGTCAGTCTATCAATATCAAAATATACTTTGGAAGGCCGTATCTTTTTATTGCATTGAGTTAGAAACTTAAATTTACAGGACTGTGAGGCCGTAGACTTTAGTATTTGATATTAATTTCAACTTAATACCTCTAACCGTTCCTGAGAAAAATAATCTTAACTGACAGACTGACTGATAATAAAGTGATACTATAATGGTTCCGTTTTTTTATTGCGAGATACGGAACCCTAAAAAATGAGTACATATAGTATAGGTATGTGTTAACAAATTGCATTTACTGTCAGTTGCCGGCTGCGACGGTGCCAATGTACGGTCATGGCAGACACGTTCCCGCGCCGCTGGACGTGCTGGACGTCGACGCCCCCTGGCCCGGGGACTCTGGGGTCAACTGGCAGGAGCGCTGCTTGGAGCTACAACTGGAGCTACACCGATCGCGAAATCAGGCTACACGAGTTAGGGATATGCTCAGAGATAAGGTCAGTAAATACTTCCATAATATGATGTAAAAAAACTGTTACTGGAAAAACGGAGAAACTAACAGATATCAATTTATTTTTTCTTAGCGTATAGACATTTCTTAAAAAAAAAATAATAAAATATAATTGAATGATTATGTACTTTCTTCGCCGCTGTCCTAATTTTTTGTCCTAATTTACTTGATTTTTCTTTTTCAGAAGTGTTTCTGAAATTGTTTCAGAAATACTTCTGAAGAACATTTCGATATGAGATTCGAAACGTCTAGAAAAGAAACGCGACAACGTGACTAACAACCCGGAAATCAAGTTAATATGATAAATATTAATAACTTTTTATAACATAGATGAAGTTATTTAAAAGACACTCGATAAAGTACAAACAATAACACTGAAGAATATATTAACGTTGAGAAAATAAAGATAATTTTAATAACATGTTTTAAACACGTAGGTAATGAAAACAATGTTGTGTTTTTGTACATAATTTTTAATTAATTAAAAATATTTTAAGCATATATTCACCCTAGAGAGGGAGCAGCGAGTAAAGTGTTTTCATAACGTAGAATTTTGCACATCGACGTTGAATTTATTTTAAAAACAAATTAAATAAAACAAGTTAGAAATTAATTTTATGAAACTTGAAAGTTATGCCTTAATAAGTTACTGTGTATAAAATCTTTTCACATTACACATTTTCCTTTACTGCTTGAAGTTCATAGAAGAAGTTTTGTAAGTTTTAATAAAATGCAATTTGTAGGTAAGGTAGATACAGGCACTTTGAACGAACTCTGAAAGTGCAATATAGTATCAGACAATAACTTTATGAAAATGATACTGGGAAATTACTTTGAATTGTACCCCTGAAGTTATATTATGTATGTACTCATAATATATGAACATGTATATATGTGTTTATTGTGTAATACTGTACTTAATACATCATCAAGGTAGTTGAAATATTATAGTAGTTTATTTTCTACTATGCTTGTTATTATTTACTCGATGAAATTGAAACTACATGCATGTAATGAACTTCTTGTTGTAAAGTTTGTTCGTTTAGATTTTCTGATGTCGATGAGAACATAACTTTATTGTTTTATTTTTGCTTGGTAGTATATTTCTGAAAACGTTTCACTTTTCAAAATGTATAGCCGAGTTTATAAAGAATTTGTTTTAGACTACCTGACCCTTGTCGCATCAATTTACTTTAAAAAAATAGGGTTATAGTAGTGGAATAGACAAATCTACACACCAAGTCGTTTGACGGAAAAATCATAAACATACGAGAAAAAAAATTATAAAATTCCTTGTAAATTCGCTTAAACATATGTACCTATCAAAAAAAGAAAAAAATGATCGCACCAAGGATCGAACCCGGCCATTCACGGTTGTCAGCCCGTAGCGCTAACGACCGAGCCACCGCTAATGTTACGTTTGACTTCAACTGGATAAGTACCTACATATATGTTTATGCGAATTTACAGAAGAATTTTATAATTTTTTTCTCATTTGATAATGAGTTTTCCGTCAAACGGCTTGGTGTGTAGGTTTTTCTATGCTACTACTATAACCCTAATTTTTTAAAATCAAATTGGTGCGACAAGGGTCTGATGGTCCCCTTGTTAGACTAAAATTATGTTTTTTTTTAAAATTTTTAGTAATTTAGTTTAATTATAAGGTCATCAGCATAGCCCGCGGCAATATTTTGATAAAAATTAGCAAAATGTTTATATCTAAACTTCCTGTTACGTTATTTAAGTTAACAGTCATTTGGGAACTAGGAAATGTTAAGAGGTCATTACGAATTGACATAAAAAATTTATTTTATCCGAAATTTCATAAATTGGTGTAGTTTTTTTGGAATTGCAAGACCAACCGTTGTAGATGTAAGAAGTTTACCCACCTCTGGCCAGATTTTAGAACAAATTCTTTGAACACCGGGAATTAGACTGTAAAATATTTAGTAGATACGTATTATTAGAATATAGTTTTTGTAGCAATTTATATAAAATATGAATATATAATATTTTAATCACTCATATAGTTTTCTTTACAACTTTTTTATAATACACGTACGAAATAACTAAATAGAAAATTAAATTAAATTAATAAAATAAATATATCCACTCCTTCTAACCTGGTATTATTAAAACATACTCTATTTTCACTTAAGTTTCCATCTCCACGAAATTAATTAACATCGCTTTTTTACTTTCACAATTAATATTCCGCAATAAACAATTGCTGCTATAAACCAGACGTTCTGAAGCGGCGGTGGTGCTTACAGTATATAGTTTGTACAAAACATAGCATACAACATCTGGATCCACAGCGGCGATATGTTTTACTTTAGTTTTTCACTCTCCCAACATTTGTTCAGATTTTTCCATCTTGATAAATTGAACAAATGCATTAGATTATTGCTTGTGAATCGTATAGTGGTACGGTTTTTTTTTGCTGATGTGTCAGTTTATAATGTATATGTTATAAACATTTTATTATTTATATTTGAATTGTTTTGTTCTTTGTGGTGTAGGGTAATTTTTAATTAATGCCAGAAAAATGTTTTGTTGAATTCATCAACGTGGAATAATATTACATACACAAAACCATTTTTAATCGATTTAACAAATATATTTCTAAACAAAGCAAATTCCATTTTGTTATATTTTGTATTATTACAAACGAAAGGTACACACTTTATACACATAAAAACAATATTGTATTTTGTAACAATTTAAACAATTATACACATATATAGTAAACCCTCTGTAGTTTTGATACAGTTAAGTTCGGTATTATAAAGAATTTGCTCTAGAGTTCAATTCTAGAGCAAAAGCAAAGCGAACACTTTCTACAAGGTGTCAAATTTTTACGAATTTGTGCAGGATTTTTGATTAGTGGAAATAAATAAACATATAATAATGTAAAACTGTTATCTAGCAGATAAATATACACAGAGAGAAAAGTCATGATAATTTTTATACAGAAAATCTTAGAAAAATTACTGTGCTCTCTTATAATGCGTGCACAATCGACGATAAAAGTAAAAAATATTTTTACGTCCATATAAAAATTATCAGTGATTACATTTTAAAAATTGCTTTCCTGGCACGATAATAATTGCTATCCTAGCATGGTAAAATTTGAGTTTGGAATGATGTATCAGAAAACTTCCTTACCGATCTGTATCAGAAAACTTCCTTACCGATTCAGTAAAATTTCTTTTTTTTCAAACAGAAAGGTAAAAACAATAAAAAGCAATTTCATTTTAAGAAATTTATCGATTTATTTATATAATATACATTATTTTGAATTTTACAATTAATAATATTTTACAAATATAGTTGTAGAACAATTTACATAAAGATATGACAATCAATACATGTGCAAGAACTACTTATGTTATTGATTTTATATAAACTATACAAAATTTTCTTTTCATCTTTGAAAATCCATTAAAAAATCAATAAATCGATTATACTTAAAGTAATCACGACAAATTAAATATAAAATAACGTATTTTCAATATTTAAAATCTAAACTAACCTATATCTGTCAAAACTTATTTTACAAATAAAACTTCTAAAAATAACACATTAAAACCGAGCAAAACATTATTGTAAAACATTTATCACCCACGTTCATTTAAAATTCGCACAATAATAATATATATTTAATAAAATAAAAACTATCATTGAATCTAAATATCCTAAATAATATGCTACACTTCTTGCTTTAAATATTATTCATAACACTAAAAACACTTTTGAATATAAATTAAAATATACATAATACTTTAAAATCACGATAACATAGAAAAAGATCGTTAAAATAGAAAACACTACACAATTACAATATGTACTTTTAAAACAAATACACATTCCAAATATGTAACTGTCAACTTTCCTTATACGCCGTCGGAATATAATCGAAACTACCCGACTGTACCCGAAGTAAAGCTTCTTTGTTTATGCTGATAGTAAAATTTGCTTTACATCTTAACTTTCTATTAAAATATATCAAAAACCATAAATCTGAGATCTAGACATGATGCGTATGATTTTTAGAGAATCGTTTTACAAACAAAATAAAACCATATATACATCTCCACGATTAACAGTTAATGAGATATTACATTTTTAGTTTTTGTGTTTTCAACATAATTGGTATCTTCTGTCTTTTTCTTTCTTTCTGCTTTTGCCAGATATCTTTGAAATATCATTGAATTTTATAAGTCAGAATGGTAAAATATATTAGACCGCCTAACATTTTACATCAACTTAAATAGCATTTTTTTTAAGAAAAACAATTAAAAAATACAAATTTGTCGAGATAGGAACTTTTTACTGTGCTGTTTTATAAATTTCGCTGGGCTGTATTTAAAAAAATAATATTGTGTCCTTTACATTTTATATTAAGAATTTTAATTTTTTTTATTTTGCCGTATAAAATTGACCATTTTCGACTTTCGCACATCGTTTATAGTGCAGAGCACAGTAATTTTTCTAAGTTTTTTCTCTCCGTGTAGCGTTAAGGCTCTGTCAAACAGAAGGCGGACTGTCCGCGCAGACAAGTTCTGTTTGCGCGCAGACTGGATGCCAAAATGAGTAAAAGAGAAGATAATAATGAAAAGCTGATTGATCTTGTGCGGTAGTGCAGTTGTTTGTATGACATCGCTTCAGTTTTAAGCTCGGAAAACAACCCTCTCGAACGTAGAATGTCTATGTAGTCATTATATAGAATGCCTGCATTATGCACATTGACTATGGCATACCCATTTCCTTTTTCGTCTTGCTGCTGAACTCATAGCTAACAAAATAAGTAATTATTTTTCGTCAGACGAACTGCTGGACATGATGATCACTAGATGAACAAAGAATTTGCCCTGGTTCGCTGTCTCTTGCGCGTACTATTTGATCACCCTAGTCCGCGGCGGACTGCCCGCGTGTACAGTCCGCTTCCTGATTGACAGAGCCTTTATTAGCTACAAGCTAATTAGCTTTTGCACTAGAGCAATTTTTTATAATGCAGGGCATAATGTATTTTGTTTATTTGGACTGGTATGGTATGATATTATGCCCTGTTTAGACCAAAGAAAACAAAACACGATGTTTGAAAACACATCGTATTTAAAAATGCATAGGGTTTATTACACTTTCGTCAAAAAGATACAATGTTGCTGTTTTGTTTTTTCGGTCTAAACACGGCATAATGTTAAATTTAAAAATTCATTATTAAATACATGCTTTTTCGTTTTCTGTGGAAAATAATATAGATATTTGAGTTTTCTATATTTTATTAGATTTGACACTTCAGAGAATTTGATCGAAAAAGTATTCCAATATAAGTTATCTGTATTTACTGCTACCATTTCCACATTGAACACTATTTTTATTACTAAAACATGAAATGTTACACTATGTCTATGTAAATAAAAAATACTACCAAAAAAACTGCATATAATGTTTCCCAAGGGTGTAAAGCGACATGTGGAATATGAAAAATTTTAATGTGAAAAATCGGTGGTGGAGAAGGGTGGGGGTTAGTATTTCCGGTGGAAGTTGGTGGTTTGGTGTAGTTATTGCCTGGCCAGACATTGGGTGCACATGACATAATATTGCTTCTGGTACAAACGAGCGTCGGGTCAGTTTTTGTCCGTACCCGTTCACATAGATGGCGCTCACTAAATCTATGATATTGCGCTGCTGTGGTTTATACGCCGGAGTTTATTTCAGCTGTGTACATTTATTTTTATGAAAAATGGATGGACTATGTAGTAGGTACTAGCTGTGTTCGTGGTTTGGTTAGAAAATATGGAATAATGTATGTAGGTACGTAAAATGTAGAAAGGTTATTAATAAATGGTATTTTTTGGGTACATACAGTTTTTATACAAAACTGACTGTATTTTTTTATTTGATATATCTATAGTGTTGTTACTTATGCCTGATTTCAATAACAATGTTATCTACAACAGCGGTTGTTAAACTTTTGCCGGGGGTCCGAAGTACTTGTTTGGAATAAATTAAAGTACTTTTACATTTCTATTTAGCAATGATTAATTACTTTTTTTCTTTTGTTTATCTGTAAGGGAGGCAAAGGTTATTTTAGTGTGTAGTTGCAGCTTATTTTTGTAGTTGTAAAAGCTAATTTGTGTAGTGCAAAAAATTGAAAAAATGTATAATAAATAAATAAAATAATAAAATGTGTGGAAAACAGTCATTGCCCATTGCAGTTGTAAAAGCAAAAAATCTAAGAAAAAGTAATTGCAGTTGAAAAGCAAAAATTGTAAGTATGGAGCAAAAAAATAAGGTTATAAAGTTTTCTTAAAAAAACTCCTGCAGGGAGGGGGTCCCTGAAAAATAATTGTTCAAAAGAGGTCCCTAGACTACGTAAGTTTAAGAACCACTGATCTACAGTATACCTTTAAATAAAGTATAACTGTTTGGTAACTTTAGATTTGATTATAATTTGGCCAATTAGAGGTCTTAATTGATAACTCAAGATAATACAGGATGAGTCATATCAAGTGGAACAAACTTGAACAGTTGATCGAGAAAAATATTTCATGCAAAAAAGTTCATATGCACATGTGTCTGAAAACTCTTCGTGAGGGAGCTACAGACCCCCAAAGATTTTGCCTAAAATTAGTTTTTATTTAATATCTGGAGAACTCGAAATTCCAAGATGTATTTAAAAAAAATCTGTTACCATTTAGCATATTATTTTCTGTTTTAGAAACTATTAAATTAATATACATAACATATATGTATTATGTATATAAATTAAGTTAAACTAAACTAGTCATATATCAAAACTGTAATGATATTTAATAATTCCTAATTTCAACTAACTTCAATTTAATAGCACGTTACATAGACAAAGTTGTTGCAAACTTTATTAAACAGTTTGATCAAAGTTTGGTAGTATCAACTTAATTGAATAATTTCCAGCTAATTTAATTATTAAAAATGATTATAATTATATTAGGTAACTACTGGATAACAAGGACATATTTTATATTTAATTAAAAATAACTTTAATAAAGTTTCTTTTTGTATGCATTATTTATTCATTAGTATTTTAAATATGCACTGTACATTCTATCTAACTAATAATTATAAGTTATTTTGAATATATTTAAATAAATAAATTTATTAAAAAAATATTTTTTAACAAAAGTTTTTTAGGCAAATTTACCAAATACTGAGATATTATATATATTATATTTTTATAATATTTTCGAAGAACTATTTTGTTGAATAACAGGTTTTAATTAATTTAAAGGGATATATGGGGCTACTCCGACCATTGGGCCCATTGAGTTATATCTATTTTTTTTTTCTAAAAAAATCAGTTTTTTTCCATGTGGCCGTCCGCCGCCCCTTCTGAACTGGAACCCAAAGCAGTAGCTCAGCCTCCTTCTCTAAAGCCAACATTACTGTTATACATTAACAAAATAAGCAACGAATTTAAATAAATATAAAAATTTTAAACATCAAGTATTCTTTTTTCCAAAGCTTACTTGACTTTTTAAATATTGCATTCAAGTGATTGTTGTAGTTTTGGCTAACGCCTCGACTAACAAAAATATTTTAGTTTTCCATGGCAATTGTGATTTTTATTCAATAATGAATAAAATGCGTTGTATCTTTGTAATGAGTTGTTTTATTATCGAAAATACGAAAAGCTTTGTGATCATTTTTGTTTTACGATTTCAAAATTTTTACTCGATCTTTCTTTTTATAATCATTTTAGTATTAATACGTGTTTAATACTAAACCGATTATAAAATTTCATAACTGTTTCACAATGGGTTCTCAAAATATTAAATAAAAACTAATTTTAGACAAAATATTTGAGAGTCTGTAGTTCTCTCGCGAAGAATTTCCGGACACATGTTTATGAACTTTTTTTCTTGAAATATTTTTCTCGATCACCTGTTCAAATTTGTTCCACCTGATATGACCCTGTATAATTAAAAAGTTCGATGTTTGTAATATAATGACATTTTTGTTAATATATCATTATAAAAAAAATTACTTATTTTTTTAAGGTCAATTAATGTTATAATTGCAATCATACTTTTACTGCACAAAATGTTAAAAAAACGGTAAGTATTTGTGTTATAAAATGATTGTTTCCATTAAAATTTTTGCTAATAAAATGTTGTTATATCATAATTATTATATTTATGTTTGATTTTTTAAACAAATACAACGTATATTATCTATGAATTTCTTAGTAGAAAGCAGTAATAAAATTTAAAAATTCCTGAAAATCTGGTCAGAATTTACTAGTTCCGGCCGGAACCGGAACCGGAATATAACCGTGAATTCCGATACACCCCTAATTGTTAATAAATTCCTTAAAAGTACTACTAACTCAAGTGTCAACATTATCTGTTGGTTTCACGAACGACAGGTATCTGACCGACTGACAGATACAGCCATCTTATTTCTACTTGTGAGTAGTTGTCTGTCTCTCTCTTAATGAGGTATCTTAGACTGTCAGTTAAGGGGTTGAGGAAAAATAAAATTCGAATATAATCTAACATAAGACAAATCAACTGAATAAAAAAAATATTAACAACTAAAATAAAATAGAAACAAAATAAACCAGACAATGTTACACAACAATGACGAACAGCGTGTGCGGTTTTTCACTCAACAAACAAACATACACAGACAATGTACCGTTTCAAAGTCCATAAATCCAGAGAACTAATAAAGTGTAGTCGTACGGTCTGTCGGTGCAGGTCCTACCGCAAGGCGGGTGGAAAATGAATACAAAGTGTGTATGCTTATTACAGCTTGGACGTATGAAAAATGTCTTAATTTATATTAGCATATCTATCCATGTTTAATAATTATAAAAATAATATAAATACGTTTGTGCAGTTTTCTTTAAATTGCATCTTGTTTATGGCGGCTATTACACTATCAAATAAATATGTATGTCAAAGATCTTTGACAAAGATTTGATCATATTTCTTTGATAAAATACGAGATTTTATTTTATTACACTACATAAAATATTTGATAATATTTTCTCAATATTATCTAGGGATATTTTCTTCTTTTTTGGTGCCTTTTGAATATCAGTGCGTGGATGTTCGTCAATTGACGCGATCGAGGTTTGAATTTAGAACCGTGTATTGTGGTTTTTATAATCAATAAGAAGATTATCATATAATACTGGATTTTGTTGATATTCATATATTCATAATTATGTAACTGTAACTGTCAGTGATAACTTGGTAGTCGCCATTTTGTTTTTGACGTCAAAAAACTTTGATCAAATATAAGAGACTGTCATTAACTATGATCATAGAAATATTATGAGGGTAAATATTATAAAAGTTGACTTATTACACTGTCATATTTCTTTGATAGTGTAATAGCCGCCTAACACATTTTTTTACGTTTTTTGTTGCTGTCCGTGTTTTTCGGGTTAACAGCAGCGTATGATATTTATCAAACAAAAATACAATTACAATACAATCTCGTCGTTTGTTATATCAGTAAAGTGATACGAAATTCAACATACCATTATAGATAAAGTCATATCTATCAGTCATATAAGAACAGAATAAATAAAGATAAGTTGGACCACTGTAACGTCAGTTACTTTACTGTATTATAAAGAGGTAGTAATTCTGAATTTATTTTTTTTATCAAAAACCACTAAAGTTGTACTCCTAGCTAAGCTATAAGAGATATATAATATGTACCTACATCATAATCATGTATGGAACTTTACGTTGATCGAGGACAATTTATGAATCGCTACAAACTTTTTTATATATAATTTGGGCGACGTCGCATTTATCAATTTTGTAGTGACTTTTATCAAAGAAAGTGACATTTTTTAATGCAAACATACCAAATTTTAAGTTGATTAAAGATGTAACATGATGATAGTTATGAAACAGAACTCAAGATAAACATTCAATCATAGTCATTTACAAAAAAAGTCATACCTATGAATGAAATAATTAAAAAATATTGCACAGCTACTGTGGCGTTTCTCGGCCGATATTCTTTTAACTATCAGAGTAACTAAATATTTCACAATCCATTTTTTCAGAAATATCGTTTTCCGTTTAAGGAAGGATCCCTGGTTGAATCATAAAAAAATTACGATTTTTTAAACCGCTGTAGCTCAGTCATTTTTCAATTTATCAACTCAGGGTTTTTTACGTGAAAGTAGACGTATTTTTCTAACTTTTTCCGTCCTTGTTCATGTGTCTATGTATTTTTATCCCCCCCTCCCAGAGCCCACAAAATGGCTTCACAAAAATGAGTAGGTAAACGAGTGGTCACCTAACTCGAGAACGAAAGGTCGTATAAAAAAAATAAAAATGCATTTTGTCAGGAATTACGCCAGGAAGGTCCCCTCGTACGGAAAACCGGAAATATTGAAAATTGTCCGATTGGCGCGAATTTTTCAAAAAAAGTTCAAAAATGACCATTTTTGGCGCGGTTTTTCAATTAAATTAAAAATTAAAACCAATCGACATTAAACTAAGGAAATATGGAGACTGTAATGTTCTCTTTCAGAAAATGTAAACTTGGCCGGGTTACTAAAGAAATTTAATATATAATGCCAATTTTATCAATGTAGATACATATGCAAAAAAAAATTAGGACGAGAATAGAACTCACTCCAAGCCATAGCTTACTGGGGGTGTGCAATTTATATCAAAATAAGTATGATTAGGGTAGATGGCATTCCAATAGTCACCACCTATCTATATTTTTATTTCATTTAATATGAATGATATATATACACCATAGTATTGCTTCCTCGCAATATCGAAGATACGAGAAGCTATGTGATCGTTTCAGATTGAGACAAAAAAAAAGTTCTCCAATTTCAAAATTTTAAATTTATTTATCCGTTTCACGTCAAGACAAACACTTTTCGTTCCGTGTCTGTCTGTCTGTCCGTGTGTCCGTGTGTCCGTGTATCCGTGTGTCCGTCTGTCCCCTGAATCCTTGTCACACGCATAACTCATGAACCACTGAACCGATATTATTGAAACTTGGTCGGATGGTTGGGTTTGGTTTGAGGACGGTCCCATTTCAAAATCATCAAAATCGTGTGTAAGGGGGAGGGGTGACACCCCAAAGTATTTATTTTTTCAAGATATCTCAAGAACGACACATGTTACGAGAAAATTTTATAGAATATTTTTTGTAGAGAATTAAATTTCCTATAATATGGGTCTACTACGTTTGTTGTAAAATATTCCCTTACAAAGATTTATCTAAATTAATTTTAAAAATTCGTGTTTTGTTTTTCTAAATTGATATTTGATTGGATATATTAAGTGTCATTTTGACGTTTTAAATGTCACTTTGGCGTTTTAAATGTCACTTTGACGTTTTAAATGTCATTTTGACATTTGCATATATTTAGATTTAGATTGAAATTGTCAAAAAATTTAAAATATATGAAAAAATATTCAGGTGCGTTTTAAAAAAAAATTCGAACTAAGATTTTTTAGTAAAATTTGTATAAAAATTAAATAGTTAACCAATGCCAGGCAATTTATCTGAACACAATCGGTTTTAGTGAATTTAGCACGAGGAAGCACTGTATTTTTTTCTATTATTAGTAAATGATCGGGTTGTCATCGTTGTGTCCCCCCGGTGGCATCACTCGACAAACTGTCAAGTGACTTGCACTTGTATAGTACACATTCTCCATGTTATAAATGATTATTCATCACTCACGCCGCATCTGCATGCGGACGATTATATGCTAATTCCGTAATCGCTCCTTCTGTATCTCTGTTTCTCTTACACTCTCGTAGAGGCCGTGATGCTCTTTTCAACGTGTGCTTTATCAATGAGTGTTTAGGGTTATTTCATACGAACGAAGTTAATATACGTTAAACAAAATTATGTTGCTTTTAGATTATTTTTAATTTAAACATATTCTATGCAATATTATTTGTTATTCTAGAAATTTTATTTTAATTCTTCTAAAGTAACTTTAATAAAATTATTTGGTATTGAAATTAGATTAGAATTAGAATATCACAATTTTTTAATTGTCAGATAAAAACATAGGTAGGATTGACAACCATGACCTTGAATTTTGTGACGTCATCATGTGGACTGAATTATTTTTCGTAAATGATAATGAATAAATATGTTCAGAATCCTTTTTCTTATTAATATTGTTAAAATAATTACACGTCATTTGTTCTGTTTGAAGATTTAATTCGAACTGTTTATTACATTTGTAAAATTATGTTAACAATCATGTATAATATGAGAATCGGTAATACAGATTTCTATAATAATTGGTATTCAGTTATAATGTAGTACATCAACAAAAACACATATTCTAATAAATATTATTTGAACTTTTACAACTTCCACTGCACAATAAACACTCGGCATTATATATTATTTACTTTTCACCATATATTAAAGCAATACATACATAAAATACACAAAGTGACGTCACTAAATGGCGGATATCAGCTGTTTTTCACCTTTTATCTTTCCACTATGAGATAAAGATTGGAATCCTAATTAGGATTTGATTTAAACGATCGTGTGGAACATCTCATGAATTTATGGAGCCTTCTCCGAGCTTGTATATGCGTGATTTAAACCCCTTTTCAGCTAAAAGTAGCGTACGTAATCTGCATTGTATTTACTCATGTATTGTTTAATTGAATGAATATCATTGAATTATTGTTGGGTGTATTAATCTCGAGTGGAGCTTTTGATGAGTTTAGGGTTGCGGTTGATATTCTTTAGAATATTGTTTATAGTCACGAATAATAATTCTATAACGGTTAGTATCGTAATGTACTACATGAGCTGAAAAGTTTTTGGCCTGATATACAGATGGCGACATAAATAAAAAAATCATTATGCTTCTCATAGAGTACCAACCATTACTAGGATACTGTCAAAATTTCATGACATTTCATGTACTCTTGTACAAGTTTCAGCCTTCGAAGTGACGCTACTTTTGTTAGTTTTTTAATCATGAAAAAAAGTGAATTTCGTATTTTTATTAAACATTGTTTTTGATTGGGGAAAAATACCTCTCAAATAAAGGAATTGCTTGTAGTGTTACGGCACATCTGCCTCAACTAATTCAACCGTAAAATATTGGTTTGTTGAGTTTCGTCGTGACCGCACAAATGATGCACCACGTTCAGGAAGGCCAACATTTTTTTGATCATCATTTTTACCATCAATGTAACAGAACAGAATGCATATCTTAATGAAAACATGAAACTACTAAGTAATTTATTCTGTTCTTTTATCGGTATTTCAATTGTTTTTGTTTTGAAAACATTCGATATGACGTGTTTTTGGTACATTACAAGTATCGAATTCGACATACTATGACCCTTAATTTGAAAATATCGCATAAACTCACGCGAACGGAAATCGAACCCACGTCAACTAAGTAGATTTACACGCTATACATTGCAGTAATGGAAAAATGCAGTTGAAGTAGGTACTTACTGGTGTCGTTTTTGTAATAACAATATTTTGTAGAACTTATTATAAATGGATAGATGATATTGCTTAGAAACAACTGTTCTCTAAATATTAATAGGAAACATATCCATTTTAATATAAATATTGAACTTAATAATGCAATTTTTTTTATATACCTATACAGTGTATTCCAAGTTGATTAAGACATAGGAAATTTAACATGGGGACAATTAGAAATGTTGTAGTAACCTTTGGTCAAATTTAACGATGTGTGATTGGTGCATTTTGAAATGCCACCTCGTAACTAACTGATAAATTTTAAATTTATCAACAGTATTTTGTTTTCAACTTTAATAAAGAATAAAATACATTAATGAAATTAAAGTAAGCATCCTAGATAAAATTATAATAATATTTTTTGGCAGATATGAAAACAAAATACTAATTACTATTTTATTAAATTTTGTGGCGGCATTTCAAAATGCACCAATGACACATCGTTAAATTTGATCAAAGACTACTACAACATTTCTAATTGCCCCCATGTTAAATTTCCTATGTCTTAATCAACTTGGGATTTAATACACTGTATATGTAATAATGTATGTATTGGATGTTCTATAAAAAAAGATAATACATATGATCTTAACTTATGTATTTCCAATTACATTTTCCTAAATATAGTTAGATAAGCTAATGATAAGTTGGATTATTAAATAAAAGACAAAGTGCTATTTACTAGTTGGTATAAGGTTTTAATGATAATGATATATAAAAATAATATGTGCTGCTCATTGTAAATACAAATTTATGGTAACAGTATCACAGTTGGCTTAGCTCGAGTTATTTAGCTATGCAGGTTGAGTATCTATGTTTTATTTTGCATTGGCTGTACTCTTGAACATGCTGAAAACTGTATATTGGAAAAAGACAAAGCAATAAATCTACTATTTTTTCTATATTTTATCATATATAAATTGTCATTAAAGTGCACAATGAAGTCAAATATGTTGTTATTCAAATCCACAAAAAACTCGAGTTGACTCGAGCATGAAATTAGTATCAAAATATAGGTATATTTGTAGATACTCTTTCAGAATTAGCATTTCATGGATTTATAAAAAGTTGTGGTTTCTGAGTCACTTAATTTTTTATACACTAGGGTGGTTTTTTTTGTTTTAGCTTTGAACCAAAAGTTAACTGTCCAAAAATTTCAAACTCGTAGATAGGAAAAAATTGCTTTTTTAAAATTTATCAGCGCAATATTTTGTAGAGAATTGAGTGCTCAATTCATAAATTCAGTAACTTTTAAGATATGTTTGTGTAAAAATTATCATAAAAATCAATATAAAAATACTGGATCTATGACAAAATCAGTTGGGATCTTTTTTGTAGAAAATTAAATTCTCTATAATATGCTGCTGTGAGAAATTAAAATAAATACATTTTTCAACGATCTATTTACGCATAAGTAAAAGAGTAATTTTTCCCATGTTAATCAAATGGGAAAAAGACTCAGTTTGCGCCGTGCACAGGTTTGATCTACGAGTCTGAAATTTTGGGACAATTAACTTTTGATCCAAAGCTAACATTGGCTAATGGGATCGAGAGAAAAAAAAACAGAAAAAAACTCCACAATAAAACAATGTCACTTGACACGTGTTTCAACTTCACAAGAAGTTTTCATCAGAAACCTAATAGTTCTAGACTGGAAACTGTTAAGGTGTATATATTTAGTTTACGTGAATGTTCTTAGAGATGAATACATTGATATGACGTATAATGATATTTGGTATGCATTTTATATATTCTGTAAAATGTGTTAGATTTTTCTATACGGAAAATGACGTCGTGGGAATGGCGGCGACGCGACGCTTGTAGGCCGCGTGTTTTGATTAAACCGCCGGACTCCCAGCGGAGAGCTATAACTCATCGCGTGAACCGTCACAAACACACACACATACATATATATGTACTTACTTACACATATACGCATACGCCAGCTCCACAGCAGTCATTAGGCTGAACGTAGACTGATGAGACAAGGCAAAACACGTTTAATCATGTTTTAGTATGTGTGGCTGTTTTATTATGATTTTTTTTCTCGGTGAAATTGATTTAAAAAATAGCTGAATTAAATATTAAAATAATTTAATTAAAAACAGCAACGGAAAGGTTAAATATACATACATATATGATTTTTCCTTCTTATCACCATTAAATTCTATATTATATATAATTTTATATTCAATTATGGAAAGTTGAGTTATTTTCGTGTACTTTGGTCTCTTCATTTTGAAGATTTCTTTCAGGCGTACGCGCATATTAAATTTATTGCTGCGAGAAATTGACACATGTGGTACATGCTTTTTTAATCTGTTGTACGCATGCACCTCCTTGTAAATGAAGAGACTATAGAACATTACAATTTACATATTTCAAGAAAAAATAAATCAAAATATTTTTGCTGGGTACCGAATATTATTATGTTTTCTGTGGAAAGAAGAGATACTAGAATTACCCCCCAGTTTCATCAAATCTATTATTTCTAACAGCTATGTAAATCTCCAAACGGAGAAGCCAGCATTTGTTAGTTAACAGATGGGTACCAAGCTATTAACACAAACATATTGGTAACATAGATTGGTGAAATTGGGCACCAGTTTCATCTTGGCGTAAATATCTATTTATGGATTAGATCTAATTCATAATTAATATGAACTTTACTTTACTTTTGCTTGCGAGCTATTTTTTTTAACACCGTAAATCAATTTAATTATATTATTATTTTTTTATAGAAAAAAAATATCTGTTGAAATTATCAATAATTTCTATTAGAGATTTAAAATTCTTATGTCCGGTATTATAAACGAGCTAACAAAATTTGGAGGCTTGCAAGAACTTTCAAATGGAGTATCAAACCTATCTGATAGTTCCATTGAAGTCTCATGAAGTGTTTGGTAAGCTTCGCGGTATTAATGGTATTAAACAGTGGTGATATGAAAACTATTTTGTAAAGTCAAAGTTATATAATAAGTTGAAGTATCACTGCTCTAAATTCCAAAACAAATCCATAGATACTATTAAAGAATTAATACCCCATTTGAAAGTGCTTGTAAGCTAGAAAATTTTGTTAGTTCCTTTATAATACCGGATATTACTATTTTAAAATATCAATCAATGGTTAGTTTATGTATAATACAAACAAAATATGAAATTAACTGATTAAAAACTAAATAACGTCATCTGTTTTCTGTTACAGTTTCGTGAGCGTTTGCGTTCTGCTTTAGTGAACAATTTATCACGTGTTGTGTACTGTTGACTGCCCTGCGAATCTCTCTTCCTTATTTTGTACAAAATTATATTTTGTCTTGTAAAAAGCGCTTTTTATTAAATTTTCTGTAATATTGGGGAATATATAAGACAAGATCAAAATATTTATATAAAAAAGATTTATGAACAGTAAAGTTCTGATATAAAACGTGAACATTGCTTACATATACAGTGTGTCCCAGGATAGATGTAACAAGAACATTTTTTTTGAATTTCCGAATGATATTTGGTTCCTGCTTGATATAAAACTAAGGTATACCAAAAATTAGTTGAATTGGTCTTCTACAGAGTGTTTTATAAGCAAAGTTGTAAAAATAACCAAAACAAACTATCTATATTTTTTTAAATATGAAAAAATCCACTAAGAAAATTTCTTTAAAATGCAATTTTGTAACCTTATACTGAAATTCAGAGCACTAAAAAAAAAAAAAAATTGAATAAGCTATGTAAATATATTATAGTGAAAAGTAGGGTTGGAAACAACTTAATAACTAAATAGTAATATATCTCTAACCCTATTTTCCACTTCACAATAAAATATATACTTAATTTATTGAAAGTGTTATTTTAAGGTTCCAAAAACAAAAACATTTTTTATAAAACACCCTGTAGAAGACCAAATCAACTAATTTTTGATAAACCTTAGTTTTACATCAAGGACTCGATCACCAAATATCATACCGAAATTTGAAAAAAATTTGTTCATCATTTTTGTTACATCTATCTTGGGACACACTGTATATTCGTTTAATTTAAAAAGTTAATTTCTATAAGAATGAAGTCAAATAAAAAAATAAAAATCATTTTATCAATTTTGTATAAATTATATCGTGTGGCAAAATATTCAATGTTTACAAAAGTATACAATTGAGAATCAGTGAAAATGTAAAAAACTGATGAAAACAGCGAAATTCAAACAATAAAACTATTCATATCATTTTACCTATTGACACAAAAGAAAACCTTTTCATTATAATTGAAAAATTCACTTCAGTTGGTATTATAGCTCCGAACAAATTTCATTAAAAGTAGACTTATTGTTTCTTGAGAAAATTGATAGAAAATTATTTTTCCACGGTATACAATGGAAGTAAAAATTGAGAATAATTATCTATTTAAATTTGCAGGTAATCAACGTAGAAACAATTACTAATAGTATTTATAGTCCAGGAATGTTTAGGTACAGTTTTGCTACTTACAGGATTTGTTACAAATGTGGTTTAGAATAATACATAGTCTTTGGGAATACATTCAAACAGTTTTGTAAAAATAAAGGTTTTACAAATTTTTTATTGCTAAAGACAAGCATGGTTCTATTATTAACAGTTTAATAAAACAAAAACAATTATTTTCAGTGAATGTTTTGTACAACAAAATGTTTATATTCCATGGGCATCAGTTTAAAAAACGTTAAACTTTATTATAGCTTAAAAAAGTGTGTTTTCAGTCATTTTCTCAATAAACAAATGAATTTTTTTATTTATTTTTTCAAAATGGAGGTTCTAGGTAATTTTATATCGAATACTTTTTATTTGTAACTTTTGTTTAGCAAAAATCAGAAAAAACTGATGAATTTTGCAATTGAACTATGGTTTACCCATGACGCGGACAACCAAAATCGGAGCGGTATTATTCTAAACCACATTTTTAATAAATCTTGTAAGTAGTAAAACTGTACCTAAAAAATCCTGTTTTAGCTTCCATAGCTTGGACTATTAGTATATTGCAATAATATTTTATGTATTATTTTTTGTACTTATAATTTTCTATCACAATAATGTGTTTTTGTCTTGTGGTTCTTTACCGTTGAGACCTGATATATGGCATTGTGTTTTTGCATGTTTGTAGCAAATACGTTTTAAATGTGGATGTCTTTATATTCAAATTCGTCTTTGTCGTCGCGATTCGTGACTCATAACTACGATACTATTGATTTCTTGTCATTATGAGAAACTGAAAAAGTATACCCCGTTATTAAAAATCATTAAAACTACATTAATACCAAAACACAGTATAAATTGCGTATACAGGATGGTGATATATTATCTCAACAAATATTTTTATGCATACAAAAAACAATACTTAAACTTAAAAATTTCAAATTGATAAAAAATTTAGTTAGTCTGAATTATTCATATGTTACTAAAAATTATAAAATAAATAAATTTAAAAATTATATATTTTTGATATATTATTGTCAGATTTCACAAATGTTCATTTAATGTTTTTTTGCTGAAAATATTTTTCTCAATTATTTCTGTTAAAAGTCCTGAATCAACCCGTATAGAAATAATATAAAGTGCATATAACATTTTCTAGAAGTTGTATACTTTAACTGTATTCTTTTATTTAAAAAATGAATCATAAAATAAAAATACATTATAAATCAACTCAAAACAAAGATATAACGTGTTTTATTCATTATTAAATAAAAATCACAATAGCCATGAAAAACTAAAATATGTTTTTTAGTCGAGGCGTCTAGTCAGCCAAAACTAACAATCACTCGAGTGAAATATTAAATTCAACTCAAGTAAGCTTTGGAAAAAAGAATGGTTGATCTTGACAATTTTATATTATTAATTGATAATATGCGTTGCTTATTTTAATTATTGTATCATTATAATTAATTGTTCTATATTTAATTAAAGTTATTGTGTATTATTTGGTTTATTTTAATGTATGTTTATTAAAGTATTCTTTAACAATAATAATAATTTTTTATATTAATTACAGGTGTACCGGAATTTCAGCCGGAATTCACGTCTAACGTCTTCTATTATATTTTAAATATTAATACATAGATTATTATCTTAAATTAATATAACAATTTACATTGTTCTATATTATATTTCTTTAAGAAAATACATTAAATTATAAAAATTGTGTTTACTACATATTTTTACAGCTTCGTAAAACTTTTTGTATAGCTATAATTTCGTTAAATTATTTGTATAGCATACGTTCTTTTCGATCGAATGTACCTAATTACGTTTATAGTGTAAATAAAAATATAATATAAACATAATAATAATATAATAGTAGTGACGTAAAAATATTCACTTTAAATCCACATCGTGAGTTCCGGCCGGAATTTCGGTACACCTCTAATATTAATATAATAATATAATTTCTTCATATAATATAGTAATAAAAATATTCGAAATTATTAAAGAAACACAATAATAAAAATTAAGTTTTAATTTAACGTTAACCCGATAACTACTTCAATTTTTTGGGGCATAATTTGTATTACATTAAATTTCTATGATCAACATATTATTATAATCTACAAACATGATCGACATCGGTCTGATTCACAATACACGTGATCAAAGCGTGCGGAAATAGCCGGTATCTCCGACAGTTAAAGGGCACTGTGTATGCATTGTCACGTCTGTTGCAGTCTGGAGTTTTTTTAGACTACGGGCGGTGGTGACGTCTGCATCTCGTCGCGGCGACAGACACTTCCTCTACACGGAATCTTTAGTATGTTTGTAGTAGGTACCGATATGAAGGACAATGGACGCTGATATGTTGTATGTATGAATGTATGTGGGCGGTGAAGAGATGGTTTATTTGGGCTTTGTGTATGTCGTCGTTATTAGAAAGCAAACATACAGGTAGGTAGTATTTGAGAGAATTTTGTAGACATCGTATCGTATTGAAAATGAACAATTGTTAATACATGCTGACGAAAATTAAATCACAGAACGTGTAAAACTTATATTGAATTGTTTAAGTCCATGAAGTGAAACATGCATTATTAATCAATATAGATTTAATATGAAATGAAATATTTTTCGATTTTTTTTTATACATATTGTTAATAAATATAAAAAGTTGGTATATGTTAATATAATATACAATGAAGTGTTTCTTTTTACGTAAAATAAGTCAATATTTTTATAATAAACCTAATTTATGCCCGGTATGCTATCTGCTAGGTATTAAATAAATATAAATGACTATCACTCACAGATGTAACGAATGAAATCGTACATATAATGACTTTGACGTATGCGTATTAAGTAGAAATCAGCGACTTAAAATAAGTGTTGCCAAGTGTAGATACCTCGTAAAATGCATAGCATTTACATTATTATACATTTATTACTACTGCTTTAAAATATCGAGCTATTTCATAACAATTTGACTCCTAGCAGTTAGCGTTAGCTGGAAGCTAATTTGCGTGCAAATTCTTTATAATACCGAGTATTATTAACCTATTTGTAACATCTGTCAGTGGTATGACGTTAGAAAATATGTTGCACGTCAAAATACTCGATTCCTATTGGTTTGTTTCAATTTGTTGAGTAGCAACTGACGTCACGTGATTTTGAATGAGCATTTTGGCGGGAAAATGTTTCATTTAAATAAAAAAATATTATTTAGAAAAAAAAAACGAAAGAAGTATTTATTATATACATTAAAATTTAGTCAAATATCCTATTGTTATTAATGACTTTTTTACTTCTTATTTCGTTTGATAATTATAAGTTTAAAGCGAAAAATATATGGTTCTTACCTTCACCTATTTAACTGATTCCAAAAATCTCATATTTTATTGAATTTCCGAGTTGGGGATTTTAATAAGTCAAATTAATCGATGCTTTCTTAAATTTTATACTACATAATTTCTTCTGAAAAAAAAAATAGTAAGTATTACATTTTTAAAACTGTAAAATGTTAATTGTATGTATACGTTAATTTTACTAAAAATTCCATACGCCATTTAAATCAAATTTCAACTACATTGCTAAATACCACATTGGTGTTATATTTTATAATATTTATGTGTTTGGAAGTTTTACTCTATCATTTGACTGCGTATTTTCTCATTAAAAAATATAAATCATAATGAAATATAGCGAACATGTTAATTGTTTTTATGAGCTTCATACCCATTAAAATATAAAACAATGAAAAAATAACAACACGTTTTGTTATCAGATACATATAAAAGTGAGTTAGGAATATATTATTCAAACCAGTTATTTATTATGGTTGTGTATTTACTGAAGTATAAAATATCATATAAAATGCATTATTATTTCTACATAAAAAACCCCAGTAATGACACATAAACAACTTTTTGGTTTTTGTAACTTATATCTCATCAAAATTGAAATGAATCTTAAACGAATTGAATAGCAAATAACTTATGCAAAATAAAGTACTGGCAGCAGCCTTGAATCATACCTAATAGTCCTCAGTACGCCGACCTTTTGGTAATTTATTACCATACTTCGTGAGTAGCTTCTTTTTGATTAGTCTTCCAACTTTTTTATTTGTGAAAATTCTTAAAAATGGGACATTTTTCGAGCGTGCAGCCGCTGAATCTTCTGGGCGGTGAACTGGAAAAACGGCCCAAGATATTTGTCGGACAAAATAACCAATGGATTGTAATTAAGATAATATGGTGAGAAAATCAATAAAAAAAAGTTATCGGACAAAAATAGTGGGGCGATAACCTAGTCTGCCACCTCCAACATTTTAAAATAATGAGGTTATTATAGTTTATTACCAGCTACCTAAAATTTGTAGGATTATTATTATCATCTAAAAATTTTCCCCGAGTTGTTTCAAATTTTACGATTCTTTATTTTATAACTTTTGTGTCATAGTAGTTATCATTTGTAATCATTGGCAAGTGTCCATCACTGGTTGCCCATTACTGGTTTTACTTTATTCATTACTGGAGAAAAAATTAAAATAAAAGGTTATGATTTAAAAAAAAAAAAAACTATATTTGCGGACTTTTGTAATTAAATTAAATTGATTTAATATAGAGGTACTTATTGTTCCATTAGTAAAATGAGTTCATGGTAATTACAAAGAAGAAGCTCATCAATACCAAAAATAGTATACCTTGCTCTTAAAACGGTCAAGACTGGTGCCAGTACCTTATTGTGCGACGTAAATTGTACATATAGATAGATAAGGGGGGGGGGGGGAGGCTCCTGCACTTAGGCCGCTAGGGTCCATTGTGCCCCCTTGAAGTTACTAAGACTTCACTCTTTGAACAGGTCCGTTGCTTCCGCGAAGGAATGGTCAGCATAGTTCCATATTGTACATTGTCAACAAAAAAACTTCTTTTAGTTGCAAGTTACAATGTACGAGTTTACATTTAGTTCCAATTAGTTAGTTTGCGGATTTTTCTCTAAAAGTCGTGTTAATTTTAATCAGAATATTATATTTTCTTGAAAATTAATTATCATAATACATACTAAAGAAGGCATTCTAAATAGAATTTAAGATCAATGTTATATTTGGACTTTTAAATATAATACACGCCTCTTTAATCCCCATTTACACAATAATATACATAATTGTAATTTCTTACACCACCACTGTTGAAGAATTACTGTTGAAGGAAATGTAAAGTTTTAAATTGCGATCATTTTACATACATTAGAATTTTCGTTATTGTAATGATCATGGGAGAGATTTTGGAATCAGGTAAACGTTCCCACCATCTATTATCGTCGTTACATTACACTGCACTGTTTCGTTTTCGGTGTAAAAGTTTTGGTAATTAATTCGTCAGTGCTCTCGCACGCAAGGAGGTAATGCAAAGATAATGAGAATTTCTGAAATCACAACAGGAGAAGCAGGGTTGGCAAGTGTGACGATTTAAAAATGTTACTATAGTCTGTTTCATTTAAGACTGCACAGGCACTATTTCGCACTAGTCTAGCCTACAGAATAAAGATAGTAAGAAACGAAAATTGGTAACCCATCTTTGTATTATGAATATTAGTTTTCTAATATCCTAATATCGATAATTGATATAATATAATTCAAATGCAACACCCTATATATTTTTATATTTTCGAACTGCCTATTCAATTCTAAACACAATTTATGAACTACAACTAAATCCAGCCTTAAAGAGTTATTTGAAGATTTTTTAAAATCGTATGATTAATACAATTTTACTATAATCCATAAAACAATTCGCTAAAACTAACAAAATTTAACAACATAAAAATCTAGAAATTAAATAAAAATAATAATTTCTAAACCGCTCAATATAATCCTACACATACATACTTGTATCAAAATGTCGAAAAAATAAATGCTTTTAGATTATCAATTAAAAACACATAAGTACTTTGTATTTTAAAAAATATAACTTTGTTTTGTAACGCACTTATGGGACACCCTGTATAAATGTAACTATTTTCAAAATTTGTTGCTTGTCTATCCTGACAACTTTTGCATTTAAAGTTTTATTTCATTTGACACAGTGTTGGGACATCCTGTAGATAATCACGTTTTTACTATACATACCTAAAATTTGAATCAAAATATCCAACCTATTGAATTTCGCACATTATACAATTACCGAATCGTTAACGACCTTTTGTTGCAAATATTCGTCGGCATGGCAACTTCGACGCCGCGCCGTTTATCCTATTTAATTAATTCGACGCTGACGTCAACGTCCTCTTTGACATCGTGTCCTCTCTCACCTACGTTTCCTTTCTCAAATAATTGACTCTATTCATTGGAGTAAGTCATTCGTTCAGCGCTAATTTAACTCCGTATTATAAACGCCGCGGTCCATCCATCTCGTATTTGTGTCTAGTATGGTCTACTTGACAGGTCGAATAAAGGGTTTCCAAATGTTGTATGCAGTGTTAATATCTTTAATTTTAATAAATGAAAAATACATATAGGTACATACATATAAAGTATATGTATTCTTACGTTTAACTCAAAATATTTGTTTTGTTCTGATGATTAATAAAAATCTAATTCTGTTTATTTTTACAATTAACTGTTAAAGAAAACGGCGAAGTCCTTTTTAAACGAATCAGCGTTTTACTATGTATACTAAAGAAAGATATTTTTTGCAGGACTGTAAAATTTGTTCACAAAAAAAACTAATTAAATTGTGTAGACAAAAGACATTTCTTGTAAAACTTCAGTTTACAGTGTCAACATAATCATAATATAAACACTCCTTTAATTAATTTGAAGAAACCTATTCAAATTGGCAAAAACAAAGAACGGTCTGGTAACAAGATAGAAATAAACCTGATTGTATAAATATCGGTAATGTGGGTATCTGTACGGTAGGTGGCTAGTATACGCGATACGTATTGTCACCGACATCAAAGCTTCTCAATAGATTGAATTTCCGTTTTGTTCAAATAAGTACAACGCCCGAAGATATTTCCTTCGTTTACGGAAAATGGCAACTACCAAGTTTCACCTCATCTGAAAGGCTTTTAATTCATTTTGTACTGTATTTATTTGACACATGGCCGCAAGACATAACGGCAGAATGCGAATATAAACATTGCTGTTTGAATAGTTTGTTTTAGTCGATATTTATTTTATTTTTGCAAGTTATAATTCAATTATTCAGACGAAGTTTTATTTGAATTATTGACTTTTAATTTATAAATTTTTTTGTTGCCTATTTTTAGTTTGCTAAAAGTTGTGCAATAATTAATTAAATGGTAAATGTATTAATTCAAGAATAAATAACAAGATGAATATATCAAGTGAACGTTAATTAGTATACCTACTATGTAACTTTATATGAACAGTACGGTAGAATATGATTATATGATTTTAATATACAGGATGTTTAAATAAAATCGGTACTTTTGTTACCCCGAAATAAATCGAATGTAAACGTTTAAGGGATTAAAAAATCCTATGAAATGGGGATACTCGCCTTAGGATGATTTTAAAATACATCACCCTAATGTACCTTAATCTAAGAAGAAAAACAAGACACTTTTGACTGAAATTTAACAAAATCATTAAGGATTTTTTGACTTTCAAGATTTTTTTACTCGATATAATCGATTTCGGTTCAGTTACTACGTTCAATAAAATTCATTTGATACATAATGTAGAGAATAATATTATCTATAGTTTATATCCCATTCATTTTATTATATTTTGCTTCCTCGTAATATCGAAGATACGAGAAGCTATGTGATCGTTTCAGATTGAGACAAAAAAAATGTTCTCCGATTTCAAAATTTTAAATTGATTTATCAGTTTCACGTCAGGAAAACACTTTTCATTCCGTGTTTGTCTGTCTGTCCGTCCGTCCGTCCATCCGTCTGTCCCCTGAATCCTTGTCACACGCATAACTCATGAACCACTGGACCAATATTGTTGAAACTTGGTCGGATGGTTGGGTCTGGCTTGAGGACGGTCCCATTTCATAATCATCAAAATCTTGTATAATGGGAAGGGGTGACATTCCAAAATATTAATTTTTTCAAGATATCTCAAGAACGACGCATGTTACGTCAAAATTTTATAGAATATTTTTTGTAGAGCATTAAATAATATAGGTCTACAGCGTTTGTTGTAAAATATTGTAATATATTTAAAAAATCGTGTTTTTTAATTTTTTTAATTGATATTTACTTTGATATATTAACTGTCATTTTGACGTTGGCATAAATTTAAATTTAGATTGAAATTGTCAAAAAATAAAAAATATACAAAAAAATATTCAGGTGCGTCTTAAGAAAAATTTCGAACTAATATTTTTTAGTAAAATTGTATAAAAATTAAATGGTTAACCAATTCTAAGCAATTTATCTGAACATCGGTTTTTATTTAAATTAATCAATAATTAATTATTTTTGGTGAATTTAGCAGGAGGAAGCACTGCATTACTTTTTATATTTGTTATCTGCGTATACTTTTTACATATCATTAAATTTGTACTTTATTTTTTTCGATCGCGTATATATTTAGTATGTACAATCTTCACTCTACTATAACATACTATTCTCACAATAATCCACAAGAAATATCTTCGTGTTCTTATTGTCTTTCCAACTTGCATCCATTACCCCGTTCATTGTTCACATCTCGTGACCTCTGTTTTGCAGTAAATGGGTTTTAGGTTTGACGAGTAACCGGTCTCTTCCCTTTTAATTCATGCAAAGTCACACTTGAGTACACCCACACCCACTCACACATACATACACACTCAGGGTCCCTGTCGCATGGAATGCGTTGATAAAGGCAAGTTAAATATTTGATGGGGTGATGAATGCGAAAATTGAGTGAATTTCGTCGTGTCCCTGAATACGATGAGCATCAGGGAATTCATTTAAAATTTGTCGCGCTGTTCCCTCACCCAACCCCCTCTTTTGGCATGAACTTACGATGATGGAAATTTGTCCTGTGTATGGCCGAAACGTGTCTGGACCGGAATATTTAATAAATGTGTGTGTCTGACGATGCTGTACAAAGTTTTATAAGATTCAAGGATATGACAGGATATTAAAATTTTTTATCAAATATATTAAAGTTTTTTTTGGAAGCTTTGAACTGAATTTAATAAGAATAAACAAAATGATAAAATAAGGTTTTTTCGTAGTACTTACATGAACGTTCTAACAATAAAAAAATTATTTTACAATGTTTCATTTATAAATTTCAAAATATCTTAATAGTTTCGAATAAGTTTTATTTTTTGGGTTTTTAGGGTTTCGTACCGAAATCAGAAAAAAATAATACATGGGGGCATCACTGTGTTTGTCTGTCTGTTTCTGCCTATCACAATCTTCTTACTATTGAACCGTTTGACCTAAAAAGCTGAGATTTAATAATACAATTGAATTATAGAAATTTTTTTATGGTTTTGACGCTTTTTAAGTGAATTTTTCTAGAAGTCGTAGTGAGAAAAATCTGAAAAATCAAGAACATATGGCTCATTTCTGACTATATAATATTTAAATACATATCTTTATATACCTATTATTATGTAATAAATATCTATATATGATTAGGTACATGCATAAATAAATTAGTATAGGTATATTATTACAATTAACTACTAATATTAACATATCAAAGTACTTTTTCAATTATGACAGTAATTTGTATAATTATTAACCATTTCGTTTGTAATTTGTGTTGTCGTTCTACAAAATACACAATTTATAAACAATTGTAAAGAAACAGTATTATTTTTACGAGTTATAATTCTAAGTTTAAATCTGAATGATGCACTTGAGGAACATATAACAAACGTCTACGTGCTGTGTTGAGTTTCTTCGAGAATTTAGTACTGCTGGATATAAAGTATAGCGTCGTAATTTTATATAATCAAATTATAATAAAACTTAAGTATAATGAAGAACCAGGGTCGTATTTAATTTATTTACTACACTTTGTATGGGACACGGTAATTTAATTGAAATATACACGTTTTATTATTATATTTTATGGTGAAGATGTTAAGCAGTTTAGGTTGTATTAATTCAAAATATTATTTTTTAGTTGACGGTAGTAAAATATTCTGCTTTTAATTTTTTTGAAGATATTACGAATTTTGGGATGTCACCCTTCCCCCTTACACAAGATTTTGATGATTTTGAAATGGGACCGTCCTCAAGCCATCCAACCAAGTTCAGTGGTCCAAGGATTCAGAGGACAGACACATAGACACACAGACAGACATACAGACATGGAAAGAAAAGTGTTTGTCTTGACCTGAAACTAAAAAATCAATTTAAAATTTGGGAAATCGGAGAACAATTTTTTTGTCTCATTTTAAAACAGTCTCAAAACTTCTCGTGGCTTCGATATTGCGAAAAAGTAATTTAAGATATTATGGATTTTTATAATTTTATTAATTTCAATCAAAATATGTATTTTTAGAATTTATTTCAATGTTTTTGCTTCAAACTGTTCGGTAGCTACCCAGGAAATGTTTTTAGATCTGAAGTGATCAAATCAGATCTTGATTGATCGGTATTTTGAGACAAGGTCTTATTTGTTCACTGGTTTTGATCTTTGGAGACCTGCAAAGAGCTACAAAGATCTACAATGATCTACAAAGATCTAAAGCGATCTACAAAGATCTAAAACGATCTACAAAGATCTCTGAAGATCTTTGATCTCTGAAGATCTTTGTAACGTTGAAAACTTATGAATTGAAATCTCTATCACGATCTACAATGATATTTAGAGATCTTTGTAGATCGTTGTAGATCTTTGCAATTGATTTGACTAATCTCTTAACTTCACTTTAGGGTTCATATCCAAATTGCTATAAACTTTAGATTACTTCTGTTATTGAAACCGCGCATTCCAACTTGAATACAAAAACTTTGAAAAACACTTCCAATTAATAAATAATAACATTTATTTATGACTCAATTCCATATTGTTGATATTACAGTGTTGAATGATTTTCTAGCATCTCTAATGTTCGTACGATAACATTTATATCCGCTAATGTACATCTCATGACCTGATTGTATTGCAGCAAGTACTGCATCTGTTCAACACGACCCTGCATAGAACAATACACAGCAAAATCATTACTGTAAGCCGCGAAATACACCCAACGGTCATAAACTCGAGGCGTACACAGTAAAAGTTATTTTCTTGAGAGTGAATGAGAACTTTTACAACCGTTAAGTGTAATATAATAACGTTATATCGCTGAATATGATGTAGATGTTGTATTTGTAATGGTACCAGTGAAGCACTTTTCAGATCATGAATGTATAAATAATAAATAAGTACCATCAAAAATTCAGTTTTACATTTTATGGCATATCAAATAGCACCGGCATGCCATTTACTTTAATCTTTTAGAAGTTAGAAATAGGGGGCTGTGTTCTTCTTTCGCCTCTGTGTCTACAATGGGGGAGTTACGATGTTTGACTTCGTTTAAATTGTTTGAACAGTGTTTTTTGATGGGACAAGATTTAGGATTTTTATTGGATGGAGTTGACATGTGTTTAAAATTTCAATGCGTGAGATAGTTATTGCCGTTTCCTTCGTTTTTGCCATGAATATTGTTATATTATGTAGATAAGAAGATATACGTACTTATTATAATTCTAAATTTAAATTCAAAACAAGCTTAAAATGAATGTTTAAAAAAATACAATGTTTAAATTATTCTTAAATTGCCGACCAGGTTTTCAGTCAAAAAGACTAATTCTTGATAAACATGTTGGTTGCTAGTATAGACCACATGTTACTAAAATTACAATATGAATAGTAATTTTTGCGTGCAGGATCGAAATCTATATTATTGGTATAGTTTACATAATTTGTTATACCTACCAATAAAAAATATACTTTTAATAAAAAATTTAAGTATCGAATAAAAAAATACAAACAATTGAAATGAAATAATTTGTATAGCACTTAAATATTAAAAATTGCGTATTTTAAAAATTACAATGGAGATTGAAAAAGTTACTGAATTGACAGTACGTGTTAAAACCAATAGTATTTATGATATAAAATTGAAATTTTTAATCGATAACTGTAATTTTTATTAAAAAATCGGCTCAATTTTTTTGAAAACAGTATTGAATGTTAACAAAGAGCAAACGATGATGAAAGAGCTTACCAGACAAACAAAAGTAACAATTACATGATGACTTCTTTTGAAATGTCACACTATGTGTATGCTCTGTCTGCGTCCGAATGTAATATCCTATGCTCGCCATTTTAATATAGCTGACAACCGGCTTTCATTGTCTCATATAAACTGCACCTCAAATGGAATCGTTATGAATTTAAATAACGATATTTACACAACAAAGTCAAAGTGTATGAATAAATATAAAAATTTGAATAGATTTTGTACATCAATGTGTGTTTTAAAATCACAGGCTTTTCAAAAATAACTATTGGAAATAAAATTATTAAACATATTTTATAATTACCATGTTTGGCTTTTTTTCCCCTTATTTTTATTTTTTAAATACAAAAATATTCGTTTAAAAATGTATAAGAACGTTAAAAATCGGTTCAGTAATTGATGTGACGTGAGTTATGAGTAACACACTTTTGGCTGGTATTATAAAGAATTTAATCTAGACCATGTTTTTTTCATTTTTATTATAATACGAATATTTTCATATGAAATATATTTTTTGTATTTTCTTTCTTAGAACAATTAAATCAAAACTTATTTTTTTCTTAACGTATATCTACGCATTTAGGTTATAACAGGAGACTGTTATTGATTATACCTATGATTAATACTAACTTTGTACAAAATCAAGGTAAGTAAATACACGGTTTGCCTCAGTAGCTTTTGACCAATCAGCTTGGGTACTCCAGATGACGTATTTTCCCCTTCTCGCGTCGAGTTACAAGGCTATATTTGTTATGATTGGGTACATCATTCCCCCTCTTCACATTTGGGAACACCAGATGACATATTTCTCTCTTTCGTGTCGAGCTACTGAGGCTACCATGTACTTTACATACCTTGACAAAAAATTTGAATTGATACTTTAAAAGACTTCATAAGACGAGGAGCTGTTGGAGGAGGTCTAGAAGCAGTCGAAAATCAGTGTTGTTTTATAAAAAAAATAATAATTAAATTTATTTACTTCCGTTTTCATTACAAATTTAGAGTTTTTTTATATTTCAAATTATTTACGCT
Source organism: Sialis fuliginosa (assembly GCA_961205875.1). NCBI lineage: Eukaryota > Metazoa > Arthropoda > Insecta > Megaloptera > Sialidae > Sialis > Sialis fuliginosa. The sequence goes on from OY540810.1 coordinate 36,552,183, forward strand.
TTGTTTATTTATACTGGAATTAATTTATGATGACAATGTAGGTATTTAAAAAAATATTGAAATATCATTTGAGTATTTAAATATATAGCTTTGATTTCAATTGTACAAAAAATGAATCATAAATTGAAGTATCTGAAATAGAACTCAATGAACTCGGTAATTAGTAACTGTTCATTAGAGAATATAACAACTCATTGCCAGAACAGTAATGAGAGAAATACAAACATAGCATAATAATATAAAATTTAATAACACGACAACTACTAATATACGACATGAAACTGTTGTACATACAGTACAGGTACTGAATAGTGCCAATATCAGTGGCGTTCGTAACGGAAAAAAAATCATTTATTTATCTTTTTTCCAATATCTTTGAATAAGCATGATGCCCGTAAAAAAGTATCACTGAAATTATGATTTTAAATAATGAAAAAGGTTAAAAAAATTCTAAAAAGTGTATTTATTTTTATATTAAAAGCGAGATTAATATACACCAATCAGAGTGAATGACGTCACGCCTTATTAAACATAATTTTTGTTTCATTAATATCTGCATTGTTTATGAATTATTTTGTGATTTTAAATTATCAATTTGCTCAGTTTTGTGTTACCAAAACGAGAAATGTTAGCAATGGAACAAGGATTTATTATTGTTGACAACCTGCGAGCGTTTGGGCGTCAAATTCAAAATTAGTTTTAAGAGGGTCAATTTTTGTGATTAAACCTTTATTTTCTGCAGAAATAAGTATTTTTTTGGAAATAGGAGACACGTAAGATTATCATCGAGTAGTTTTTTTTAAATTAGGCATCATGGCTACTATACGAATGAAAATCATTAGCAAAACTGGTATTTTTGAAATATGATTTTCGACGCATCAGATTTAAATAAATGTAGAAAATATTATTATCTATATAATATAGCAGAGTATAACGAATCGTTTTCAATATATTCTGTTCTGTATGAATACATTCATTATTATCATTATTGACTACAAATGCAGATAATTATGTTTTCGCAATGACTTAATTTCATAAACGAGCCGTCACTGATTAAATGATATATGAAATAATACCCGGGAATGGGTTATGGGTTCCCAGAACTGCAGTTCAAATGATTTTTCTGCGCACGAACATACGGAAATGTGTTCTGCATGTGTAGATATTATTAAGCATCATTGCGACAATTTATATAATTGTTTTTAATAACGGAATTGACGTTGTACGTGCAATACTAACGTGTCAATTATTTCTATTTTTATTGTACGTTTTACCTGCAATACATTTCTATTTGCATAGATTTTTTTTATTAAATGTAGAAACCTAAAAAAAATATTTTTACAATAATCACGAATCTCGACTCATAAAACGTGAATTTATTAATGATATTATTTTAGGTGTGTTAATTAATATTAATAAATTTTCGCAGGAAATTTAATTTTCCACTTATCGTTAATTGATTTTCTGGCACCACATTCTAAGGTGAATGATTTCATTTTGCTCTTTGGGAAATTTAGATATTGTTAAAGATATTAAAGACATTATTTCATTGATTTTCGGCTTTATCATCAGTAGATCAATTGTTTTATTTTTTGACTATAAACGAATGATTTTTTTGTTACACGAATACGTTTTTTTTAAGTGAAGCTTCTTTAGCGAGCCAGTGAATTGGAATGACCTTTGTGTACTGCTTATGCGTCAAAATAATACCTTAGCTTTATTTATTTAATTCGCATGGTTAATGAAAACAAAATAAGTTTCACTTCAACACAATCTTTTTCTGAAGCAATTTCTTATAATTTAATAAATAAATTTGACGTTATAAGCCCACGTTTTGTTTTTCATTAAAATGCCCCGCAAATATTTGATATACATTTACAATTTTTTAAGACAAATAAAAAACTTCCATCCATTAGACAATTTTTTCTGAAATTTGATACATCTCTCCTTATACAAAATTGGATCGCTAAGCTGATTTTGTATTCTTATAAAAGCTATCAAAGTATGACAGAGAGAGAATGTTTTGTTTTTATATAAGGTACTGGCGCCAGTCTTGGATATGACTCCAGTAATGGCTAATTTTTTAATTAAATGTACTGAATTAGAAATATTTGTTGATATTTGATTACTACCATTTCTGAATATTAATCTATATACATTTAACTGTCTTACAGCGTGATTTGATGACAATCGGCCAGTAGGTGTCAAAATGGCCGATTGTCATCAAATCACGCTGTAAGACAGTTAAATGTATATAGATTTATATTCAGAAATAGTAGTAATATTTCTGAATATTAATCTATATACATTTAACTGTCTTACAGCGTGATTTGATGATAATCGGCCAGTAGGTGTCAAAATGGCGGATATTTATAAGTATAATTTATTTATTAATTATTATATTATCATAGCAACTGCTTTACATTGTTTCAAATTTGACGATTCTTTCTTTTATATCATTTTGTGATCATTAGCAAGTATCCATCACTGCGTGCTCATTACTGGTTTTACTTTACCCATTTCTGGAGAAAAAACATAAACAAAATAAAAAGCTATAATTTAAAAAAACAAAGTATATTTGCGTACTTTGGTAATAAAATTGATTAAATAAAGAGTTACTTGTTTTATTAGTAACATGAGTTCATAAGAATTACAAAAAAGAAACTCGCCAATCACAAAAACAGTAAACCTTACTCTTATAGCGGCCATAACTGGCGCCAGTACTTTATTATAAACATTCACATTATAATTCTGCATTTTATCTTCACATCTCACGCATTCCGTAATCCCCAATGCTTCAAATAAATCATTCAATTATAAACACACCGTCGTATAGCAACAACAATAGGATCATTCCCTTGCATTCATCTTTGCAGTACCGGGAAGGTCTTCTCGTGTAAGCGATGTAAGTCCATGTCGCGACATGACAATGCTTTCACGGGATTGTCTTGGTGCTGATGTTCAGCAGGGTTGGCTTTGACCCCGCACGCTTGATCTCTGATTGGAGATACGGAATGTGGGAGTGCTATGGTATGTGTTGTTAGATCAGGAGTTCTCAATTTGGTATTTGAGGATTATTATTACATGAAATAGGTATATATTGATCACTACTTATACATGCCAAAATAATACATAAGAGTTTCTGTGTAAATTACTTATTATTAAATTATAACTGTGTAATTTTTATCGTGATGTGTAATTTAGCAATTTGGAGGCTAATGCCTGGTATTATCAACCAATTTAAAGCTCCTTTAGCGCTAAATGCTCCTTTAACCTAAATTTACAATTACAAACGTGATTTAGATCAATATTAAGGCTCTCAATGAAAAAATGTACATAATATGCGTTGTAAAAACAGTGTAGAAAATTAAAAACCCATTTGATTAAATATATTATGCTTGGTTCTGTTAATAATATGACAGTTAGTTAAAGGAGCATTTAGTTAAACTTGATAATACTGGACGTAAGACGACTAATTAATAAGCGTTTAAATTGCCGCAGTGGATATGAAATACTAATGAAACATCTTATATATCAAAATCTATGTATACTCATATTGTATGTATATAATTATAATTATGTATAAAGGAGCCACTGTTGGCCCAGGTTTGCGCCAATGCTAGCCAACACTGAGCCAAGATACAAATGATAACTTTGTTCAAGACTCGACCAAGGTTTGTCGTATTAAGGTTGGCTCAGAGTTGGGCCAATGTTAATAATATTGATTAATATTAATATTAATTTTGATTTACGTTACAATACTGTTTACTTACGTTTTCAAGATTTTAAAAGTTTGTAGTAAACATGAAAAAGTATCTATTTAATTTTTACGAGATACCTCACCTGATCGTTTGTATGTTCTGTAAAAGAGTTGATTCTATCTTAATAAAATATTTTGTTTATTTTTATGTTGAGTAGTAAAGAAAAGTACTGTCAGGTATCTCCAGACACCGTTTTAACAAGTGTAAACTTAGCCTATCGCTTTAGACAACGACAAGTTATGACCTTCCCCAAACGTCGCCCGAATGCCCACATACGTCATTTTATTATTTCCTCAATTTCTCAATTGTCTCACAATGAAATGAGATAACTATTCCGTATGTAACACTGTACCATCTCGTTATCTTTTTTGCGCAATATCTTTAACGGAAAAATAAATTACATTTTTGTGTTGTATGATAAATCACAGTTCACAAGTGTTGCCGTTTTTTTCTCTCTCGTCATCGCTTCTTCTTTATTTTCTTGTTTTTATTTTTCATCTTCTTTTATATTTATTTACGTTCAAGTTTGTTGTTGTTATATGTTCCTCTTGTTGTGGTTTTATAAATTGCTGTTTTGAAAATATTGATGAAACCTATTTTTCTTGGTTTGTATTTATTTATTGTCGTTTTTGTGAGATTTTTTTTATTTTGTAAATGTTTTATCTGTGGAGAATTATTGTAATTTTTTAGTGCCAACGGTGAAGCTTCCTTCATTTGTTATACAATATTAGTTAGTATTTTATCTTACGGAATACTCTAAAAGGGAAATTTCGCACGGTGGTAAGATATTATAAAATAATGTTCGAATAAATCAACAAATTAGGTAGATATGTGTTTTTTTTTATTAACTATTTATATATATACTATTTGTATATATCGAGTGTCCCAGATAACTTTTCTAGTATGGGAATGTCGCTCAGTATAGTTAAGGTTATTCGATTGTATATATAGATAAAAATCTAACATTTTAATATGTTAGTTATGGATAGCTAATATATTTTAGTATTTTTTTTCTAGTAATTGGATATTAAAAGTTGTTTTTAATGCACGGTATATGAGAGAACTCGTAGTGCTCTATTTATTGAAATAAAACACATATATTCACGTATAGTTTCATAACCATGTTTATTTAAAGTAATGAAAAACTAGAAATACAACATTTTTTTTCATATGAGTTAACTGTGACATATTTGAACGTGTTTTTTACTCTGCTCTCCAACGATATGTTTCTTGCAATTAGGGTGACCAGATTTTAGTTTTTGAAAACCCTGACATGTAAAAATTTATTAAAAATTTACTAAAATTTATTACTCTAATCTGCACTTTTGCGGTCAATACTCTATTTTTGATAACTTCTTTTTTTCTCATCACCATTATTACAAAACCCGGAGAAATTTCATCAAAACCCTGAGCCCGGAGAAACGGTATATAAACCCTGAGACTTCGGGTGAAAACCTGAGACCTGGTCACCCTACTTGCAATAACGGACATTTTTTTGTAAATACAGTAAAAGCTCTTTATTCGCGGGGTATATGTTCCATAAATATGCCGCGAATACAGAAACCGTGAATACGGAATGGTAATTTATATGGGATTATAGGGGATACGTTCCTAGGTGACAAAATAAATAAACAAATACAATATAAAAAAAAGTTTTTGACCATATTGATTAATTATTATCTTCAGGCTTAGGCAATAGTTTAATGAATTTTGTAATTTTTTCTTGCTTGGCAGTTTTTAAAAGCTCCTTCAATTCAGACTGATATTCAGCAGTGATATTAGCAATTTGCGTCTTAAAAATAAGACTTCGTTCCATAGACGGATCAATTTTCATAAAAAAATCACAAAGCTCATTTGTAGCTTTTTATCAATGTGTTTTATTTACCTAAAAAATGCCGAAAAATATCAGTTTCCCATAAGAATACATGTTAAATTTAAATCAATATATTTCCTAAAGGGCTTAGTGAATCAATTTAATATTTTGTCTATTGCATAAGAATGCTATTGGGAACATTCCAACCAATTTTCATATATTTGGTAGCATTTTGAAATACATCCCATACATCCTTAACAACATACTTTAGACAAAGTTGTAATAAGGTCTATTTACTTTTTTATTAGTCCATTTGACGGCGTTTATAAAGAACATTGGGTTGGATACCTATTGGAATCCTTTTTATTATTATGTATGTACTGATTAGATCCGCGAATATAGGAATTGGGTCGCATTTTTTTAATCCGCGAATAGTGAAAACGCGAATGAAGGAAGCGCGAATAAGGAGCTTTTACTGTACTTATATTTTAAGAGATACAGTTATTATTATAAAAAATACGACTTACACATTCAATAAAAGAAATCATTCCACTTTTATAAAATATCAATATACGAAACAAAAAAAACAACAATATTCAAAAACTTCTAATAACATGATTGTGCGTATGCATTTGCGAAATAAATTGTCTCTGGAGTTACCAAATTGGGCAATTCTGCGCGCATAAAAAGCGTATAAACATCATTTTATAACACTGCATTCGCTTTTTATTATTTATGTGTATCCTTTTTGATGGCACGTTTTTCTATATATCTGTTTAGTAATTTTGTGACATGAAAATCCTTGGGGAGACTGGAGTGTCAGTTTTCAAGAACATGCTGTATATCCTCTGACACATACGAAGGATATTTTGTCTCTGATATGCGGAGTTTTTTCTTCTTTTTTGTTAAATTTCATATATTCATATAGTAGTTTCTATATTGTTACATGGTTTTGTATCAATATGAATTTACTGAAATAGGTTTCTTTTTGTTGACATGTATAAATATTGAAACTCCTCTTTGTAATCAATACTTTTATGGTACGTTTATTGATCAAAAATGGCATAAGATGTATTATTAGTTTCTAAGTTTAACCTACGTAATTTTGATCGTTCTTTCAGTCAACGTTTCTTCCATCTTTATGTTCTTCAATTGCTATGTCAAACTTGTTATTAGTTTTTGTTTTTATTATTAAGTTTACTTCAATTTTTTTTAAACTTTACATAATTAATTGTATCAACTGTTTCTCTATATATAAAAATGAATGTTCGTTTGTATGAGGTTTATTTATAGATTCAGGAATTACTGAACCGGTATCAATACGGTTTTCACCAATAGTTAGATCATGTTTCTGTGCATGTTCGTGGATATTAATATTTTATGATCACCTAAGACTAAAAAAATCATTATCAAGTCGTGTTTTGTTTCAAATAATTTGTCGAACAATTGGATAATTTTTAACACGTTAACAATTAAATATTTTGAAATATATTGATTGAAAATTGAATAAGAATCGACATTCAGCCCTTAAAGGCGAGATAGACAAGATTTTGTATAGGTAATTAATAAAAAAAAATTAAATATTTCATTCCCTGTCACGTATGGAGGTTTGTAATTAGTTTCATTTGATTTTGGTCGACATATTTGTAATTAACGTGTACAAGTCTATATAATAAACATACTCTTAACGAAATCTAAAAAAAAACTGTAGTTCTCAGTGCCAGTTTTCTTAAAATTTTGAAGAAAAATCACCATAACTTTTGAACGGGTGTTCGGATTTGGTTTTTGTCGGAAAATTATACAACTTGGGCGAAGCTACGGGCAGGTCCGCTAGTCATAAATATTTCATTTTACATAAAAATTTGTATTGTTTGAAAATAAGATTACTCCTTACCTTATAGTCTAGAATTAATGTTTTGCCTTATTTAATGGACGCCTGTGATGTTAATGGATAATGCAGTTTATATTAACAAGTATCCATTTATATTTGCATATAATTACTTTATTTATATTAGTTCATTAATTTCAATTAATGTGTGTAATAAAACTTGAGTTATGGCTGTTCTAATTAAACTCATTATATTTATTACCTTTCCATTCATTGATGCATGTAATAATTATACATTTTATGTGATAATGGTTTATTTCATTGCTGATATATGTAATTAATTATGATGTAAATTTGATTGTTAGTAATTTGAGTTGAATAGTTACTTAGATTAAAATTTGCCTACTTAAAGATAGTAGGTTAACAATTAGGAATATTATTCTATTGTATGATATTCATTTTACGATGCTAATTGGAAGAAAGTTGTAAATGTATTGGCACCGACCTCAAAACCTGTTAAATTTATTTATGTATTAGGTATACTTTTCAATGTTTTCAGTTTTATTTTTTAAAGTTTTTTTATTTTTTCCCTTTTGAGTGGTGTACAATTGAAGTTAATGTCAGATTCTGATAAAATTTATATACAACCACATCGAGAGTATACTCTATCAAACAAACGAAAATTAACTCAATAGGTGCATATTTGTCGGAGCCAAATTGAAAATCCCCTCCTTTTTTGATGTCCATGGTCTAATTCCGATAAAAATATGAAACAACGGGAGTATACTCTTTCAAACAAAAAGTACAATTCGGTGCATATTTGACGGAATTATGCCCGAACATACATAAAACATGTATATTGATTGAATTGAGAAACTCCTCCTTTTTTGAAGTCGGTAAAAAACTAAGACAACGACCACACGTAAACATTTCAACTAAAAAATTATAAACAAGTTGTCTTTTAAAGGAAGAAGTTTCATAGAACAAACGTAGTCGCATGTTACATAAAAGTACAGAAGGAATTTACCGAAAAGGGCCTAGGACCAGAGGACAATATGTTACGAATAAAAATATAAAATACATGAATTTAATTTTAGATAAGTGCAACTACGTCTGCTCTGTGAAACTTTTTATTTGAAATGCTATAACGTAATTGGAGTTATTTTTTTAAAATTATATTTTTATAATTAAAAAAACCATTTAAAGTAATGTGAATACTTCTTTAAAAGTTTACAATCTTGAATGACTGCATTATCACAGGCTTCCAATCCAGGCTTCCAAATGTAAGCTATTTTAATTTTTGCTCATATTTGTCTAAACATTTCCACATTTGCGCCAAACTACTTGAATATTTCCAAGTAAGTTCCATCCAAATTTCTCTTAAGCAACGAGTAACATTGTGCTATACAAAGAGCAAAGGACAAAGTTATGAAAATTTGTGACGGGTGTGTGTGTGTATGTGTGTTGAGAGGGAGATTGTTTCTGTATGAACCCTTTCACGGTCCACTACGTCCCTTATTGCACCCCGTTGGGTCTTTTGTTTGTGGGAAATGAGAGAAGTTAGAATCGTGTATAGGTATGCCCTTGCAATTAGCGATAACTTCTCATTAATTCCTTTACTTGAAAATGCATTGTCGTGTTGAGTAGGTGTGGTTGGTTCTATATTTATATGTATGTATTACGGAACAGGTGGTATAGTAAATTTTAAAGTGATAATACTGTTTATTGGAATTTTGATGCTCGTGATTTCAGTAACGGTCATTGCATCAAATGTATATTGACAATTAAATATATTTTGTTACATTCTTTCGTGTCTGTCTGTCGGTCTGTAGACGCTGTTACCCAAATACGATAAATCGTAAAAGGGTTTAAATTTTATATTTAAGATTAGTTATCTCCTGGGAAGAAAACGTCCTATTTTTGAAAACGATCGTTCCACCGGAAATGGATGTTTATTGATGTCAATTTTTGAATATTGTGAATTATTTTTGAAACGGTGCGTACATATGTATAGGATAAAAATGATCAATTAATAATTGTAGAGAATATTATTATCTGAAATTTATGTTCTATTCATAAAAAAAATAGTTTGAAAAAATAATTTAAAATTATATAATCAATTCTGACATGAGTGCCATGGGCCTTTCTTATATGTAATACAGTATACAGTAATACTGTTCACTCTCAGTATTATGTATAAGAAAGTTCCGTTTTTACTTTTAAAATGTTTAAATTAAATTCCCCCATGTAGGCGCTGAGAGGGTTTTGATGGGGTCCCACACCCCTCAGTTTTGCGAGAGTAAGGAAATTCCTAACGAATTCTCTATTATCCTTAAAAATTTTGACTTTTTAGAACTTTCAAATATTATTTTAGTATTTAAAATAGTATAAGTAGGTAGTAAATTAATAAGTCAAATATAATAATTTTTCGGGAAGCCGGGGCCTCTGAGACTACTGACCTTCCTAACCCCCCCCCCCTCTCTCTGGGCCTGCCCCTATGAATTAATCATTATTAAGTTTACTATTAATTGGAATTGCTATGTGAATTAAAACAAAAAACTTAAAATAATTATAATACGTGAATATAACCCAATTAAAAAGGTGCTCATATAACAAAGAAAAAACATTATTTTAAAAGTTATTACATGTGTGTAGTGTGTATGTTATTTGATTTCACTTTCTTTAATTACATATAATAATCTAGATGTAACAATATTTTATTTATATTGACATTGGTACAAAGACTTATAATATTTCCAAACAAAAGAAAAAATAATTTAATCCAGTAATTACTTTTATAATGCAATTTATTTGAAATGTAAACATGAACATAGAGTTGCATGTTTAAACTACATTACAATCAAATCTACTGATCAAAGTACGCATATAATTTTTTTTAAAGCTAGGTTTTTTCAATTATACGTTTTATAGTTTTTTATCAAAGTTTTAATTATATTAATACCCTTTGTGTGGTGCATTTAAACTCGTTGATTTAATTAAAATTTTGAAACAGTATAGGTATTATTTTAATGAATAAAACCGGTTAAATGTTCTGCGTTGTTTTTTTATAAATTAATAATTTAAATTGCTACTATAAAAATAACGGATTCAAACAAGGCCAAAACGTGTATTTCGATTAATATCTCAAATTCGAAAAAAAAACTTTACTGTAATATGATCGTGACTAATTCCACTTTATTTCTAATTTTTAAGCTCAGACCAAAAAATGAGTTCACGTGTCAGGTGTTATTTTAGTGTGTAGTTGTACTTGTTTCTGCAATTCCAAAAATGTAAAGTGCAGTTGTAAAGTTAATTTACGTAATTGAAAAATATAAGAAATGTAAAAAAAATCGAATTGCAATTGAAAATATAGCGGAAGGAACCGGGGGGAAAACACGTATTTACTAATGAAATTTTTTAACATGCATGGGGTCTTATAAAAGAATGCCGGGACCTAAAAAACGTACTTTGGCGAAAAAAGTACTAAAGCAAAATGTACTAACAAGGTTCTACTGTATGTAAAGTACTGAGCAAAAAAGAGGCTATTGAAATCGAAAATATAAAAAAAAGTCATTGTAATTGAAACATTTTCTTGAAATAACCCCTGTCACGTGTTTCAAAACTGCATCAACCAATTTCAAGGCCCTCGGTGAAAAAAAATAAAAAAACGACAAACAAAATATGAAACTTAAAAAAAAAGAATAATTAGGATACATTTTTATTAACATCCGGTATTACCAACAAAATTTACTAGCTTGCAAGCATTTTCAAACGGGTTATCAAACTTATATGACAGTTCTCTTGGAGTTTTTGACAGATAGGTGCATGCGCGGTAAGTTGGTTTTTACCCAAGATTAGGAAATACACTTTAGAAAATATAATTTCCGGGGTTTCGTAATTGTCACTTGCCCTGATCGCTCCAGGGCAATTGGCTGCATGTAAATTAATGCCAAAAAAAACTTTACATATCTCGGTTTTTACTCACCGCACATGCATCTATCTGTCAAAACTCCAATAGAACTGCCATATAACTTTGATATCCCATTTTAAAGTGCTTGCAAGCAAATAAATTTTGCTAGCTCGGAGCTGTAATACCGGACATAATTTTGTCTAATTACTGCATGACGCGGTTAGTTGATACATACCGTCACGGGCGTCACGCCTAATCTACATTCTCCTTCTAAGAATATTTTTAATAGCAAACCCACATTGAGCCCTTCGTCAACACAGTGAGTTAATAAATAACCAAGTCGGGCCGATGCAGCAGCATAGTAATCTGTGCAAATGTACACAAATGAAGCGGAGAGGACCAAATCCCCGACATGCGTCGCTTAATATAATATGCAAAGACATGTTTAAGCTGAGATTTGAAGCCAATGAATCTGCATTAGCGATGTCTAACAGCGGCGTGGCCGGGTCGCCCTCGGGACTGCACTGAGAGTGTCTATGTATGTATCTCTAGTACTATCCATGGCGTCGTACAGCAGTGCCTGCTAAACTTTTAGAATTAGAAATCTAATTAAATAAAGCAAAATTGTGTGCATCTAGAAGTTAAAAACTAATTTGAATCCAAATATTTAACGAAGATACTGTTAAAAGTAGATATTTATGGTTAGCAACAAGGTTCGCTATATAATAGAAAAAGAGCAATATTGCGCGATTCGTGAAATTTATAAGAAAATTAAAACAAAAATCAAGAGTAAGTCGAAATTTTGTAAATAACTAAAAAATAATTATAAGAAGCTCCATTCAAAATCCTGAAATGATTCACCATCTGAGGGAGAGATATCGTCAAAATAAAATCAATCAATTTAATAATGCGAGTATCACAATGCTAAAATTAGTTGATTTTATTTATTTTGACTATATCTTTGCTCATAGATGGTGAATCGTTTCAGGATTTTGAATGGAGCTTCTTATCATCTTTTTTTAGTTATTTACAAAATTTGGGCTTACGAAGAAATATCTTAAGATAGTGGTCACATTTACTTAGATTTTTTGCCATGCATTATTTAAAACGTATGAATCATAAGAATTTTTTGCTCTATTTAACAGGATGGGTGGAAAACAAGTTATAAATATACTTTTAAGAAAAATAAACAAAAAGTGGTAATGTAACAAGTCTTTGTGCAAAGTTTCTGTACTGTGCATGTGTGTGTATCTCTCTGTCTGTTTGTTACCTTTTCACGGCTAAGTCACTTAATCGATCTTGATGAAATTTGGTAGGGAGATAGCTTGAACCCTGAGGAAGGACATAGGCTGCTTTGTATTCCGAAAATTGTGTTCTGAAAAATTTATAAGATAAAAAAAATGTGTAAGTGACATTTGTATACCTAATCTTCTTCGCTGGTGACAGCTTACATATACCTAAATTCTACGCAAACTATAAATACATCTTATTATAATAATATACTATATAAAAATATGACGCGAACGAAGTTGCGGGTAACAAATATTGTTCTCATATGAGTTTAAAACATTTCTAAAGCCTATATTGATAGAGTAAATTAAATCAACAATCAATACAGAAGCCTTAAAGTTAACTAAATCGTTTCTATGCAAACTAAACACAGTTTCGTTGAATCCCATTAAATTGCCACCGATTGATGTTTTAAATACTTAAACCTCTGTACGCATCACTAAACAATAAGTATCAGGAGAGCATGAACGTTGTTGCAATTGAATCTGTAAATACAAATTTGAATATTTGCGGTGTACAAACAGTTCATTAAACGGATATTTCTGGTTGGTTTTATGTGGTGGTCCCCCTGCTTATTTTCGTCACATCCAATTACTTCCCCCCTTACGATTTCCTAATAGATCATTGTCACCATGCATTAACGTAAATTCGGCGTATTTGTAGCCAAATAGACATCGTAGTTGCAGATATATAAATCTACTTCTAATTTATTTATGCGGTCGAATCGTGTCTCGAATTATTTATCAACCCTTTGGATTAAAATATATATGTATTATGTATGTTTGTATTTACTAGATAAAGAATTACTAGATTTATATGTTTGCTGATTTATTGTATGTTGAAACATATTGTAAACAGAATATTTATTGGAAAGGAGTTTTGTGTAACAATTCGAATAAGCTTGTTGAACGAATCTGAAATTTTCTTTTCTAATTCAATTTGTCGGAATAAATATCTTTTGAATTATTTTTATAACATTTGTTATAATGAACGGATTTCAATAATCTTTTATATTCTACAGTTAATTGGTATAGTTAATGTGTTTTGACAATATTTTAACATTCTGAAATTTTCTCAGATTTTTTTTCTGAAAACATTGAAAAGTAAATATATCCTTAAATATACCCTTATAAGGGTTAAAATCAAAATGTCAGTTGACATTTTTTGTTGCATTTTAGGAGACCTATCTCAATGGGGTAAGTGAAAAAAATGTCACTTTGGGAGGGGGTCAAAAATATTTTTGACAGTGGTCGTTATAATTTTTAGTGATAGTATTAATTAAATACTACATTCTGGAATTTTTCAGATTTTTTGAATCGATAGTTTAGAAATTATAGGGAGTAGGGGGGACGCGCGTTCTGATAAAGACATTGAAAAGCAAATATATCGTGACTGAAAGATTAAAATCAAAAGGTCCTAAAACATTTGAATTTACTTTTCAGTTTATTGGAAAGGGGTCCAAAAAAAAATTTTTTTTTTTTCAAAAATCTCATCATTTCTGTTTTTGGGTTATCAATCTACGCCCGTATACCAAATTTCATCTTAATCGGTATAAAATTGATATAGACGAACGGACAGAGAGAAATATTGCGTAAATCCTGTAATTTCTCAGGGAAAAAATCAAGAGGTACTCCAAATTTTGTAAATATCTAAAAATAAACTACAAGAAGCTTTATTCAGAAATGATTTTGTACTAGACATCATCAATTTAAAATCAATAAATGCAATTTTCTGAATTTATTTTGATGATTTTTTTGCTCATAAGATTTTGAATGGATTTTTTCAATTTTTCAAGAAATACCCTAAAATCATAACGGAATTAGAGTGCTTTTAATTAACGAAGACATGACATTTAAAATTATTTAAAAGTAAAAGCTGGAAAGAAATTCTTAATCGTGATTTCATTTTTCTTTTAACCAAATTGATATAATTAAAAATGTTAAAACCAGCTTTTCATAATCAAAAGAAATCTGAATATAATTTCAAAATCAATTTCATCTGTAATCATAATAGGCGTTTTTAAAATTCCGATAAAATATCCAATTTCCTTCTTACAGCGTCCTTTGTATCAATTCACTTTGAACTAAAAGAAGTAAGAAGAAAAAAAACTTGAGTGAAAACTTTTAATTAAGCTGGCGACGGCTTACATTCTCATTATCTCAATCAGATAATGACAGAGGAAAACTCTTTTCTGTTTCGGATTGAGCTTTAAAGTCGGTCTCGTTCTCCGTTTTCTATTCTGTCCAATCAGATAAATTCAGTTGCTACAATTTCTGCATTGGGATTACATCTGTCCGATCTTAATTTATGATAAAGCAGTTTTAATTAACACATTCTATTTTGAGTTATCGGGGATACTTACCGTCTTGATAACATGCTTTTACGTAGAATAGGTACTTAATGCGATAGTTTTTCATCGGAATAATAAATATATATTGTAAAAACTCCCAGAAATCTCGATTATGCTATTTTATAGCTCTTGTAATGCCAAACAAATTTTGTATTATACCACAAGTTACTATTCCAAGCAGTTTACGAGCTATTTACAAATTTAAAATTTTAAACTCATTTTCAAGGGTCGTTTTCACCCCCTAAACTTTAAAACGGGCACGTATAAAAAATAGGTGTCCTTAATTTTTACCATATTAACCTTTTTACCAAGTTTCATTAAAATTCGAGAGTGATATTTCCTAGTGATTTAAAAAATAAGAACAAATTAAAACAATATTTACTTAATTTTAAACAAATTTTTTATTTTTATTGATTCTGGTTATAGACATTTTATATTAGTAGGTTTTTATGTATTCATTCTTTTATACATATATTACTGTGTGAATTTTTTTTACTAACAAATTTTTTTTTTCCAGGTACGCTGACTCAAATTTATGTTGATTTCATGAACTGGGGTAAGCAAAAATGATTTTCTTCTTTCTTTTATACTCATCTTTAACCTTTTCAACGCCTATAGCTATCTATTTACATGACACAAAAATTTCCTTTTATATCATATATTGACTACATTACAATTTAGGACAGTCTATCTATTCAAGCATTTAGTTTAATATTTATTCTTGTAAAATAAAGTATCCTTAATAAAATGACAATTTTATTGAGACATTTCACACATCGGTTTCCTTGATTCGATTCGTATTAGCGAGACATATAAAAATCGTTACCACAATTTCCACCCTAAGTTTAAAACAAACGTGTCAAATAGAACAAGGGATGTTATCGTAATTTGCAAGTGGTACCGCAGACTACATCCCATCATTATGCCAATCAGTCAACCATAGATGTTGGATTTGTATGTGTCTGTGAGGGAGGGGGACTTACCCTTCATGCATCAGTCACGTACTTGCTAACTTGATTTAAAATGAGAAGTGTAATAAATCTCAATGTATTTGTTCTTATCGAGATTGGTTTTAAATTGTGATAGGTATTTTGTAAATGTAAAATGTACGAATTTAATCTTACATAGGTAAACTCACTATCCATTAGGAATAATAATGTTTTTTTCTTTTTGATAAGAATATTTTTGGTACTTAAAAATCGTATCACGCGTTACACAAATACAGCGTGAATACAACTACAGAAGAGATATAATGATATGTCTCTCAAAGCTATATGAAAATATTACTATAGTAATATTTTCTGATTATCAGAAACAAAATAAGGTAGTTACATCATTATTCCTAGAGGGACTATAAAATCATGTTTCTGGTAGTATAAAAACCATGCACAGTTTTCTCAGTGCACCCCAATTTTGTGCTTTTAATCAATCTATTGCTAAATGTACGAATTATTACGTGTAATATCATTATCGTTAGACCTAATGTTGTGAATTACCTATACTTAATTATTTGATTATTATATTACGGAGGAGGGAGGGGATGGGGTATAGTAATACATTATTAAATTACTAGTGTATAATATATGATCTGCGTTCTGAAGTATAAAATATCTATTAGGTAATATAATTTGATTATGTAAGATATCCGATAGATTTTTTTGCTCAATCTAAAAACACATATATATCTTCGTTCCATATTTGTACGTTATACTATTCAAAATAAATATTATAAAAGAATTTAAAATTTAAATAGTACCCACAGTTTCATAGATTTTTTATAGGTATTATAATTTATATTTCTGTTGTAAATTCCTTATATCTTTATTTTATAATAGATATTAATATACATTTAATATTTATTATTACTACATTTCATATTGCCAACCAGTGTAGTAAAGATTTTAGGAATTAAAAGGGGTGGAAGAATGTTTGCAACAAGTACAAAAGCCTCGTGGCTAAATAAGGGGGAGAGTTCGAATCAATAACAAAACCTTATGCTTATGCAAATGAATAAAATAAATATGTCTTACTGAAGTTAAGGGAATGGATTTGTTTTCTTGATGGTATTATTCATTTAAATAAAATCTACAGAAATTTCCATTAATGCTTAGTTTTTTAACTAGGGTAAAAGTGAAACAAAATACAAATCTTTCATGTTTTTTGGACAGTTAACGATACAAATTTATACTTTAATTTTTTCTACTAGATGCGCTTACACATATGAATAACCATTTAAAATAAATACGTCATTTCAAAAATGAAAAAAGTGTGTTTCATTTTTAACCTCTAATTTGGGAAAAAGTGAAACAGGTAAGGGAAAAAGTGAAACAAAAAAAAGCTACAAAGGCAACTTTGATTTATCTTCTTGGTGGCATATCAATGTGAAATTGTAACTTTAATTAATATCTTAGCTATACAGAAAGTTATGTGCATCAAATTTAATTCACACGTTTTGACATCGACTAACAGGGAAATCTGTAGGGGTGACACATCACTTATTACGCGATTCATATTTTCAGGTCGCTTTAACAAACCTTTAATGACGTTGTCAGTTTTTATAATTCTCCCATAAACAAATTAGTTTTTTAGTTGCAAGCTTGTTTCACTTTTACCCCATTTTTTTGGTGTTTCATATTTACCCTGCTCGACCCTACATATATTTTTTAATGATAAGAGAGTATAATGGAATATAAACATACATTATTAGTACTTTTTTGGAATTAACAGAATAATAACTGTAGCTTTATTATATTTTATGTTTTATTTGTAGATGTTTTGATGAAATACTTAAAAACTTTAAAGATTAAACTCTGACAATGAGAGTTCTTCTTCTTCTTCATGCATTCTTGTCTGCTGGCTTAATCTTTTCAGACGACAGCTCCTTCGTGGTTGATTTTTACTACGTGGAAAATATATTGTAAGTGAATTTGTGCGTGTATATTTGTGTAGGGAGTACAGGAACACAAAATGGAATGAGAAGTTGCTTATGTGCCAATCATAGTAGGTGAATACGAACGGGGTGGTCGGGATTATATGAATTATAATTGCTTAAGTGTTACGAAAATAGAAAAATCAAATAGTACAGTGTTACATGAAATAAGTTTATTTAAATTTTTTCGAATATTGTCTTATAAAAATTGATTTTATGTTATATTTATAGGTACTACGAAACTTCTCAGATAGACATCTATGATGATTACGAGTTGATCAAATAATTTTAATAAAATTTATAACAACATGAGTTTGTTTGTATAAATAGATTTACCTACTTTATGTCTATGCAAACTTGACATTAAACCATTTGTTAAATTTTTCATCATCTACAAATTTATCATTTGTTTAGTTCAAATATTATTTAAAAATTGCGTAACCTCATAATATGCAGTAAAGTTTACATCCAGGTGTGCACTCATATAAATGTCCAAAAAGTCAGCCCCCCCAAATTCATATTTTTTGTTTATTTTATGCGCAATCGTTTGATAGTCTAATTTTGTCGTTTGATAGTTATTAGTTTAATTAATTTTTATTAATTAAATTTTATGAAAAAGTTAGCCCCCCCCTACATTTGATTATTGAGTTCATTTTCGGTTTACAATATTCATTTTTATTTAAAAATGTTTGATAGTATACAAGTCTATCGTTTGATAGTTGCAGATTTTTAACATTTTTGTTAAACAATAATTAAATATTCAAATTTCCCGCGTTAAGGTTAGTTAGGTTAAAAACATGCTCTAATAATATACAAGTTAACTGTCCTTGTTTAGGTTGGTTAGTTTCTGTTAGGTTAGGTTAACTGTCCTAAATTTATCATAAAATTTATTTAATTAATTTTAATTAAAGTAATAACGATCAAACGAATATCAAACGATTGCATATAAAATTAACTGAAAACATGCATTTGGATAAGGCGGGGGCGGGGGGTGGAGCTAGAATTTTTAAAACGAGAACGAGGGAAGTTAAAAAAATTAATTGTTGTTTAATAAAAATATTAAAAATCTGCGAAGCTAATGACTATCAAACGATATGCTTGTACTATCAAACATTTTTAAATAAAAAGGAATCTTGTATACCCAAAATGAACACAATAATCAAAAGTGGGGGGGTACTAACTTTTTCATAAAATGTATTTAATTAATACTGACTAAATTAATAACTATCACATGATAAATAATGTTAGACTATCAAACACTATCAAACGATTGCACAACGAAAAATATTCGTGGGGGGGGGGGCTAACTCTTTGAACATCACATATAAGGTGCACAACGTTGCTGCAAACCGTGATGACCGTGAGTTAAATATAATGCAAATATGATGTAGATGTGTCTAGCTGGGTTGTTACAGAAAATCTAAGATACACAGATATGACCAATATTTATTGTCAATAAAAACAAACTTGTTTGTTTAAACGTCAAAAATTTATTTAAGAAAAGGTAATCGCAAAAAAAAACATGAATATTATTGAGATAACAACATCGTTCTCAAATTAAAATCTTTATTAATAGCCTGACGATGATTCTGTGAATCGAAAGCTTGCGATTACCTTTTCTTAAATAAATTTTTGACGTTTAAACAAACAAGTTTGTTTTTATTTATATTTAAGGTCACTGCTATTATATTTTTATTGTCAATATCTATATTTTAAATTCTTCCAAATGGACACTATCAAATCCATATTGTCAATATTTTCCAGGAAGCGTTCAACATGTTTATATTAAAATATCTACAATAAATATTGATCGGCTGTCTGCTTCTTAACGTGCCACTTTTCCATCTCTTCTCACACTGTACTAGCAACTACCAAAGTAAAAACACTGACGGTTGGCGCATTTATCGTTGGCGCAGTCCCGTACGCTCCTAGCGACGTTTTGTACGTATCTAATCAATCTACGACGCTCGCATGGGAGCGGCACCTGGGACACGCCGTCGCTCCCCGCGTGTACGTCTCGACGTCCGCCGTCGCCACAATACATCATATTATGAATGTCTGTAAATATGTGCAGTCGAATTGGGCTGTTGTTTAATAATCAGAATAGAATAAAATACATGGTTTAAACAAACCTGAATACAGAATCATTATCATAGTGTCATTTACAGTGTGTTAAGTAAGAGCGTGTTCGGCGTTATTCGCGAAAAAATTATTTAACAAATTTTTCTTTCACATCCATACATTTGACATGTTCCAAGGAAATGCGCAATTGTGTTAATAATGAGTCCAATCACCACCAGCATCGATAATCGCTTGTCATCTCCGAGGCATACTAAACACTAAATTTTCGGCGTATTCGAGGGTAAGTACCTCCCAAATGGCTCGAATTTCTTGGGAAAGCTGCTGCAAAGTGCAGACACGTTTTCCTCGAAGCTTCTGCTTTATGTAGGCCCAGACATTTTCAATGGAGATTAGCATCAGGTGATTGTGAAGGCCAATCAAGTGTAATGATGCCATTGCCCCATTTTCAGTCAGTGCAAAGTCGGCTCCTGTGTTTAGGATCGTTGTCCTCTTGCAAGATCCATTCTTCGTATTTTGTGATGAATTGACGTTCGGCAGTCGGTAACAAGGCTTTCTTGTAAATTTCGACCATCTTGAGAGCATTGAAGTCGCTGGTAAAGAGGTGTAAAACGCCAAACCCCTTCTTTGAGAATTAGCCCCAAAGATGCACTTTAATTGGATGTTTGACGGTGCGTTGGACGAACTGGCTTAGGGAGGAACAACATACTCGTGGAATAATCACAAAACCCCAAACAGAAGCTTCATCAGAGAAAACTACATTACTCCAATCACGATCAATATTTTCGTGTGCCCAGGCGAGTCGTTTTTCGAACAGTAGTGGTTTCTTCAATGTTCTTCGCCATTTCAAATTGTTTGCACACAAATGTTCACGAATAGTAACGTGCGATACGTCCAGTCCTTTTTGCTTCAATTTCACTTACCCTTGACGCAAGGACAAGCCAGGATTACGCAAAAACAATGTCACGATCTGTTTTTCCTCATTTTTAGTCACTTTTCCTATTGAACCACGATCTGGAAAGTCGTCAACATTTTTTCTCCTTAAATCGATTCACCCACTTCTGAACAAATGCCTTCGACTTTTTAATGCACTTGGCCGCCACTGAATGAGACATTTTTGGCCCTTTTGGGTGCGTGCAAAGAAACACGACTGCGAAACATTTCGCGTACACATCACTCTTCGCGGTTTTTGTGTTTCTCTGACAGAAGATAGACATAAATTTAAATTTTTTCATCAAAGCGCCAAAGACGGAGGTTCCCTGAACCTGATGTAATAAGATTTAGGTTTATATAACTTACCGACTGCGATTATTGCCGAATACGCTCTTACTTAACACACTGTAAGATACGAATTGTCGCCTTGATAAAAAGATTTAATCAAATTTAATATACGATATATGGAACATAAGGAAACCATTATTATTTCATGTTGTAAAAAATTATTTTCGTGTAAATTTGAAAATTAATTCAAATCAATTCATTTTAAATTTTGTCTCTTAGTTCTAGAAGTTCTTTAAATTGCAGAAAATAGTTTTTTTACAACTTTATTAATTTTAATTTAACATTCAAAATTTGAATATTTTTTGATACTAAATAATTATAATACTAAGTGAAACTATTTATAATTATTTCGTTGGAACGTTTCGCTTTAGTACGTTTTTATTTTTAGATCCCGGTATTTAAGACCCTATGCTAAAATAATTCGTTAGTACGTGTATTCCCCTCAGCTCCTTCAAAAACGTACTAACGAGGTTCGACTGTAATTTATAAGAAATAGAAATTGTTGACTATTATTTTTCTGAAAAAAGTGCAAACTTACTTATATCACTTGAAAAAATAACTGATATACTTACAATCAAATAAGTTACTGGCACCAGTCTTGGCCACTTATTATTTATATGGTGATTGATTGGCTTTTTTGTATTTCTCCTGAACTCTATTACTAATAAAACAAGTATCTCTTTATTAATGTGTTTATGTTTTTTTTCCAGTAATAGATATAGTAAAACTAGTAATGGACACGCAGTGATTGACACTTGCTAATGATTACAAAATGATAAGTACAAAGACACAAAAGTTATAAAATAGAGAATGGTAAAATTGCCAACAATGTAAAGCAGATTCTATGATAATATAATAATTAATTAAAGTGGTCACCATTTTGACATCCATTGACCGTCTGTCAGTTACAGTTTAATTTCTTTAATATATACAAATATTTCATTTAATTAAACAAGTGCACAATATTGGGGTATTGTCCAAGACTGGTGCCAGTACCTTATAATGTAATGCAGTTGATGTTAACGTTGAAACTGTAAATATATACCACTGAAATGAGAGGCTTTCATGATGTATTAAATATGTAACTCTTATTCAATATGCCATCAGTATCGAGTATCTCAAAGGTCGTTTTAATTGACTACCCCTGGTGTTTGTATGTGTTATGGCGCCGTCATTCATCAGACATTGTTCTCCACCTCTCGCCACTTCTTGAATGTTCTTTGTGTTGTTTTCTCACTGTCTTACTGATTTTGTGTGTGCAAGAAAAATGCGTTTGTCTTGTTGTGTAATTGATTTGGATACGTTCCAAAAGATATTTGTGTCTATTAAAATAATTGGAAGGTATGTTTGTCATGTGTGTTTGAATAATGGGATACGTAATTAAAGTAAACTTTTTTTTCTGATAAGCTCATTCATTTTGTTACGGTATATTTTTCACTGTGTTTATTATGTGTTTTTATTTGCTTTACTTAAAAATAAAATTTTACATCTTTGAAAGAAATTGTGTTTACTACTTGTTTCAACAAATATAGTTTAATAAATGTTGTTTATCATTTTATTGACATGCTATAGTCTGTTTCATTTAAGATTGCAGTGGTGGGCGGGGATTAGACGGTACGATTCACACAGGAACTATTCTATGAGTGATTTTTTAAATATGTATATGAAAACTTTTAATGAAATTTGTAAGAAAGAAAACTCACCTTTGTATTATGAATATTAGTTATATCTAATATTGATAATGTCGATAATATAATATAATAATTTCCTAATAATTATATTAGGAAAGACTATAATAACCAATGCTAGTCCGTATGTGAAAGTGTTACCAAAACGTATGGCGGCCATCTTGTATCATATGTCATTTCCATGACAATGTATCAGAGGCGTCAGTTGAAAATTTATAATATGCAAATATACTTTAAATTACAATTTAATTTAGTATGTACGAGAGATGATAGTTCCAAATAGACGTTTCTCTGTTACCAATTATCACTGAAATACTTTTAAACACAATATAAATAATTTAATATTAATTAATTTTATAATTCAAAACAATTGATATTTATTTTAAAATCTGAATGATACGCCAATGGCTCGTGGAGCGATATGGTAATACCCATCAAGTTTTATAAAAATATCTAATGCAGTTTCGGAATAATTTAAAAAAAATTTTTTTTTTATAAAAACCTTGATCATTATGTATATCAAAAATATATCGAAAACAGACCTATCTTTATATAAATTTTGTCTTAAAATCATGCACAGATTAACCCCCTTCAATATTGTTATTCAACTATGAAACAAGAAGAGAAAATAAACGCTTCGACATTTGAATAGCTCCTCTAGCTCAATCATTTTATTTTATTTTTCACTTCCAACAATATAACGAAGTTTTCATCATTTCTTTGTAAACATCAACATACATTTCAGAACAGAATATACTATATACCATACATTCAAGAAATTCAATATATCTATTCTCACATTTAATGAGTACGTTTACACAGCGCTGTTATTCCGGTTTTACTATAACCCATGTAATAAAACTGGGTTTAAAAATGCGTGTAGATGGCGCATTACACTCGACATAACTAATCAGGTTTAATTATTCTACTCCTCTTGACCTACAGGCATAGCATAACTAAACCGGAATAGAGACATAATAAAGACACGTGTAAAAACTGTACGGACATAGTTATATCTATTTAGCCAACCCCCAAAAATATAAGTATTTACGGAGTATAGGGATTTCATTTTAATGCACTTCGCATTAACATTTGAAAAAGCGTCGTCAGTTAACACATGGTTGAATCTTCGGAGTACAATCTAGCCTGTTTACTTTTGAACCATGTTAAATGAATTTATAAGTATAATAGGTACCTTTGAAGTATTCAACATACTTTAAAAAAATTCACAAAAAAAAAATTTTTTTTAAATGTAATTTCATGAAAAAAAAAATTGTAACTTTGTGGTACTGTGGTATCGTCCTTTTTTTAAATACCTGAGCGCTATTCTCGGTCAAAGTCGGTGTATGGATCAAAATGACCCATAGGATGCTCCGAGGATTAAAAAATCTGAATCGAAGAGATGGAAAACAAAACAAAACGTGATTCGTAGGACGTAGAGGAGACGAAGTATTTTTGGGATTTCTTGTTGGTACGATGTCGAACTTATAGCATTACTGATTCTCGTATGTGTAAATCGCTTAAAACGGTTTAACTACATCGGTTACAGTAAAACGCTGTGTAAACGTACTCAATGATATTGATAAATGTATGCACCAATAAACATTTCACAACATTTTATTCTTTCAAACTGCCAATCATTAGAAGGTACGACGATTTTATCAAACAACAGAAAATGTAAACATTAACTTACGCACCGACCTTCTCATAAAGCTTGTTTTGTCACAATTGATAAAGAAAGCATGACTATAAAACGTGCACGGAAGGATATTAAAAATCAATCACGCAACAAGACCTTCATAAATAACGCCCTGCAAGGATGAGGGAGGGGGGTGTCATATTTACGTCCTTTGTACGAGATGCTTCTTGTGTGCAGAAACGTCTTCTCCTCTAGCAGTAATTTGTCACGGGCGGTTACAAATTGTATGCACGCGTCCCGTAAGCGATGGCATCCATTTCGATATTATGTACTGTCGCTCACGGTGTTGTATAGTTGGCCGGCAATGCACTTTTATAGTTTAGTGGAAATTAAATAATTTGTATCGATCTATTTTAGTAAAATTGATATCGTCTTGGTTTCGTGGATGAAACGAGACGAGAAGGAAATAGAAAGTTTCAATCCCGTGTGAAGCCTAGGGTGACCAGATTTTAGTTTTGTTAAACCCTGAGATGTAAATGAAACCCCTTTTTTATTTAATCTTATCTTTTTTATTTTTATTTTATTATTTTTATTTTTATTTTCATAAAATTTGTTACCATAATCGTGCAGGTTATGTCCCCTGCTCTATTTTTAACGACCTTTTTTTTAGTCGTAATTTTTTGTAAAACCCTGAGCCCGGAGATCTAGTGTGCAAACCCTGAGACTCCGGGTCAAAACCGGAGACCTGGTCACCCTAGTGAAGCCCTATATACCAATTACTTCTGCCTTTTAATATGCCGTTTTTTAACATCGTGTTAGTTAATAAGTTAATACATTTACTGAAACTGACGAGAATATGTTTGCAGTTGAAGTATTTTTTTTCCTTTTTTATCTAAGGAAGATTTTAGGGACTATTGTCCGGCATTACCAATTAACAGAATCAAGCATATTATAATATAATAATATTTTAATTAAAGGAATTTTAAATTCTGTGCAATATTACCTATGTTCATTTTTCTACGAAAGGCTAACATTTAACTAAATATGATTTTGAATATATATATCATATGACATTTAAAGGAGTATTTAGCGCTAAAGGAACATTAAATTGGTCGGTAATATTGGACATAAGTTTTAGTTTATATTCAATCTCAATTACAAAACTTATTTAATATTTTTAATTTGTAGTAAATTCACTTTATTTCTGAATCCTTCTTGTAAAAAGTAACATAATATATGTGAAATAATGATATATTTTATACAGATATCTACTATATTTACGTACTACATAGTGATGTTGGTTTAATCTTAATAAATATGATCAACAAAAACAAAAATAAC
This sequence comes from Sialis fuliginosa, assembly GCA_961205875.1. Taxonomy (NCBI): domain Eukaryota; kingdom Metazoa; phylum Arthropoda; class Insecta; order Megaloptera; family Sialidae; genus Sialis; species Sialis fuliginosa. The sequence goes on from OY540810.1 coordinate 36,578,092, forward strand.
AATTGACACAATTTGCATACTATATATAATATTTATTTATAGACACATTATTCATATCAAAACCACCGATTGAATATTAATTTGACACTATAGAACAGAATAACTGTATGCCATTTATTTATAGTTCCTTTTCTACATAGTGTTCTCTACTACAAAATTAAAAGTGACGTGTGCACTACATTTAAACATTATGTTATGAATTATTATCATTAATTATTCATTATTGGTTTTAATGTTTATTCGCTCGTCAAAACTTTTTTTTTGTATCTTGAAATAGATAATATTCAGAAAAATAAAATATTTACTTTATTTTGAAATGAATTTTAATATTTTATTTATTTATTTATTATCTGTCGAATTTCACCAGTAGATACATAGTTTAAATTTAATGTAGTATCGATGAGACAGGTGGAATTTTCCCGGGGTTCCTAAAACAATTGGTCTGGAGTGCTCACCGAGACAAACATTTTTCCCAAAAATAATTCAAATCGGTGCATTTTTACAGTAGTTATCGTGAACGAACGAAAATTCTACATCCAGACACACGCACAGTCGCCATGCGAAAAATAACTTTTCTTTATGTTTCGAAGGTAGTACAATCAGAATCTGTTCTTAAACTGTATGGAAACAATAAATAATAAAAAAGTATTTAAGTATTTATAGTCATACCATGTTGGGAAGTTGGTTGTATGGACCTCAAGGGTCGAACCCACAGCTTGTTTAATTTAGGAATAGCTCTTAGTTGACTGCTTATTTTTATCAAACCTACAATTTACATATCTTTAATTAACTGTACCGGCTAAAATAAAACAGAATATAGTTTTTAGCAGGGCTTCAACCGTTATTTTTTGTTTTTTAGTTTTGGTTTTCGTTCCGATTCGAGTAAAAAAATATATTTCGGTTCGGTTCCGGTTTTCGTTCCGAAAAAAAAATAACGGGTTTTTCGGTTTTCGGTTCAGCTCCGAGTGATTAATTAAAGTTGTTATTTACATTAAAAATTTATTTTCTACCATAATTTAGAATATTTTATGGTACTTGTATGATAGCCCGAACGATAATTGAAGTGGGAAATAAGATCATGTTAACGTGCTATTTTAACATGAAATGAACCGAAAAAAACGATATTTTTATTTCGGTTCGGTTCTGGTTTTCGTTCCGGCAAAAAATAAGGGTTTTTCCGGTTTTCGGTTTAGTTCCGGTTCGAAGTCCTGGTTTTTAGCCAAGAAATTTAAAAAATAAATATATAAAACCTTTTACTCCTACGATGCAACATCGTGTTATCTCACATTCACAACGATGATGCACTGAAAGGGTGACTATGCAAGGACCGTTGCCATTATGGATGTCGCATGATGAAAGCAAATGGTGGACGAGATTTCAAGTACGTATGTGACATCAATGGATGCAACTTACAGATATCTCTCCGCCGCACCGTGCAATATTTGCATCTCAAATGATCTCGAGATGTTTTATTAGACACTTAGCTGCTGCTACTGCTGTTCTTTTTGTGGATAATACATGTATAATGATTGTATTATTTGCAAGAAAATAAGATTAATGTTCACGGTGAAGATGCATTGTTAAATGTGATGCTGATTTATGAAAGTGTTCAAAGTTATTGTTTTTTTAGTATTCCGTATTGGAATTGGAAAAATGGTATATTTATAAAATCAACACTGTGTCTGTCTGTCTGTCATACTTCTAACTACTAAACTGTTTGACTTAAAGAGCTGAGATTTAGTATAATTAAAGAAAATAGTGGGCCAATAATAAACATAGTTATAAAATTAAAATATTCAGAAATCAAAATAACATAATCGGATAAATTGAAAAACAGTATGGTACGGAACACTAGTATGTAAGGCTCGACTCGTACTTGACAATATTTAAAAGCATTTTATATTTTTGACGTGAATAACGTCTTATGTTTTACGCCAGACACTGGGTGGGTATTTCAGAAACTTGATGTAACGCGCTGAGATCAGTTTGTGCGTTAGCGAAAATCGCTACCACGCGAATTTTGGTCTCAAATTATAGATCTCGATTAGATCTACGTGATACAAGTACAAATCAAAACATTTAAGCAGTGTTAATAAGTGAAAAACTTCATACTAAAAAAATACATTTCGCAAGCCACGATTTAATTATTTGTTTTTATGTTCGTACAAATCCTAAGAAATAACTATATTATACAATACTACTCTGAGTTTTCTTTAACCCTACAGCTACGTATTCACGTCAATCCCTCGACTGTGTATCCCGACACAGTCACACATTTTATAATTTTGTATATGTATATTTAAAATTAATTTTGAAATATGGGGATTTTAGGTTGACAGATATATGGAAGCCCCGAAGTCATCAATAATATATGTTGCAATCGTTTATTCTGTTTTCAATCCAATCAATAAATAGCATACAAATTTCAATAATGTTTTATTTATTGTCATAAAAGTTGGTAAAAATAAATCAAAGATATTTTATGTGAAATTATAAGATTTTTTTTGTAAATCTATAAAATAAATTAATTTTTATCTCTATACTCTATTTTGAGAAAAATTGAATAAATCTATCAAATGCTTAATAATACCCACATATTTAATTTTTTTTAATGCATCAGCAAGATTTATATCTCTCGTTTTCATTTTTTTGATTTATTATTTTTGACAGTGGATATTTATTATTTTAAATTTAGAAATATGGTACAAAATAGCTCCTGAAGTAAACATTTCTGTTTTTATTTTTCAAACCAGAAAATGGGAACTGGCATGTAATATGAACGCCCTTTAGTCCAACGTTATTTGATTGAAATATTTCTTTTGAAATCTGGTCTTGTTACACGATCAAAGGAAGCATTTTTAAATAAAGCTTCGTCCCGTTTGTGTTTGTACAAAAATACGACGTTTTTTATATCAAATTTTGTTACAAAATTGGCTTCATTTCAAATTGTTAGACGTATGTATTGTGAGTGTATTAAAAATATTTTTTTGTGTAGGTATATTTTGTAATTGAAAACAACCTAAAAATATACTTCTTTTTATGAATTGTATTTTTTTCATGTCATTTTATGGATGATGCTTTTATTTTAATACTTGTTTATCTGTTATACAATTATTATATTTCTACCTACTTTGATTGTTTTTGTGTTTAATTTATTGAATTGTTGCTTTAGTTCAATCGACTATAAATATTTTTTAAATTTATCTGTCAATACATCCATACTAATAATATAAATGTGAAAGTAACTCTGTCTGTCCGTCTGTTTGTTACGTTTTATCAGCTAAATCGTTGAACCGATCTTGATCAAATCTTGCAGGGAGATAGCTTGCATCCTAAGTAAGGAAAATTGATTAGATAAAAAAATATAAATTCCATGCGGACGATGTTGCGGGTAATAGCTCAGGTACTGGCACCAGTAATGGTCGCTATAAGCTTTTAATTATTTTGTAATTATCATGAACTCATGTTACTAATAAAACAAGTAACTCTTTATTTAATCATTTTAATTACCAAAGTCCGCAAATATAGTTTGTTTTTTTAAATCATAGCCTTTTATTTTGTTTATTTTTTTCTCCAGTATTAGATAAAGTAAAACCAGTGATAGACATTTACTTTACTACGACACAAAAGATATAAAAGAAAGAATTGTGAATTATTAATTAATAAATTATACTAATAATTAGTTTAAATGTCCACCATTTTAACACCTATTGGCCGATGATCATCAAATGACGCTGTAAGACAGTTAAATGTATATAGATTAATATTCAGAAATGGTAGTAATCAAACATCAACAAATATTTCTAATTCAGTACATTTAATTAAAGAATAACCTTTACTGGTGTCATTCCAACAAGTACCTTAGTTGGAAATAAATAAGTACATTTTGCTCATTGGTTTGTAAGTTTCTTGTTAACTAAGCATCAATTTTATTCGTTTCCAGTTGTGTATTTTGTCAATGTTAACTCGAAAACAAAATGGTTATATGTGCTAATCCAAAAAAAATATTTTTTAAAGAATAAATACAAAATGCAGTAAGAAACCGTAAGTTAACATAACAAATATAAATAATAGGAAGAAAAATTCACACGTGATCATTTAAATTTATATTAAAGTAAAATTGCAGTAAAAATAAATCACAATGATTTTCTAATATTGCAGATGCATTATTTCATACATTTATCTTTCGCCATGTACTATCAATTTCATACAAATGTTCTATAAATTTTAAATCGTGTTGCATAATCTATGGAAGGTACATGATTTTTACCCGAGTTGCATAAAATGTTCTCGTATATGTGTAAATGTGTGTGTGTGTGTTAAGAACACATTATTTTCTGTATAGGACTAGACACTCCCTAAATGTGCCTATTAGCTTTGATTGATTTGACACCGGTAGTGAAAAATGATGCGTTCTTAATACGACGGTGTTAAATAATTCAGAGTCTGTGTGTGTTGGGTATAAGAAATTATTTTCCTCGTTTATATATTTTATTAAGGAGCCTGTATTACATTTTTAAGGGTATATTTAATTATATTTATTGTTGATTTAACAGAAGATGCGTTGTATTTATTTTTTATAAATCTATATATTATAGAATCTATTGCTTCTTTATTTTTATTTTACAAGATTTTAAAAACAGGAATCGAACTTTACTATAATAAAATAGTTTTAAATGGCATCCTTGTATTTTACAGAAATATCCAATTCCTAACAATAATTATTATATTTTTCGATATAATATTTTAAACTTACTATGAGCCAATTAAAATAATATCTGCCAAGTAAATGCACAGTGCTTCCTCGTGCTAAAATCACCAAAGGTAGTTAATTATTGAACAAAAAATAAAAACTGATAAAGTGTTCAGATAAATTGCCTGGAATAGATTAACCATTTAATTTTTATACAGTTTTGCTAAAAAATATTAGTTCGAACTTTTTCTTAAGACGCACCTGATTTTTTCGTATATTTTTAATTTTTTGACAATTTCAATTCATTCATTTAAGCAAATTGAGATAAATCTTTGTAAGGGAATATTTTACAACAAACGTTGTAAAAAAGATTCTATAAAATTTTCACGTAAGTAACATCTGTTTGAGATCTAAAAAATAAATATTTTGGGATGTTACCCCTTTCCCTTACACACGATTTTGAAATGTGAATGTCCTCATGCCAGACTCAAGACCATCCAACCAAGTTTCATTAATATCGGTTCAGTGGTTCATGCGTGTGACAAGAATTCAGGGGACAGACACGCAGACACGGAACGAAAAATATTTGTCTTGATCTGAAACGGAAAGATCAATTTAAAATTTTTAAATCGAAGAACAATTTTTTAATCTCATTTTAAAACGATCACAACGCTTCTCGTATCTTCGATATTGCGAGGAAGCAAAATATCTAATAATTTTTCACGCTGAGACTAGATTTTAACTATACATATCGCTTCTGAAATATACAATTACAGTAAGAGCACTTCGTAATTATATTGTATTCTAATTCTAAACCATTTTCCAAAAATACTTTTCAATTGATAAAATGGATAAAGTATTAATATATAACTATAAATGTTATAAATAAACTCAATATGTATTAATAAATCTTACACTCCTATCAGTAACTAAATTTACAAATGATATGATGTCAGAGTCTCAGGTGGTGCCAACTAGAGCACGAAATAGATACTACGAAATGACTGCAAGTTATTCTTGGGACACATTCAGTTGTTTTTTGTTTGCGCTTCCCCCACTTTCCTTGTCCGCCCTTTTCAAAGCACAGCACTTACTGAGAGAACAGAGAAACATGTGAGTTACCCAGTACTTTATAGTACAGTCACTTGTTACAAAGCTCAAGTGTTCATGGCACACTATGTTAGATATACACAAACATTGTTGCTGTAGTTTTATTTTTAGCTCATGCTAGGATTTATTGTCCGGTTTAGATAATTATCTACAATGTTTATGTTGTATAAATTTTTTGTTGCACAAGAGGATATGCAGGTTTAGCTATGGAAGATAATTTAAAAGTTGCTTATTCTAGATCAACAACTTTTTGTAAATAAAACTGCATCTAAACAGCAATTGTCTGCTTTTAAAAGTAATGAAAAAGATTTAAAAATATATATTTTAAAAGGAATACATTTTCTTTTTGTGAAATAAAAATTACTTATTCTATTTGAACAATGAATATGTTATGCCTATTTCTGGTTGAAGAAATAAATTTATTTATGAATTTGATGCTAACTAAGCCACCATTAAAAATGATATTACTTAAGGCGGCTTAAGGTGTTACATCTAATCATGAATTCGGAAAATGATACTTTTAAAAAAAATTTAGAATAATAAAAAAAGCAATCAAATGAAATTTGGGGGGGGGGGGTTATTGTACATGTCTCAAAACATACAAAAAAATTTGTTTAATGAAATATAAAACAAAACTGTGACTTTAGCGTTCCTACACTGACAATGAGTGCATCTTTTTTGTTATGTACTCCACTGCAGAAAACATGGATCAACATCCAGAGCAAAAAAAATAAATAAAATTCTTGTTATTTACATGAGTTTTCCCATCAAAGTACACATGGTTATTAAAAAATATCGATTTTTGCTAATTTTGTATCACTTTTAACAAAAAAACGTGTTTTTGACGAAAAAAACGACCTTAAATAAAAAAAACTGTAATTGTTAATCAATCGTAAAAATCGCGTGTACTTCGATGTAAAATCTATCTAAGAAGTTACAGTTAAAATTTCAAGTCGATCGGATGGAAAATGGCCAAGATACATTTTCCGCAATTTTTTAAAAACGTGGTTTCGATTAAAATGAGCTTAAAGTTCGAAAACTGTTTTACTACATGCAAACGTCGACAATAATTACGACTTAAAAGGGGCCTTAAATTAGTAAAGTCTAATTATATTGATTTGTTATAGTGCTGCGGCTCAAATATATTTATTATAAGTAGTTTTTTTTGCATTGCATACCAATAATAATTAAAGTTTTAAATGTTATTATAGAGAAGAAAATCCTAAAGAAGAAGTAGAATAAGAAATGTTATTATACAAGCACTTGTTTTTGCTACAAACTTCACGGAAAACTTTCCATAGTCTTTTTTGTAACACTTACGAATTCATTTATTTTTTAGTATGTTGAAAAATGTTACCGACGACGACTTAAAAAAATTAAATTTAATAGAATATTACAATATATTCACTTTCGACGTATAAAATTTCTGATATTATAAAGGCGGCTTCTGTTTTGAAGTGTCTTCTTATGAGCAAAGTTATATAAATATCATTTATATTCGAGCTGATGTAAATACATAGATGTAATATGTTCATTATAAATAATGAAATGAAAAGAGAGACGGGTTGAAACAAAACGAGTTCGTTTGAGTAACGAGAACAGTCGGTTGTTAAATCTATCTTCGTACGGTATTGCAGTTAGGACGTATAGTTTACCAGGGTTGTTGCGGTCGTTTCGTTTAACAACACGCTCATAGAATATACGCAGATATTCTCCACAAAAAGAACAACAATGTTAAACACATTTTTACTACTGAAATAATATGTTTTTGCTTTTTATTTTTCAGAAAATCTACATTTGAAAAATATATATTTATATCAGTCAATCAAAACCTAAAACGATCGCTCGTTTATTTATTATGGTACTTGTTTATTTTATCCCCGACGATTTGAAAAAACTAAAATCCCTAGCAATATAAAATGTAGGTGTTATGCGCCAATGTGAGTAAAGTGTGTACTATTAGTTTTAATATTCATGTTTGTATAGGTATTACATTTTTCATTATTTTTGAATGATAAACTTCTAACTGTACTTGGTTAGAGCAATCTATTGGGGCAAAATCGAGTTGATTACTTTTGGGTTGGTTAGTTTTCGTTAGGTTAAAAACGGGGATTCAATCACCGCCGCAACAAACTGTTTTAAAATAATTCTATCATATAAAATAAACTCTATTCGGAATAACTATAAACGTAATTATTGACAATTAACCAAAAATTCAATAAAGTTTATAGATATATGTACATAATAAAATACATTAATATGATTTCTATATAATTACCTATTTAAAAATATTGAAATTAATAGTACAAACTTTACTCACATTGGCGCTTATGTAATCATATAATACATGACACTTGCCAATCTGTAGAACTGGTTATTAAAAATATACGAAAAAATAATCAGGTATGTCATAAAAATTTCGAACTAATATTTTTTAGTAAAATTGTATAAAAATGAAATGGTTAACCAATGCCAAGCAATTTATCTGAACACTATCGGTTTTTATTTAAATTGTTCAATAATTAACTACTTTTGATGAATTTGGCACGAGGAAGCACTGTGCATTTACTTGGCAGATGTTTTTATATTAAAACTATCAGTACAATAAAACCCTCCATTTACGCGGTTAATTGTTCCATGAAATCAGAGCGTAAATGGAGCAATAGGAAGCCCTGTAAAAAATAGTTTTTCCATTTTCTCAAATATTTTACTCTTGGTGATATATTTTTTAATAAAATTTAACAGGTTGCTGACAAAAAAAAACAGTTTTTGATTAACTCCAAAATAAAATATAGGAACTTATTGTTTATATTTATTCGAAATCATAAATTCACTGTTACATATATTTAAACAAGTGCGTGGTGATCACCGGTGTCTAGTAGATTAGTGAACATATAAAATTTTTCTAACTACGTAAAAGTGAATCCGCTCAAAGGATATAACTGTATGTATATATCCTGCTTTATACAAAATCATGATTTTTGGGCGCAACTCCTACGCAATCTCTTGAAATAAACTCCAACCCTGTAGTTTGCATATCGGCACAATTCCACCACAGCAGTACTAACATAGCAGGTGGCTTCATCATAACTCTACCACCTGTGTAAGCCAGACAGATAATTTCATTATTCAGCGTTCATCTTGGCGGAAACTGAATTTCCGTTTTCTAAATGTATTCATTATGATTCCATACGCAGAAATGTGTCAAATAAAGATTTATTAGATGTAGGCGTATGTGGAATGAACGAATGTACTTTGTTGTGTTCTTTATTAGGTTTATTTATATACCAATTATCTACGCTGTGCTCTTGTAGCATTATGAATTAAGCCTTACGTTTAAACTCATTTATATTTTAATTGAGTCAGCCTATAACAACTGCTACTAAAATACAAGTTCCTTAACGTACAAAGACATACGAAATGATACTAACAAGTAACACTACTCAAGTGTCATTCACCGATATTCTTGAAAATTTGCACACACGTAGTACATCGAAAAACATTAAACACGTGTTTTTTATTTTTATTTTGGCTAACAAGGCGTTTTAATGTTAGAAAACTCATTCGAAAGTTAACATGATTCAAAATGGTAAATACAAAATGGTGGGCAAAAGTGCAGAAGTTTCAAAAACTTTATTTAACGCCACTTGCGAAGTCTATTAGATACATGATTACGAATTCGGCAACAGTTATATCAATCTAGAGGTGGTGGGTGAAAAATTCAATATGTCACATCCAAATGGCGTAAACTGAAGGCAATGAGGAAGGTCTACCGGGCCAATCAGTGAAGGCAAGATAGTGATACTATACCCGACTACTATATGTCAGATTGTATAATTGGAAACATTAAAAGACCTGGTTTAGAGCTGGGCGAGGGCCGTGAATTTTTCGGGTCACGTTGGGTCACGGCCGTGACCCGACGTGACGTGATTGATTTTCAAATATTGAATCGTGAGCGGGCGTGATCGTGAGTCAAATTAAAACAGTCGGGCGTGACCGTGCGTGAGTACATTTTTCTCGTGCGTGAGTTCGTGAGTATATTTTGAAGATAATTTTTTTATAAACTTATTTGATATTTTTTTTAATATCTGAACTAATAATGCATAAATATAATAATGTTTTAAAACGAATTTTGACATTAAAACATATAGTATGAAAAATAAATGTTATTTTAGGAAGCATTTTCACATGGTCAGTATTGCCAACTATATCAGAACACCAAAAAAAGATTTAAAAATGCATTGTAGCTTTATTTTATTATTGTTTTGTTTGTAATTTCTTTTACTAGAATGCAGTTTAGAAGAAATAATATGAATAATAAAATACACACAATATATTGCACGTAAAAACATAAATTTTCATCATTTCAAAATTTAATTTACAACAATTACATTAAATCGGGTCACGCGCGTGACCCGTCGTGCGTGATCGGGCGTGAGTAAAAAAATAGTATTCGTGAGCGTGCGTGATCGTGAATACTTTTTTTTGTAACCGTGAGTGAGCGGGCGTGACTAAATTTTTTTATCTCGTGAGCGTGCGTGATCGTGAGCAAAAATTACTCACGCGCCCAGCTCTAACCTGGTTATCCGTTTTCATAAAGTTTAATTTCTTAAAATTTCGTGACTTGATTATTGGTCACGTTCACGACTGATCAAAAACAGTGAACAACGAGCTTTAATTGATTCATGGAATTTCTTGTGGAATGTACCAAAAATTTAAAGAATGTTACTTTTTAAGCATGTAAGGAAGTGAGAAAGAAGTAACCAGAAAGAGATAGAAACTAGTGTTCTGACAGAAACTCTCGACATGAAGTGAACATAAAAGTTCTTTGGTTAGCCTGGTCACTAGTTTCTATCTCTTTCTAGTTACTTTTTTTAATTTCTGGTACATTCCACCAGAAATTCCATGAATCAACCAATCAAAGCTCGTTGTTCCGTTTTTTGGTCAGACGCTCCCATTGTTTCCATCATTTAAAAGAAGTTTGTCCACCGATATTTGCTCAGTTTCTTCCATTTGGATGCGTCACATTGAATTTTCCATTCGCCACCTCTAGATTGAAATAACTGTTGCTAAATTCGTAATCATGTATCTAATAAATTTTTGAAACTACTGCGACTGTGTCCACTGTTTCTGCCATTCTGAATCTTGTTAAACTAATGTCAAAATCAAAAAATGTAAAAACTGCATTAAAATTGGTTTGGTAGTTTTCGAGTTTACCTAATACGATGTAACATGTTAAAATACATTTTTAACACATTACCCATATTGTACGTATAACATAAACCAAATTTCCGTTAATGTATATATACGAGGGACGATTTTCGTAAGCGAAATAATATTATATGTATAAAATTTAAATATTCGGCAACAGCTGACACTATAATCAGATTTCATTCGGTTCTCTGCTATTATACTTTTAAATCTTGATATATTCGTGATTCAGCATAACTTGTCTGATTTGTCCATATCGATATTTATTTTATTAAAACCTCGTAAATCTGTGAGAAAGTGTTGCGTGCTATGGTGTTATTACATATATGTCAATGCCTATTTTACAATAAATTTCTGGTTAAGTTTTATTTATAAAGGCATCAAAACTATTCCAATAAATATATTGACAGCTCGATACAAATTTTTTAGTACGGATATCAAATTTATTTTGACTTTTTCTACTCCTTTTGTGTGTACATATTGATGTAGCCTATATTTTAGGAAAATATATATTCTTTATTGGTTATTTTACATTATATTATATAGAAATAATATTTATTTTGTATAATTACGTTACGTTTGAATACTCACTATATTGCTTAAATATAGTTTTTAATATTTTTTCTTATAATTTTTTTTTTTTTCTTCATAACATATATGTCGACTGGTACTTGGCCTTTTCCGACAGCTCTTCGTGTTGTGTAAGTGTTGTGTTGTGTTGTGTAAGTGTTGTGTTGTGTTGTGTAGTTGTGTGTATTTTGTTTTTTGTTAGGATCACAGGGACACAAGAGGGAGTGGGAGGATGCTAATGGGCCGATCATAGCGGAGTGAAGACGAACAAGGTGGCCGTGTTAATGGGAATTGTGGGTGAGGGTTCAATCAGGGTAGGGGTTATATAAATGATGACTTTATCTCTCTTGTTATTTTATTTTTATTTTGTAAAAAAATTATTTTTAAATGTTGATTTTTGTATTTATTATGAATTTCATTAGACTTTCATAGTTTTCTACGTTTTTCAATAGTTCTCTGATGTTATTTGGTATTGTTGTGAATGCCTGTTTTCTCTCATTTTTCCATATCGGACATTTTAGTATGATGTGTTCTGAGTTTGCTGTACTTTTGTTGTCACATCTGCAAAGATCCGTTGGAGCTTTTTTTATTCTGTGTAGATATTGTTGCGTGCATGCGTGGTTAAATCTGAGTCTATTAATTGTTATTATTATTCTTCTTGGATTGTTGTATTTTTGAAACCATGGTGTTTATAATATTATATTATGTTTTTAAGTGTACTATTTTATTATTATAATAAAAGTTATTATTTTATGATTTTTATTTTAATATATGTACAGGATGCGGCATTTAAAGTAGGTCAAGTAAATAACCTAAAATCCAAGGAACTGTAGGGAAATAGGGTAGTCTTATTTTTGATTGATTTAGTGGATGTTAATCAGGATTTAAAAAAAATGAAATTTACATTTTTTCTCTGAATCTTGTTCTACTTGAAAAATCAAAATAAAATTTATGATATGTAGGTAAATAGCTAGAGATTTTCGAATTTTTTAAATCGTTTTACCGGTAAATTATAAATTTAATGAAATTGAAAGACAAAAAGTGCTTATAAGATTCTTATAATCCCATTGTTGTTTTATTTATATGTTATCATGATTTTTTTTATCTAAAATTCTTTCATAAAATTGTGCACTTTTTATCTAGTAACTAATACCTATTTGACAAATTTTTTGTCGTAAAAATTCAATTTTTTCTTTACATAAACTGCAAATTTCCTTACTTCTAGTTTTTCAATTTGACTGAGTTTTAATAGGGTTCTACTCTAATAGTAGATGAAGTGAATTCAAAAGGATTGCTGTTAATTTATTACGTTTTGCGATCTGTAGTGTGTTGCCGTCACTTAAAAATTGGATGAAATTGAACTTTGTTTATATTTTTATAACAGAAAATTAAAACCAATCGATATTAAACTAAGTAAATATGAATACTGCAAAGTTCTCTTTCAGAAAATGTAAACTTTAAAGTGGGTTACTGAAGAAATTTAATATATAATGCTCATTTTAACAATGTTCATACGAATTTTTTTTCTCGAACGACAGTAGAACACACTTTCAAGCAGAGCCTTCTTGAGGTGTGCAATATAGTTTTCAACTTCTTTAAATTATTAAAACAACTATTTTGAAATAAAAATGTCAATTCAACAACATAAACTAATTGTTGAAACCACTACAAACGAATTAATTCAAAAGTCCTATACCATACAATCTCATGGCAGTATTTCGGGAGGGAAACGTCCAGAGCCTACTACTGCACAGTAGTTGTAGGCCTCAGAACGCTAATCTATATTTAATTGTGCCGATAATGGCCCCCGAATTGGTACTAATCAACGCAATCAATTCATTAATATGATATTATTGCGTGGTAACGACGTCTGCGAACATACGGATAATTACTGCACAGACAGTAACGTTTTACGTTTATTCGGAAACGTTTGAACCGAGGCGTTCGTGTGTGTTAATGTTAACTATCGCTTCTGTTTTTCACTTTGCCAAAATAGGTTTCGTGTATTCCGGTTTGAAACTGATTGCATTTCCTGTGTCTCTGGTCATTTTGTAGATTTTATTATAGAGGATTCTGACTATTTGTTTGTAGGGTTTAACTGTGTTTGATGTTGTAAATTCAATAGCATAGAAATTGGTATTTGATTTGTTTCAAACAATTTCATTTAATACTTTTGAAATAATTTACGAAATTACAATTTTATTTATTGGGAAGTTATAAGAGTTGATACCTATAAATGTAGTGATTAAAAATTAATTTCGTATTCAATATAAATGATTGGCATTATAATTGTTTGTATAGTTTTATGCACGGAGAAAAATGGAGTTGATTTTTTAATTCAATTTTGTATCAAAAAATATTATCATTTTTAACATTATCAATTCAATAACTTTTACAATCTCCATTGTAATTTTTATAATACGAAGTTATTACTATATTTATCAATATCATTTACATGATTTATTCAACTTATTATTTTTAAGTTGAATTATTTATTAAGTACTTTACAAATTATTTCATTTCAATTTTTAGTACCTACATTTTTCTATTCGATACCAAAATTTTTATTAAAAGACAATACAATAAATACTATGATTGTGTAGAATTAATTATATATATACTATATTTTTCATTGGTATAACAAATTAAACTATTCCAATAAAATAGATTTCGAACCTGCACTCAAAAATTACTATTCATATTGTAATTTTAGTAACACATGGCCTAGCAACCAAAGTATAAAAATAAACGCAAGTTAACTCTCGTCAGTACTGTGTTTTCAGTTCAGTGAGGCAAGAGGGTGTGTGTGTGTGTGAGAGAGAGATGTGTCCATACTGTCCATTGCTGAATAAAGATGGGTAGATTTGTCTCAATAAATGTTTTATATTATATACAATACGTTTAATTTTTACGATGCAGCATAGTAAAATTTCAGCAGATCCTTTACAATCTATATTGTCATTAATATGGAAGAATTAAATAATTGTCTTCAGTTTTATGAATACTGACAATGAATCAAATAGTTGTATTCCTTGAAATATTTTTCTCTATGTGCTATTGACTTCAGAATGGTTTGTATATTAAAAATTACAAATTATATGTATGCAAGTTAGAAAAAATTTCTTTGATGTAAATATTTTAAATCTCATGAATATATTTTCAGGGAATTTAAAATGGATTTATTTAATTTACAATTCGGACTGAACTTATTTTGTCTTATGAATTATTCCCTTTGTTATTGTTTTTAAGCTGTACTCTCATACAAAAGTGATTTTAATAAAACTTTATTATTAGCATTAAGAAAGCATGTTTTCTTTTGGAAACGCGGATCCTCTAAGGACTATTTGCTCTTAGAGATTATGCAAATTCAATGTCTTAGTGTCTTAGTTTTAATTACCAAAGTTGTATCTAAGAAATCTCAAAAGAATATGAAAAAAGTAGATACTTATTTCAATTTTACGGAAAGATCAAGAGTAGGTACTTAACTTTTTTATTTAGTTTGTGGCTTTAAATTGAACATTAATAATTTAATTTTATGTTAATGTGGTATTATTCAATCGCCCAGAACCCTGCTAATTTTTGATATACAAAGCTATATTATAATATTATAAATGTGTAAGTAACTCTGTCTTTGTTACCTTTTCACGGCTAAATCGCTGAACCGATCTTGATGAAATTTGGCAGGAAGATAGCTTGCATCCTGAGGAAGGCCATAGGCTACTTTGTATCCAGAAAAAGTACAAAAATACTTGTTTTTATATATTTATTCAGAGAAGGAACATAAATTATTAACATTTTCAAATAATCATCTAAGAATTTTAATTAAAAATACGATAGATAATATTTATTTTATGTTTGGAGTAAACAGCAAATACGTCTCTTCAAAAAAAATAAATAATCTCGCCTCGTCAGTATTTAATCCGGTCACGAGACGAAGTAAGAAAAATCTGTATTCGGCGTAAAGTCCTATATTTAAAAAAAATATGACATATTATAAATGTACATAGAAGTATGTTTCAATTTGAAGATCAAAACCAGAGATGAAGTCAAAATCTTATTTGAAAGATTCCGTGAAACACTGAAGTAGAAAGTTTTCTTTGAAAAACCTACATATATTCGTACATATATGAAAAGGCATACCGTCAGTCAGGCAGAATGACGGCCGACTTGACGAGAACGCATTGCGTAATCCTTCCCGTTGCGTGTTCAATTGTTCGCGATAGATCAATAAGTTTACACACACACACACACACACACACACACTCCCCTCTACACATACGCATACGTATATGAAAATAACGGGTGGCTATCGAAGTATATTACATTATATACATATCTACATATGTATATATGCATGTATAAGGTGTATATATACCTACATAGTTATACAAATGTATGTATGATATAGGACAATCAAAATGTTGACAGTGACATAAGTGTCGTATGTAATAACGTTTGAAGAGTCCAACTATCGATTAATGAGTGGTGAATGAGTGACAGGCAAGTCTATATAAAAGTTTGTTTTATAAATGTGTAATGTAATCAATAAATTTATATAAGTAATACATACAGTGTATTCCAAGTTGATTAATTATCTTTAATTTTGTAAATAACTGTTTTTGCCAATATGGGAGTGTTAGTGAGGACAATATGAACGCGCAGAGTAGAGAAACGCGCTTAATTGTTAATTAAAATAAAATAATAAAATAACAAGATTATAAAATTATTAATTTTTCCATTTTTGTAGGACCTTTTCGCGATTTAATACCGCACTTTTTAAGTTCTTTAAGGGCTCAGTTATACGAATCTGAATATAGTTGCCGGTTGTCATGTTATTTCCACTTACTTCCTTCTAGCGCCTTATAGGATCATTATGTTGTCCTTCTATCTGTTCGTCAATACCTTTTTTCTCAGGAACAGACTAGAGGTATCAAGTTGAAATTAATATCCAATACTATGGTTTACGGCTTCATAGTCCTGTAAAAAATGTATTGCAATGCAATAAAAAGATACGACGCCTTTTAAATCTCATATGATCATCAAAACCTATAGGGTACTTCCCGTTGATTTAGAATCTTGAAATTTGGCACAATGCAATATCTCATAGTACAAGTAAAGGAAAAAATCCGAAAATCATTAATTTCTAATTCTATATATGTCGAGTTATTACGTGACAAATTTAATTTTGCGATTTCTTCCATAAAACGCTTTAAATAAAATATTTAAAGTTTTCAAGAGATGGCAAACTGCTTCTTTTTATACATAGAAATAAGTAGACCATCATTACTTTTCTCCGATATTGCATTTTTCTCACTTCACCCTGTTTAAAAAAGATTTCAATGCTTTTATAATAGTTTTGTTATTTAATTATTATATTAACCATAATTTCCATTCAAGATAATGCAACAAAGCCAGCTTATAAACAATTTCATATAAATCCAGTACATCAACAGAATCGTACTATTTCCACAATCCTACCGCCCGCGCCGCGCCGACTAAAGCTCTCTTCTCTCTACACAATATCAATGATTCATCTGCAGAATGTCTGCAGACGCCGTATCTCCTATTATACGACACTTGAAGTTTAACATCGCTTTCTGGAACAATGCGAATTATTCCCGAATGGTGGCGCCGATTACCAGCGTCCCGACATACTTCTGGGTGTGTTATTGTTGCCGACTTAAACAATTAACTCTTCCTGAGTGAACATCATAAGATGGTTATCGCCGTACTTCATGTGTGCATGTGAGGATATAAAAATGTACGAACAACTTTTGTTACTTGTATTTTGATAGGAAAATAATATTCGAATTATTTTTTTTGCGATTTTATAAAATTTAGTTTTATGTAAATTATAATAATATTTCTTCATATTTTATCATAAAATTAATGGTTCGTGAAAAACTTTATAGACATACATTAAGTTGTCGTCTTAACTTGAGCTCTTCATATACTTAATTAATATAATATTTACCACCTGGCTGTACATTTTTAATAAATTAAAGTCAAAAATTATTATCATTAAAAATTTAATAAAAACATCTGCCCCAAGTGAATGCACAGTGCTTCCTCGTGGTAAAGTCATCAATAGACAGTTAATTATCAAACAATTTTAATATTTAACAAACTTTTAACGTTAGATAAGGTAAGACTATGGATACATAATAACCAATGCTACTCCGTATATGAAAGTGTTACCAAAACTTATGGTGGCCATTTTATATTATATGTCATTTCCATGAAAGTATATCAGAGGCGTACACACGATTTTAATAATTTTGAAATGTGACCGTCCTCAAGTCAGACCGAATCAACCAACCAAGTTTCACTGGTTCATGAGTTATGCGTGTGACAAGGATTCAGGAGATACGTAGACAGACAGATACGGAACGGTAAATGTTTATCTTGACCTGAAACGGAGAGATCAAGTTAAAATTTTGAAATTGGAGAGCCATTTTTTTCTCATTTTAAAACGATCACAAAGCTTTTCATATCTTCGATATGGCAAGTAAAAATTTGGATAGAACCTTTTTTCTTGAGAATTTATTAATATACAATTTATATAATAACTCCTATTAACCCTGAACCATAGGAAACGAGATATTTGTGAAAAGGCGTTTTTCATAACCTTAGACCTTCAATATCTCGCAACGCCGGCATGATAGTGATGGGGACTTTCTACACGTTTTTTAAAACATCCTTAAGAAGGTGTATACAAAAATTCAGCTCACGGCTATTTTTTCGCAGTTGTAATCTAAAATTATTGGACTCGGGGAAGCAAAATATAAACATTGAAACGCTAATTTCGATTTTTATATAATTTTAATAAAAATAAAATAAAAGTATCTATGCAAGTATTTTTTTACCATGGTAACATTGTTTATATTTATTAATGCCTGTTAAAGTAATATGTCAAATTTTAACTAAACTTCAAATTTTAATTTTATAATAAAATTTCCTGTTAATTTTTATTACTTTTTAGAAAAATAAATAGAAAGATTGTTAAATATATTTTTTTTATTTTGTATAAAGAAACATGACGTCTATCAATTACAGTAAAATAACAAACATATTCTCAGATTTTCTGACACATATAAAATATTCGGAAATAGTTCTACTCTTGTTCGACGTCATTACCGATCTTCAGGATAACCCTAATTTCTTGTAAGTTTATTTATTTATAAATCAAAAGTACAAATAATATACAGTAATCCTTCCATTTACGCGGTTAATTGGTTCCATGAAAACAGCGCGTAAATTGAGTAATTGAAATTTCTCCATTACATTAGAATTTGCGTAAATGGAGAGATAACTGTAATATACATATGTATTAGTCCTCGGTCCCGGCTTTAAATTTTGAAATAAAAAATACTCCTCTGAAACTTTGTGAGTGGATTCATTTTGGCGTAACATTTGGCGTCAAACATGTTTAGGGCGTAGGTCAGGGCAAAAGACCCTTGATTTTTGTAGGCCAGTATAACCATAACATTTTACTATTATTTATCTAGCAATTGTGCAAAAATCAGTCGGTTATTTATAAATTACATAACATCATGAATTTGTCATGTTGAGGGTGTAGGTCTCGCTAAATACCCCAATATTTTTGTAGGTCAATATATTTTCCGATATTTGCATTATAAAATCTTGTAATTCAAATAAAAAAGAAAGGGGTATTCGTAAATTTCCTATAACTATCGTTAAATTGAAATGTTTGACGCATACCACATCAAAAACGCCCCATTTCTCAAAATTTTCGAAAATAAAAAAGTTGTAGGTTACGCCAAAATGAACCCACTCACGAAGTTTCAGAGGAGTATTTTTTATTTCAAAATTTAAATGGACTATAAGTATTATAACAAAATATTCACTTTTTAGGGCTATATCGATTATTACGTTTTTAATAATCATGGTGGTTGTAGCTTTGTGTGGAAAATATAGAAAGAAAAAACCAATAAATTATATTTTGTTAGCCTTAATATCTGTATCAATGTCGACAATAGCAGCTGCTGCCGCAGCAAAATTGAATCATATTTTACAAATTCATAAACCTCTTGGCGATTTCAAGTTGTCCAACCGAAATTATAAACCAAAATCATGGACTCTATTTTAGATTTTGGTTTTTTTTATTGTTTTTTATAAACCAATTGTATTGTATAAAGTTATTTATTGTACATATAGTTATTTCATAAAATTATAACTAGTGAATGAAAATGTCCAATAAAATCTATTTATTTTAGTATATTATGTTAGTGTTTATTTATGTATAACAATTAATTTATTGTTGATGTATGTATACGATAAACTTCTGTCCAATTCAATAATAATAATAATAATTAGATACATAATAATAATAATATTTATTCAATAAAGGTGGAAGGTTTTTCATATCATCACGTTTATGAAATATCTACTAGGTTATAGCAAATGGATTAGCTTATTTTGTACTGTCCGCGTCCAAAAAAAAAATATAGACAAATTTGATATTCTAATTTTTGGATACTAGGCATAAGGTCCTAGTGTATCTATTAATTTAATGCATTATTTTACTCCTTATTTATCCATAAAGTATCATCTGGTATAACTTGTTAAATTATCTGCCAATCAAAATCTAAATTTACATTTATAGATATTTTTTAAAATTATGAGTGACAAAAAAATATTGAAAAGGTGTTCTACTACTCGTAATAATTAAAATATTACCTAAGAACACAGCCTTCGACTTGACTGCAGACTACGTTGTTGTTATTATCATATGTTTACGTTTGTTTTCTTTATATAAAATATAAATGTATATCTTTTCAACAATAAAGCTGTCAATATATTATTCATTAATTTAAATATATACATGTTCGGAAATAACACATACGTTAGTAAATATGAACGTTAATGTATTCCTTGTTGATTTGTAAATAAGATAATTTTTCTTATACACTTATGAATTATTTATTTGTTTTAACATACTTGCTGTTGTATATCTAATGTACATATTATAAGTATATGGACGTCAAAACATTTGAAAGTATAGGTTTAACTTTAATATTATTATTTCAGTCTTCTATTTCGTTGGATAGGTAAAATTGTACATCGATGTCAACAGAATGCTTTGATTAGTTGGTGGTAGTTTAAACACTTTTTTATCAGTTCTGTTGACGTTTGTTTATTATAATCTCGCGTTTACACTTCACAATATGAAGACATATACAGGGTGCGCCAAAAGTATGGAAACCCCTGAAAATTTCGCAGAATAAGCGGAAAAAAAATAATGAAAATACCATATCCGACGTATTTTTTTACGGGGAATCCAATGGTGACCTTGAATTTGACCTTGAACATAACCTCTAAGCTACAGCGAACCAAAAATCAATTTTTTAAATAGTACCCCCCTTTTTTTATTGCAGATTCGAAAAGAGCGGAAAATTTTACGTTAGAATATGTATTTTTTTTTTTCAAATCTTTTCAAATCTGCAATAAAAAAAGGGGGTCCCATTTAAAAAAATCGATTTTTGGTTCGCTGTAGCTTAGAGGTTGTGTTCAAGGTCAAATTCAAGGTCACCATTGGATTCCCCGTCAAAAAATACGTCGGATATGGTATTATCATTTTTTTTCCCCGTTTATTCTGCGAAATTTTCAGGGGTTTCCATACTTTTGGCGCAGCCTGTATACATATATTATATAATAATTTTATTGAACATGTTAGAAAGTACTGGCACCAGTTTTGGCCGCTGAAAAGAAAAGTATACTATTTTTTGAGATTGATGAGCTTCTTTTTTTACAATTTTCATGAACTCATGTTATTAGTAAAACAAGTAACTTTTTATTAAACCACTTTAATTACCAAATATATTTAATATATTATTTCTCCAGTAATGGATAAAGTAAAACCAGTAACAGGCACTTATTAATGATTATAAAATAATAAGTACCTACTACGAAACAAAAGTTATAAAATAAAGAATAGTAAAATTTGAAACAATGTAAATCTTATGCTATGATATTATATAATAATTAATAAATAGGTTATACTAATAATTAGTTTAAATGTCCACCATTTTGACACCCATTGGTCGATTGTCATCAAATTAAACTGTTTTACAGTTAAGTGTCTATAGATTATGATTCAGTAATGGCAGTAATTAAATATCAATAAATATTTCTAATTTTAGTACATTTAATTAAACAAGAATCTAAAACACTGGAATATGATCAAAGACTGGTACCAGTATCTTTTTATGGTTTTTGTGCAATGGTAGATAATTGTATTATATTATTTTCTTGTTGAGTTGTTGCATACAACACATTTTATGAACAATCCTTGTTATATTATTTGCTACATGGTAGTCTCTCCCATCTTCCTGTCGGGGCTAGAAATCCCAGTTGTATTTCATAATAGGGACGCACAACTTTGTCGTGTCTTGGTCCAGCGCTGCATACAACTTCATCTAAAATGCGAATGATCATCTGTTTTCATCACTCTCCCCTTATGCGGAGTTACGTTTTTTAGAAGGGGACAGTTATACAGTTGTTTATTTTATTTTTGTATTCTATACGATATAAAAAAAATCTCACTCATTGTCAGTACCAACTTCAAAATAGTATTTTTTAGTTATTTAAAAATATATATTTATTTGAGTATACTAAAAAAGTATTGTATTTACATTGGAATAAAAAACTTTGGCATTCTTCTTGTTCTGTTTTTGACTGACAGCTCTGTTAATTCAAAAAATTTCAGAAGGTAATGTATAGTTTGAATAATATTTTTAGATTATCTTTAGAAATTGGTTTTATATGGATTTTAACAACTTTGGAAATCTAAATTAAAAGTTAAAGATCAAATAAAACTAATATGTCAACTCTTGATTAAGTGTAAGTATTAGGAAATAAAATAAGACAGAACCGAAGTATTTGACCACATATGGTTTCTAGAAATAAAAAAAGTTACTGCTATCGAACTTTTTCAGAAATACAATATCAAGACATTCTATCGGAAACTGTCTTGAACAATAGGTAGTAAAGTTGTATCAAAAAAATATTGTTATAATATAAAACAAAATTATTTAAAAATTCAATCAATTGTAACTTTTTGTAATACGTATCTGACCTAATTATTGAATATAAATTGTCGGTTTAATTACATCAATATAGTTTTTTTTCCTTAATACAGACCTGCATTAAATCAGTTAACGTTATCAAAAAACTAAGCTCCTAGAATTAGTTTTATGCTCGGTACTATAAACGAGCTAACAAAATTTGTTAGCTAGCAAGCACTTTCAAATGCGGTTTCAAACCTATCTGACAGTTTTCTTGAAGTTTCATGAAGTATTTGACAATTTTCGCGCTCGTGTGGTATGTAAACACCAACTGTATTAAAACAGTGGCGATAATTTGAAAATTATTTTGTACGGTCAGAGTCGCCAACTGTGTTACAATAAGTTGAAGTATCACTGCTCTGAATTTCATAACTAATTTATAGATACCATCACAGAATAATATAATACCCCATTTGAATGCGCTTGCTAGCTAACAAATTTTGTTAGCTCCTTTATAATCCAGGCATTAGGCTTTTGAGCAGTCGAAGTTTCAACAAAATTGTTTATGTAGTTTTCTTGTCAAAACTAACCAAACAAACAGAAAGACAGATTAGAACAGTTAGAACCGACAGGTTTATATTATATTAGTAACTAGCGTGGACTACGGAATTATTGTTTAGGATTTAAAAAATATATAGTTGAATTAAATACAAACACGATTAGTTATTATTGTAATAAAAACCAAACAACACTTAAAATTATTGAAAACAAAATAAACAATTGAAAATCAAAAGAATACCGGTTTGTGATTGTTTCCTCTACCCTGCGTCTACTTGGCACGCTCCCTCCTTGCCGCACGCCGTGACACAGGTCGACATCGCACGAATAATATGTTCCCGTATGTATATTTCGATATTTTCTAAACTATACGACCAAATTGGATGCTGTAAATGGCAAATTATATCTACATTAAGTACTTATGACGATGAAATAATTTATTTCGATTAGGATTAATGTTTTACAGGTCATAAATCCACGTAAACAGAACCCAAATATTTTTAATTTTCTTTGTAACATAAAAGCAGTCATTGTGGCTTAAATACAAAAGTTAGATATATGGTGTCGCGGACTTTATTGTAGATCTTTTGATTCTACACAATTCTTTAATACAGTATTTTGTTCAATATTGAATTATTTAGGCAGCGTATTGCAAAACAGCGCGCCGACGGCAAATTTTTTTCCGACTTGATTTACTATTATCGTCACTGCTTAGTTGTTATGTTACCTATAACCTGGCCAGAGAACATACCTATGAATTAAAAAAGAAACCACGTAAATCTGATAAGTGGTTCTCGAGTGATAAGCGCACTAACGAACAGACAGACAGAGACACGTTGAGCTTTATATACATATATTATAAGGATAATGATA
Organism: Sialis fuliginosa; assembly: GCA_961205875.1. NCBI lineage: Eukaryota > Metazoa > Arthropoda > Insecta > Megaloptera > Sialidae > Sialis > Sialis fuliginosa. The sequence continues at coordinate 36,602,134 of OY540810.1, forward strand.
TTTTTTCTTCTTTCAACGCAAAACTGTAAATGTTTCTTTATTTGTACAGTTCGTCTGTTATGTACAAACTAACAAAAGCAGTATTTACAGTAGTGAGAGCAGTGCAGTATTAATGTATAAAACCACGATCCGGGGGGCACTCGGCGTCTGAAGTGCGTGCGGCCACAGATGACGGTCTAATGGACGGCGGTTTCGTGGCGTGTCTTCGCCCCCCGAGGGTGCACCGGCCGCCGCCATTAGCACTTGGTCAGGGAGGAGAATATTAGTTGTGGCGCAAATTGCACCCGGTGCGCATTTTTTCTTTACTTGCAGTATTGATTCTCTAATAACACCGATGTGTATGGTTTTTGTTTGGCGAATGTTAAATACAGACTTAATTTTTTATTTATACCTATAATATTTGCATTGTAAAGTTATATTATCGAATGATCAGAGTCACTTGAACGTTATTTAATAAAGTAATCCGGAAATTTTTAACATTCCTTTTTTATTATTTACATAATTGCAAAGATTAAGCTAAAAAAGTAATAATAGTATTGAAAAAATTATTATTTTTATTGCTCAATTTAAAATTATTCAGTATTAAAAGTCGTAAAAATTAGCTCGCATTTAAAACGCGTTTGTGACGTCATAATTCATGTTCTGTCTAGCTGTCAATGTTGTTTGTATACAAAGTTTCAACGCGTGAGTTATTAATTATTATATTAAAAACTAGAAGAATAATAAAAATGAGTCGAAATCCTCAAATTTTGGATTGTTGCTCTTAGAAAACCGAGTATATTATTATTGTACATATTGCAACTATATAATATAACCTTATTTTTAATTTATTCCTTAGTTTCCTTCTGACACAGTTATATATATCTTTTTCCATGAGTTTTGTGAGTTGAATTATTACAACAAGGTACAAAATAATATTTATAACTTATTATTTTTCGTGCGTTTTCCATGTTTATTTATTCGTTGATACTTGTATATTTAAGCATTGACTGACATTTCAATACTAGATTATGACGTCACGCATCTTACCGCGCAATTGGCAGCGTTTGAAAAGTACATTTTTTTAAATTTGATATTTTGGGATCGGGATAAACTTTTGGAGTATGAAAAATTGTTCTACAATGTTTTTTTACCTTTAGATTACATTAAACAGGTTTTTAGGGGTTTTCATTTTTGACCGGATTACTCTATTATATACAGATATTTAAGTCATGTCAATTTTAAGCCATGATTACAAAAAAATAAAACAACTACATTTAAATTGAATTTAGTGTCTTTATTTTTAACTTTTTGTCACAAAATGTAAAATGTTTTTATACTTTCCCAGTTTTTGTTGATAAAACTTTCTTAAAAGTAAACTTTTATTTGTTTTATCAACTTCCCCAAAGACACATTAACCATTATGATTTTTTCTTTAAATTCAACGAACAAAAAACTACATACATAATAATTTTATAGACATACATACATACATGAATCAATGATATTTTTGCTAACAACTAAATATGAAGTACCTACATATATTTTCATTTCTATTATTTGACTGTATAATTCAAAATTGTATTGTGTTATTAATCCATACTAATATTATAAATGCAAAAGTATGTATGGCTTTGTTACCTTTTTACGGTTAAACCGCTGAACCGATCATGATGAAATTTGGTAGGGAGATAGCGTACATCCTGAGGAAGAACATAGGATACTTTTTATCGTGAACAATTACTTTAAATAAAAAAATAGATCCAAATCTAAATTTGTGCAAATCAATTTAAAAAGCAATGACGATTTTTAAATAAAGCAAATTGAGATAAATTTTTGTAAAGGAATATTTTACAACAAACGTTGTAGACCTATATTATAGGAAATTGAAAGCTCTACAAAAAAGATTCTATAAAATTTTCACGTAACATGTGTCGTTCTTGAGATATCTTGAAAGAATAAATATTTTGAGATTTCACCGCTCCCCCTTACACACGATTTTAATAATTTTGAAATGTAACCGTTCTCAAGCCAAACCCAACCAATCAACCAAGTTTCATTAATATCGTTTCAATGGTTCATGAGTTATGCATTTGACAAGAATTCAGGAGACAGACAGACACGGAACGAAAAGTTTTTCTCTTGACCTGAAACGGAAAGATCAATTTAAAATTTTGAAATCGGAGAACAATTTTTTTGTCTCATTTTAAAACGATCACAAAGCTTCTCGTATCTTCGATATTGCGAGGAAGAAAAATCTCGTACGCTGGTTATTTACTGTCAAACAAAACATAAATCCGACAGCATCAGTAACACAACTCTCAAATCAAGTAGAAGTACAACACAGTTGCAGACCAATAATTCGTTTTTACTGAACGGTAAGAGCATTGTGTCGCTGTGCAGCCGCCCAATCACGCTGAAAGAACACCCTTCATTACATCTGTCCAAATGAATCGATTTCAATTTCCGGTGGTTTTCACCACGACAATTTATCGTCGCTATTTAGCTCGGCCGATGGATCGAGCCGCCACCATTTAGTGCACGCTGTGTTATTTATCAGGCTCCCTAAAACGGCCTCTGTGTCCCTTTTACGTTCGATATAATTTAAAATATAAATCAACCCCTTGCTGATGTCTTAATTTAAGGAAAATATTTATTATTTTACATTTTTTTAAATAAACTTGTTAATTAAAAAATAAACTACCCTGGCCGACACAAGACTTTTTTATATATCATGATACAGAAGAAATTACATAAGTTAACATTTTCTGCTAAGAAATTAAATATAAACTACATTACATTCATTGTTGTTTTTGTTAACGTTTGAGATATATTTTAATTCTAATAAAAAAAATTCTAATAAATCGTTATAATAATTTTTCTGTTTAAAAAAAATGTTGTTTTAGTCAATGGCTTCTTATTTGTTTGATATTTCAACAGTTTAACACGTTTTAGGTATTATTATTTCTATACATTTAGTTAGATAATTTTTTTGTACAAATTCGTGTCTATTAATATTTAATGAAAACCTATAAGACTAAAAAAATCTTTATCAAGTCATGTTTTTAACACATTTCACTTCCAAAAAAGGTAAAATAACGAAATTAATTATTATGATTGTTGCTAACCTATTTATTTATTTATTTATTTTTGATTTTCTTACAAATTCTAAGACGGGACCTGGTGTTTCCTTAGAATTTGAAAATATAATTTTACACGATTTTTTCAATGGATTTTATTTCGGTTTTCATTAATGTTATAGGTAGGTGTATAATTTTTGTAAATATATTTTGTGTAAATTTCATGAAGTCGGAAAAATAACAATTCGCGGTGAACCGTGCGTTGTAGGCATGTTTGGTGGGTATGTTTAATTCAATTAATATACCTGGGTAACACCGGGTCCAATGCGTTAGTATTAAATAAATATCTTCCATTGATCTGTTTATTGATAATATTATTTTTCAACGAATGTTTATTTGCCTTCATTCTAATTTTTGTTTTCTTTTTCAGGTATGTCTCCCATTATTTTATATTCAGTATTGGTAAGTTTTGTTTTTATTTACTTACTATTAAAAATTCGTTGTATAGTTATAGATTTTATTCTGTATCTTCTTGGGAAGTTTAAAATTATTAAATTTATTTATTTAGGTTAATTAATTCAGAAAAACTGATTTTGAGTAAAAATAGAACATATACATATACAATATATCTACGTTGTCAGCAATGTCTTGAAGAAGATAATCTAAGATGGAGGTGATAAAGCTAGCGTATGAGGAATTATTTGGCTTCAAATTTCATTTACTTTTTGTTACTCTCGTCTCATTAGCACGACTGATGTGTGTTTTTACGGTCCAGGTCTTTATGTCTCTATTGTGGAAGTTAACCACTTTATGCCGGATGGTAACAGTGCGGTATCATTACTTCCATATCCACCTACCATAAATGTAGACAACACATATACTAAACGCATTTGTTTCGTATTTGATTTTATATTATGAGAAATAAGTTGTAGTGAACGTGTTAATCATACCGGCTTTACGTTGTTGTCGTAAACAACAGAGCAATTTAATTACATGCCTTTTGTTTATAGAGAACTATTATAAATAAAGAGCGTATTTCTGTACATACCGTATGTGTTTTACAACAAGCTTCCAGTTATTGTCTTGATTTTTATGTTATTTTGACCTTTTTTTGTTTTATCTCATTTATACGTAGTATGTAATTTACTATAGCGAATATAGTTTTATCTTCTATTTATGTAAAAATAGAATAATATGATACCTACCTTGTTTGTGTAAGTATATAACTTGATAATAGTTTAATTAACTAACGTTTCGCTGCATGTTAATTCTTATTTTCAAAAACGAAATTGGATTTTTTTTAAATAATGGTAAAATACAATTTTGTTGATCCTTGTAACTATTGTAGATACAAATACAGGGTGGGGCATTTAAAGTGTTACAGAATTTTATCTCAGAACCATCGCATATTTGAAAAAAATATTCAGATCAAAATATGTTTAGTTGTGAGGGGGTAATCGAATAGTTGTTATTTTAACGTGGTCTTCAAGGATATTTGAAGGTCAACATATTTTTTTTAAATAGGAACCTACAGTTTTTATTAAGCAATCTTATTCTGCGTGAAAAAAACACGAATCTTTCATTGAACAACCTAAGCTTTCCAAGATATCTAACAAAATAATTCGAGATTTTAAACTTTCAAGAAACCACAAACTTTAGAAAAAAAGTACGAGATACAAAAATGTTATTTTGGTCTAATTAAACATGGAGAATTATTTAAACAAATTTAGAACTTTTTTTTAGTTTATTTAAAAAAAAATAAAAAAAAATACGAAATGTTAAAAAAAATCCTTGAAGGCCACGTTAAAATAACAAATAAATATTAATATTCGATTACCCCCTCACAATCAAATATTTTTTGGTTGAAACATTTTTTCAAATATGCCATGGTTCTAAGATAAAAATCTGTAACACTTTAATGCTCCATCCTGTATATTGGGAATTTATTCCTTAATTAAAAAACGTGTTTTAAACTAAAGCTAAACGATATTTTTTTTTGTTTTATCCATTTCCCCACAGCAACTTCAGAATAGAGAAACTTCAACTTTATATTTAGTAATTCAAACTGATAGTACAGTTAAAATATTAAAGTAACTTCAAATCTTTATAACTTTAAAGACACAAGATTTTTTTTAGTTACTAGTATCTATCAGAAGTTAGAAGAAAAATATTCTATTCTATTTTTTTTAAATTGCCTATTTTTTATCTAGATATTTCTTAGATTAGGAAAGTTAATGTATACAAAAAAGCCGCCTACTCCATTTTTCCCAAATGTTTTAAATTACAATTGAATTCGGTTAATTCCCCGTTGCCATGTTGGAGCGCATTTTTACGGAGCGCATTGGTTTCAATGTTAGCTAGCGTGTTATGACTCCTATTTCCTTATCTACGAATTTTGATGTATGGATTTAAAGTAAGTGCAGCTCACTTCAGATCATCAAACAATCTCGACATTTTAATACAACAGTGCACACAAAGAATATTCAAGTCTTTAGATGCTTTTAGGAACAAATAACCCCCACCCCCACATACGAATTGCATCGCTGCAACGCCCTCTGGATTTCCTTTATTACATCCGACGCCGTCTGTCTATCCGTTTGTCAGTCCGTTCACCCGATATTGTGTACTTTTGCTGGTAAACCGTCTGTCGTTTCCTGAAAGCTCTCATGTTACAAACGCGCAGTCCAGTAATTGCTGAACTATTTGCGCGGGATTATGCAACAGTTTGTCAGGACGTGTAATTAAGGATGAAATGGCTAACGTAAGAGACTGTTTACAAATGTATATGCAATAATTTGAAGTAAACATGTTTTATGTATTTAGTATCGTTTATTATTTATACAAATATTTATAACTATTCAATAGTTATTTGTAGGAATTAGGGTTGTATAATAGGCATGATGTCAGTAACAAAGTATCACTGAAATTATGATTTTAAATAATGAAATAAGTTATAAAGATTCTAAAAAATGTATTTATTTTTATATTAAAAGCGAGATTAATATGATTATTGTTAAAATAAAAACGCAAAATACAGCAATCCGCCATGTTTGATAAAACACCAGTCAGAGTGGATGACGTCACGGCTACGTAAACGTCATTTTTATTTCATTAATATCTGCACTGTTTATAAATTATTTTGTGGTTTTAAATTATCAATTTGCTCAGTTTTGTGTTACCAAAAGTAAAACCCAGAAACATTAGCGATGGAACAAGGATTTATTATTGTTGACAAGTAGTGTTTACATAGGCGTGACGTCAAAAATGCGCCATGACATCTGCGAGCGTTTTGGCTTCAAATTCAAAATTAGTTTTAAAAGGGTCAATTTTTGTGACTAAACCTTTATTTTCTGCAGAAATAAGCATTTTTTTTTAAATAAGAGACACGTAAGATCATCATAAAATAGTTTTTTTTTTAAATTAGGCATCATGCCTATTACTGTATGTATATTTATTTTATAAAAAACATAATTTATCAATTTGAAGAAAAAAGAATAAATCTTTTCAATTTTTAGACACAACCATAGACATAGAGCAGGCCTGGCCAACCCAAATTGCTCCGCGGGCCGAATAGACAACTCCCTTCGAGGGCCGCACATAAATAATAACATAAAAAATAATTTCACTTTTTAGTTCAAGTTGGGCGTGTGAGTAATTTTTGCTCACAAATTGTATTTTTTTCTCACGTTCGATCACGATCGTGACAAAATTTAATATACATATCATGTTATAATTTAACTTTTGTATGTATTCGAGTTGATATTTCTGTGAAAGTAAAACCATGAAAGTTGACAAAAAAATTTTGAGTTTTAGATTTCGTTAAAACTATGAATTCCTTATATTTCTTAAAGTAAATTTCTTTGACCTCAATTTATAAATAAACAAATATTTCGCAATTCTGACCTGAAATAATCAGTCACTTACTCCTAAAACCCTTTCTGTACGTTTACATTTAAACTCATGCTACAAAGATGTGTCCAACGTCCATATGTGCAGTTTTCTGCACTTTATTCGTTATATAAATCACCTCTCCACATAAGTAAATAAGTAGCCAACCGAAGCGTGTAAATGTTTCGTTTTTACCATGTGACTAAGTTTATTTTGTTCTTTAATTACTGTTCGTGTGGCATACCGTTAACGGTTGTTTTCCGTTGTTCATTAAGTGATTTAAAATGTGTTCATGTTTGGTTAATCAAAGACCTTTACAGGTAATTGAATCTGTATACTGTATAATACATGCTGTAAAGTGAACATCTAAGTGTTGTGTAATTGTAATAAAAGTGGTTAATACAGAAGGTTCTTGCTATCTGTAATAATCGCAACTTGTAAAAGATCACTTGCAATTAATTAGGGATTAAAATTTTCTTTAAAAAATTGGCTATTTTTTAGTTTATTATGATAATAAATACATCAATATTTATTTAAAGTGTGACTGTTTGTTTGTATCCTTTTCACGGTTAAACCGCTTAACCGATCTTGATCAAATTTAGCAGGGAGATAGCATACATCCTGAGAAAGGACATAGGCTACCTTGTATCTTGATAAATTTATTAGATAAAAAATGGTACGCGCAACCTTTTTATCGACTATCATAAAAGAAATTTGTATTACCTCACCTTTTTCTTCTTCTTACTCTTTTCTATCTAAACGCGAGTTACATCGAGTTTTTATATAAAATACGGACGGTTACATTTTGTTAATTTAATTTTTGCTTAGCACCATAATTCGTGTTTTCCTCTTTAATTTGTATAAATAGTTTTTAAATAGATAGTTTTATGAATAGCATATAGAAAATAAATTTATTAATCTATAAGAAGTTAGTTATTTATATTATAATATGAACTAGTGTAATTTCCATGCATTAAGAATTATCCAATGAAATATTTATAGGATCAACTTATACGATCCAAGAGTCAATTCAATTAAAACATAAATTCGCGATATCAGTAAGCAACGAGCAGAAATATACATTACAGATTTCCATTAGGCTAGACAATAATTGGAGATTACAGTGCAAGAAATAATCATTAGGCGAGCAAATAAAAGATAACGGGGATAATCCAATTAGCTGCATTCCAGGTGTACCCCCCCCCCCCTTCAACACACACACATACCTTTGGAATGGGGTTAGTATGAAGCAGGGTTTGTAACACACAAAACAACGCTTAATATATACAAATATACATTAGGGTGTGCCAAAAAAAAATTTTTCTCTCGTTACGAAATACGTTAGTTTCTGACCTAAAATAAATCCTCGCCGAAGGATTACCCTATAATTCAGTTTTAAGAGGTGCCGCAAGGGGGGTCCCGTTTCCCATTTAAATAACATGATTCATTAGTACTAAAGTTGGTATTACTGATTCATGATAACTGATGAAATTTTTTAAGAATATTTACAAAAGTACCTACAAAGTCATAGCCATAGATATTATCATAAAATCAATACCCTGTTGAAAGTGCTTGTTAGCTAACAAATTTTTTAGCCTTTTTGTATACCCGACATTTAGGAAAGCATTGCTGAACAATTTTATTTCCGGTTCGTTGTCGATTTTATGTAAAAGAATTGATAAAAGTAACCAGCTAGATATTTTTTTTCCATCCCTTGTATAATAGGGTTGACGGTGCACTGCGTTGTTATGTCCGATGCAAATGTTCGCCGATTGTTAATTAAGTCCCGATCTCTGAGGATTTATTTACAGTGTACGTATTTACACACTAGATAAATCCCGCAGAGAAAATTAAAAGTGTATGACGGTGTTTTGTATTATTAGGTATTTTTATTTTTGGTTTTTGTGGGATGATAAAAGTGTTATTTAATTTATTTTGTTAGGGGAATATATTTATGTAGTTAAGTAATTCTTACTTTTTATTTACAATTTTAATGGAATTTGTAAACGTATATGCTGTATATTTGATTTAATTATCTTCAATTTAAGTAATTTACACTTAATTTTGAGTAAGGTACCTGCAGCAATCAGGCCCAGGGTGTAATAAGGCCCATGTGAAAAAAATAGTTGGATCGGTCTGGATTGTTATATACACATACTTATACAAAGCTAACTACACACTGACTAGTCTCTCGCCACGCTAACTTTTCGGTACCTCTGAGTTTGTTGCGAGAGATGGTGACGAATGCTCAATTTTATAAAAACAACCAACAAATAATCTCAATTTTTGTTAAAATTTTGTATGTATTTTTATTTGTTCAGGTAATAGTTCGATCCTTAAAGTTTATGGTAAAAAGTTGATTTCTATTGTTTTCAATGGCTGTTTAGGCACGTACAAATAATAAATGTTCTTTAGGGTCAATTGAACTACAAATGTATCAAGTCTTATCAAAATTAGTGAGATAATACTCGCAACGTTCACTTTTTAGACGATAAAAGTTACAAAATTTCGAATTTCGGTCTGTCACTGAGACAAAAATTTTCTCTAAAAATAATTCAGATCGGTACATTTTTACAGTAGTTATCGTGAACGAAAGAAAATTCTACACCCAGACACACAAACACACGTACAGCCGCTATGCGGTAATTAACTTTTCTTTACGTTTTGAAGTTAGTACGATGGTACTAACTTCAAAACGTAAAGGAAAGTTTCTGATGAGAATCTGTCATTATCTCAGACACGATTTTTCGACGGTATTACAATACTTCTATTTTCTTCGGAACATGGAAGAAAAACTTAAAACATAAATAAATGAAACCGATTAAAAAAACCTAAAAACTCTGAAAAGTTATAATATAGGTATAACTTACTTCTCTGTGACATTTAGGCCTGATTGCAAACGTGTATTTATCGTTCCGGAGATATTTCGATGTTTATAAACCCTCAAAACAGTTTCTTTCAACTCTGATTGCAGGGTTTGCTTAACACCTAGGAATGGGGACTTTTCAGAAAATACTCCTCACAACTATCTGTAAATCCCTGGAAAATTTAATAACTGTTGGAATTATTTGGTACTTTTGCATGAGTTTTCTGAACTAATAATTAAATTTTACAGTTTTTGAAGTCGGTTTTCTTTTTTTCTTAAAAAGTTTTTATTTTTCCCTTTTGAGTAGCATATCTTTGAAGTCCATGATCAGATTCTAATGAAATTCATAGGGGGCCACTTTGGGAGTATAAAAAATCGTCCAAATCGGTGAATATTTGTCGGAGTAATGCCCAAACATAGGTACATAAAAAATATCCACATCCAAATTGAAAACCTCCTTATTTTTTGAAGTCGGTTAAAAATAAATTTAAAACTACCAATATCAATAATAAATGTGTAATACTATTTGAAACATTCTATTGAAAAACAATATTATTTCTTTGTTATGCAAATATTAAATAAATACACATCCAGACTATCATCTATGACGGAATGTACATTTCTTCGACAGTACCACAAACCGTCTTTAATGTAAATATTATTCTTCGTGTTCTCAAACGTCCTTATTTAAATAGAGTTTACTCGGTGTTTGGTTTACGCCGTAAGAAATCCACAGGAGCTGTGTCCGGTATGCAAATGGCGCAACCCGCAGTGGGTCAATCGCACAAACTGATCGACTACAACTGATTACGTCGGATAAGTTGTTATATAGGGAGTTAGCTGCCCGGATTCATGGCTACATCGATCCACGACTTTGACTTCTTATTTAGTTTGGATGGATGTTGGGTTAGGTTTGTTTGGGTTTTATAATACATAAATAACGGATTTATTTTATTTATATCCATACAAGGTACTTATTTTCAATTTATTTTGAGTTTCGGCCTCAAACTTCAATTATCTCGGATTACAACACAAATAATATTAACTCGGAAACAAATATTACATATTATAAATAATATAAATAAAAACCTTTGTTTGTGTATCAGTGAACGTTTTAAAATGAAACAAAAAAATTGTTCTCCGATTTTAAAATTTTAAATTGATCAGATCAAGACAAACAATTTTCGTTTTGTATCTGTGTGTCTTGTCCTCTGAATCCTTGTCACATGCATTACTCATGAACCGATATTAATGAAACTTGGTTGGATGGTTGATAATATTTAAATATTTATTTTTTATATATGTATTTATTTTTTTAGAGAACATTCAATTGCTATAAAATAGGTCTACGATGTTTGTTGTAAAATATTCCCTTACAAAGATGTATCTTAATTTGTTTTAAAAAATCGTCATTTATTTTTTAAATTGATTTTTAATTTTAAATATTAAATATCATTTTGACGTTTGCATAAATTTAGATTTAGATTGAAATTGTCAAAAAATTAAAAATATACGAAAAAATAACTAGGTGCGTCTTAAGAAAAATTTCGAACTAATATTTTTTTAGTAAAATTGTATACAAATTAAATGGTTAACCAATACCAGGCAATTTATTTGAACATTTAATCGGTTTTTATTTAAATGATTCAATAATAACTACCTTTGGTGAACTAAGCACGAGGAAGCACTGTGCATTTACTTGGCAGATGTTTTTTTTTCTATATCAAACATTCGAAATTTTATATTTAAACCATGCACATAGAAAAAGCATAATTAACAATTATTATTAAAATTTTAGAAATACTACCGTAGTAATGAGGGTTGGGACAAAAACCTCTAGTTTGTTATTTTTCATCCTTAATAAATTCATTTCTTTGAATGTTTATTTACTGAATTTAGCAAATAAAAATAAAAACTTTATTTATTTTCAAATCATTGTGGAGTAATGTGTAACTATTTCTTTTGGGTTGGATATTTCAGAATAATATTTCATATTTCCGAAAAAATAACTTTACCTTTCAATGAAGACTTAAAATTTACATCTGACTATTTCTTCTATATGATCATCATTTCCATATGATTTTTTAAAAATGATTTTCCGACAATAATATCATTTCCATAAACAACCGTTCTTTTCGTAACCAAAAAGTTATGATTATAAAAAAGTCGCTTTTGGAAATGGCCTTTTTGCTAAACAAGTTATTAAAAAAACAATAGTTCTATAATAATGTAACGATCATTGAAGAGAACAGTCATATATGATAAATGAACGATTTGAGAAGTGTCACTGTACATAATAATATGTTCCTGAGGTCTATAAGAATTATGATAACAAAGCTTTACGATCGATCAATAAGAAATAAATGGACAATGATAGTTTATGAATCCATAACTGTCAATGAGAGACAGTTAGAAGCATATAACAATTCTCACTAGAATTAAGTGTAGTCAGTATCGACAGTACTGTGGAATTGGATCGCACTCTGAAGAGAGAGGACTGGTAATATTATGTGTGCTAGATAAAGAGAGAAGACATGTGTAAATGAGATAGAGTAACTGTGTGAGTAGAAGAGATAGAGGGGGAAGTGTGTTCTCGATGTCTGCATGTGTATGCTGTAATCCATTGTCGTTAAATAACTCATTAGAACAACAATTAGTGCGGACGCGACGCGCCGGTGACCGCCGCGGTAATTAGTGCTTGCGCAAGACGCCGTCGCAATACATGCAGATACAAACACACGTCTATACAATACACGTTTGTAATTATGATCTACACCAGGCCTGCACAACTCAAAATGTAATGCCGTGTTCAGACCGAAAAAACAAAACAGCAACATCGTGTCTTTTTGATAAAAGTGCAATAAAGCCTATGCATTTTTAAATACGACGTGTTTTCAAACACCGTGTTGCTGTTTTGTTTTCTTTGGTGTGAACACCGCATAATACCTACTTTATGAAAAACTTGTGCGGACCCCGAAAGAAAATTTTTTACTCGAAAACTATAAACTTTTAAGAAAAATCATAAAATTATAAAAGTACTTAAAACTAAGCAAGGATTCTCGGAGAAATGTTTTTAAAATTTATTGTTAATTTTCTTATGCACTTTTTTATAAAGAAAAAATTCTGAAATTTTGAAAAAAAAAATTATATATTAAAAAAAAATTTGTGTGAATCTTTTCATAAATCTAAGTACTTTTTATCTCGATTATTTATAAAAATTAGTAGGTAATTTTCGATTAAAAAATATGGAAAATTCAGAATGTTTTTTTTGGTTTGCTCCTTATAATAAAAAATTGACATTTTCAGAAAAAATGTTCCAAACAAAAATTGTTTAGTTTATCTCTTAAATTACTAATCTGCAAAAAAAATATAGGTTAGATTTGGAAAAGAAAAGTTGAATTTGAAAACCCATCAAATTGATCTTTCTAAGCTCACCCCATAATGTCAATATTTAGCCCCCTCAAAACCAAGAAACTTTTGTCTGATACATTTTTTCTGAAAATTCGTTATTTTGGAAATAATCAGTTGGAAATAAGTCTATAGGTATATTACCTTTTAACAATATTACATGTCAATAAACTAGGGAATATTATTTTTAATTTATAATATTATGAATTTTCACCAGTCTTCGCGGGCCGCAAAGTAGGTGCTAGCGGGCCGTATGTTGTGCAGGCCTGATCTACACTATACGAAAAATGATTGTATGGATAAAAAACAACGGATGGCGTAGGATCAACTTATTGTACTCCTGGAATTAAAAGCCGAAATCCACCTATCAAAAAAAAAAACAGTTTCAATTTGGGATGTACATACCCAAAATATATTGTTTTAATTAGTGGTAATAAACAATGTACTACAAAATCTAAGTGGAAGGAAGAAACAAATCCAACTATACATAATAATGGATATCATAATCTTTATATTTTACCCTGTAATGATCGGTTTATTAGCAACATCCACATTTCTCTTATGTCCCTGTGAACCAAATCCAATACAACACAAAATACACACAAACACAGAACTTCTGACCCCCCGCCCACCTACTGTATTAGTGAAATTTGACTCAAAGTTTGGGAAAGTATACATAGATCTAATCTAAAAGAAAGAAAAAAAGGTTAGGTTAGGTGAGGTTAGGATTGTGATTTACAAGGAATCTACTGTAGTACAAATAATATTAATAATAACTGGCGTATTACACATGCCTTAATAATTCAAAGACAAACATAACACAAACAATTAAGCATTGAATTGCATGTTGTGTGCATATGCAGTTCACATTACGGTTGTATGTATCATCAGCGTTTATCAAACTATATGGTTATATACAACATTGTTATCTTTCTTGTGACACTGTACAATTTATTTAAATTACTTATAAATATAATTTTATAATTATTAAATTATATCGAAATAGCAATCTATAATGTACTTACAATCTCTATATATTAATACGTGAACATCCAAAATTGTCGTACGTTTTTTTAGTATTTACTTATATCATTCGAAAAGTACTGTGCCATAGATGACCACAAAAAAGTATGTGTGTATATTGACGTTAAGGCAGGTAAAATATTGCTCGAAATTCGACCATAGGTGACACTAGTTTCTATTATTATTTGATACGAGATCCTAAAAACTTGATGTAATTTAAATGTCATAGAGTTTTTATTCTAAAACACAAGTTTGCTTCTACTAAAAAATAAAAAAATGTATGGATATATAAAATGGTGACCTATAAATAGAATGTAAACAATTTAATATTATAAAAAAAATCATTTTACCGCACCTTTCTTACACTGCGTTTTATGTCTGCGTTACTGTGCAGTAATTTGAAGCTTTTTACTAAAGAAAGTCCCTTAGAAAACGAGCATTCTTGGAACAAACAAATTACAAAAACTTTAAAAATAGAAAAGTGGTTATTTTAAGACAATTTTTCAACTGCAAATACCTTTTCTCTCTCTACACTTTGTATATTTCTCTCTTACAAATTATAGTTACTTTTTTTGCTCTGCACTTACACTTTTTTCTTTTTTTCTTTCTTCTTGCAATTTTTCAACTACACAAATTAGCTTTTACAACTGCAATTTTCAGCAGAAAGAAGCTACAACTACACTAAAATAAGTCCTGTTAATAATATAGTTCAGGCAGTGTTTATTGTATCCATTATTATTATTAAAATATTTATTACATTCCAATAGTAACAAAACATACATAGGTAATATGTTGGGAATCACTGACATAGAAAATAGAAACCTATATGTTAGTTCACCTGTCCGCCATAACCACACAAATATCTCTAAGGTAAATTTATGTGCAAATGCTCCAGGATGATGTCGGTCTATGTAATGATAATTGCTTTAAATATGTAATCAATATGATTATGTCTACTAGTTACAAGATACCTCATACTAAATCATTAATATCCAGACGATATTAATGGCATGATGCTTTTAGCTTTAATGAATCCTTCAAGTTTTTTTTATTTATTTTTATACAATATATTTAATTAATACCTACCTATACAAAATAAATTGAACTGAAAGGGCCAAGTAACCATAAAATTAAATAATCGACCATGAAATTTATTTTACTATAATTATTTGTTTGTGTGGGGGAGAGGTTGTGTTATATTTTTAAACCAAAATTACGCTTCTATAAAGTTGCAAAAAAATTTGAATATAACCGGCTAACAATAAGCATGCAAAAGATGCCTTTGCATAGATTTGGCTGATTTTTTCGCAGTCACATTTTATTTAACTTTCAACCTGATGTTAGCTTCCAAAAATTTATACTTTTCGAAAAAAAAAAATTTCGATTTAAAAAATATTTTTTTTTTCGAAAACTATGCAAATGCATGTTTTGCATGTTTACCCGACTATAGCCTTTTTGTTTGATTTTCGAAGTGGCTAATTTTGATTTTACAACAAATTTAATCATGTTAAATTTAATTATTTAGATTCTACTATCATTATTACCTGTTACATGTTTTGAGGAGGATTAATTTATTTTAATCAATCTATTTACCTAACGAACCCATCAAAGAT
This sequence comes from Sialis fuliginosa, assembly GCA_961205875.1. NCBI lineage: Eukaryota > Metazoa > Arthropoda > Insecta > Megaloptera > Sialidae > Sialis > Sialis fuliginosa. The sequence goes on from OY540810.1 coordinate 36,617,991, forward strand.
TAAACATTTTCAATAATACATTCCTATCTAAACTTGCTTGATCAACCAACTGAATTTTCATTCTGCAATCTTTTGATGTTGAAGAGAAAGAAGACGATGATGACGAGGTAGGTATTCTAACGACCTTTTACCAACAACGACCTCGGGAGGCCGTTGTTTGTTTACACCAGTGCCTCTCAAACTTTTCTGTTTAAAAATTATATTTAATATGGTATAGACACTACTCAAAAACAGAGCTGTACATATGAACAGACGTACGGGAACCTTGTGAGGGACATTGTTGTGTTATATAATAGGGAAATCAAGCAACTGGCTAGGGTCCTGAGTTAAAGAGGAGGCCTCTTAGTTAGTTAACTTAACCCATTAATGCCCAAGGGGATGTTTTCAAAAATTATAAGGAATGTTTTGTTGATATGTTTATATATTTTTGGGGGGAACAAGTTCCTCAATTTTTAATGTTACGTTGACGCACTCTTGGGCGTTAATGTGTTAAAGCTATGTATTTTTAACCTGTTTTAATAAATTTTTTTTCAATCAATTTTTGTTTGCACCTTGGACCTCACAATGTATAAGAATGGTCCGTAGTGAACTAAAAAATGTTGTAATTATAGCAAAGGCTGTCAAAAGGACGACCACTTCTGCATTTCCAATATAGAGTCTCATGCAAATACGCTTATCAGAAATTTTGTAAGCTCCTCCCATTTGATTATTAAAATATTTCAATCATTTCTCCATGTACTAAACAAAGACAGATGTTTTAAAACTCATTTGCTATATATAGAAGTACTCTTCGTTTATAATACTCATATATATTTGTGCGATTAAATTATTATGTAATATATTGAAAATTGTATAAGTAAATTGTATGGCAATAAATATTTGATATTCTGAATTTTAGTATTTAAATATGTTAAACTTGTTATAAAATTAATTAATTAAATGGACGTATATTTGTGTTTTTATTTAAAATGATGCAACTATATAAACTCCGCCCTAGAAAAAGACGTGGAAGACGACTTCTGAAGCTCATAGCACCTTATTGAGAGGGAAATACGTCATATGGGGTGCCCAAATGTGGAGAGGAGGAATGATGTGCCCAATCATAACAAATATAACTTTGTAAATCGGCGCGAAAAGGGGAAAATACGTCATCTGTGGTGCCCAAACTGATTGGTCAAAAGCTACTGAAGCAACCTGTGTATTTACTAAACTTGGTTATAAACAATTGTAACAGTCCACATTTTGTGAACCGCTGTATTTCAACATTCCGATATATCTGCATACTACTGTATAGTGCAACAGACCCTCGTCAAAGTTACCGCCAACTTCCTACTGATTATTACCGGGTTCAGCATCTTTTGACTTGCTCACGATGATATAACTTTGTAAATCGGCGCGAAAAGGGGAAAATACGTCATCTGTAGTGCCCAAACTGATTGGTCAAAAGCTACTGAAGCAACCTGTGTATTTACTAAACTTGGTTATAAACAATTGTAACAGTCTACATTTTGTGAACCGCTGTATTTCAACATTCCGATATATCTGCATACTACTGTATAGTGCAACAGACCCTCGTCAAAGTTACCGCCAACTTCCTACTGATTATTACCGGGTTCAGCATCTTTTGACTTGCTCACGATGATATAACTTTGCCGAATAACCAAGTTTCAACCGCGCCTATCGTAATATTGCTGATAACCTAACTGCATATCCTGTAATATTTTATAGTGATGATTTGTGAAAATGGGAACAACGTTGATTTATATCTGCTTATTTTGTTATCGTATAAATGTATACAGTACAGTGTAACATTGTATCAACATATTTTGTAAGGAGAATTCATCAGGTTGTAGAGTTTTGATGATTTTAAAAAAAATCATTAATATATTACATTACGTGTGTACAATATTGAATGACTTCGGGTTGTGTGTAGTAAAGAGTTTGTTAAAAATGCATGAGAAAATTGGTGAATATTTTCAATTTAGCACTGTAACTCGCTCCTTCCCTACATAAACTTTTTAGAGTTTGTATTAGAATTAGTTTGAGCAAAGAAATTAGTTCTATACACGGAAAAATAATATGTAAAAAGTAAAAAGTAGAAAAGATAAAGCACAGTAGTCATTTTAAAAAAGGAGGTTTTCAATTCAATCGATTTTTTTATGGATGTTCAGGCATAGCTCCGATAAATATGCACCGATTTTATTGAAAAAAAGTATACTCCCTAGATGATCCTATATAAATTTTATCAAAATCTGACCATTAACATCAAAAAAGGAGTTTTCAATTTAGTTGTATATATATATTTTATGTATTTTCGGGCATAACTCCGACAAATATGCAACTATTCGGTTGATTTTTGTTTGTTTGAAAGAATATACTTCCTGTGGGGTCCCATATAAATTTAACTAGAATTTGACAGTGGAATTTGAAGATACGCCACTCAAAAATGAAAAATGAAAACTTAAAAGAAAAAGAAAAATTCTGAAAAGTATAAGTACCTAATAATTAAATAAATAAAAAAACAGTTTTTGAAGTCGTTGGCATACCAATAAACTTTTTAATAAAGGAAAAAGAAAACCAACCTCAAAAACTGTTACATAAATTAAATTATTAGGTATACTTTTCAAGCGTTTTTTTAACGTGTTTTTTTAAAAGTTTTTTATTACTTTAACTTTCCATGTAGAAATATCCAAGAATCAAACTAGAAGGTGATTATAATTGCAAAATCATAAAATTTCCATCTTAATAAAATTGAAATATAAGTAATAATAAATCAAAACTGAAACTTTTGCATTTATGTGTTGGTTTTTATTGGAACAGATTTATATTACAGGCAATATAATAAATATTTTATATAAAATCTATCCATACATAAAAAAGAAACTCCGTCATAAAGAAATCATTAAGTGCACATTATGTCCGTAACGATGCTTACAAAATGAAAAGAAAATCTACGGGATAAACTTTTCCTCTTCAGGTGAAACTTCACTTTGGCACGCAATATTTTTAGAAATCAATTATGAGAATGGCTCTATTTCACTTATCATCAGCCCGTATCTATTTTACTATCTTTATTTAATATACTTCCTGTATATATATACTTGGGTAAATGCAACATTATTTTTAATGGTTGAACGAGGGAGACACTCGTATTTTTATTAACAGTGTCTGTTATCTGCGGTCTTTCTTTAGGAAGAAGTTGCGTATTTGTAACGACATCGTTAGTTGCTAGAAGAGTTTCCAGTACTTTGTGAAAGTTTCTATCTATAAATCCTTCTTTGCAATAACAAACACTCAAACCTCATCATAAGGATAAACTGGGGAGGCTTAGGTTTGATCCTTGTATAAATACAACTCCAGAAAACAATTTTGTGAAATGATTGTTTTGTTTATTTTTCGTCAAACTTTCGGTAGTGTTTAATATTACCTACGCAATCGAGGATTTTATTATTTAAGAATAAAATTAAGTAGAAATCAACAGAAGTATCTAATACAAAATTTATTATTGATATCTTTTGAACATAAAATAGTATCACCAACGTTTCGTTATACATTACAGTAGTACATTACTTATCTTATTTTTTTATGATTGAGTGCATATTTATGTATCTTCAGAGTTTTTTTTTGGATACCACGGAAGTCTATAGTCTTGTACATTCGACGTTGACTAATGACAGTATTTATTTTAAATCAGCCTAATTTTTAATTTAAGTTTTAATGAGTTTTTTATCTTACCGATTTTTCTTCTTTAAGAAACTGCATTTTTAAGAAGGGAAAACGATGCAAAATAATACATTTTAATTTTTATCTTTGCAGTTTTAGTCTATACGTATATAGTACCTACTTATATTGATCTTGATATAAAGTACACCATGTTTTTTCTCCCTCGAAATAATACAACTTTTACCAATATTTTTTTTCTAAAATCCATAGCTTTCGAAATATTTCGTTCTGTTAATTTTAAATTTACAACCTGTAAAATATCAATAGTATTATTTTTTACCAATTTTTTACATCCCTTATCATACTTTGAGTATATGTATACCTATTTAAGTACTTACTACTTACAATTAGCAGTACTGATAAAAATCTCGTGGTTTTCAAAAATATTAATGACTTCATGACAAAGACATATAATATGTAAAAATGTTACAGTCAGTGTATTAAATTGAGAATTATTAATAATTACCGGTTATTTGTAATACAAACGTTAGATTAGTTTAGGTTAGGTTGCAGTTACGTACCGGTAATTATTTATTATTATTATATTTATTGACGTACAAAATACATTAATATTTTTAATTATAAAAAACATAAGAAATTATATACTTTTCAGTGTTCTTAGGTTTTTTTTAAAGTCGGTTTCATTTCTGAATGGCGTATCTCGAAGTCCATGGTCTGATTCTGATGAAATTTATATGGGACTACCTTAAGAGTATACTCTTTCAAATAAACAAAAAATCATCCAAATCGGTGCATATTTGTCGGAGTTATGGTCGAACATATATAAAAAATATATACAGGCTGATTCAGCACTGTCGTGCCAAACTTTAACAGTACATCGAGAAAAATATTGTAAGCAAAAAACATTATATAAACATGTGTCCGAAAATTTGTCATGAGGGGGCTACAGCTTTCCAAAGATTTTACTCAAAATTAGTTTTTATTTAATATCTTGAGAACCCATTGTGTTATAGTTATGAAATTTGATACAGGGTTTAGTATTAATAAGTGTTATCTATATCCAGTATCAACCAATAGTAATTTTGACCAGGGTTGTATGGGCCCAGGAGGCCCGTCGATTTTTATCCAGTATTTTTTGTTCTTCAATTTTTTCCTGACTTAAAAATTTGAATAAGACTGCATGAGACAAAATACACAAAAATATACTTTGCTCATTTATCATAGGATAAACCGTTTACGAGCAATATCGATGCAAAAGAAAGCATACAGAATTTTACTTAATACGGATGCTTCAAATTAAACAAAATAAATTTATATTCCTGTTCTTTGATTAAAGAGAAGAAACGTACATATATCACCTAATAAGTGTCCTCTTAGACCTATAGCCAGTTCTATTAATGTTGCAAGTAATTTACTAACATAACTAAAAAGCGATACATAAAATGGCTATTTGTTGGTAAGGATGAATTTTTGGAGGTATATTTTTATTATTTTTTTGTCTTATTTTTTATCATAGAACAAGAATATAAAACTATTTTTTGTAATTTGAAGCATCCGTATTAAGTAAAATTCTGCATCCTTTCTTTTGCATCCATATTTATCGTAAACGGTTTATCCTATGATAAATGAGCAAAGTATATTTTTGTGTATTTTGTGCCATACAATCTTATTCAAATGTCTAATTCAGGAAAAAATTAAAGAACAACAAAATACTAGATAAAAATCGATGGGCCCACTGGCCCCATACAGCCCTGATCTAAATTATAATTGTTCAATAATGTAAATCGATAACACTTATTAATACTAAACCCTGTATCAAATTTCATAACTTTAGCACAATGGGGTCTCCAGATATTAAATAAAAACTAATTTTGAATAAAATCTTTGGAGGGCTGTAGCCCCCTTACGAAAAATTTCCGGACACATGTTCATATAATGTTTTTTGCTTAAAATATGTCTCTTAATTTACTGTTCAAGTTTGGCACGACAGCACTGAATCACCCTGTATATATCGTCGAATTGAGAACTTTATTCGGTTAAAAAAGCAAATTACAATGTCATTTACAATAGATTTACAGTTTTTAGATTTGATCAAATTACAAACAATCATTATTATATTCATTCAACAAAACTTCCACCTTTGTTTCCAACAACGCAATCGCGTGCATATACTGACAACTAGATAACATATTCTGCGTATTTCAGACATACGCTTGTCAAAATCTCTAATATTAAGTTACATTTTATCTTAGCTCACGTGTCATTACTTACAAACATACAATAATTCCATTTACCAAATCTGTTTAACTGGATTACGTCTCCCCAATCTCAAGTGTACGACTTAATTTTGAACTCATCTCCCTTTAACATGTTTATCGTAATGTCATGCGATGCTGAATCAACTATGTACTACTGAAACTTGTTACTACATCTGTTCAGTTATTTATGTACATTTGACATATCTCTAAGTAATAACGTTACACGTACATATAAAATATATGTGCATATATAGATGTAGATGAATATTGAAGATGTCATATTATTGAGAATGTTGTAGATGAGATGGATAGTATGTATAAATTAACGATTTTTATTTTTATTTAATGTCCGGTATTATAAAGGAGCTAGCAAAATTTGCACTTTCAAATGGGGTATCAAACTTATATGACAGTTTTATTGGAGTTTTTGACAGATAATTTCATGCATAGGAAGTAAAATTAATTTGGAACCAAAATACGTGAGAATGTACTTTCCAAAATTAATATAAATTGTTTAATATTATACATCTGTTTAATGGACAATTTTAACGAATTTTAAAGGATTGAAAAAAAGTAATATAACAAAATCCAGTCTAACTTTTTAAAAGCTAAACTGTGTCTGTACAATTTTAAGTTTGTTGATAAATCCAGTGTCGTTTTTCAGGGTAACTAGTTTGATTATGGAAGTTTAAAAACCTTTTAAAATAATTTTAGGTTTTTTAATGTTTTAATTTTTAATGCAAAAGTTCACAGTTGACTTTCTCTAGTGTATTCAATTTCACTTAAATATAATTAAAGAGTTAAAATCAGTATATAATAAAAAACATAAAATATTCTATTTATACAATATTTTATGTTTTTTATTATATACTGATTTTAATTCTTTAATTATATTTAAGTGAAATTGAATTATATTACGTCATTTTATTTCAATTAAATAGGTCATACACACACTAATCCATTATTTAATTATAGAGAATGTTCTAGAAATGCCGCGAAAAACATTTATTATGAAATATGTCCTCTGATGCAGTAATTTACCGCGTTCCTAAATACTATATTTAAATAATCTTTCAACAAAAATTATAAGATAATTATGTACATATTGAAATGGATACATATATCATTATATCCCATAATTAGTATCATGAAACGAATATGTGCTATAAAATATTTCTTATGTGATCCATAGATTTTAATAAAGCAGTAGCGTACTTTACTAGAAGATAGACATGGAAATTGTGTTCAGTTAGATTTAATTAATTTAATTACTAAAATCCGTAAATATACTTTTTTATAATTATAACCTTTTATTTTGTTTATGCTTTTTCTCTAGTAAAGGGCATCCAGTATTGGACACTTGCTAATGAAGTTATAAAATAAAGAATCGTAAAATTTAAAACAATCTAAATCAAATGCTTTGTTAATACAATAATCAATAAATAGAGCATACTTATAATTAGTTTAAATGTCCACCATTTTGACAACCACTGACCGATTGTCATCAAATTAAGCTATTTTCCAGTTAAGTGTATAGATTATGATTCAGTAATGGCAGTAATCAAGTATCCAGTGGCGTATTTACGTTAAGTGCCGGCCTGGGCCAAAAAAAATGCCGCCCTGGGTAAAAAATAATTGCCGCTTTGGGCAAAAAATTGTCGCCTCTTCACCAAGGAAAAATTTTATATATTTTTAACAGTAAAAATTCCTATATGAACTGAAAAGTTCGAATTTTTACAAATAATGAAAAATATAATTTATGTACATTAAAAACTGATGACCTTTTTTTTTTTAGTCGCGTTTCTCATTTTTTGTTTCCCTATTTTTTTTTAAATATGCTATATTAAACTAAAATATCTACCGCCCCTCTCAGCCTGCCGCCCTAGGCCATGGCCCCCATGACCCCATGTTAAATACGCCTCTGCAAGTATCAACAAATATTTCTAATTTAGTACATTTAATTAAACAAGTATTCAACTTTGGGGTATGATCCAAAACTGGTACCAGTACCTTATACAAAATAATATCTGTATTTATGATTTATCGATCCAAATAAATTCTCTTGATTGTATCTTCACAATTTTTTATAAGTATTAATATTTTCTTTTATGGTTCATATTTTCAACACACCACAAAATTTGGAAGTGACAAGAAATTTTATTTATTTAATGGTATCAGTATAGTAGCCAAAAACAATAATATAAGTTATTATGAAAAGGTGTAAATAATTTCACAGCGGTTCTATTAACCTTTGTTTGACACACTTCTCTAGAATAGCATACTTGACACATTGGGGTTTTTTGTACCCCATCGACAAAAATCATCATAAAAAATAAAATATTAAATATTTCTACTTGAGAATTTTTTTACAGGCTTTTGAAAAGTTTCTTTTGAAGACTGTATAAGTTATATAGTAAAATATTAAAAGAAAGTATGTTAAAATAATTGGAAGATTAGATTAGATTTGGTTACTTTAAATTAACATAGAAAAAACGTGGGGTTGATTGTACCCCAGTGTGTCAAACAAAGGTTAATATTAAATATATGTAATTAGTTTTCACTTTCTGGTAATACAACGCCACTGATGTAAACACATTTCCACGACTTCAGTTAGGAATCTGAAATGCCACTTTTAAAACGGTAATTAGGGGTTCCACTAATCGCCGAAGAAATTTATCTGGCGATTAAGGAAATGAGAGAAATGTTGTAATTTCAGTTGAAAATCACCATAACTTATATCTGAAAATCAGATGAATATTTCAGGATAAAGTCACTATATTATATAAATGATGTTACCAGTTGTTTGCGCCTCTGAAATTATTTATTTAGGAAATCGAATTTGGATTTATGTGAAAGGGTTATGAATAGGATATGTTTCGTTAGTCGTATCCTTTAATGAATGACAAGAATTGGGTTATAATTTTACACAAAAGGTATTTTACGTTTGTAGAATATAAATTTTATGTCAACAGTGAATTGTATTGAGTAAATAAAAGACAGCGTCAATTTGAGCGAATGTGTTAAAATAAGATTTGAAAAATTAGAAATTTACAATATACAGTGTTTTTTTTTAAGACTTTCCAATGGATTATTTGCAAAATAACGAATTTTCAGAAAAAAGTTTCTTGGTTTCGAGGGGGCTAAATATTGATATTATAGGGGTGATCTTAGAAAGGTCACTTTGATGGGTTTTTAGGTTCAAATTTTCTTTTTCAAATCTAAACCTCTGTTTTTTGTTGCAGATTCGTAATTTAAACAACTTTTGTTTGTAACATTTTTTTCTTAAAATGTCAATTTTTTATGATAAGGAGCAAACCAATGAGAAATTTCTGGATTTTTCATAATTTTTAACCGGACATAATAAGAGTCACCCTACTTGTTTTGTCTATAATTTTTTGACCACGTGGGGTGCTTGTAGACCCCTATTTAAATTTTTTGTTTGCTTGATCATTTAACCAGAAATATAACTTTTTTTATTTGAACAAATAAAAAACAGCAATTTAAAAAATAAAACTAAATCATAAACATATAATAATAATTATATGAAAATATGGATTTTAGATTTCTGAAGAGTGTAGCTGATGGATCAAAACGTATTTCGCAAATTTTTTTTTTAAACATTTGTTGCAAAAACTTTCGGGATTAAGATTTTGATGTAAACAGAATGGGTTATTTTTTTTCTACTTTTACCACACTATATTTTGTAGCTTTCATGCGTATTTCTTTTGGAAGACGTGCTTACTTTGTAACTGTGATAATAAAAATATAAACAAAATAAAAAACAAACCATATTTGCGGACTTTAGTAATTAAATTGATTTGATAAAGAGGTACTTGTTTTATTAGTAACATGAGTTCATGAGAATTACAAAAAATAAACCCACCAATCCCAAAAAACAGTATTCCTTGCTCTTAAAGCGACCAAGACTGGTACCAGTACCTTATTTTCTTTATCGAACTGAAGTTAGATCTCTAATATTGAATTAACATAAAACATTAATGCTAAATACTCACCAAACTGTTTTCAATCACTTCAAATAAACAGCGAAAGTTACAAATGTTTTGAAAGTCAATACGACCAGGTAAATGTACATCATTTGCTAGTTTTAATTATCGTAACAAACAAAACATTCAAATGGTAATTTGTATGCGTATTTGGACCAGATTTGAGGACTAATTTTGACAAGCATTGTATGTATAACCAGGAAACATAGAAACCAAAGTTTTTCATTATGTCGAAATCTCTCCCCTATTCTATAATGAACGCCATTGTTTATGTAACCCTACCCTAAACCGCCTCGAGGTAAAATACTTGCACATATGTGAATTGTGATGTTGATTAATCGCGATTTTGTGGGGTTTCATTGTAAAATCGATAAAATTTAAAACTGGAATTCATGTTGAGAATTTTTTTCTAAAATTTAAATTTTGTAAAAATGACATCGACACGAGGGTAATGTTGGTATTTATTTGCATACTTTAAATAGATTTATTTAATTTACTCATCTATACCAACCTAACAAACAAAATAATTACTAAATTAATTATAATGCTGGGTTGATAAAAAGGTATTCTCTTTGATAGAATAGTACTATAAAACCATGCATCCTAGAGACTTTATTTTAAAATGTTTGTTTTGCAGTCTAGTAAGATACTGGCACCAGTTTTGGATCATACCCCAGTGTTGGATTCTTCTTTAATTAAATGTAGGTACTAAATTAAAAATATTTGTTGATATTTGATTACTGAATCATAATCTATAGACACTTAACTATAAAACAGCTTAGTTGATAACAATTGGTAGACATTTAAACTAATTATTCATGTAATTTCTATATATTTATTAATATACGCTTCGCTTACGTTGTATATTTATTTTATGTATATTATTTCATCTTATTTTACATTCATGTTAATTTTTTCATAAACCTTTATGAGCAAAATAAAACAACAGTAGTTGGTTTAATTAATAAAAAAATTGAATTACAAATTAAAATAATGTGAGAATCTATGCTTAAATCTAAGCACTTGCGATTATTTTTAAAAATTAGTAATTATCAGGTAAAAAAATATGGAAAATTCGTAAATGTCTCTTTGGTTTGATCCTTATCATACAACATTTTCAGAAAAATGTTTCAAGCAAAAGTTATTTATTTTATTTCTTAAATTAGGAATCTGCAACAAAAAATATAGATTTAGATTTGAAAAAAAAGATGAACCTGGGAACTCATCAAGGTGACTTTTTCAAGGTCAACCCATAATGTCAATATTTAGCTCTCTCGAAACCATGAAACTTTTATCTGAAACATTTTTTCTAAAAATTCGTTATTTTGGAAATAATCCGCTGGAAACCCGGTATACGGGATTGCCTGACGGGCTCTCCTAATCAAACGCAGCACTTCAAGCGTCAGATATATATATTTTTTGCATAAGGGAGCATTATTCTACAAGATGGTATGCATATCTGACGGGCTGCTAAAAGTTCGTTGCCTCTTTTTTTTTAACATCTTTGTCTCGCTATAAATTAAAAACGCAGCGATGAAAACGTCAGATATACATTTTTATATATTTTTAATAATCAAATCAACCTAAATCTTAAATATCTGACGGGCTGCTAAAAGTTTTTTTTTTGGCATCATTTTTTTTTTTTTAATTCGCTCTAATGCACTTAAACAGCGCCGGAGGCGTCAGAAAACTATATTTCCTTGATCTGGGGAACACGTATTTATCAAAAAGCATCTGTCTGCCAGATTTGCTATGAGTCACCCAAGATCAAAAACTTAACAACTTTGACAGCCCATCAAGGGTTAACGCAACGTATTTTATGACTGACAATTTACTTTTCATGTATAACTACAATAAGTTAACAAATTTCATAACAAATTTTGCGGGCTGCTATGATGCCAAAATTTTGGTCGCTGCCTCCAGATCTATAAATATTTCAGATCTTGGTGAAACATTGCAAAAACCCACCCCCTCTCTCCCCCTGTGGTTAAATGTCGAAATTTTTAAAACTATTTTGCCCGATTCACCTATATCACTTAGGCGGCTATTACACTATCAAAGATCTTTGACAAAGATTTGATCATATTTCTTTGATAAAATACGAGATTTTGTTTTATTACACTACATAAAATATTTGATAATATTTTTTCAATATTATCTAGCGATATTTTCTTCTTTTTTGGTGCCTTTTGAATATCAGTGCGTGGATGTTCGTCAATTGACGCGATCGAGGTTTGAATTTACAATCGTGTATTGTGATTTTTATAATCATTAAGAAGATTATCATATAATACTGGATTTTGTTGATATTCATATATTAATAATTATGTAACTGTAACTGTCAGTGATAACTTGGTAGTCGCCATTTTGTTTTTGACGTTAAAAAACTTTGATCAAATATAAGAGACTGTCATTAACTATGATCATAGAAATATTATGAAGGTAAATATTATAAAAGTTGACTTATTACACTGTCATATTTCTTCGATCAAAGAAATTTTATCATATTTCTTTGATAGTGTAATAGCCGCCTTAAGCAGCAGATAAACATATTAAAAACCCACCTCGTCTACCCCCGCTATTATATTTATAAAATCGAACACAAATTTTGAATGTTAGTATTGAAAAATACAAATCAACCAAAAATCACATACATATATATAAAAAATAGAAAAAAATACGTATTTTCAGGACATCCGTGTGCAAGTCAGCGCACACAGTACCGTTTTGCACATTAACCACTTTTATGGGATATTCATACTTATTTATGTGATTACACTGTGACACATTGCACAGTGCTGTTGTTGTTACCCTTGTGTATGTGTACCTGGACACACACACACCCACACCCACATACATACACACACGTAATGTGAGAGAACGTAGTGGCTTTCAAACATAATTTGACATTCTTTGAAACATTTTTCAGAGTTACGTTTTTTTGTAGTAAATTGGACATTATGTTCAGATAAATAAAATTTCAAATCGTACCTATAGTTGGTAGTTATTAATTTATAGTAAAGAAACGATGAGGTTTATTATAATATTTTTTTTCACAAAAATTAAGTAAGTAATCAGGGTGTCCACTTTCTGGAAAATCAGGGAATTTTTTAAAATTCTGGAGTCAGGAAATTTATAAAAATTTTTTTGGAAAGTCAGGTAATTTATTATAAATTTTGTGAAGTCAATGAAGAAGAAAAAAGCGTATAAATTTAAGTTGACGAACAAAAAACAAATTTTTGCAATTTTTTTGCCCTTAAGCCTCTAGTAGTCAGGGAATTTAGAATCTGTAGTCAGGGAAAAGTCATGGAATTTTATTTTCAAAAAACAGTGGACACTCTGGTAAAATTAAAAATATATAACTGAAGAGATGTGGCGTGTAGAATATGCCATTTTGAATGGCATCAGTATAAATTAAATGGTTTCACTGCAAATGCTAGTTTGTTAAAAACACACCAAAATGTGTTACAAAACACACATGAGTGTGTTAGTTGACACACATAAGTGTGTAGTCAAGATTAAGTGTGTTAGTTTACACGTTTGATCTTTGCAATTGACACGCTTATCCGTGTTAAATGAGTAATACACTTTCTGGTGTGTAAAAAATAATTTGTAAATCATAATCAAAAATATTATTTACACACTTAAGTGTGTTGAAATGACACGTTTAATATCTACTAACACACTTTTTGGAGAACTACACACTTTGAAAATAAACACACTTGTTGGTGTGTTAGAATATAATATAGGTGAATATAGCCTATATACATTCGATCTTTCTCCCTCTATAGTCATGATACCATATTCGCTCTCACTCTTTTGCCATATAGAGTATAGAACGATTTGACACTAGTAACATCTATACCTACGTCGTATCTTTCGTCATTTTCACTTAATTGAGCTTGATATTTTTGTATATTAAATTAATATAGAAAATAAAGTTTATTGTCTGATAGGTGAAATGTGTAAGTACATTAAATATTCACCACAAAAAGATATATCGGGTGTAGAATTGATACGTCAAGGATTAATAAACGCAACTACAACTGACAGCATTCTGAAGATGATGCTGCAGGGAAAATTAATTATTTTATAAAAAGAAGACCCGGATAGAAATAATAAAATATGTGATGTGGAATTGTAGATGAAATTTCGGATAAAAGTGATGTCCATATTGTTTTGATATCATCAACTAAAAGTGATAATAATATCGTGCCAGAGGATAAAATTGTTACAATGAATTTAGATATGCTTTATGTGGCTAATTAATCGAAGAAGAAAAAAATTATTATGTAGTGTATATTATTTAAAATCATTGTATGTATATTTGTTCAATAATAATTTCTTAATAAAATGTGGTTTACAGATTTATTACAATAACACGCTTTGTAGTGTGTTAATTCACTAACACACTACAAAGCGTGTTCAAAAAACGTGTTAAAACTACACACCTTAAAGTGTGTTTATAAAAGAACACACCAAAAAAGGGATTAAATATGACTACAAGAAAATGACACACTTAGGTGTGTCAAAACAACACACTTTGCATTTGCAGTGTTATCAATTAAATACACGTACGGATAAAATATGGCATAATTTTTATTAGTATAGGTACTTATGTAAATGAAGTATACCTACTGCACGCCATGTTACCCAAGTGACCTATCATTTAAAGTTATATCTCGTTTAATTTTAACTGTCTGCTTGTTGATTAAAAAAAGGGATGTGTGCCTCACGCGAATTAAATAAATAAAGCTAAACATATTAAATTAATAATCAAACATATTATTTTAATGTATAAAGGCTCTCACAGACAGAGAAGCGAATATTCGCAGCGGCTCTGGCCTTTTACCTCTCCCCTGTCCTTAACGTTTCATCGTATTTTAAAACGTCTCGATGTCATTCCAATTCACTAATCTTGCTATAGAAGTTTCACTTCAATAATCATTGACTGATTCCTCGTTGTATCTAAAATTTAGATGGAAGCTATTTGAAAGCTGTTTAACCTTTCCGTTTAAGGTCAAAACTAACATCTTTTGTTTCTTATCTACCTGTCACCTCAATTATTTTCACACGCATAACTTATAAACCATTAAACGGATTTTAATAAAACTTGGTTGGTTAGTTGGGCCTAGTTAGTAGATGGTATCATATAAAAATAATAATCGGGTGGAAGAGATAGGGTATCCCAATGTTGTTTTTTCCAAATATTTCAAAAATGATATTTTTTTAAGGAACATTACATTTTTCTAGTCAAATATTCCCTTACAAAGATACCTTTGCAGAAATTAGCATAAAGAAGCACTGTGTCATCATTTTGCAGACATTTAACTTATAACGGAGGTAAACATTAATCTGAAATGATAGTACAGCGATTCTTAAACTTATATGGTCTTGGGACCCCTTTGAACAATTATTTTTCAGGGACCCCCTCTCCCGGATAGAAAAACAAAGAAGGCCGTTAATTACTAATTAATCAATGGTAAATAGAAATGTAAAAGTACTTTAATTTATGCCAAACATGTTTCACGGACCCTCAGCAAAAGCTCAGCGGACCCTAGTGTAAGAACCATTGAAGTATAGTATATTATTGATATGGCATCAATTATATTTGTGAACATTATAGTCCATTTAAATTAGATATTAAGAAGAACAAATTCATAAAGTTTTGATACTTTGTCCACGAGCTCTTAGTAGAGTTTGGAATAAGAGCCCGAAAAGTTCCCACCTAAATCGAGGATGGAACATCACCTTTCACGTGAAAAACAATCCGCGTTGTGGAATTTATTCCAGTTTTTATCATTTTTTATTCGAACAGCTATTCGACGATAAAAATATTACAGGAATTAAAGATTCTACATAAAATTCTACTATGCCATAATGGCATGTAAACTATTCGGTTAATCCCCAGCCTACTCTCGCAATCGTTGCTTAAAATTTGGGAACGCAGCGAAAAATCGACATAATATTAGTTTTAACCATAAATATTTCCAAAACGGCTGATTTTACGTAAAAAATGATTATAATAAAAATTATAAAACTTAATCTTAATTAATTAATTTAATTCCTGTTATATTTTTTTCTCTGGGATAAATTTCATTCCGAGGGTGAAAGGGGATGTTCCATCCACGATTTAGGTAGGAACTTTTCGGGCTCTTATTCCGAACTTTACTGAAAGTTCGTGGACAAAGTATCAAAACTTTATAATTTTTGCCTTCTATTTGGCGAATTTTAATCTAATTACCGTGGACTATTATATTTTACTAATACTGTAAAATGTTGGAATTTTTGAAACCACTGTTGCTACAAATAACAAACTATTAGATAAATGTTCAGATGTGCACGTACATATATATAGATAGGACAATGTCCTCAGCATATATCATTTGATTTTTAGTTGTGCTTATTTGAATACATACGTTTTAGCTGCATTATTTTAATGAATAGTAACTGCCTTTCTCTATTTACGATGTGTGTTTGCACATATGTTTTATGTAATTGCACATATGTAAATATGGTGTAGGTGTAATAAACTCGTTTATATTATGTTTTATGTAGGTTTATTAAATGACATATGCATATTTTTGTAATATTACTACTACGAACTAAAAAAACAATGTATGATAAATAATTTTATTATTATTAATGGAAAAAGTACGTTTTATGACCAAATTTAAGTTATTAAAGGGGGGGGGGGGTAAGGTTTTAAAATGCATTTTTTTTTTTAAATTTTTCTGAATGTACAACATGTCGAGAGTATTGTGTCAAAATTTCAAGTAAATCGGAATAAAACTAACGAAGATACAGCGTTTCAAGCAACCGACCCTCATGCTCGATTTTTATACGGACAAACTGCACGTACAAGTAGAGAGGGTAGAATCCAACTTAGGCAAAAGCAAAAAGATGCATTGGACATCCTGAATGACAGTGTTTCACTGTACGAAGCTGGCATTGATGATTCTGTATAAGTATAAAAAATTATACCCTTTTATTGATCCTTAATTTTGGATGTTCGAGTATAATAAACTTTAAATCGATTTTCTCGCAAATGTCATTTTTGAAGTTCGTGAACATTATAACTCAAAATCTACTTGACCGATCCTTTTGAAATTTTAAACACTATTTCTACACATAAATCAACAGGTAATCAGAGAGAGTTTTTTTTTTACCATTTTTTTCCATTTTATAATAACAAATTCACCGAAATTTTTAGCGAAAATCACGTTTTTCACTTTCAAATGCTGCCAAAAATAATTAAATCGAAAAAAAAAAAACTCTCTCTGACTACCTAGGGAAACAAATCACCTTTCAAGCAGATTTCGATTTTTTTGTTTTACATGATCCGGTAACGAGTTATGGTGTTCACCGCATAACAACTTTTTTTCGAGGCGCCTCCAGAGATTTGCTGTCATGGACTTATTTTTTGATATTTTTAATTGAAAATTTTTCCAAAAATACTTTAGATGTCATACTATAACGTGTAGGGTAAACTATACTAATTTTGGCACTACAGTAGTGATTGGCACTTTTGACTTTATTAACAAATAATAAGAATTGCAAACTATATATATCGTTTTTAAATATTTCATATTTTACTCATGTAGTTACTGTTTAAATATCAACAAGTAGAAACATTTTTACAGTTGACAATATTGGCGTATAAAATATAAAAAGTCGGAGAGTGAGTGTGGTGCTGTGTTTCTTGACATTTGTTAAAATTTCCTTAAGAAGTAAGTAAACTTTATCATTCTATAAATTATTATTTTCTTATGCTACTTGCAAAATGAGCTTTGTATTTACTTTGATATAAATTAAAATGTCATTTTGAACTGTATTTTATGCATATGATTCAATATAACCGTTAATATTACTATGCCAAAATTGATATTGTTGTTTTTATTAAAAACTAATTTATTGGCACTCATGCCAATCACTAAACAAATGTTTCCAAATTAATTATTTGTTTTAAATGCCTAAAAAATTGTATAATCGAAACTAAATAGAATTTTGAAGTTATTTTATAAAGAATATTTTTTTTTTTATTCTTGGCAGTGACAATAACTATACCCAGAGCAGGGTGCCAATCATTATAATCAAAATTTAAATATCAGTCACTATACGTTTCTGAATTGCTAATTAATAGTCTAATTTTTAATAGTCTAATTTGTGTTTTCTTTTCAACGTTTTTATTTAATAATCATTTTCAGAACTAATCTAACTTTATTTCAGAAAATTTAAAACATGCCTAAAGTATCGTCTAGGCGGCACTTGACATGGTTATGCGTATTGGTGATGAAGATGTGACAAATATTTGTTATGTTTGTGAATATCTCAAATTGGTCTTCCACATATGGTGTTCAAACTTTATTTGACAATTAATGCATAGACCAGTGAAAATTATTAATGAAAATTAATTTCATAATTTTTTTAACTAAAAAAATTTTTAATTGTAATAAACTTATTATTGTTAAAAAAAAAATTACCCCCCCCCCCCCTCACCAAAAAATTCCGCCCGCATTACCTTCTTAAAATAGGGTCACCCTATTAGAAACCAAAAATTATAATAACGATTATGTTTTATATTTATAAGAATTGGAATAATTGAGAAAGCCAGATGAGAGGGTAAAGACAGATATTTGCGTATTGAAAGACTGACAAAGAGAATGTAAATAGTTAAAATTTTGGAATTTAAACAATATTATATTATATTTATATTTTTATAATTAATATTTATTGTGATTTTAGAAGTATTATTATTAAATATGTATATATTACTATATTAGGGGCCATGTTTTTTTTACACCCCCTCCCCCCCGTCCTTGTCACAGCTGGTCACATTTGTGAGACCCCTCCCCCTACCTAATATAACGTCACATATTTTGCAACTTTACACCTTAAAATTATTAAAATGTTTAAAATGTCTACAAAAAAGCTAGTATATTATATTTCGAAATGTGATGTCACAAAATTTAGGACCCCTTCCACCTTGTCACACAATGTCACACTTCGTCGACCCCCTCCCCCCTTAACGTGTGACGTAATTTATGGATGGCCCCTTATTAATATCATTTAATGTGATTTTAGAAGTAAAAAAAATATTTTGTTTCGTAAAAGTTTATTATTAATATATATTTTACTATTATTAATATCATTTAATGTGATTTTAGAAGTAAAAAAAATATTTTGTTTGCTTAAAGTTTATTATGAATTTGTTTTTGATAATTAATGCTAATTAATGTGATTTTAGAAGGAAAAAAAAACATTTTGTTTGGTAAAAGTTTATTATTAATATGTATTTTATAATTAATATCATTTAATGTGATTTTATAAGTATGAAATATATGTTTTGTTTACTAAAACTTTATTTTTAATAGAAATATATTAAGTGCCAATTACTGATACCTATAGTGTCAATTACTATGCCAAGTGTGCCAATAATTGTGCTTTTCTACCATTTTTTGTTCTTTTTGGAATATATTTTATAATTGGATACTTATAATTAATATAAATGTTTTATTATATTCCTTAATCCCTACAAATCAGTATCCACCATAATTTAACCTGTAATACTGATTATCTAAAAAAATATCGTCTTTCAAAATCGAGTTTTAGCTTAAAGTGCCAATCATTGTATAGTTTACCCTATATGAAATAAATAAACCAACATTATTCATATCTTCAAAAAAAATCATGAAAATATGCCTTTTTTTCGCCTTTAAAACCTTACCCCCCCTTAAAATTTTAACTGACATATTGCTTTTTAAACCTATTTTTCATAAGACGACAGATTTTTTAAATATAATCTTCGATCGTGTGAAAAAAGGTATTATTGTTACATGAGATAAACGTAGAACCAAAGATAAAATATATGAAATCATGACAAGATTTAATTTATATTTTTTAAATTAATTCTTATCAATTTAAAAATTGTATTTTGTTTACTCATAATATTTATTAATAATAAACGTGCCAAAAATTATCACAGCATTACAAAAAGCATATAACAAGTATATGAGAAATGTACATTCATGCAAGGAGAAAAATATTTCACAACAATCACTCAATTTTTAAAGAAATATTACTATTTGTAAAGGTTCTGGTGAAATTTTACTATGCTGCATCGTAAAAATGAAACGTTGTATTGTGTATAAAAAAACATTTGTTGAGATAAGTCTACCCATCTTTATTCAGCAATGGACAGTATGGACACATCTCTTTCTCTCACACACACACAACACTCTCTCCTCATTGTGTATATAATTACACTGGTGGTGGGGGATCTGAAACTAAATACATGTTTACTTTAATATAAATTTTAAATGTATTGTAACTTACCATTTGTTTGGTTTTTCTAAGATCTTTTACTTATAAAAGCAAACTGAAAACAGACTACTAACGAGAATTAACTTGCGTTTATTTCTATATATTGCTGGACCACATGTTACTAAAATTACAATATGAATAGTAATATTTGCGCGCAAGATCGAAATCTATATTATTAGTATAGTTTAGTTTGTTATACCAATATTAATATAATTAATTCTACACAATCGTAGTATTTTTTGTATCGTCTTTTAATAAAAAATTAAGTATCGAATAATAAAATGTACTAACAATTTGTATAGCACTTAACAAATAATTGAATTTAAGAATAATTAGTTGAATAAATCATGTAAATATTTATGAATATAGTAAAAATTACGTATTATAAAAATTACTGAATTGACAGTACATGTCAAACTGATAGTATTTTTTGATACAAATTGAAATTTTTAATGTAATTTTTATTAAAAAATCGACTCTATTTTTCTCCATGTAGCTAATAAATTAGATCATTTTAATTCAATAAACCTTGATTATTAATTCCTTCACGTTTTTTTATTTATTAGTAATACTAGTTAGAAATTCTTCGTAACTGCGGGCCTGTAATTATTACAGACTCTGTACATCAGGAAACTGTCTATTAATCATTGTTTTATAAAAAGTAACAACATTAAAATTCAATTAAGTCCAGAGATGATTAATAATGTGTTCTTTTGAAAAACGCTCGTTTTAATGTTTGTTTACCGTTTGATAATTCCTTGTTTATTTTGCTTTCAATGCTGACGGTTTTTTTATTCTATTTTATTTAAAACTTACAATACGGAAAATGCATTTTAGTATGACCTATATACAATATACATACATACATACATCATTACTTCTTTTGGAAAATACCTATTTGTTTTACTTGAAACATACCGAAATTTAATTTATTTTCGAATTTTATTTAATTTAAAACATTTATTGTTTAGTTTCTATTGAAGTATTTACCATGCTTACATACATTAAAACAAAAAATAGCTATTGAATTGTATATACATAAAAATATAATGTTATCAACTATTCAAATTAAATTGTAAATTGTTTATTCTAATACGAGTATGTAGTTTATTTGAATAAACAAATTTTGTTACAATTAGTATAGAATGTATTTAAATAATAATCAATCGTAGTGTTTATTTAATAACATTTATGATAGTATTAAACAGAAAATATAATATTGACTAAAACTTGAATGGAATTTTCATTGGGATGTTAAAACAAAAGGCTTCAATATATACAAAACATTTCAGCTATTGTCTCATACCAAAATTACATTTAATTTGTATAAAGTTTTGTTAAAAACATTTACCAAATACGTAGGCACTATATCACTCTGTCTATCGTCATTAATTTGACTGTGTGTAAAAATAAAAATCTAGATCATAGGTTCCCAAACTTATTTGACCCACTACGCCCTTTTCAATTATAAAAAAAGGTTACCCTGATAATTTACATTCTTAGTAGTACATTTTTTCGAATACATATCTATACAGTGTTATATAATAAAAATATATAAATAATACTACACCCAGAGCCACCAGAGCTCCCTTTGGTCCCCCCAATACCACCAACGAAGCTCAGGACTGCAGTTTCGGAACTAGTGATCTAGATTGATTCAATAATAATTCAACAGTATTTTTGTACGAATTTAGTACTGTTAATCTGCTTCTTGATGAAGTAGCAAGATCATATATATCCTAAGTTAACTAGGCTTTCTTATCAGTGAAAATCCCACAAAAATCGGTACTCTATTGTTAAGCCGATTGTTTTCGAAATCCGGATTTTGATGAAATTATCCATTATGACTATTTTCGCCATGATATCTGTGTGTTTGTCTGTTGGTCTGTAAGTGCTGTACATAGTAGAGACTAATATTATCTATACTTTATGTGCCATTCATTTTATTTTATCTTTTATTAGTTTGTCAGAAATGTGTATTAATAAATTAAGAATTACGTATACTGTTCACTGTCCGGATTAGGGTTGCCAGATGTTCACTATTTGAGCGGACAGTCCGCTTTTTTCACAATATGTTTTTTCCACAAAATAGTGAACATTTTTTTATTTATTTAAAAGCTTTATAATGAAATGGTACGTAATCTAAAGCATACTACTAAAGACCGCGAGCCAGAATTTGCAAAAATAAAACCTGAAGACCTTTTTTTTAGTCTTCAATTTCAATTCCTAATTTTGTAAATACTATTTTACTGTGTTCTAATTAAATCAAAAAAATGTTATTTTATTTTTTTTACTACTAAACCCCCACCCCGTTTGTCCGCTATTTTTTGGTAACAGACCTAGCTACCCTAGTCAGGATATAAGAAAGTCCCGTGGGTACCAAGGCAGATATTTTCATTTTGAGGTACGGAACCCTAAAAATTACATACAATTCCTGTATAATACTTGTACAGTAAAAGCTCCTTATTCGCGCTTCCTTCATTCGCGTTTTCACTATTCGCGGATTAAAAAAATGCGACCCAATTCCTATATTCGCTTCTAAAGATTTCTTTATTCGCGGATCTAATCAGGAAACGTGACATTTAATTTGAAAAATCTTAGTGAAGGTTTAAGAATGGCAAATGAGCTTTGTGATTTCTTTATGAAAATTGATCCGTCTATGGAACGAAGTCTTATTTTTAAGAGGCAAATTGCTAATGCCACTGCTGAATATCAGTCTGAATTGAAAGAGCTTTTAAAAACTGCCAAGCAAGAAAAAATTACAAAATTCTTTAAACCATTGCCTAAGCCTGAAGATAATAATTAATCAATATGGTCAAAAACTTCAATTAAATTGATTTTTTTACATTGTATTTGTTTATTTATTTTGTCACCTAGGAACGTATCCCCTATAATCCCATATAAATTACCATTCCGTATTCACGTTTTCTGTATTCGCGGCATATTTATGGAATATATACCCCGCGAATAAAGAGCTTTTACTGTATATCATAAATATTTTCGCAATATTTCACTCATCAATAGAATAGAGACCATCACATTCCTGAACCGAAATTATTTTAGGAAATGCTTGTGGTAGTGTATGCATATTATTCACTTGTTCGGGCTGTAATATATTGCACGTTAATTTCCTGCCTGCTCGTATAGAGACATCCGGGATCAGCGTGTGTCTAGAGGTGGAATATCCATTAAAATTATCTATTCACGAAACTCAAGTGCGTGAGGGAGGGGCGGGCGGGGGGGAGAGAACCGCATACTCTTACAATATATATATACATACTCAATAATAAATCACTGGACGAATAGGTACTTTATAGTGTTACTGCTTCAATCTATTAACGAGCTACTTTGAAAAGTGATGAATAGTTTATGTTATCTTAATAAGTTTATTTTGTTTGCTATAATTTTCGGGTGTATTATCTTCAGTATGTTTTTAATGTTACTAAATAAAAGTCAAGGCCATTCAAGGTTACAATTGAGTAAGGCTGTACCTATACCAGAAAACTAGGTTTTGTGAAAATGAGCCTAATGATATTATTTAGAAGGTAGTAGGCCAACAGTGTATCTGTCAGAATAAGTTCTTAAGGTAATTAATTTTTATATAAAATATTAAATACGTTATTTTGAAATTTTATATCATTGTATTAACTCTATTGATTTATGAAAGAAAAAAGAATAATTTTTGGAAAAAGTCAAGAGGTGTCTATTATACCCCCCAATTAAAAATTTTAGGGGGTACCACATTTATGTTATTTTACAGCTCATGTAATATCAAACAATTTTTATATTATACACAAGCCACTATTTTAATCGGTTTAAGAGTTATTTACAAATTTAAAAGTTTACCCTCATTTTCAAGGGTCGATTTCATCCTCTAAACTTGAGTTTAAGCATGTAAAAAAATTGGTGTCCTTAATTTTTACCTGAATAGCATTTTCATCAAGTTTTATTAAAATCGGAAAGTGGCATCTGGGGAGCTTTCGTTTAAGTAATACTGGTATGCCAGGTATTTACGGCAATTTTCAGCCTGTCATACCAAGATATTTTTGAAAAGCACGTTAAAACAGCTCTAATAAAGTATGACTGACACTTTCGGTAAGAGAGGGTTTGTCACACCTAATTTTTCTGAAAGATAAAATCATCTTTTATACGTATTACAAATTTTATTCAATTCCACGATAACGGCAAAAAATCATTTTTTTAATAATAATTTAAAACCTTTTTGGCAGGCTTTGCCCCGTCATACCGCTCTTATGTTACTTTATCTGTATGCTCTTTAACCGTCAATTAATATAAAACGAAACGATAACGGCACATTTATTGTTACCGGCACCCGATCTAATATGATGCATGTTTTTATAAACCCTTATTTCATAGACAGGCTTGAAATGTCGGAAATAACTTACAATTAGCCAAAATTTGCTTTAAAAAACAAAGGCATTAAATTTATTTTGGGTATAAAATTTTTTATTTGACAATAACCAAAAAAGCTTAGATATCAACTAATTTAAATTATTGTATTGGGCTCAAGAAAAATAATCGAAATATAACTTGATTTGACAAAAGAATCTAAATCTATATTGCCTTTATAAAAATAAACGTACCTACTTCTATTTAGTTTTCATTACGCTGGCAATAAGGATAATATTTGCAAAAATAACATTTATTTGATTCATGTTATTTCAGTTTTGGTTTTATTTTTTACTTTGTTATTTTTTATATACCTATATCTTCTATCAGGTTTTTCAATATTATTCTTGAAAATTTAAATATATTTATTGACTTATATTGAAGGAAATTAATATTTCGTAAAAAGCAAAGTTCATATTTTAATTATAAAATACAATAAAAATAAACATTTCATTATAAAGTAAATATCAACATCATATCATAATATTTTTGTATTACGTAGGTAGATATGAAAATATTTATTTTAAATATTAATATTAATAAAATTAAAAATTTGTTCTGAAGATTTATCGAGTTATATATTAACATAAAAAATTTTAATATCCGTGTACCAACGTAGTTGTTTTATTTTATGAAAAATATGATAAAACTTAATTAATGCCAAAGTACAATTAACTGTAAATGACTAATCTGAAGTGTTTTTGATAAATATTTACACGATGTAAATTTTAACTCGTTATACAAGTGTGCTAATACTGTATCAACAACATGAGTGTGTTGTTCTAACTTGTCATACACGGTCTATGAATATTGTATTCAGTTCTCAAGTCGAGGGGGTAAGTTGGAAGGAGGCATTTGAAGACGTACATACACTTTGTTAAGTATTTTGAGTACAAAATCGGTTTATGTAGTAATTATATTACGTACATGTGGATTAACTTAAAGTCAAAGCAATCAACTTCATGTTTTGCCATTTTTAGTTTTCCGTGCCAAACACTTATGGAATAACTTCAGTGTCTGTCTGTCTGTCCGTCTTTCACAGACGATTTTCTCTGAAACTATTTAACGTAAAAATTTGAAATTTAGCACAGAGAAAGAGTGCGGTGGCCTAATTTAGATGTGAAGAATAAAAAGTTGAATTTATGGGGGTTAATTTCAGGGGGTAAATTGGGAAATGGACAACACATTTTTTTCAAGGGTATCGTTTAGGGTGTCAAATGAAAGCTTATTGAAGCACAAATTCAACAATATGTATAATGTATTTTTATGCATTTTTCAAAACATTTTTCGGAAAAAAAACGTTAAAAAATTGCTGTCCACCACACTTATCACCAAAAGAATTGCTCAAAAAAATCTAAAAAAATCATGAGAATTAGGTATAGATTGGGCCAAGTGTCAGAATTAAAAAAATCTAGCAAGATCAATAATTGTTGTAAACAATTTCATTGTTCATTTCCTTATAACTGCTGAACCATTGGTTTTAGGGAAAAAAATTTTTTCGCGATGTAATGCGGTGTTCACACCAAAGAAAACAAAACAGCAACACGGTGTTTGAAAACACGTCGTATTTAAAAATGCATAGGCTTTATTGCACTTTTGTCAAAAAGACACGATGTTGCTGTTTTGTTTTTTCGGTCTGAACACGGCATAAGAAACAATTTTTGTCTTTACACGTTTTTCAAAATTTTCAATAATGTAAGTGGGGGGCTGATGAATGGCACGGAACGCTAATTGTGCAAGTATAACAGTTTTCTTAATATTTTATATATTTATTTGGTACCTACTGCTTACTGAATTGGGAACGTAATTTTCACGTTAGTTTAATTACTAGTTTAACTTACTTTCTATAGAGTATAGATACATTCTGAACAATTTAAATATACACGACATATTCTTGTACAATGATCCAGGAATATTATAAATGCATATTTTAGAAGTCTAACAAATATTCGTTAAATTAATAACGGAGACATTTAAACGTGTACAAATGTCTACCATACATACAAATAATATTCATATACGTGATATCTCTACTTTAGATACAAAGGTTATATTTCTGCGTCTGCTGGAATTTAATTTCCATATTTCGTGCATACTTTAGTGTCAAAACAATACAGCGTTCATCTTGTACTGACATATTTCATCAGGTATATTCCGCCGTGTTTTGTTGCAGAGCCGTCGTTAAAAACAATACACTCGTTGTTCGTCACGTAAGCCGTATGAATTATCGAATCTCTACAATTTAAGTGTAAAAAACAAGGGTAATTAGTTATAGGGAATTAAAGAAAAACATTTATTTTTATAGAAATATGCTAAAGCAGCTG
The DNA here is from genome assembly GCA_961205875.1 of Sialis fuliginosa. Classification (NCBI taxonomy): domain Eukaryota; kingdom Metazoa; phylum Arthropoda; class Insecta; order Megaloptera; family Sialidae; genus Sialis; species Sialis fuliginosa. Next base: position 36,644,994 of record OY540810.1, read on the forward strand.
TTATTTTTATCGATTTGTAGCTGTTTTCTCAGGAGTAATCAACTATATTTTATGTTGTTTTGTATATGTAGAAATAACGTCGGAAATCATGAATACCTCATGATTTTTATGTGAATTCTTAAATATACTGGAAACCGGTAAATAACAAAAATGTTTGCACGTATTGATGTAAACATATTCCTGAATTTTTCGTCTTAAAAAACTTTTTAAGAAAAAAAAATATAACCGATTTAAAAAACCCCTAAAACACTGAAAAGTAATAATTAATTTAATTAATATATACTGTGTTTTTTTTAAATCGGTTTTATTTTTGTTTTCCTTTTACGCCACTCAGTTCATTGTCAGATTCTGATAAAATTTATATGGGATCATCTCGGGAATATACTCTTTCAAAAATCGTCAAAATCGGAGCAATTTTTGTTGGTGTTATGCCCGAACATATGAGGAGATGAGTTTCAAAACTCGTTCGTTCCATTTTAAAAGATAATCGAGATGCAGTGTATTTTAAAAGAATGCGAAAAGTTATTTTAAAATCGAATGCATTTTGATTATTTTTGGAAAGTCAGGGAAGCCTAAAGTGGTCAGGGAAAGTTAAGTCATTTGTTTGAAATTCTGAAAAGTCAGGGAATTTACTATAAATTCTGGGAAGTCAGGTATTTTTCCAAGGCAGTTATACTTACTTATTACTAATTTTGATTTTAAGGGGGGAACCCAGTTTAGACCGATCAAAAAATCGTATTTTTTTTTATTGCATGAATCGTTAGTATAACTATTCAAGAATATGTGGTCAAAATTTCAAAGCAAAATTCCCATTAGTTCGAATGCAATGAGCACTTAAGTGACCGCCCGTCGGTTCTGTGAAGAAGCGCACGGTAATTATAACGTTTTCGCTACATTTTATTTCAAACGCGTGTTTCTCGAAACGACTTTTTTTCGACTAGCGTACATTCTAGCTCAAAAAGTTATTGATCAATCGTTCTGAAATTTGGTGTGGATATTCTTTATTCAATTCCACGTAACATGAACCAAATTCGGGGATTATATTGTTATTAAATATATATTTTTTTATGCAAGAAAGATGAAAAAATATAGTATAAAAACATGACATTGTGTTCAAACACCTCAAAAACATGCAATTTTCAATTTGTTTGATCAAAATTAGGTTCATATTCTTAGAAAATATGTTTTTAATGAAAAAAAAAATCCTGATGATTACAGATAAAAATTGCGACGTCAGGGATGTACGCCAGCCAAATGCTCGGATGGCAATCGCCCATGAACTGCACGCGGTAACTCCACTATTTCCGGCGGAAATCGTTTGAAAAAATTTTAAAGTGTACTTGAAAACATAAATAAAATATCCTCCAAGTTTAAACAATTTGTGATTATTCCTTCCTGGTTAAAAAAAATCATGAAAAACAGCAAAATTTCGACCTCATAAACTGGGTTCCCCCCTTAATGACCTTTTTTTTGCTTCTCAACTTCAATTTTACACTTATTATTCATTTAAAGAAGTGTATAAATTTAAGTTGGCGAGCAAAAAAAGGTCTTCCAATTTTATTTTTGCCCCTCGATTACTTCTTGCCCCGGAGCCCCCGAGCCTCTAGTAGTTAGGGAATTTAGAATCTGTGGTCAGGGAATTTTATTTTCAAAACCAGTGGACACCCTGATGGACCGAACGAGTTTTGGAACTCACCTCCTCATATATAAAAAATATCCACAGCCGAACTGAGAACCTGTTTCTTTTCTGGTGTCGGTTAAAAACAGTTAACGGGAATTTATCTTGATGTGACTACGTTCGAATTACGCTAAAATTCTAACTAAAAATTCTACTAAAGACTTACTTTTTAATAATAAAAAGTTATCGAAGTTGCATTAAAAATGATCTTATTATTTAAGTATTCTGTACTCTTAACTTGCACAGTCTCCCCTGTTTCAATACCACCTTGTTTGTCAAAACCTGCTATGATTGGCTCATAAGCACCACCCCTTTCTGTCTTGTGTCCCAGTGTACACCCCCCCCCCCCCACAAAAACATCACCACATAACACATACATAAACACAAACAAAAATGATTGTCTGAAATGGTAACAACGTTATGATGAAGGAGATGAACTGCACAGTCTAGCTTTTCTTATCAAATTAATTTACATATTGATTTTCTACCACAAACGACAGATAGCGATTCCGTAACAAGCTAGTTAATACACATATCATTGATTACACAAGCTTTGTTGTTTATAGGAGCTAACGGTTCACTTAATCCTGCAGTAAAACGAAACCCTTTAATTAACGTAAAATACTTTAACGTTGTTCAAGGAAATCGAACCTACAATTACAAGTTATATCGTATTCAAGTGGAAAATGATATTCTTACTGCAAATTAAATAACTTGTTAACGATATTTTCGTATTTTAGATAATCAAAAGACAAGCTATTTATTAAATAAATAAAAATATTGAATATAACAAGGATTTACAATCTTCTATAATTAATTTTTCAATTCATATATTCATACTTAAATGAGGCTAAAAAGATATAAAAAAGCGAAAGTGTCTCTGTCTGTCTGTCTGTTTGTTACCTTTTCACGGCTTAACCGCTTAACCGATCTTGATGAAATTTGTAAGGAAGATAAGTTACATTCTGAGGGCATATTATTATGCTACTTTATATTCCGAAAAATTGACTAGATTAAAAAAATGACGTGTACTTTTGTTCGCGCGATATGTTATATTTTGTTGACGTAGACATCTAGCGTGCAAATGCGAAATAAAAAACAACTTTTTATCGAATTTCATCATAACATAAATCTGTAACAGCTGGTCTTCTAATTGCACCATTTTAGAAGAGTGTAGCAATTTTCTCTAATTTCTATCGTTTTTATATATTTTTTTCCAAATTATTACACTTGATTGGTGAAATTAAAAATAAAATAAAAATATTTCATCTACATATATGCCAAAAATAATATTATACAGGAAGTTAAGTTACGTTAGATGCGTATAATGTAATACGTATCTAACCTAACCTAACTAATTTCACCAATCAAGTGTAATAATTTGAAAACATCGACCGAATTAAATAATTCCAGCATTTGAATTGATATAAATTAACGAAAACTTATGGAAGCTATGTATAACTTTTTTTTTGATTATATTACATCTGTTACTCATATGTATTTTATCCGTTGTAATAACTTGTTTTTAATGTTTATTTGTCAACCTATCGCTGCTCGTATGAACATCAGAAGCTATGAATTATAACACAAGGATGTTAACAATATACGCAAAATCCATAAATAATAATCTTACCTGGAAACGTCTCTGTTATATCGGATAACAAACAATACATCGCAGTAGCTGTATGTGTGTATGTGTGTGTGTGGGTGGGTGTGTAACACATCCTGGCAGACTTTGACGTTGCCCGGAGTAATTGTTTTGTGTATGTAACGGGAAGTCTGCGAAGTTGTTTAGCGCGTCGTCTTTGTACGGAGAGAAGAACTCTTACCGACTTCACAGTTCCTGCGGCCGTGTGCATTATGACTCCACAGTTCAAATTTATGCATGATTGTGTGTTATAAAGCCGTGTACAGACAGCGAAATACTCGTGGAAATAACGTTTTGTAGTGTGGCTATTAGCACTGACTTCTTAAACTAAATAGGGTCACATAATTTTTAAATTCAGATAAATAGATGGTAATTATTTTATCATATATAACTTAGGTCAGATTTTTTTCTTTAACTAACAATAAGTTTTTGCATTTTTTTTCAAAATATGGTTTAAAATACGTATTAATTAAAATTAAAATGTTTTACGTTGTTCATTTCTAGAGAAAAAACATAAACAAAATAAAAGGCTATAATTTAATTTTTTTATTTATTTATATTTGCGAACTTTGGTACCTAATTAAATTGATTTAATAATGAGGTACTTGTTTTATTAATAACATAAGTTCATGAAAATTACAAAAAAGTAGCCTATCAGTCCCAAAAAAACAATATATCTTGCTCTTAATGCGTTCAAGACTGGTGCCAGAACTTACTTGAATTTATTTTTAATAAAAAAGTGTAATTGAAATCAATCAAACCTTGTGTATAAAATTTTGGAAAGTAGAGCCATGTAAAATAATAATAATAATGTATTTTCATATATTTAGCTGAAATAATGGACTTAATAGGGAAAATATCGAAGTGTATCTCATCGATTTTAATAAAAATGTATGAATTTTTCGTTTATCTGGGATCAATCATAGATAGAGGTTACACGATCAGTCTGGCATCATACCAGACTGACGCCAAACTGATCGTGTAATGCATTGACTGACAGGTCACGGACTGAACTGATACCAGACTGATCGTGTAACCTCTGTCTTAGACAATTTTTTGAATTTCATTATTATTGGGTAAAAAAAAAATGTGCGAATGTCGAGGGTCACCTCTAGTTATTGTTAAGTAAAAATATAAGAACTAATGAGGCTATAACAAAATAAAACGCATTGTGAAGACCTGAAAAATCACGTTGGCTAATCCAAATAATTTTCGTTTAAAAGAAAATGCTTTCACTTCAAATGGTTTTCATCGTATTTTTTTTAAATATCAAAACTTAAATAAAAATTAAACAAGCTTAAGTTGTCTGTTTCTACCTTGAATTTGCCATGATTTAGAAACTTACCTGTGTGTTGTATTGTCTTATTATTTTAGTTATCAAGTTTACAGTAACTTTCCTGTCTGCACTTTAAGTCGTAGGTACAAGAAGCAGTGTTGGTAACCGAGCAAGTTGCGGTCGAGGAAATGCAATTGTCTGCATGTTACCTTCATACTCTCTAACTTCATTTGGAGTTTAAAAAATTTAAACAAAGGTATAGGGTGCGCTACATACAATTGTTGTTTATTTAAATAATGAAGTGGAGCAGTAATTTTATGTGTAAATGCAGATATGGTAGTTTATACCTCATATAGATATGAATACAAGATTTTTATACATACCTACTTATGTTATTCGTATTTTGTATATCATGAATTGCATATCAGGGGTTATTTTAGTGTGTAGTTGTAGCTTGTTTCTGCATTAGTAAAAATGAAAACTGCAGTTGTAAAAGTCAATTTGTGTAGTTGAAAATTATACCATGTATCCTTAATATATATAAAGCTCAACGTCTCTCTGTCTGTCTGTCTGTCTGTCTGTCTGTCCGTTAGTTACCTTATCACTGGAGAACCACTTATCCGATTTACGAGTTTTTTTTTTAATTCATAGGTACGTTCTCTGACCAGGTTATAGGCTATATTTTTTTACGTTCGGTAACATAACAACAAAGCAGTGACGATAATAGTAAATCAAGTCGGAAAAAATTTTGCCGTCGGCGCGCTGTTTTGTAATACGCTGCCTAAACCGTTCAATATAGAACAAAATAATGTATTAAAGAATTGTGTAGAATCAAAAGTTCTACAATTAAGTCAGCGACACGATATGTCTAACTTTTATATTTAAGCCACAATGACTGCTTTTATGTTACAAAGAAAACATAAAATATTTGGGTTTTGTTTACATGGACTTATGACCTGCAAAACATTAATCCTTATCGAAATAAATGATTTCATCGTCATAAGTACTTAATGTAGATATAGTTTGCCATTTACAGCATCCAATTTGGTCGTATAGTTTAGAAAATATCTTAAAATATATTTATAAAGGTAATATCTTAAATGTATGGTGTCGTGCCGCATCGAAGCGAGTACATCAGACTGGATTCGCGTACGCTCGGTAGATATTCGGAGTCCCTCGGCTGATCGTTTGTGTTTATTTTGTTTTCAATAATTAACATTTAAATTTAAACAGAACACAAATTATTTGTACTTTTTTCTTCTGATTCGTTTTTGTTAGGTAATTTAGGTATTGATAAATTATTATTACAATAATAACTAATCGTGTTTGTACTTAATTAATTAAACTATATTTTTCAAAAATCTTAAACAATAATTCCGTAGTCTACGCGAGCGAAGCCGCGTGGGCCCAGCTAGTATATAATATATTCGTAGTATAAAAAAATATACTACAAAAAAAGGTATATCCAGTTGAAAAATTACAAGTAGAAAGTAAAAAAAAAATAATAATAAGAAAAATGTGCAGTTGTAAAATTTTCTTAAAATAACTCCTGTTGCATATATTTGCATGTGATTATAATAGTATAAAAAAACGCAACTAAAGCAAACATTTACTATGATTATTTAATGATAATCGTAAATTAATTAAAATTATGAAAGTAGGTAAGTGAAAACAAACAATATGATAAAGCAGATAAAAATAGAGCAAAACTATTTGTCATAATAACTTATCTAATCATATATTAATTGTCAATTGTAAGTTATGCATTTGTCGATTAGGGAAATATGTAATATTCATCACAATGCTTTTATCTTGTGAACTATGAAACATATGCGTATATAAATTATGTAATTATTTGAATATTAATCATAGCACATTTATTCGATTTTTTTTAAATTAATAATTGTGAATTTAATGAAAACAGTTTCAATTTATTTTAAAAATGATTAAGGTACATATAAGCCATTACGCCATTCGACTATATCCATAAATAAAACGGCCAAGTGCGTGTTGCCATTCTCACTAATATTATCTTCAGTTTAGGAGATATATCTAAAAACACCCCACTGTATGGGGTAAATACCTATAGTAAGTCCAAATAATTATTATTTTTAAATTCTCATCATTCCTGTTTTTGTGTCATCCGTATACCAAATTTCATCTTAAAAGGTATGACATACAAACGGATGGAGAGATCGAAAAAAAAGCTTAAAATAAACTGACCTCAAAAAAACCCTTAAAACATTGAAAAGTTTATAATAATAATAATTTAACAGTTTTTGAAGTCGGTTTTATTTATTTTTTTCCTTTTGCGTGGAGTATGTAAGTCCATGGTCAGATACTGATAAAATTTATATGAGATTATCTCGAGAGTATACTCTTTCAAACAAAAACAAAATTTCACCGAATATATGCATATTTGTCGAAAATACATAAAAAATGATGCACAGCAAAATTGAAAACCCCCTCCATTTTTAAAGTGAAAAGAATTGCTGTTAATTTATTACGTTTTGCGATCTGTAGTGTGTTGCCGTGGTGTAAAAATGAGTAAAAATAAACAAATTGAACTTTGTTTATATTTTTATGACAGAAAATTAAAACCAATCGATATGGATACTGTAATGTTCTCTTTCAGAAAATGTAAACGTTTAAATGGGTTACTAAAGAAATTTAATATATAATGTTCATTTTATCAATTTTCATACGAAAAAAAAAATTGGGCGAGAGTACACACTTCCAAGCAGAGCCTGCTTGGGGTATGCAATAATAAAAATCAAATAACAGCAATATTGTATATTATTTTGTACACATATATGTAAGAGGGTTCAAAAATTGTGTTTTATGAAAATGCAGACTTACAGAAAGATAAACTCTCCATTATTATAAAGTTGCAAAGTTCCAAACATCCATTCGCGAGAGCTCTGTGTAAAATTTTCCTTTTCTGCTCATTGTTAATTCATATTTCCGTAAGTCCGTAGCTTATAGAGCGACGCCTCTCGCTTGGGTTTTGTTTTGTCTGGAGTTGTTCGTATCTGGGGACGTTTTTCCCTTTGTCCTTTTGTACGGACTGGAACGGTATCGAAATCGTCTACTCAATGGAATCTATTTAGAAATTTTGAATATCAAAGATTTTTTTAGGTAGACTTCGTTCAGATTAACACCCCTTTACATGTTTATTTTATAGTTATTTATATTGAAAGTTTAATATTCAGAAGAGAGGGCGAAGGGGATTTAACTTTCCTGATTTCGTACGAGATTTTTTTCATATTGAGGAAAATATTGTATCTATAACAAGATATTTTGAAAAATCGCTCAGATGATAAAAGGTAGGTTTCCCTAGTTCAGTGAAGACGGGCGGGGTTATATTTAATTTTTGGACGCCAAGTGATTTTTCTACTCTCTTACCTGGAATAAACTGGATACCCAAAATACACGTAAGAACTAAAATTTAAAAAAATTAAAAATTATCCGAAAATCTTAAAAAAATCATATAATATATTTGCGTATGCCGCTGACTTATATAATTGCAACGTTCACAGTTTTGTCGACGTATCAACTGCATATCCTACCATAGGCGCCATCTTATCTACGATATTACTTAAACTACGATATTACTTAAACGAAGTTCTCTAAGTAAATAAATATGTTGAACAAATATTAAACGATTACTTACTTTCTTAGGTCATAACCAAAATTTGAAAATAACCTTAGTATACAGACAATTAGCAATTACTCAGAAATATATAATATCGCCCCTCATGTTCCGCACGCGCGAACGGAAGAATGTTTACTGCAATATAATCATATTTCCTCAAGTCCGTGCACCTTATCTCATGACTTGCATTTTACAATAATAATATTATTTATGATTTAGAATTAGATGTACTTTAGAAAAATCAAACAATTTTAAATCCGACAAAACAATCGTTACAAACCCAAAAAAAAATATTTGTTATTGTATTTAACAAGCAATTTTAACTACTGTAGTAAATTTATTCAACCATATGCCTATTTTTGATAAAACTATTGAATATAGATAATTTTTTGAGTATTTTAATCGTTAATAAAATCTCTTCAAATATGATATATTATGGGTGGTGTTAATAATAATTTATAACTGTTATTCTGATAAACGGGCATTTCACAAATTAATCATATAAAAATATAGCGCGGTTATGTACATAAAGGAGCAACGCTGTACACTTCATTATCGATAAAGATATGTGTCCATAATACTTTATTTGTATTATTATTTATCTACAGCTTGTCAAGCCAGTTCGGTGTGTGACGTTGTTACGTACACACTTAAAAAATATAATAAGTCAATATTAGAGTTAAAAATAAAATGGCACATATAAGTATTACATCATTTATACTTGTTTTAATAATCATTGGGATAGATTCAAGTAAATTATTTAATAAATTTAAGAAAATCATCAATGGGGGAGAAACTATATTAAGTGAGAATACTACAGATAATATTAGTGCGTTTTTAAGTGAAACAACAGCTACAGATAATTTATTAAATACATCTTCAGATGATAGTGTTAGAAATAGGACAGTTTATAATTTCAATGATATGAAAGAAGTGGTAGTAGTAATAAAAAACGTTGATGATTTGGAATTTATATTCAAGAATATCAGTAAAAATGGAACTACGTTAAAAAGGTCAAGTGACGATTCGATGTTAATAGATCCTAATTTGAATAATAATAATAGAAGTGAAGTGATTCATGAATTTAATTTTGACAATGTTGAAAAGATTACTGTGAGGTTTAATAGTACTGAAAGTGATAGAGATGAAAACAGTAGTAATAAAAGTATAACAATTTATGTTAATGATACAAATGAAGTGAAATCTGTAAATGGAGTGAACGCAGCTGATTTTGTAGTGCAGAATAATACAAACCTTAGTATCGAAATTGTCGACCATAATACCAGTTCAATTGATCCGGTTACGACGGAAAAAATTAAAACAACTGTAAATTATGAGTCTTCAATAACAACTCAAAAAAGTATCGAGACCACTACTCAAAAGGTAATTAAAATTAGCACCACAGAGTTGATTTCTGAAATATATGATGATTTTACTTCTATATCAGCTCAGAATATAACTGAACTAAGCAACGAAAATTCAGCAGTTATTAGTACTACAACTGGAACTTTTTATCTAGAAACAGGCAAAAATAAACCGAATGGCGGGCAGATGGAACTTAAACGGTATCCTTGGAGGCCGATTCAAAGAGAAAAATTCTGTATAATCGATTCTGATTCAGTTCCTGGAAATTGCGATTGTGTGAAAAATCAGTGCGTGTCAAAATGTTGTGACAAAGATGAATTATATCTCGAGTCTACGATGGCTTGCACTAAGCAAAGTACAATAAGTAAAATACGCCCCAAGGTTTATAATGAAACAGAGGAAATTACAAATCGTAAAAAGTTCAATTTCTTCTACTATCCAGGAAGTGAAAAAGTGTCATTAGAAGATGATGAATTGTTTTATTTGCAAACAAATGGTACATTATTTGTTTTACCAGGGCTTATATTTAACCTTGATGAGTATTGCTTAGAAGGAGTGCTTCAGCCTGGAGAAAAAGAACCGATTATTAAAGGATTTATAACTATTTATGATATTAAACCACGTTCACGAGCACTGGAAATCTCTTTAGCCATTTTGATGCTTCTATCTTCGATATTTCTTCTAGCAACTTTTCTTGTATATGCTTTAATACCAGAACTACGTAATATCCATGGAAAATCTTTAATGTGTTACGTGGCTTGTCTGATGGTAGCTTACATGTTTTTATCTGCGGTCAAACTTGATCCTTGGATGTCTTACGGATGCTGTATATTCACGGCTTTCATGATCCAATTTGCCTTCCTTGGAAGCTTCGCCTGGCTGAACGTGATGTGTTTTGACATTTGGTGGACTTTCAGCGGTTACCGTGGTGTCGGTCAAGCAGTACGACAGGCAGAGAAGAAGAAATTCGTGCGTTATTGTATATATTCTTTCGGAATTCCAATAATATTTTTGATCGTTACGCTAATAATGCAGTTCTTGAAAAACGTGCCTGATAAAGTGATCCGGCCACATTTTGGTGAAATTTCTTGTTGGTTTCAATATAAATCTGGATCGTTAGCTTACTTCTACGGTCCAGTGGCAGTTATTACATTAGTGGATATACTTTTCTTTGGGATGACATTATATAGTATACTTAAAATCAGAAGTGAAACGAATTTAATTTTACAAGGAAGTGGTAACCGAAGACAAAGTCATTACGAAAGGAGTAAACAGCGATTTGTAGTTTATGTGAAATTATTTGGAGTGATGGGTATTACTTGGGTTATGGAAGTTATATCTACGTTTGTCAATGGTCCAGATGCACTTTGGATAATAGCAGACATTACTAATACTCTACAGGGTGTTTTAATTTTTGTTATATTTGTATGTAAAAAACAAGTTTGGATTTTGCTCAAAAAAAGGTATTATAACTGGCGAAAAAAAGATGATAATGAAAATACTTGGAATAATTCAAATTATTTTGATCATATTAGACGTAGAGTAACGCCATCAACTAATAGGACAACTGTAGCTGATAGTAATATGTAAAAAATTGTACTTCTAATTTTTATAATTACTGTAACTAATTTTACTAAAAAGAACTGGTTTTTATTCATATAACGCTTTTTGGTTGTAATATAAATTAATGAGTATAAACGTACAATTCAAAATTAGATAGGAACACTCTTATCTTAAGTATTGAATTACATAGTATGTACTTATATAAGCTCAAATGATATATTCTTTACACTTTGGTATAAAAAACGAGATGTAAAACTGCGAATAGTGAGGATAAATTCGTTAAAAATTTAAAAGTCTTCAAAAATGAACGGTCTCTCATGTAAACCTTTTCTAGAACGTGTGAAAAGAAAAACCAAAACATACGCTCATGAACACGAAATCACGAGGATGCTCGTTCTTAAGACCTGCTTAAAAATTGACAACGCTTGTATTGTAGAACCAGCCCGATACAGTGTCAACGTAATTTACCATGCACAATGTATACAATATACATACAGTAGCGACGTAGCGAGCATAGAAATTGCACTAATTAAAAACTATTATTTTTCTATTTCTTATTTTCTCCAAAAACTGACGAATATAACAAAATTATGATTTGATTGTCTGAATAAACTATTTTTGCTACAGTGTTCGATATAATTTTCATTAAAAATACTAATTAAAAGCTATATTATGGAATTTTTTCAGATTTTTTGAAATTAGTGGGGGGAGGGACACTCTGATAACGACATTTAAAAGCAAATAATTCGTAATTGAAGGGTTAAAATCAAAAGGTTATATAATATTTTTTATTTAATTTAGGAGACCTATCTAAAGACACCCCAGTTAATGGATTACAAGATTTTTTTTATACTTTGCAGTCTATAAAAAGAGGGTTCAAAAAAATGTTTTTTTATTTCTGTTTTTGGGTTATCAGTCTTCGTCCGCATACCAAAGACAGACGGACAAACAGAGCGAAACTATAAAAGTTCCTAGTTTTCTACGGAACCCTAAAAAACATAAACATTTCCATAACTTTTATTATCATCTAAAAATTTTAATTCCCAAATTTTTAATATTTTGTTGGGCCTCTTTGGCTGGTATTGCTACCTAAAAATACGACGTAAAATTATTCATTCAACTAGGTTGTATAAAAAATAATTTAAAAACGAATAGCATAGTTAATTTAGAAAATATAAACTGATGAATTTTTGTTCTATGTACAATTAATTCATTTATATAATTTTTTCTTGTTACAGTGGGTCAGTACACAAAATAGAGATACAAGAAAAATTTTGAGTGGTGTAATTTCTATGCTTACTATTGTATTAATTAAGGCTTTCAGAAGGTACATTTTCTATGGACCTTGGCTTCTGGGTGTAAGCCGCGTCGATTAGGTCGTGTTATAGGCCAACGTTTCGTCACACATCACAGTGGACATCTTCAGGGCTCTTCTATAAAATTTAGAAGAGCACTGAAGATCTTGAAACATTGGCCGATAAGACGACCAAATCGACGTGGCTTACACCCAGAAGCCAATATCCATATCAAGATCACCGCGGAAGTCTCAAGACTTGTATACATTTTCTATATTTGTTAATTTCGAGTTTCTTATCTGTTGTAATCTTTTCTCTTATCTAATATTTTTAAGAGATGATAACCATACTTACGATTTTTTACGAAGATGACGTCAAATTTTAAATGGATATCTAATGAAATGTGAAGCATAAATAATTAATTATAGTAAAATTGAAAGTTTTGAAGCTGAAATCACTAATGCATTAGATATGTAAAGTTTTTGTGTAAATATTTATTATTGATATAATTTATAGTTCATAATTATAAAATTTAAGTAAAGTAGTAAATATGTATTATTAAATATTTAAACAATATGAATAAGTTACCTTAATGTCATTATCTTAAATGTTGATTATTTATATTTGTATATCTAATAAATATATAGAAAATCGTTGTAAATACGAATATTGTGGTTGAAATTAAAAATGAATTAACAAAGAAAAAATATATTGTTATTTTTAATCATACTTAATTTAATAATAAATAACAAAATCTTAATTTATGTTAATTATAAGACACATTATACTTTTTGAATTTTTATAATAAAAAATATTACATTTCATACAAAATTTATTTATTTTTGGTATATTTTATTAAGAAATTTTGGTGATGTTAGGTTAATTTATTAGGCATATGAATATTGCAATTTATGTAAATATTTTCACTGAAATACGTTATAAACTAATTCAATATCTATTTGACGCTGGTCCTACTGTATTGTCTACAATTCGCGTTACATTCACGAAGGAAATGTTCCCGTAATATAAAATGACACTATTGTTACTCCACAGGGACCCTGTTTAAAACCTCTTCTATGCTATTGTTTATATTTATGCTTGCAATATAGCCCATATGTAAGTATTTGATTTATTTTATCACTCCGCTTTATATCCGGATTATATGACGATGACATGCCAGGTTGTTCCTATGCTGATAATGAAATATGAAAGTTACATTCAGGTTCTAGTGGTGCTTTTGGTTATGTTTTTATTCAAGTATGCACAATGGGGTTTTGTAGTATACTTTTATTGTATTGGTAAATGAAACGATACTGACATATAACGGATAGGTTTGTTTTTATTACTGTTTTGAACAATCGTATATTTGTTCGGATTAAATCATAGTTTATGTATTAATCGATGTACATTTCTGAATTAAAAGAGTCAGTGGCGTAGTAATGAGGAGGGGATGAACCCCTTCTCTTGAAGTATCCAGTGTTTTAAAAAACGTATGTTTTGAGAAAACATCAGTTCAAAATACCTTCAAAAATTTAACTCATATAACCCCCCCCCCCCCCCCCCCCCCCCGGCCAATTAGAATCCAATCAAACTATCGTGTGTGCGGGTTCTAACTCAAAATAAAAAAATAACAGGAATTTCTAATAAAATACAATACATTTACAATGTTGCCTCACCATGCATATCTTAATAGAAACTTTTTTTTTTTATTATATTACATCGAACTAGAATTTTATGTGATAAGTTTTGAAGTAGTTTCCTTGCATCACTCATCATAATAATACATCAATTTGCTAAATTACAAAAAATTCAACGAACGTGGTTAACCTCAAAAAACATACAGACTATAAAACTGATTCTTTTAAAAGTGGACTTAATTTATTAATCAAATATAGAATGATTTTTATCAAATGAAATAAACTTAAATTCACAGTATTTAGTATTATAAAGAATTTGCTTGAGTGCAAATTCAAATTAGCTCCCAGCTAACGCTATCTGCTAAGTTTCAAATTGTTATGAAATTGCTCGGTATTTTAAAGCAGTGGTAACAAATGTATAATAGTGTAAATGCTATGCATTTTATGAGGTACACTTGGGAGCACTTATTTTAAGTCGCTGATTGCACTTATCGCGCATGCGTCAAGGTTATTATATGTACGATTTCATTCGCTACATCTGTGAGTGTATTGTTATTTTTATTTAATACCAAGCAGATAGCGTTAGCGGGAAGCTTATTTGCATTTGCTCTCAAGCAAATTCTTTATAATACCGGATAAAAGTTAACTATTTCAGTTTAATTTCTTTTTAGAAGTAAAATTTCTCAATAAAATATACATAGCCATATTTTACAATACACTATTTAATAATAAATCTCTTACTAAATTACTATTAAGAGAAGATATTATCAGAGTAGCAAAGAGATTTTAACAAATTAACAATATAATAATATAGCAATATATCAGAAAAGCGGACAAAATATTTCCTCGATGAAAACGAAAGCATAATACCAATAAATCTAATCAATGGTTTTAAAACTTGAGCATAATTAATTTTGTAACCGTGTCTTGTGCTGACAATTTATATTCCGGGCTGGGCGAAGTCTTGCAGACAATGCTTAAACTAATAACAAGTTTAACTACAGTTTGGATACAACGCACTTTTGTTCATGAAAATCGCCTTTCATCTCTCTTCTGATTAATAATATTCCCGGAAGAGGTTTAATGGCAAAGTTTTCTCAACTGTGTACTTTTAGACTGTATTGTTGATGTGCATTTTTAGTAATTTATTTTTAATATCGTTTTGTCAGATTGGTGTTTTTATTTTGTTTAAACTTTTCTGTGTTTGTAAATTTTATAATTATATGTATTTTTGAAGTGAACCTTCTTTAATGAGTTAGTGAATTGGAATGACCTTGATACATTTTAAAATACGACAGGTTTTTAAAATGAAACGGTAAGGAGAATATGCATTACCACTTTTGACATGAATAATGTCTACTGTCATACGCCAGTAACTGAGTGGGCATTTCAAAAACTTGATGTAACGCGTTGAGATCAAT
This sequence comes from Sialis fuliginosa, assembly GCA_961205875.1. NCBI lineage: Eukaryota > Metazoa > Arthropoda > Insecta > Megaloptera > Sialidae > Sialis > Sialis fuliginosa. Next base: position 36,660,532 of record OY540810.1, read on the forward strand.
TTGCGCGCTAGCGTAAATTTAAAATCAGTATATCTCGATATTCAGATCAACTACCATGCGGGTTTTGGTCCATAATTATAAATCTCGATTAGATCTAGTGAAAAACTTCATATTATCTACATATAAAATTTCGCATTTCCACGACATTGCTTGTAAATTTTCATTAATTGATTAAAAAAAAAATATATTGACTTGTATTTATGATCGTACCGATCATAAAAAATAACGAAAACAAAAGGCTAATTGTAAAAAGTAAACTCGTTATTCCCTAGATTAAAAGACAGGCGTTTTAATTTCAGTGATATAATTCTATTTTAATTTATTAATTAGGAGATATTATGGACAAAAAATTTTCATTTGCGCTAGCGTAAAACAATATGAAATATAAAAGGCGCATAGCATTGTAAAGAGCGTTTCAGCAGTTATCGGAAAATACTATTACCAGTAGCTTTTAAATAAACAAAGCTTTAATAGATTTAATTTGATAAAAGAATATTGAAACATTTTTTTAATATAAAAAAACATTGAATATAAAAATGAAAAATATGGTTTTTCATAAAAAAATCTCTTATAAAGAGTTTGTTTGTATGAACATTTGTAGAAAAATCATATCGTTGTATGGAAACGAATAAATTTGGCATGAATACAAATTCTAATAAATTTATAGAAATTTGATCCCACTTTACATAATGGTTACCTGCATGCCAATTTTCTGTTTAAAATTCTTTTCGTACAAACCTTTGAAGCAGACGCTAAAAAAAATCCAACAAGAACCGAACGTAGCGTTTTAGACGGCCAACAAAATGTCAATATGTATTGGCGCCACGCGGTTAGCTATGCAAGTTATAGCATTTACGCTTTATCTAAAGGTTCGATGAATTATTACATTTATCTAATATTTAATTATATTGAGCGTCTCTACAATTTTTCTTATTTATTTTCCATACGTTGGCACTTTTATGTATCACATTTGTAAATTTTCGTAAAAACATGAAATTTCGTATACGCTGTCCTATGAATACAGTATACGTTTTTCTTATAATTAAAAAAAATCTGTCTGGATAACTGTTACATGATTGAAAAAAATAAGCAGGACTTATATTATTGATAATAAAATTCTTGACAACTTTTATTTGAAATATTATTTTACAATGCGTACTGTTTCGAAAATAATTAGAAAAATTCAAAAATTGCTAAGAATACCTACACATTTATTTTCGATTGTAAAATCGTTTTCAAAAATATGAGGTTTTCTTCTAAATCAAAATAAAATTTTACATTTCTGTTCTGTAGTTTTTGAATTTACAGACATAATGGCGTAAATAGAGTACTAACCTTAACTCGAATACTGTCAAAATTTCATGACATTTCATGTACTCTTGTTCAAGTTACAGCCTTCGAAGTGACGCTACTTTCGTTATTTTTTTAATCATGGGAAAAATTTAATTCCGTGTTTTAATTAAACATTGTTTTTTGGTGGGGAAAAATTCCGCCCAAACAAAGGAATGGCTTGATTGAAGTGTTACGGTATATCTTCCAACCATAAAATATTGTTTTGCTGACAAGGGGAACCCTTGAACTTGTTCTTTCCGATTTTCTTCATATTGAAATATGTTGTAAAGGGGGGTTCCCTGATAACACCTATACCCGGTTTTGGGCGTAGACGGGTAATAGTTTAGAAGATATGATCCAAAATATTTGTTTAAACTGCATATATACTATGGTTATGTCTACAGTTTTAACAAACATTTTCAAAAATAAACATTGAAAATAAATTCACAAGATATTTTATAGAATAACTATATATTTAAATAATGTCACTGTGTGCAATTAAAAATAAAAATTTGAAAGCACAGATTGGGAATCGAACGTGCGGGTCTATTATCATTACCGCTAAGCCAATAACATACGCTTGTGTCTACAGTTTTAACAAATAGGTATAAGTATATGCAGCATTAAAAAATATTTTGGATCATATCTTCTAAACTATTACCCGTCTACGCCCAAAACCGGGTATAGGTGTTATCAGGGAACCTCCCTCTACAACATATTTCAATATGAAGAATTTCGGAAAGAACAAGTTCAAGGGTTCCCCTTGTTAGTTTCATCGTGAGCGTACGAGCACAAATGATGCACCACGTTCAGGGAGGCAATTACTCCAGAAAACATTAGAAAAATTCGTGAAATTGTATTGAATGAGCTAGCTAACACCATAGGGATCTCAAAGGAACATGTTAGTCATATCCTTTAATTGCGTAAATAGTCAAAATTGATACTTCCAATTTTTTATTTGGATAAATTTTCTTTTGTGGATAAAATCTTTTTTTTTTTGAACGATTATATAACCGGAAACAGATGTTTACTCTTGCCAATTTTTCTAATTATTTTTAATTAAATTAGAAAAGAATGTTTTGAATACAAATTGTAGATAATATAAAGTAAAATATAGTAACCATACTACTACTGAAACATAATATTGTTTAACAGAAACAACATTGTGCACGTACGAAAACATTATCCCGACCTATGTATGTTGATAGCACACATGACAATACGAGAATTGGATCTGTATGCTGCTCAGTTTGTTTGTTCCTATGTTCACGTTGTATGCAAATCGTCACTGCAGTGTTTTTGTTCTACATATTACCTTTGAATGTAAGCTATTGACTTTTAAGGAGTCATGAAAATGGATGAGGTGTTAGGTTGTAGCTGAACAGTTTAATAATATTTGTTTTATACATTTTAATTACTTTATATGTAGATAGTTTCTAATTATTTAGTTTTATTGCACACCCCAAGCAAGTTTGGAGTGTGTTCTATTCTCGTCCTAATTTTAGCATTACTTATATATTAAATTTCTTTTGTAACCCACTTAAAGGTTTATATTTTCTGAAAGAGAACATTACAGTCTCCGTTTTAATTTTCTCCTATAAAAATAGTTTTATTTAAAAAAAATAGTATTTAATTATTATACTCATTTTTTATTGATTATACTTGATAACGGATCTAGAAGTTCGTGGTTAAAGAGAGGAATGGGGGGGGGGGGGGTTGCAATTAGAATTTATTTATTTTTTTATTTTTCAGTTATAATATTAATGAATTAAAAATATTAAATAATTAAATACACGTATTTTTCTTAACAAAAATTTTTTACAACCGTAATTTTTTTTTTAAATACATACACAGGCTTTTGACGTCACTACTCGTTTGACTATTATAGCGGATGATTATAAAATTTTGTCACCGTTTAAAAATTTTTTGTTTTTTTTAAAGGCTTTTCCATTTTAACCGGAATACTCAAAAATAGCTGTTCTATAATGCCATGAAAATAATTTAAATTATTTGTAAAAAAATCACAGTAAAAATAAATCTATACCAATAATAAATATTATTTTTAGAAATGACTAATTTACTTTTATTTGTTTCAGGTAAGAAACCAGTTTTTTTTACAATGGTAAGTGTTATGGATTATAGATATAGATAAGCCTACTTTTCAAATAAAATCTTATCTAAAAAGAGAAAGTTGATAATTTTCAGACTAAATGTTAAATTAAATAATTATATTATCTAATGTTTATTTTTAATATTTATGTATTTATTTTAACTGTTATCTATACAATATTTAAGAAATATAATTAAATTACTTTTATTTAAAAAGGGTTATCTAAAAAAAATTTATTGTAAATATTAGGTTTCTGTTTAATATCATAGAAAAGCTATTAATTAATAAATTAAAATATGCTTTAATCGGATGATCACTCTACAAATATTAAAGTGCTGTTATAATTCACTTCATAATTACAAACGGTATAGAAACCCATTTTGTAATAATTTATCTAACAAATGAAAAAACAAAAAAAACTTTTAAATTCCGCAAAATCGACATTATTGGTTCTCGCAAGAGATTTCTATTTGAAATTGATCGCCGTAATACTGTCAGCTAATTAGTTTTTTCTTCAATATATACAGGGTTATCGAAAAAAATATGGTTTTTAATAGTAATTACTTACTAAATTCCCGATGAAAACTCTCGTAAACTTTATTGAATGAACGGAGTTGTCAAGGGGTTAAGGTAAAACGTCGGTACAATAGGCCTAAGTGCTTGGGGGAGCAGAGCGACCGTCTCTGATAATAGATAAAATAAAATAAAACAGTAATTAAATCGATAGTGTACATTTTGCTATTGTTACGCTTTACTGAATCCGAGTTAAGCCAATTGGAAACTTTTACTATAAATTTGATATGAACTAATAATATAGATAAAAATGAGTGATAAAAACAAAAAGTTATGAAGTTCATTCGAAACTATTTTTCTATGAAATTATCGCAGAAAGCTTAACGTGTTTTTAGATATGAAAACTTATTTATTGATAGTTTAATTGAATATTTTTTCCGACGTTTGATAAGTTAATATATTAGTTAATTAAATAAATTGGTTTTATAGAATAGTGCATACATGAAAGTTTTTAATTATCAATAAATTGAAAATAAATCTAGTATTTGAATTTTTTATAATCCACTGGGGAAGCGTCTAATAGTTAATGTTAATTTTCAAAATTTTCAACCCTCCTATCCTTTTTAATAAGGGTCCGTAAGAATAAGGTCCCCCCCCACTCCTTGCGTTTTTTTTTAATATTGTATAGTAATAGTAAATTGAGGAAAAAATTTAATTGACTCAATACACAAAAAATCAATTTCAACACGTTTTGGTTTTAATTAACACATTTAAAAATAATTAATAAGAAAAAAAACCTAATAATTTTGATCCCAAACTTCCCTCACGAAAATATGTATATAGTTTTTTTATAAAGCCTTACGTAATTAATGGACGCTCCCTGATTTTTCTTTGATTTTTATGCAATGTTCGATCCTAAATATCAATTTTCATGAACACGATAATTTCAATATTCGTTTCTTTCGATAACCCTGTATAACAACGATTCAGTTATCCGCGAACACTGGACTCGACAGCTCTAGAACCGAACTTGAGTAATTAGTGGAATGCGTACGCCATTAACGAACGAGCCATGTTTGAGTCGATTAAACTTTTCAAGTATCAATTTATTGCTCCCAAGTACTTGATGAAAATTGAGTAGATTTCGCGAACATGATAGGAATTTGTATTACGCGGTAATGAGCTTGTGTTTTATGTGTGGAGCGTGGCATTAAGCTGAAAGGGTTCTGTTTAGTTTGAAGGTGTTGTTACGTTTTGTGCTACTTTAATGTTGGATTAGCTTTTCAATAAAGCTTTCCAACTGTCGTTACGCTATTAAAAACTTACTTTTATTCTGTGCACATGTAAGAATATGTTGACGTGCTAAAAATATAGTGTTTTATTTATATTCATAACTAATTCAAAAATAAGGGTGCAAGTTTCCTTTTTTAATAATTTTCTCGTGATTTTTATCCTATACGATTCTAGTTTTATATATGTATTATAAATTAACTAACAGAAACAATTTTCAATTATTTGCATCCTCGCCATATCGAAGATATATAAATATGAGCTTTGTGATCGTTTTAAAATAAGACAAAACAAATTATTCTCTGATTTCAAAATTTTAAATTGATTTTTTCGTTTCAAGTCAAGACAAACACTTTTCGTCCCAAGTTTGTCTGTCTGTGTGTCTATCTTTGTCACACGCATAATTCATGAACCACTGAACCGATATTATTGAAACTTGGTTCTGGCTTGAGGACGGTCCCATTTCAAAATCGTGTAAGGAGAGGGATGACGCCCCAAAATATTTATTTTTTCAAGATATCTCATAAATGACACATGTTACGTGAAAATTTCATAGAATCTTTTTTGTAAAGCATTCAATTTCATATAATATACGTCTACAGCGTTTGTTGTAAAATATTCTTTTATAAAGATTTATCTCAATTTGTTTTAAAAATCGTCGTTTGTTTTTTAAATTGATATTTACATTGACATATTAAATGTCATTTTGACGTTTGCTTAGATTTAAATTTAGATTGAAATTGAGAAAAAAAAATTTACATTAATTTTAACACTTTATGTCAGCTGAATCAAATTGATTATAAATATGAGTATTTAAATCGATAGATGGGAACATCATATAATATACATATATAAAACATTATATAGTATTTACACTTAAAAACAAAATTTTATTAGGTATTTGGTTCCTAGTGTGATATACGAGGGTTAAGCTACGAATATGGAGCTATGTTTTTCTATAATAATATTCATCATTACCATTTATTATATTAATATGTTTACTTGATTATGTCATAATATTTATGTATTTGACATTTAATTATTATTTTAATGTCACCCATCTCAATCGTTGTTGCTGTTACATCACACGTCAAACTGTAATTGAGTGTCTCAAAATTAATTAATTATATAAATAGATTCTATATAGTGAAGCCAATACGTTCTAGTTTATTGATACGAATAATCAATTAATCAAAATGTTAAGTTATACTCGCAAGTCAATATAGCCCCATTTTATCCCTATTTTACCCTTCCCCACCATCTCTTAACCCTTAAATACAGTTGCATAAATGTTTTATTATTAATACTTCATATTTTTTAATAATAAAAAAGAGATAATAATAAACGTATTTCTACGTTGATAATAGGCATGATGCCCAATTTTTAAAAACTATTTTATGATGATCTTACGTGTCTCCTATTTCCAAAAAAATACTTATTTCTGCAGAAATTAAAGGTTTATTCACAAAAATTGACTCTTTTAAAACTAATTTTGAATTTGACGCAGGTGTCATGGAACATTTTTGACGTCACGCCTATGTAAAGACTCCTTGTCAACTATAATAAATCCTTGTTCCATCGCTAACGTTTCTCGGTTTTACTTTTGGTAACACAAAACTGAGCAAATTGATAATTTAAAACCACAAAATAATTTATAAACAGTGCAGATATTAATGAAACAAAAATTATGTTTACTTAGCTGTGACGTCATCCACTCTGACTGGTGTTTTATCTAACATGACGAATTGCTGTATTTTGTGGTTTTATTTGAACAAAAATCATATTAATCTCGCTTTTAATATAAAAATAAATACATTTTTTAGAATCTTTTTAACCTATTTCATTATTTAAAATCATAATTTCAGTGATACTTTGTTACTGGCATCATGCCTATTGCGACAAAATTGCTTCTGTACCCCAAGGACTTCTTAGTGCATGATTTATTATGTTTATTTCGTCAATATTAGCAATAACTTTTACCATGTTTAATTAATTAATGAATATTTTTGTACACGACCTGTCAAGAAATGTTGCCTTAAGTGATAAATGTTTGTAGATAAAATGACAAGTTATATAAATACTATAGTCGTGATATTAAATATTTTATCATATCAGAAATGTAGTTTTGATAGAACCGTGAGAAAAAGTAATTAATTTTGAGATAAATTTAATTGCCAATAATATGACTGTTTCATGCGACATGAAATAAGTTTCCTGAATAAATTAATTTAATCATGGTATATATTTGAAAATAAATATCATGTTATGTAAATATCTTCTTCTTCGTGCATTTTTGTCTGCTGGCTTAGCCGTGGTCGATTTTTATTTGGAGTATGTACGTGTGTTTGTAAGAGATATGTGTGTTAGGGAGCACAAGGACACAAGATGAAATGGGAAGTTGCTGATGGGCCAATCATAGCATATTACTATTATTGTCACTGCCTATCCCTTATGTTACCTAACGCAACAAAATATATCCTATAACCTGGCCAGACAACATATCTATGAATTGAAAAAAAACACGTAAATCGGATAAGTGGTTCTAGAGTTATAAGCGCACTAACGGACAGACAGACAGACAGAGAGACGTTGAACTTTATATATATTAAAGGATTATTGTTTTAGGCTATGGAATCAAGTTTACATTGTATTCAAATATTCGTTCTTTACTCTTTTAATTACCACGATTTCATAGCGTGTCCAATAATATTGTAAGCAAATTTTACAACATATTTTTCTTATGCAATTCTTGTGATAATACAATAATACGGTACTCGGTACCATCGATGTATGTATGTATGTATGATGATATAGGTGGTTATATTTTTTACTTTTTAGTGCACTACTCATAAATGCATGTTTTTTTAGACTATAGGATGCAACTATTATAACATTTTTTCGGATTATTTTGTGATGCAAGAAGACAAGTAATCCAATCAAATTAAAAATTCAAATCGGCTAGATAATTTTAGTGCCGATCGATGGCTAATGATATCCTTAATAAAATATTAAATTTGTAAGGTTGTGGGTCCCCGGGAAATACACAAAAAAAATAAAAACAAAAAAACTTGACCGCCGCTTATGTTTAAATCATCGATGCAGCGAAAACTATGTGAGCTAGAGCAAAATTCAAATAGGTCCTGTTCAATTTTGCTAAAATTATCCAGCCGAATATTTATTCTATTTGTCACCTATAGGAAATTTTTAATTTGATTGGACTACCCGGGAAAAAAATTCAGATCGGTTGATCTTCATTTTGGAACAAATTAGATCTTTGTAAATAAATAAACTTTTGTCTATCTTAAATAACAAATTAATACACATTGTTTATAATTTAATCAATTAAAAAAAATTGTACAGAAACGTATTGAATGATATTTGAGGCCCGTGTATTAAATTAATAAATAAATTCACAACACACCCCCTGTCACAGATGAAGGGTTGTAATTGGTCTCATCTGATCCAGCGGGAAAAATACTTCGGGATACTAGGTGAATTTTTCTCTGTTTCGCTACTTATGGTATTCATTATAGAAAATCGTACATATCTCGACTCCTGTGCTAGATAGAGGGTTGTTTTGCCCCCCACCCCCCTAGTATCCCGAAGTATTTTTCCCGCTGGATCGAATAAGACCAATTACAACCCTTCATCTGTGACAGGGGGTGAGTTGTGAATTTATTTATTAATTTAATACACGGGCCTCAAATATCATTCAATACATTTCTGTACATTTTTTTTTAAATTGAATAAATTATAAACAAGGTTTCTATATAGGTAGTATACGTGTATTTGTTATTTAAGGTAGACAAAAGTTTATTTATTTACAAAGATCTGATTTGTTCCAAAATGAAGATCAACCGAGATCACTTCAGATCTGAATTTTTTTCCCGGGTAAGGTTGATCGAAGTTACAATAAAAATGACACTTCTCACATATTAAGTCCAAAAATTACCTATAAAGTAGATGAAAAGCTCTAAAGCTTTTATGAAATCATTTCCCTGTATCAGTTAAAAGCAAAACGACAAAACACCCTTCAACTATTAAACGTATAGAATAAAAATAAACACATAAACGTTACAAATCAACGAGCAATTGCTTTGTCCGTGAACCATATTGATTGCACTCTTACACGTTCTATGTGACTGCAACGCGCTGCCTAATCCCAGCTGAACATATCCCGCGAGCCGTCTCATGTCTGCACTACGAGAGCTTTACGTTTGAAATAATAAAAAATAAATACTCTGTTACGTCACAGTTCTTGTTTCAAACCTTGTCGTACTTAAATGTATTTATTTTTTGCCCGTTTTGAAGTTTTTAACTTTTGTCTCGTTTTTGGTGTATGTTCATTTTTTTGTTATTTATAGTAGATGATTTTTTTTCTTAATTGAAGTCATGTTTTGTTTCGAATTTTGGTTTTTATATTTCACAAAAGGGAAGCTTTATGACAATTTGATAAATCTATTTATTCTTCTATTTTAATTACATATAAAAAGGTTTCTGTCACATTTAGTTACGTCAGACTAGTAGGAATAAGTTGAAATTTCATACAACTGTTTAAACACTCAAAATGAATGAAATACTGAAATTTCATACTAAGAAAATAAATTTTAAATTTCAGTTGTAAATGGCAGTTTGTCAAAAGATAGAAAAATGATAAAAGTCAATTTAAAAAACAGTAAGATTGTTTTGAAAATTAAGTATATTGTTGAGTATACATTTATATTTATGTAATTATTTAAATAAGTTTCGACCATGCCATTATTAAAAAAACAATATAAGAAACTCGAAAAATATATGAAATGATGTACAATCGTGACTCATTTATTTTAAACCGTTTGACACGAGAAATTCACGTTTATTTTAAGTCGAGAGGGGCTCCCACCAAGTTATGTGTAGATCCTTGACCAATCAGCGTTGGCGCGGGAATTGACATCACCACGAAGATGTATTCAAATGTTATAAATGTATAATAGAATATCAAATACAAGAAATCCTTTATTTATTCTTGTCTTCGTATTTTTTGATATTGTAACAACATATACAATCAAAGAAGTACAAATTCGACTTTGCAAAATCATGAAAAAGCTATCACAGACAATTTTGTCTATTCGGGAAGTGTCATTTTTACTATTCTTAAGTTGGCATTACGTTCTGTGATGTCAAACATTTGAATACGTCTTCGTGGTGACTTGAAATCCCGCGCCAACGCTGATTGGTCAAGGAGCTATAGAGACTATGTATGTAAACCTTGGTATTTAATATTTATCGTTAATAGTTAATCGTGATAGTGAAATAATTTTACTTTACTTTTAATTTCGAATATGAGCAAGGTGACGAGTGACGACGGTGATAAGTGTCTCTAATTAATTCTACAAAAATTTCAAAAATATGTTCATTTACGCCATGACTCGAGAATGGTGGGAGGTGAAGGTGGAGAAAAAATTTACAATAAACGAAAGTCGGCATTTACGATAAACGAGAGTTAAAAATAAACGAGAGTTACAATAAACGAGTCCCGGCTGTATAAATATTTGAAACAACTGCGTAACATGACAACAGCGCTGGCATTGTAAAATGATAAGTAATGACATATACACGAGTGCAAGTGAGAAAGACAGTAGTCGTACTTCTGACAACAACGAACACTGCGCCCTACCGCACCACCTGCTCCTCAAAAGTAACTTCCCAACCTCCTTAATGTTTGATTTTTGAACTAATAGTAAGAAAATAATAAATTTTTTCGTTTTTAAATTATTTATTTTATTATTTCATTATTTTCCACAATTTTATAAGTACCTATGTATCGTAATACATTTAAAAACTAAAAAATACATTTTCAATTCAAGATAATATTACATATATATGAAAATAAAAGTGTGCATAAAAGCGCATATATGGTAAAAGTAAACGTAACTTTTTAGTTATGGCAAATCGAGTATTGTCTTCTGTTGCGAGCGGCTTCGGATGCACCAGAAGTGTCTCTATTACAGGCAACTGTTATTGTGTGTGTATTGCCGACGACAAGATTTGTAAAGAATAGCTTTCGGAAATCGTTTAGCTGCAGTTGTATAAATGATTTTATTGAAAACCTGCGCTCCCTATTCAGTGTAGCGTGATTGTTCTCGCAGGAAACTGGAAAGTTATTCGTCCTTTTTACGTAATTGATACTTTTTTAGATTTATTTAATACATTTGTATATTTTTTTTATAAAATGGTTAAAAATATTCAACTATCTTGTTTTTTTTTTTAAATAATAATAAACGTTGTATCTGTATGTCTGCCAGTTTGTTAGCTATTTACGGTTAAACCGCTGAACCGATCTTAATTAAATTTGACAGAGAAATAGCTTGCATCCTGAGAAAGGACATAGGCTACTTTGAATCAGAAAAAAATAATGCGTATGGGTAATTTTGTACGCGCAATAGGTTAGATTAGTTTGGTGACATCTAGCGTGCTAATGCGAAACTAAAAACTTGTTTTATCGACTATCATAACAGAAATCTGTATTACTTAACCTGTATTCCCACGAGTGACTCGTGATTGTCATTTAAAGTAATATTACATGTTATAAGTATGTTCTCTATCTATTAGAATAAATTAAATGTTAAGTAAATGGGGGCTTGTGTATATATATTTTTAATAGATAAACTAATCAGTTTTTAGTTAGTAGTCAGTAATCTAATTTCTTACAGTACGTACTAATAATAAAACAATTACTTACTGAAATGAAATATGTTTTGTAAACTGTTTTAAATAGAACATTAGAAACTTTATTCACAACATTTTTGATTAAATATAAATTGAGGTAGATTGCTATTATTTTAACTTTTTTACATAAAACAATACTCAATTAAAGTCAATAAATATTTATGTTGGCAGTTTATTTTACATGTTAATTTAAACCAAACATTTTTTTACTTTGATAAATTCGTGGTTATTTATTTTGTTTTGAATATTTGAATAAAGTTTATATAAATTTTAACAACATAACCCAATTTTTTTAAAAGATAAAAATTAAATAAATGAAAATCATTTTTCATTTTCTAAAAATAATATTTTGTGATACATTTTTTAACTCAGATTTTTTACATTTTTTATTTTAAATTAATATATGTTTTTGAATTAAGTGCTAAGAATATATTTTTTAACACTTCTAATATTTTTTGAAATATGGTGATTTTAACATTGATTTTATCAGATGTATAATAAGAAATTTTCAGTTCTTTTAACGTAAAAAATGTTATGCATGAAACTACCTACTTCTTCAACCATTTTGACCATCGTAGTTATGCAGAAATTATCACATACCAAATTATTTAATTATTTAATTTTGTTTAAAAAAAAATGGCTTGTTTTTCGAAGCTAGTAGGATTTTCTCATCAATAATAGATTTTTACCTTTATCTAAATTTTTTAAAGCCATTTCTTCGACAGTTTTATAATTTACAAATAATATTTGTAATTAAGTTGTAGTAAATCATTTTATATTACAAATTTACTCTTACGTCAGTAATTTCTCTTATAAACGATACTGTATACTCTCCATTAAGTTAAAATTCAGAGACGCGAATAAAACGTTAATATATTCAAACTCGGCCAAGTCTAACGCGCATAATCTGTCGAAACGAAGTATTTCAATTACGTAAGTTTTCAGGTAAATTCGTCTGAATAAAAAAGACCGATTCTCTCACACATTTCCATATTTAATTAACGCAAGGCAACAACACTTTCATAGTGCAGAATTAAAATCACGGCTACGTAATAAACGGACGGCAAAAGAATAATGTCCAACATTTACATAGGCGCATCATCTGTCACAGAGCTAATCACAAAGTTACACAAAAGAGGACAAAACTTAATTAAATTCCCGGCTCGAATAAATCGGACCCGGAAACGCCTTCGTCCTAGCCTTTACCACTTACGTTTGCTACCAGTGCCAGTCATGTACAATTTTCTAGAAAATTGTGATGTGTTTTTACATTAACTGTACCAATCCGAATGATAACATTGTGCTGACATTGTGGTTCTACTTTCAGTGGTAACGAAAGAATAAAAAATGTGCAACCAAATTTCTGTCGATACAAAAGACTAAAACGTAACAGGAAAAATGGACAGCTTCTTTTATTGAAATACACAAATATTTAAGGAGGAATGGGAGCATTTATCTATCTAAGGAATTTAAAGAAATTTCTATTGTATTTCTGCAGAGTGATAATTTCTACTAATTAAATTTTAGCAATAATAAAATGTTGATTTAATGTATAATAACATATTAAAACATTTTTTAGTTAATATTTCTTCATGATTAAGTATTCTAATTTAGATATGTTCTTCTTGTTCTAAAAATTAAGAATTCTGGACAATTTCTAATCAATTTTTTAATTACGAAAATTATACAAGGGAATTTAAAAACTTCTGTATTCATACTAATATTATAAATGCGAAAGTGTCTCTGTCTGTTTGTTACCTTTTCACGACTGAACCGCTGAACGGATCTTGATGAGATTTGGCAGGGAGATAGCTTACATCCTGAGGAAGGACATAGGCTACTTTATTTCCCGAAAAATGTGTTTAAAAAAATGGGTGTGTAACATTTATACGCACGATAGGTTATACTTTTTTTGCAAAACTAAAAACCTGTTTTATCGACTATCATCATAACAGAAATCTGTATTACCTAACCTGTATTCCACACGTTTTTAATAAATATAGTGAAAAATAATACAGTAAAAATGTTTGGAGAGAACGAACCATTCGTAAATGTTTTCAGAAATAGTAATTAAAATTTTTTAATGTGACGAGATGAAACTTTTAATCACGGTTCAGTTTTAATATATTTAAAATTTATTTTTATAAGAAGCTATTTACTTATTTCTCATTAATTTTAGTTGGAATGTATGAAGTTAGCATACATTGTGCAAATAAATTTCGTTTTAGATTTAACAGGAGTGAAAGGGCACCGTGTTGCTCGCGTTAATAAACGCCCAAGACTCGTCAGTCAGCGGTTATTGTCACTTTGTTTGCTCCACGACGTCTTCAGAGAGGCGCTCTAATTAAAATGCGTAAGAATAAAATATATAGATTGTGTGTACGCGATAACGCTGTCAAAAAGCAGCTTTAGCGAAGCGCAAGGAAAGATACTAAAGAAAACTTCATGAATCTTAACTAACATTAAGAATTATAACACTCATTCTCGTGTATAGTAACGCCATTACAACTATATTACATTCAAATGTATACCACAACGTAAAAATTATTTTTAAAAAATATTCATTTTTAATGACTCATTAGAATTCACAAAATAAAAAAAAGAGTTTTCTTCCTCACAATATCGAAGATACGAGAATCTTTGTGATCGTTTTAGAATGAGACAAAAAAATTGTATTCTGATTTCAAATTTTTTTTCCATTTCAGATCAAGACAAACACTTTTCTTCAGACATTATTTTAGTTGACGAATTTGAAATCATCGTGTCAAAATCAATATAATGACATGTAAAATACTCGAAAAAATTAAAAAAATGTCGTTTTTTGGCCAAAATTTGTTGTCAGCTTTTGAAGTGTTATACATGTCGTTATATAGATTTTGACACTTTGATTTCAAATTCGTCAACTAAAATCAATTCCAACCACGCATTCAAAAGTAACGGCTATTTTTCTCCAAAATTAAAAAAAAAAAACTTTGAGAGGCCATATCTCGAAAACGGTTTGAGATACAGACCTGCGGTTTGAAAATTTAAAATTTTCACCTCATTTTCTCAAAAAACGTACTTATAACGAAATCAAAAAATTCAATATTTTTTAGTTATATTTCATGCTTCAAATTTCAACTTTCCATAGAAAACTCAATTTAAAGATAAAAATATTAGATGGAACTTCATAACTTACATCGGTTTTTATTTAAATTTAGTACGAAGAAGCACTGTAAATTAACTTAGCAGATGTTTTTTTTAAACTTTTGTATAATATAAAATTATAAATAGATACTGATAAACGAAAAAAAAATTATAAAGATTATAATAATATGTAAGATTAGTTCGAAATAGGTATTACCATTAATCATAAAAATAATCTTCGCAAAAACGATTTCATTTAAATTCAATACACCATTACTTCAACTAGACAGAGTAAACCAACAATTGTACCGAATTAATTAGCGAACAAAAATTCTCAAATATCATTAGAATACTTGTAGAGATTAGGCGGTCATTAGGGAAACTGGCGTATTGTAATCTGAGGTCCGAGCAACAAGCGCAGATCATCCCTCCTGCGGTCAACCGCCCGCGCTAATAAAGATGACCGTGTTAGATGGGATTTAGCTCTTGCGACGCTTGATTACACCTAAAGGGTTGTATCTTGTACGGGGCGAGTCTTTGTATTGTATTAATGGTACTTGTAGGTAGAGATTTCTATAGATACGTTGATTGTATTTTTTTTTGTCCGGTGAAGCACAGTCACCTGCATTAATGGTCTTGCAGTTTGTATTCATTTTCGTTTATCACAAACTTAGTAGGCTCCTCCCATTTGATTTTATTATAATATTTAAATCATTTCTCCGTGTATCAAACAAAGACAGATATTTTGAAATTCATTTGCTAGATAAAGAACTACTCTTCGTTTATAGTACTCATATATATTTGTGCAATTAAATTATTATGTAATCTATTGAAAATTGTATATGTAAATTTTGTGGCAATAAATATTTGATATTCCGAATTTTAGTATTAAAATATATTAAACTTGATAGAAAAAGATAACCGATGATGTTTGTCTTTTTTGGAATCTGTTGTAAGCGATTCTAGCCTTTAGGGTACCAGACGAGTTCTGCAGTTGACTGTACAACTGGAATTATATATTTTTTTAGGATTATTTAATAAATACACCAAGGTATACTATTTTTTGGGATTGGTGGGCTTCTTTTTTTATTCTCATGAACTCGTGTTTCTAATAAAACAAGTACCTCTTTATTAAATAAATTTAATTACCAAAGTCCGCAAGTATAGTTTGTTGTTTATGTTTTTCTCCAGTAGTGAATAAAGTAAAACCAGTAATGGGCATCCAGTGATGGACACTTGCTAATGATTATAAAATGATAAGTACTATGGCACAAAAGTTATAAATAAAGAATCGTAAAATTTGAAACAACGTAAAGCAGAAGCTATGATAATATAATAATTAATAAACATATTACATTAGTAATTAGTTTAAATGTCCACCATTTTGACAATGTTTTACAGTTAAGTGCCTATAGATTATGATTTAGTAATGGCAGTATGTAATAAAATATCAACAAATATTTCTAATTTAGTGCATTTAATTAAACAAGAATATTATTCAAGATTTTTCTATTTTGATCTCCAAAAATTTATTTTTAATTCACAGTTGTGGAAGGTGATTTCAATAAACAAGTACAGTACTTTTATCCCCTCACCTCAAATCTAAAAACCATTCATGAATCAAATTATTTATTTAGATATAAAATTATTTTTTTAATATTAACTACTTTTTGATTTTATTCAATACCGTCAACTTATTTTTCAAAAAATCTATTAAAATTAATTTTTTTAATTTAAATAAAAAAATTCAAATGATTTGAATTTTAAATGAAATCAATACAACATTAACCTTAACACTAGAAACCAGAAAACTTAGAATTCTCTAAAATTAATTTGCAACAGTTTAATATCAACAAACACACCAAAGTAACCTTTACCAGTATACACAGACAGTCCCAGCCGTCGGCAGAGAAGTAATCACAATTAAAGGTCCGCTCGGTCATCGCCTGCGGGAGTTATGAAACAACATCTTCAGATCTGAGGTGAGCCTCGTACAAAGGGATACTCAAACCGCCGTTACGAATGTCCTCCAAGTAATCTAGCCGCTTACTCACAACCGGCCAGCTGTATCCACTGCAATCCCCACCACTATCTAAGTTGGCGTCGACTCGCCATGGCCAACTACACATATTACTGCCATAAAGTTTTTGACAATGACATGACGGCCTAGCGGTACAGTTTCTAGTGTTGTTTACTGCTTCTGTTGCTGTTGTATGTGGAATGAATGGCGTCGTTGGTGTGGGGGTAGGGGGAGGGGGGGAAGTTATGTTGTGAGTGGCTGCGATGATTGGGGGGTGAGCGTAATAGATTTGTGGCGGAGACGGTTTTGTGGTTTCGTTTGTAATGAGATTATTGGATTTATTGTCCATTTTTTCTTCTTTTATTTGAGATCTGGTTGCGCGGAATGACTAAAGTGGGATATAGACCTGCAACGTGCTGTTTGTTTTTTATTATTTTATTTTTTATGTTCATTTTGATTGGGGTCTATTGTTTATTTATATAAATGTTTGTTTTTAGTACACGAATGTTTTGTATTCTACCCTGCTAAGCACACATGTGGTATCTGACAATTTTATCAAAATTAAGTTAAGCACAAAATGGTATTATCTATATCTTCCTGTGTCTTACTAGTGTTAAATATGGTATATCAGTATATATACTTGTTTTTTTAATAAAAATCGCCCTTTTTATTTACCGTAATCTACATTTTAGGCTTAAATTACTAAATTGTTGTATCTACAGTTTATTAAGAATTGTTTTATATCTACTGTAGATACAATTTTTAGTATTCTATTGACAATGTGACAAAAATTGATTCATGTCTTTAAATTTTCAAAATTAATATAAACCAGATTTAACACAATTTTACTTAATTTTTAGAATATTTAATATTGATACAATAAAAAAAGCAAAGCTAAACAACTAAACTTTATTAAGCCATTTTCACGTAACTATACTTGACTAGGTTTCTATAAACAATGTAAGGTCATTTTTTTCGTCGAAAACGCGTGTTCAAAGTGATATAAAATTTGCAAATATCGATATTTTTTAATAATCGTGTGTTCTTCGTAAATAACGAAAAAAAATTTTTGTTCTGGATATTGATCCATAGAAGTTCTGTTTTCCGCAGTTGAGATAAAACAAAAAAGATGCAAAAGTCACTATTTTGTTTTATATTTCATCAAAAAAATGTTTTGTATGTTTTGAGACATGTACAATATGTACAATAAACCCTCCAAATTTAATTTGATTGCTTTTTTTTATTCTAAAAAAAAATTCCTAAATAAAGTGACGATTAAATGTAACCTCTTAAAGTAGGTATCTATACAATGTGGAATATTTTTTAATGACAAAATCGTAGACGTTCTTTGTAAAGGAGCAGAATAACAGAAATAAAAGGAGAGGACAAACGTATTGTAGTCACAATTAAATGAAATAAACCCACTACACTAGAAATTACTCACTCATACAATCATTTTGTGAATCAATAATGTTTACTTAATCATTTTTATTGATATGAGAATAGACATAAAAAATACTGTCATGAAAACGTATTAACAAAAAAAAATTAATTACAAAAAATACCTTCTCCGGAACAAACGAATCGAAACCAATCAAATCATTTAATTTTTATTTACGATGTCAATATTTCATCTAAATGTCAAAACCAAATATATTTTAATCGGCATTACCTCGCAATTTATAAAACAATACATTTACATTTTCTGTGCGTTCGTCAAAAGAAATAAATGATTAAAATACATTAAAACACATGTCATATCCATAATTTACACGTTTCAGGATATTTATGATTTAAATCCGGTAGGTGTTGGTACGCGTGCGGCCGCAATTAAAATCGCCTCTGCGTTTGTCCTGACATGACGACGATCAATCCGTCATAATCGTTGGAAATTCTGTAATTTTTTATCAAATTATTTGCGCACGTGCATGTATAAAGTATGCGTAATCTTTTCTGTTCCAGTGGTTCTAAACATTTGTTAAAAATATAAAATAACTGGCTGTGCCCAAGCGGCTTCGGATTTTTGTTTAGGATTTTTGAAAAATATAGTTGAATTAAGTACAAACACGATTAATTATTATCGTAATAATAACTAATCAAAACCTAAACTACTTAAAAAACGAATCAAAACAAAAATTTTTAATTTTTGTTTTCTTTATATTTAAAAGTTAATAATTGTAAACAAAATAAACAACTGCCGGTCAAGCGCAGAATCTTCCCTCTGCCCCGCGACACTTCATCGTAGTTCACGCGAATTGCCGCGAATAATATGGTAATCATAATAATATGAAATCTAAATGATTTCGATAAGGATTAATGTTTTGCAAGTCATAAGTCCACGTAAACAGAACCCAAATATTTTAATGTAACAAAATATAGTCTTTAACCTGGATAGAGAACGTACCTATGAATTAAAAAATAAACTACGTAAATCGGATAAGTGGTTCTCGAGTGATAAGCGCACTAACGGACAGACAGACATTAAGCTGTATATATATTAAGGATGAAGTAAATTTATTTTTTGCGAGACTAGTGAATTAGAATGACATCGACAGATTTTAATATTCGACACGTTTTAAAGATGAAACAATACGGAGAGTATGGCATATGCGTGAGAGAGATGTGATAGTATGTGATTTCACCATAATGCAATGAACCTGAATTGTTAAAAAGTGAATATAGAAATACTTATAGAAATATACAATTTAAGATTTTATTAAAGTTATAAAATTGTTTAGCGTTTGAATAAATATTATTATAAATTGTATTTTATCCAAATCACTGTCATGCACAGGTATTCTAGTTGATTTTAAGTTTCCGACAACGGTTTTAAACATTTTACAAATATTTAAACTGTCAATCAAATATGAATACAATATCCGCAGTAATCCGCAATTCGTTTACGAAGAAAAGTTTTGTACACGATGCAAACATATATGTTTATAATATTCAATAGAATAAAATGTTATGTATCTATCTGTATTATTGGTACAGTAAATAGGCGTTCGCAGTGAGGGAATAATAGAGTACCCTTACCACCGGAAATGATAACCTTTTGAACGATATATTAAATTTAAAAATGTTCGGTAATGAATATGAAAATTTGCAATTTTTAATTTGTGGAGGGCAATAAATATTTAGATTTTAAAAATCTAAAAAATGTTTGATAAAAACAACCAAGTGCGTGTTAGGCACGCACATGATAGGGTTCCGTAGTTATTCTCACTACGATTTATAAAACAAAAAATCAAAATTTTTCACAAAGTTTTTTTATAACACTGTGCGCGGAATTTTTTAGATTTTTTGCATCGATATTTTAGAAATTAAAGAGGGGGACGCTCTATAACCACATTGAAAAGTAGGTAAAAATGGAATAAATGGAAAAAATTGAATATACTATGTAGTCCAAAAATTATTTTTTCTAAAATCTCATCATTTCTGTTTTTGGGTTATCAATCTACATCCTTATACCAAATTTCGTCTTAATCGGTAGTTGTACGGACGGACAGAGGGTTCCTAGTTTTCTACGGAACGCTAAAAATAGCTTGTAGTTGTAAATAACATGGAATATTAACTCCTCGATTTAGAGGTGATACTTAATATTGTTAACATTTTATATTATAACATAACCTTATCTGCTTCAATTTATTACATTATTAAGAATTTGTTATACAGCTCAGTTAATAATTCTTCTTTAATAAAGTGTATATTTTTCAACGTTCAACTGAAACAGGATAAGAGAAAACATCGATCATTAAAAATACGACTCAGATTCACGGTTCAATTGTTTTTCTCGAGCTCTTGAGATTTATGCACATCAATAAGACAGTACGGATTACCTACAATGTAACTTTTATGATTTCAGTAAAGCATTATATTGAATTGAAATGAGTTCTACAAAAGTAGAATATCTTTTATATAGCGTACTTATAGTGTGCTATGATATAGTGGATTTAATGTACTGTTATACTTTTCTCCTATGTATTATTGAAGAATTCAGACATAAATTTTATAATTTTGTTCTTTGAAATAAAGATAATCCTGTAACGTTTTGCAGTAACGTATGTTATTTATTAGATTAGAAATGTATTCGAAATAGTAGACATGTAAATATGGTTTGTATACGATGTATATTACTATGCCTATCAATCAATTTTATTTATTTATGTATTTTCTAAGGAAAATGTAAGTTTTATAAAAGGTTATGTTATCATACAAACTGTAGGCATATTATTTAGCTATTATTTATAGTTATTATTTGACTGTTTTAAATATTATAACTGAATGTTTAAATAAAATGTATAACAATATCTTTAAAAAGATAACAATTAATAAAGTGAAACTCGAATCGACCTATTTCGTAAACGACCAATATTCGATGGAACCATTAATGTGCCAAGTTCACTTACATACCTGACCGTGTTTAGCTTTTAATTAGTAAGCTAAGGTAACTAATTAAATCAGATTGGGAACGTTTCACTGTGAATCTGTAAATATATAAGGTGCTGGAACCAGTCTTGGACGCTTTAAGAGGAAGATATACTGTTTTTCTGAGATTTATGGGCTTTTTTGTAATTTTCATGAACTCATGTTACTAATAAAACAACTACCTCTTTATTAAATCAATTTAATTTCCAAAGTCTGAAAAAATAGTTTGTTTATTAAATTATAGCCTTTTATTTTTTTTCTCCAGTAATGTACACTTGCTAATGATCACAAAATGATAAGTACTACGACATAAAACTGCAGATGTTATGATAATATAATAATTAATAAATAAATTAACTAATAATTAATTTAAATGTCCACCATTTTGACACCCATTGGCCGATTGTCATCAAATTAAGCTGTTTTACTGTTAAGTGTCTTTAGATTGTTATTTAGTAATGGCAACAATCAAATATCAACAAATATTTCTAGCTTAGTACATTTATTTAAACAAGTGTCCAATACTGGGGTATTGTCCAAGACTGGTGTCATTATCCAGGGGTCAAAACTGGTCAGTAAAATCAGTAAAAGTCAGTTTTTTGTAACCCGGTCAGTTAATGTCAGTTTTTTGGAAAAATGGTCAGTTTTGTCAGTTTTTTGGGTTTTCACATCGGAGCCCTATTTATCGTGAAAATACTCACTATTTGACTTCAAAACGACACAATACCGTGGAAAATATATTCAAATTATAAATAATGTTCTATTTTATTTACTTATTTGTATTGTTTATTACCAACTTTTAGAAGATATTTTATGACATAATTGTAACGTATGTATACGTGAACATATAAACAACATAATCTCACTCTAGCACTGGCTATGCCAAGTTCGGGGAGAAAAATTAATTGTAATGTTTGTTAATTTTGTTATGAACATAATAAAAAGGTAGTAAGGGTTGGCTATGGGGATGGTGAAGGCCAATAATTATACAAGTATTTTTTTAATACATAATACCTACATTTTTTAAGTTGAATCAGATAGTCAGAAAAGTCAGTATTTTTAGATTTCTGTGTCAGTAAAATCAGTATTTTTGAACACTGAACTTGTTTCGACCCCTGCATTATCTTATAAACAAAAATTCTTGTTTAGTAAACACATATTTTACTTGTTGTTATTTTATTATATAAAAACTATTCTAAAGAAAATGGTATTTTTCTAATACAAAATTTATATATTCAAAAACGATTTTCATCTCATTTCCTTTCCGTTAGATTGCTGTATTGAGAAACATGAGTTCGCGACGTATTCACGGCCTGCTTTTGTTATAAATTTGTTATTTCCTACACGTTATAAAATTTAGATATTCGTATATTGTAAACCATATACGTATTTCATAAATTTTCCTTTTAACGTTACCTTATTTACCTTGCGACATCTAAAAGCTTTTCCAAATTTAAAACACGCTCGAATTTCCCTCGTTCATTCCCTCCGGTAGGAATTTCCCAGCGTCATTTTTTGTCTGCATATCTTGTTTATAATATTTCGACTGTGTTCTGTTTGTGCGTTTGTTAGAATGAGATAGAATGTTGTGATTGACGTTGAAAGTTGATCTGCTGTTTCTTTTTTGTGTGAGTGGTGACATATTGCAAGTGCATAATAGAAATACGTTGTGCCAATTTTGCATATTGTGTTAGTAAATTTACGTATATTGTTCGATGTTTTTTATAGATATTTTTTATATAGAAATAACTTTTTGTAAAAATATCCATACTACATAAAATATAATACATTTATAAATCTTTTTATTCGTTATATTTTTTTAGCTTTAATTATCACAATAGAAAACTTTTTTTCATAATTGCTTCCTCGCAAAATTTTATAGAATCTTTTTTGTAGAGCCTTCAATTTCCTATAATATAGGTCTACAATGTTTGTTGTAAAATATTTCCTTACAAAGATTTATCTCAATTTGCTTTAAAAATCGTCATTTAAAAAAAATTGATATTTACTTTGTATAGTCATTTTGACGTTTGCATAAATTTAGATTTAGATTGAAATTGTCAAAAAATTAAAAATATACGAAAAAATAATCAGGTGCGTCTTAAGAAACATTTTAAACTAATATTTTTTAGTAAAATTGTATAAAAATTAAATTGTTAACCAATGCCCGGCAATTTGTCTGAATTTATCGGTTTTTATTTAAATTGTTCAATAATTAACCACCTTTGGTGAATTTAGCACGAGGAAGCACTGTGAATTTACTTGGCAGATGTTTTATTTATTCTGAAATGTAGATACTTATTGTTAGATAAAATTAAATTACATGATATTTATTTATTTTTTACTAATTTATTTAACTTTTAAAATACATGTATCAAATTTTATTTCAAAAGAACAACAATATAAATCACATATTAATTTTTCACACATTTAATAACCTGTATTCATTTAATTAAAAGGCAATTAAAACATTTAATATAAAACGCATTAAATAAATAACATATTAATTAGGTGCTTGATTTTCCTCCTGAACTCCTTCATTGAAATAGCCAGCAATATCACTTGTATTTGATTCATCACAATCAGTTGTGTACTCACTAGACGACCCAGATGTGCTCATTTCTTTCTCAAATCTCCGGAAGCATTCTTCCATTAGTGTTTCTCTAACAAAGCTTTCATCAAACGCATCAGATGTAACATTCTGCATTACTTTTACAGCGATTCTAACCTCATTTTCCGAAACACTGTTCACCGCATCAGTTACGATCTGTCTGATGTTTTCCATCGATGTCGGTTCGATTAATTTAGCTAGAACTTTCCGCTTAATGTCGGTTAAAAGTTGACATATAGGGTTGTACATATCGTGGTATTTTGGATATTTTAAAACGGTGTGCCCGTAACTTTTAGCGATTTCATCTAAGACGTATTTCTTTGGATTTGTATTAACATGCTCGTTTGCCGCACTTAATAGATGACATTTAAGAACGCTGCTAACAAATGGTACGTTGTTATTTTGTAACCAAGCAATGACTTCTTCTTTGCTTGCATCAAACCGCGGTGGTTCGTTGACTAGAATATTTCTAATACGAGAATTGTCCATAACGATGATAGAGTTTTCGGGAATGTTAGGAATTAAATAATTCACAAACCAATGTTTAAATATTTCGATGTTAATTCTTCTTTCGCTGATGAGAAGTGTATTTTTCAAAAAGCCGTTAATGTTGAGTGCGTGGCAAAGGAAGATTCTTTTGGAGTGAGTTGGCTCAGATCTTGACGTGCTTGCGACAGACGTAATCATATCAGGGTTAATTTGAATTTGGATGTCACCGACGAATACAAGTTTTGAAAACTCTACCAATCTTAAAGTGTCTAGGTAGTTGAAACGACTTATTATTACAGCATCGTCTTCTACAAGAAACCTTTCACTGTCGTATCGTTTGTATCTAAAATAATAACATACATTAGGGTGTGTCAAAAAAATGAACATTCACTCTCGTTACGAAATAAGTTTGTTTATGACCTAATATAAATCCTCACTGAAGGATTACCCTGTAGTTCAATTTTAAGAGGTGCTGCAAAGTGAAGTCTCGTT
Source organism: Sialis fuliginosa (assembly GCA_961205875.1). Lineage (NCBI taxonomy): Eukaryota > Metazoa > Arthropoda > Insecta > Megaloptera > Sialidae > Sialis > Sialis fuliginosa. Next base: position 36,685,651 of record OY540810.1, read on the forward strand.
TTCCATTTAAATAATATTAATACTAAAGTTGGTATTACTGATTCATGATAACTGTTGAAAATTTTTTAAGAACAACATTTTGTAGAAAATAATATTCGCTACAAAAGTGTGAAAATGTTAATTTTATAGGAAATTTAATTCTCTATAAAATTAGTCTAGATAGGTATAAGTGTAAATGAAATGAGTTTGAAACTTCTAAGCATTTTATTTCATTCTTTATGTTGTTAAACTTCAAAAATATGACGTTATTGATTTGATTTTTTTCTCTTTATATTTATGTAAAAACCTCATACAATGACACTGCAATTTTTTTTTAGAAAATGATGTTAAATATTGATTTTTAAACTTTTTGTAAAATGTTACATTATGTATGTTACCGATAGAAAAAAAATATTTTTACATGAAGTAAAAACAAAAAAAATGCTATAAAAACATTATAACTATTTATAATAAAACTGACTTCAAGGAGAAAATCCAGCTGGCAAGCAACACATAGAAGAAGAAGAAGAAGAAGAAGAAGAAGAAAAACTGACTTCAAAAAAACCCTAAAAACATTGAAAAGTATAATATAATTAAATATAACAGTTTTTGAAATCGGTGCCAAGCAAATAAAAAAATAAAAATATAACCGACTTCAAAAACTGTTAAATTTAATTATTATATACTTTTCAGGGTTTCTTTCTAAAAGGTTTTTTATATCTCGAAAACTTTTTTCATAAAAAATTTGTAAGATTCAGTGTTCCTTACTTTTTGTTCTTCCTGTATATCTAAATAATAAATTAAAACTGAATCAAATAAAATTAAAAATGTTATCAAAAAATGATTTATCTATAAAATACATTAGTAAATTTTTATGTAAACTCGTGCAAATAATTTTTTCAAAACACTCAATGTAAAAAAAGGTATACTTTCACAAAATTTCATGTAAATTGAATTATTTTTACGAGAGAAAAAAATAAAAAACCAAAAAATCGGTTTTCCGCCATTTTCTCGGAAAATTTGAGGTTATGTTAAAAAATGTATTGCATGAAAGTTTAAGATATTTTTATTATCTACAACTTTTGCATTGTACACTTTCTGCTAGGAGGTCACATTTCGCTGAAAATAGCAAAAAACCACTATCAACCCCTAAATAGCACCCCCATTTCTCTATTTCCCATTATCTCGTGTTTAATTTTTGTTTTTTCTCTTTATTATAACCTTAACAAAATTTTCCAACTGGTTCTTGCCTGTTATTAATTTCTTTTCTTCAAAAAGGTATTGGCACTAGCCTATGAATGTATAAAATATATCCAATATGTTTCAAAAATAATAGTTATATGTATATTTAACAAAATGGCGAATATTAAAATCTCAATTTATCATCTAAGTCTCAATTAAGTATAGTTTGAATTAACTATTATTGATTTAAATTTGCTTACCTAAATTGTAGATTTTTAAGTAATAATTTCAATAAAGACTTCCTTCTCGTAAATAAACGTGTACTATTCAAACTATGCTGCAATTTAGATGTAGTTGGAAATTCACATCTTTCATAATAACTATAAATGTGCCTTCTAATTGTTTCCAAATCATAATCCGCCATTTCTAATGTTGGTTTAATTATTCGCATATCTTCAAGATAATTAAGTAAATCTTCTTCATCCAAATTTAAAGCTGACGATGTTCTTCCTATAGCATCGGTCACAGGTAACATGGGACCTCCATTTTCTTGTTCTTTTACAAAATATTCGTATAAACTAACTATAAAAACTTCATCACAATCTTCAACATCAATAATACGCCTGCTTACAGTGTTTGAAGTTGAAGCCATTTTTATTGAAAATTTATTTTTACTGTGATATATTTATAAATGAAATGAATAATTCGAAATACAAAGAAGAACTGACACGATGAAAATTATGAAATAGATAATACGAAAACAGATTTGCAGGGGAGCAATTATTTGTGTTAAACTTGTTTAAATACAATTTCGTATTTATTTTAATTTGATTGACTATTATGTTAAATCTTGTTCAACATCGATTGGTGCTTACAAAAAAATAATTTTATTATTATTATAAAATTTTAATGTCAATATTTTTAATTAATTTAATTAATATTTTTAATTAATAAGCGTTTAAATTGTAAAGAGTATTAGAAAATATTTATTTCCTTTAAATTTAAAAATGAATGTCATAATTAAAGTTATTTATAATAAAGATATTTTTTTATTAAACAGATTTTACTGGTCACTTTTATTTTCTGTTTATTTTTTTTTCGAAATCTAAATGCATATATTAAGCAGTGCCCTGGGGCCCCCGAACATCTAATCTACCATATGTTGCTCACAAATTATCAACGAGGCAATTTTTATTTTCAAATGTGTTTTTTAGCCGTTTTGAATAAAATTAATTTAATTTTTTTTCTTCAAAATTTTTATGTGCGTCGATAACCATAGTAATTAGGTCCATAATAATGAATGTAATTTCATTAATTTGATCTACGCAAATACACGATGATGATCTCAAAGTTTATAGTAATGGGGAAAGAGGCAAAAGAGAAATATACATTTATAAAAATGATATTAATACTTTTGTAAAGTAAGACTTTAAGAGATTTAATTGTATGTATTGTATGTATTTTAGTTTTTGTAAACCCTGACATGTAAATGAAGAACCTTTTTTATTTATTTTTATCCTTTAATTTTTATTTTCATAAAATGTATTACCCTAATGTCCACTTTTGCGCCCCCTGCTCTATTTTTTAGTCGTCATCATTTTTTGTAAAACCCGGAGAACCGTTATGCAAACCCTGAGACTCTAGGTCAAAACCTGAGACCTGGTCACCCTAGTTCAATTTCACTAGAAATAACTGTTTTTATTTCACAATTCTTTAAAATACGTCATTATTATAATCATAACAAAACTAGTAAATTCTTTACTTATATTATTAAAGAAATTCTTAAAACTCCTCAGGTGAAATGAGGCTCCAGTTGTAACTACTAACACTATCTACACACGGTAGCGTATGCTCAAAGTGGAGAATGTGTAACACTTCAGTGTAGATGCAGATACTTGTATACACATTACCATTAGTATAAGACGTAACGTGACTGCACGTGTTTGAGTACGGTTCTATGAAAATCTTACTACAAACTTCCAGGGATAATTGTTTTTCAGCATTAAGAAAAGAAATATTATTTCAAAAATGTACACGTACATAAAATTATATGCTATAATAACTAACATGGCAATGTATAATAATAATAATATGTAACAGTAGTGACGTTAAATATAAATAAAAACAAATTTGTTTGTTTAAACGTCAAAAATTTATTTAAGAAAAGGTAATTGCAAGCTTTCGATTCACAGAATCATCGTCAGGCTATTAATAAAGATTTAAATTTGAGAACTGAATATTGTTGAGATACAACATCGTTCTCAAATTTAAATCTTTATTAATAGCCTGACGATGATTCTGTGAATCGAAAGCTTGCGATTACCTTTTCTTAAATAAATTTTTGACGTATAAACAAACAAGTTTGTTTTTATAATAATAATATGTATATATTGTATAAGGTACTGGCACCAGTTTTGAACAATACTCTAGTGTTGAACATTTTTAATTTAAATGTACTGAATTAGAAATATTTGTTGATATTTGATTACTGTCATATGTATATAAGTACATTTAACTATCCTACAGCGTGATTTGATGATAATTGATCATTTTGTTTAAAAATAGTGGACAAATAAACATCGATAACAATTGATTAGTGAAGTAAGTACATTTAAGTTGTTGTGAACTTTACTTTGTTGGTAATTAAAATTAAAATATTAGATAGGTATACTTTGGCGATCACAGTGTATAGACTTTATCTTAAATATATACTATGGCCTTGCCGACTCTAGCTGTTGAACTCACATATGTTGTTTGCCTGTAAGTCGCACTCTAATAGTGTTGTATTTCTAGTTTTTCATTACTTTGAACAAAACCTGGTTCTAAAACTGCACGTACAATTTTTATATTTAATAGGTTAAAGTTTCGAATAACAAGTGTTTAAAAGGTCTCTGTATAAAATTTTTGTGTAGAATTTCAATAAATAGAGAACTTCCGGTGAGTTCTCTATCATTTACCGTGTATTAAAAACTCTATTTTTAATATCCAATTACTCGAAAACCATACGTCGAATATTATTTTTTTTAAATAGTAAAATATATGAGCTATTTTAAACTTCTATCTATACATTGCACTAATGCCCTTATTCTTTGTTTTGGTGAGAAATTAAATTGTATAAAAAATGACGTGAAAAGTTGAAATTTTCAAACCGCAGGTCTGTATCTCAAATGAAAAATGGCTCTAACTTTTGAACGGATGGTCGGAATTAATTTTAGTTGACGGATTTGGAATCAGCGAGTCAAAATCTATATAATGACATGTACAATACCTTAAAGCTCGAGAAAAAAAATTTCACAAAAAATCGAAAAAATTCAAAGTATACCTTAAAAAATGTTTTTGTGACCAATTTTTTTTGTCGGATTTTAAAGTATTATACATGTCATTATATAGATTTTGACACGCTGATTTCAAATCCGTCAACTAAAATCAATTCCAACCACCCGTTCAAAAGTTCCGGCCTTTTTTCTCCAAAAATTTGAAAAAAACTAAAACTTTGAGAGGCTATATCTGGAGAACGGTTTGAGATAAAGACCTGCGGTTTGAAAATTTAAACTTTTCATGTCATATTCTATACAATAAACATACTTTTAACGAAATCAAAAATGCGGAATTTTTAAGTGAAATTTCCTTACAACTCGTCATACAAATATCGACTAAAATACAAGAAAATAAGACGTAGAATCATTTAGTTACTATATAAATATATAAGAATTTATTTTAAAAAGTGAAAGATTGGACTTAAGGTGTTTTATAACTAGTTTTTTTGTTAATAGAAGAGGGAGGATTGACAAAATATACTTGTTTTATTAGTAATCATGGTGCCAGTATCTTACTCATTAATTTACAAAATTAGAAGCGCTAATTAATATTCGTCAATGTCGTAATAGTTAGATGTAAGTACATATTTCAATAACTTTTATACACGTATGTACAATTTTTATATTTATCCTTATAAAACAAATCTTAAAGTAATATAAACGATACCAATCCCCATTCAATTGATTTATACAAAACTCACGCACACACACTTACTTGTTACCAAATACCAACAATGCATCCAATCTTATTATATAACGCATCTTCGCAAACAAGAAAGAGTCGAAAACAATTTACCGACCATTTACCAAACACGACAACGTATTGCTGTGATTCGCAGTAGCTCCAACCGCCCAATGCAAGCACTCCTGACGCACCCGGAGTCCGGAACGTTCACCAATACTCCGATCTACTGTATCGTATACATAAAATGTATTCCGCCATTTATCAACCTCTTAGAACGACTGACAATGAACTACGCTGCCAGCTCCGCCTGGCGACAATTCAACTCAGTTACATCGCTTGCTAATGACATTAGATCGTCGTGCAGTGGCGGTTCAGATATTATATAGAATTATGGACACTTTAGAAGTAAACAAAAAGGATAGATTAGAGAGGAAGCAGAAATTACATTTAATTTAACCTTTTCAAGGACATTGAAGAAATTTGTATTCAAAGAACGGGAACAAATTAAACGCACACTATTTTAAATGAAATGAGAAATTGTGAAGAACATTAAATAAACTATTATAGCATTTGTAAAAAAATATTGAACAATAATAGTATTTAGTATAATGCTCAGAATTCGAAATGTTATTGCTCAAATATAATATATTTATTAGGGTGTTTTTTTTATTTTTATTTTATCGGTCCCGCAGGTCTATGTTTTAGCTTTGGATCAAAAGTTAATTGTCCCAAAAAAACATGGGAAAAATTACTTTTTTACTTACGCGTGAATATCTCGTTACAAATTTTTTTTTTAAATTTATCAGGGGAATATTTTGTAGAGATTTAAGTGTTTAATTCATAAATCCAATTAATTTTAAGAAATGTTTGTTTAAAAATTATCATAAAAATTGGATTTTACTTTTTATGATAATGTTTAAACGAACATATATTTTAAAATATTCGATCTATGAATTGTGCACTTGGGATCCTTTTTTGTAAGAAATTTAATTCGCTATGATGCTGCTGTAAGAAATTGAAATAAATAAGTTTTTCAACAAGATATTCACGCATAAGTAAAAAAGTAATTTTTCCCATGTTAATCTAATGGGAAAAAGACTCGGTTTGCGCCGTCCACAGGTTTGATCTATGAGTCTGAAATTTTGGGACAGTAAACTTTTGATCCAAAGCTAAAATATAAGCCTACGGGACCGAAAAATAAAAAAATAAAAATAAACACTCTAATATTTATATATGTATATACCTTTAAAGAATGATTTTGACGTGAATAATGTCTAGTTTTTTACGCAAGATACTGGGTGGGCATTTCAGAAACTTGATGTAATGCGCTGAGATCAATTTGCGCGCTAGCGTAAATTTTTAATCAGTGTATCTCAGCATTCAGAGCGACTACGACGCGGGTTTTGGTCTCAAATTATAGATCTCGATTAGATATATTGATACAAGTACAAATCAAAACATTTAATTAGTTTTAATGAGTGAAAAATTTTATACTATAAAAAAACAGCAAAAATTAAATTTCGCATTTACACGACTTTGCTTGTAAATATAAATTAATTGGATTGAAACAAAAATAACAGTATATAAGAATATAAATATTCTCTACGCGGTAACGTTTTTAAATTGAATAAAAACAAAAAAAAAGTAAATTTCATATTTCCCCGATTTCGCAAAAATAACAGTATATTAGAATAAGTTTTTTGACTGAAGTTTTTTAAATGGAATAAAAAATAAAATAATTTTTTTTCATATTTCCACGATTTTGCTTGTAAATATTAATTCATTTAATTGAAACAAAAATAACAGTATATAATTTATATATTATATATTACAATATATTTTCTACTTAGTAACATTTTTAATTTTTTGATTAATTTTTTTCAAATATTAATAAAAAAAATTGTGAACAAAATCAAAGAACTAATTGCAAAAAGTAACGTTTTGCCCTAGATTAATCGACAAGCTTTTCAATTTCATTTATATTATTCTATTTTAATTTATTAACTGTCAAAAATGGTTTAGGGGCGGGGGGGGTAGGTTAGGTTAGGTTAGGTTAGGTTAGGTTAGGTTAGGTACTACATTTTATATGTTTGTATTTTGTTATATCCAAATTATGATACAAATACAATGAAACCCACTTTATTTTTGACAGAAAACGCCACTGGTATGGGGTGGTGGGTGTTACGCATGCATAAGATATGTACACATACACTTCCCTCCCTTGTAACTAGGATAGATGATGAGCTGTCTTAAAACTGTTTATAAATCACTCACGTGCATACGCGATGCATTTACGCGATGATTTATCCCACATTAAGTCCGGATCATTAGCGATTGTCAGGTGTTCTATACACTACTTAAATTAAGTTCGTGCTGTGTCTTTGTTAATGATAAATGCACAATGATTTGTGAATGTCTTGTATATAAACACTTTGATATTCGAAGGTTTTGCTATGCATTTAGAAATGAGAGTGTGGTAAAGTTTTTATCATTATTTTAAATTTTCAGAATCTAGAGTTAATTTTTTTTTATAAACTAAATTATAAGAAATTTTAACACAAAATTTTAGGCAAAAAAAAAATACACGGTGTTTTAAAACACTTTAAAAATGTATAGTAGGTACCTTTTCATGATAACGCTCGATTTGAGCGTCAAAATTCACTGAATTTTGACGTTCTGTTTGTAGAGGGTTGGTGAAGAAGAAAACAGCATTAATAAAAACAAGCGTCAATGCCTGTTTAACGTTTGAGTATTTACGAGATAAATGATATACATATAAGGTACTGGCACCAGTCTTGGATATGACCCCAGTAATAGCTATTTTTTAATTAAATGTACTGAATTAGAAATATTTGTTGATATTTGATTACTACCATTTCTGAATAATAATCAATATACATTTAACTGTCTTACAACGTAATTTGATAGGTGTCAAAATGGTGGACATTTAAACTAATTATTAGTATAATTTATTTATTAATTATTATATTATCATAGCAACTGCTTTTTTAAATTGTTTAAAATTTGACGATTCTTTCTTTTATATCTTTTGTGTCGTAGTACTTGTAATCATTAGCAAATGTCCATCACTGCATGCTCATTACTGTTATTACTTCATACTTTACTGGAGAAAAAACATAAACAAAATTAAAGGCTATAATTTAAAAAAAATAAACAAAAAACTATATTTGCGGACTTTGGTGATTAAATTGATTAAATAAAGAATTACTTGTTTTATTAGTAACATGAGTTCGTGAGAATTAAAATTAAAAGAACGCTTCAATATATGTTTACCTACGTACTTTTTACGTACACGTAGCAAGATACTAATATCTTCTATAACAGGAAGTTATAGAAGCATAGATTTTAACCGATTGTTTAAACATATGTGATTAGCAAATACTATTGGTATTTATTTTAATCTTATTGTTACCTTGTTCTTTCTTATCGATCTTTAAGTCTTCTCAAAGGCATGTTATGCTTTCAATATAAATAAATAAAGCCTAATCTACTCGTATACAAGATTACGATTTTAGTTCAAATTCCGTCCGTTGTTCGGCGCTGATTATAAGAACGTGTAATTCTGCACACTTTTCGCTCTAATCTTTCACTGCGCGTTACTAAATTAGATGGAAGCATGACTGACAGGTACAACGTTGATGAGTTTATTCGTTTATCTCGAATGGAGGGTAGCTTCCCTGATCCTGCGCTAAAACCTTTAAATAGGTTTTTGTTCGATCAAGGCCTATACATTAATGCAAATTGGTTCGCTTTATATGTATTTGTGAAACGAAGGATTTGGATTGTTTTGATTAATGTTTTGTTTATTTCAAATGTAATTATAATCGAGATAGAGAAGTTTAGTTGCAATTTGTTGGGACTGTTAATTAATTCTGCTGTTATTTATACAGTCGACTCTCGATAATTTGAATCTCTCAGTAATTTGAACTTTTTTCCGGCCCCTTAAAAAACACTCGATAAATTGAAAAAAATCCAAAAAATCCCCTCAGTGATTTGAAGTTGTAGTAAAAGCATCTTGCTCGCCAACACTCTATAATTTGAAGTTTTTTGAATCACTTCTGTAATTCGTTTAATAATGTATAATCATGCACAGGCTTTTTCTTTGTTTACGGACATTATTTAGTTTTTAGTCTTCGTTCAAACTCACAATTAGTTAAATTTAAACCGGTTTTTTCGAATGTCTTAAATCAAAATGAGCTCTAGGAAGAATAAGTGTCTTTCAATTGATGAGAAATGGCGTGTTATTGAAGCTGTGGAGAATGGAACATTGAAAAAAGATGTTGCAAAACAATTTAACGACCACGTTGTACATATGTACGTACTTTTAGTCAAATTTATTATATTATTTGAATTTTTTCCTAACTTCCTCTTGGTTATTTGAACTCTTATTATTTTGAACTCTCGGTAATTTGAACTATTGAATAATAGAACATATTTATAAATTGAACTATTTAAGTTATATAAATGGTTAGTAATAAAATTTTTTAGAAAACTGTCTTAAAAAAGCGTTAAATTTAATTATTATATATTTTTCAGTGTTTTTAGGTTTTTTTGAGTTTTTTTCATTTTGAGTGGCGTATCTCGAAGTACATGGTCAGATGCTGATAAAATTTATATGGACCCATCTTGGGAGTAGGTATACTCTTTCAAACAATAAAAAAATCGTCCAAATCTGTTCATATTTTTCGATGTTTTGCCCGAACATACATAAAAAAATATATACAGCCGAATTGAGAACCCCGTCCTTTTTTATGCCCATAGTGAGATTTTGACGAAATTTATAAGGGACCACCTCGGGAGTCTACTCTTTCAATAAAAATAAAAAATCATACAAATCGGTGCATATTTGGGGAATTAATCACGAACATAAATTTAAAATATTTATACTGTCAAACTGAAAAACTATATTGTTGACATTTTATATCTGCACATTACATATCATACAAAAATATAATAATTATAATATAATAATTATCTACTTCAAAACAGTTAAATATAAAAATGAAAATTCAATGCATAATTTCAAAATCCTCAACTATCTATAACTACCTATATAATTTTAATATTAATAAACTTTATATGGATTACTAGATTTATATATGAGAGCAAACTAAAAAAAATAATTTCATTTATTGTAGATTTTAAGTCGATATTTTCAATTTTAAAATGCAGTTGGTTAAACATTGTTGATATGTTAGTTATAAAATGGTCAATTTATTACTGTAACTAATAAAATTTTCACCGCTTTTCCACATTGTCGTTTTGATTAAAAATAATAAAAGTCTATAAAATTTACCCTCGCTATCCAAACATAGAATGGTTTATGTTCAAAATTAAAAAAGCAACTGTTTTACCCCAAATAACATTTGTGCATTGGGCATATAAAGTCCATAATTACAATTACAATTTCAATAATTAAATCCATCGAGGGTCGAAACAATGGAAACCGGTTGTAAACTAGGCTTTAAACTATAAATCTACTTTATCACAGTATGCGCTAACCCCGTTTCGAACAGCTCTGCTTGTACACTAGAAACATCACCTGGATTTTCAATTCTGTTAAATAAACATTAACAAAATGTATGTGCAAGTTTGCTGGGTTTAATTGACATTAAATGTTTTTTATAACAATATTATTCTTTCGTGCAAAAACTCAGTGTAACATTAAATTATAGAAAGTAATAAATATGCAACATTTTCTGTTAAGTTTGTTTATATTCGATTTAAAATCAGTTAAATTTAAAAAATAAATTAATTTAAAGTCCTCAATCTCTATACATATATAAAAATGAATGTTCGTTTGTATGAGGCTTATAGACTCGGGAATTACTGAACCGATTTCAATGCGGTTTTCACCAATAGTTAGATAATTTTTCTGTGCAGTATCGTGGCTATTAATATTTTATTTATAATAGATATTTAACATCAAAAGTTTCAAAAAATCTTTATGAAGTCGTGTTTTATTTCTTTATGATTTCAATATTTTATTTTATTAATGTAGGTTATTATGATCACGCCTCTTTCAAATATTTTGTCGAATAATTGGATGATTTTTGATATATGTTAACAGTAAAATATTTTGAAATACTTATATTGATTGAAAATTGAAATATAAAGAAACATTTCACTTCCAAGTAAGGTAAAATATTGAAATTGAGTTTGAAAATATAATTTTATACGATTTTCTTAGTAACTACTGAACAGTAATCGTGGCGAACCTTGTATTGTGGGCATGTTGAATATTTTAGGTCACTATGATTTTGTGGATATTAACCCGGGTAACACCGTGTCCAATGCGCTAGATAATATAAATAAACTTCATAAGAAACACTAGATTTATATTTTCCATTTTAAATATAAAATCATATTCGATTAAAGATACACATTTACTTACAAAATCAGTTATTTGACGGTTCGATGTTTAACAATTAATTTTTTTGCATAGTTTAATATATTATACCTGATATCTGGATAAATAGCGACGACATAGTACTCTGGAACTATAAGTTACACAAACTTTAAAATGGTCTTGAAATGTTTGTCTATATAGTCTAGTATTACCTACGTGTTATTTGAATGAATGAATAACGAATAGATATTTACTATTTTAAGTTTTATTTGATTCATAGTTCCAGACTAATATGCCGATAAACACTTTTATCTACCCGGGTAAACAAAATTTATGCCAAAACTTGATATTACGTATCATTAGAAAAATATACTGATTAAAGTTGATAGTAGATGTAATATTCAAAGAAGTTAGTAGTGTAATTTGAAGCCAGACATTCTAGACTGAGTAAAAATGGCAATAATCTACGATTAGTACAACTATAAAAAACTAATGAGTAAAACATGTTATCGCTAGTGAAATTCACGAGCACCGAAAAATTGGCATCGTTTTTAGAAATAAGCAGACCCATAGTTCACGCAGTTATCTCTCATAGATAAATACGCGACAATCAGAAGCCACAAAATATCACGGGCATTTGATCGCGGTATAAAACCGTCCTCGAGTTTATGGCCAAGGTGCATTGTTTGCCGAGAGGAATATTTCTGTGACGTATGAAGGCGGATGTGGCGGCTGAAAGCTTTATTGGAACAATTTCCAATGCCATTGATTGGATGCGGGTCTCGCTGCCGCCGACTCACCCCCTCCCCCGCACCGCGCTATACCGACGCCGTGAGTCCCCATGGTAACGGCGCGTAAACTGCACCGCTTTCACATAAAACACACGCGCGCCTATTCCCTATCACAGTGAGATGGTAACGGTTAACAACAGATAAGGCACTGGTACCAGTTATGGCCGCTATAAGAGCAAGGTTTACTGTTTTTGTATTATATATTATAGCTTTTTATTTTGTTTATGATTTTTCTCCAGTAATGGATAAAGTATAACCAGTAATGAGCACGTAGTAATGGACACTAGCTAATGATTACAAAATAAAAAAAAAAGTACTACGACACAAAAGAATTGTCAAATTTGAAACAATGTAAAGCAGTTGCTATGTTAATATAATAATTAATAAATAAATTATACTAATAATTAGTTTAAATGTCCAGCATTTTGACACGTATTAGCCGCTTGTCTTCAAATCATGCTGTAAGACAGTTAAATGTATATAGATTAATATTCAGAAATGATAATAATCAAATATCAACAAATATTTATAATTCAGTACATTTAATTTAAAAATAATCATTACTAGTATCAGTACCTTATGTACTTATTGTAGGTATTCTTTTACTTGATTGGGTAATACATACTTGTAATAAGATTTCGTTTTTTTTCTACAATATGTATGTAATGAGTCTATATTTGAAAAAAAAAATCTTATATTGTGTACGTCTAGTCTGGAATTTTGGGGTTGAAATTTTGAGGGGCCCCCGTAATAAAGCACTTAGGAAAAAAATTCTGCCGTATAAATATAAAACATCTTTAATTGGAGTCTACTTTAAGTAACCGTCACTTCCAAGCGGTTATTACGCGAAAAATGTGTGTGTATTTTTCGGGGGACTTATCTATTAAACCCCTACAAACTGGTGGACCGGACCCATCGTCCGAGCTTTATCTGAGTGGGTACTTCAAAGTAACCAAAACGACAGACAGTTGTAAAACCTACACCAAATATACAGCTGGCTCCCATACTATATGTATATCGAATCAATATTCAAATACAATGAAACAAATTAAAATATTGATAAAAATTTATTAATCATAAAGCTTACATTTGCCAACTCCAAATCGTTCACACTTTTTTTATCATCAAATGTCGGCTGGAATTCTCCTCTTCCGACAGCTCCTTCGTGAACCTAATATAGCAGTTGTCAGTTCACTGTGAGCAGAATCACACAACTTACCACTGTATAGTAACTTAGAAAAGGGATAAAGAGCCAACAGATAATCATGAAATAGTAATGAAACTGGCGACTTTAAGAGCCCGGATATAGATTACGGTTAAAAGTGAAGAAAACGATGACCTCGACGGCAAGCAGATGGGGTCTGTGCAGCGCCCACAAAGATTCCAAACTTTCCGGATAAGCTTTGATGATTTTAAAACGATTTACGCTTTTTTATTTAAAACTTAGCTTAGATGTGTGAATGCAGTAATAATTTGTTTTTTCTTCGGTTAGAATAAAGAATACAGGATGATTCAGAACTAGCATGTCAATCTTGACTGAGCAAGGTATTTTAATCAAAATAATTTATATGAACTTTAACTTTTTTAACTAATTTTTTACTTGTAGGTATATCATATATTCAAAAACCAGTGTCCGAATAAAGAAAAAAAATATACGAGTACAAGGTAAAAATCAGCCCCGTTAGTATTTTCATACCAAGGTACCTACTCGTATATAAAGACAAGGTAGTCTTGACCAATCAACGTTTGCGCGGGAATACGTCATCCAAAGGATATATTCAAATATTATAAATGTATGTATTCAACTATTGCAAAAAATGTAACTATTGTAATTTTTATTACATATCTCCATTGATTTCAGAAAACTGGTTTGATTGAACCCAATTTGAAATCAACTATTTGCAACTATTTTTAAACTATTTGCCTTTTTTTTATCCAACGTTAAAAATGTTCTAGTTTTATATATTTTTATAGATATTTATGCTGTGATTTTACATATATTTTTTTTTTAGCTTCTCAAATCTATCTAGAATCGCATAACATGTTTTCCTCGAAAATTTCAGATTTGACACTTTTTACTAATATGTTAATGTCACTAATTATTGATTAAATCGAAAAAAATTTATTATTGTAAAAAAATTTGTAACTATTTCACAAATATTTTGATTAAAAAAAAACTATTTGCCAACTATTTTACAGAAAAAAAATCTATTTTTCCAATCTCTAATAATTAGTACAATAAAAATAGATTTTTCGAACACAATAATTCCTTTACCAACGAAAATTGGTACATACATATATATATAGTTTGGTACCTACACTTTAAGAAACCAATGAGTGCAGTTGCCATTTTGAAATTATTTGCGTAAAAACAGTTTTTCACTCCTTTCATCCTCTGTAAAACTACTCCTGCACCCCTTGGTCGACTACACTCATCGGTTTCTTAAAGCGTAGGTAACAAACTATCTCTATACCAATTTTCGTTGATGAAGGAATTATTGTTTTCGAAAAATCTATTTTTATTGTACTAATTATTGAATATATCCCTTGTATGACGCAATTCCTGCGTAAACGCTGATTGGTCAAGGAGATATTGAGACTACCTTGTCTTTATATACCTTGAGTTCATACTGAAAATCAATTATTAATACTAAACCGTTAATAAAATTTCATAACTTATTCTAGGCATAATCTTTAAGGGCTGTAGCTCTCTCACGAAGAATTTTCGGACACGACAGGTTTTATTTCTAAAGTACTCACTTCTTCTAATAAATTAAGTATTTTCATTCCATGAAACATTTAATAATATTAATTAATATTTTTAACGTTTATTAAATAATAACAATAACGAAGTCATTAATCTATTTGCAACATAGAACACAGTGTCTGGCCATTATTGCAGCACATAACGCTACGGATATTGTTTCAGGTACTATTCACATTAAAGCATTTAATTGTTAACTCTGCATTCTGACGGCACTCGAGTATTAAATGTCCACTACTTAATGTACCTATAGCTATACTTATGTCTGTTTGTGTGTAGAGCGCCCTCTGTGTACAACGCGGCGGTTATAATTGGTGTTACGTAATTATTGTTTTATAATTAATTACAATTAGTAGTAGAAGTCTAGCACACTTGATACTAAGAATGAAACCAACTTATATAATTCCTGGTAGTTTAAAGCAAAGAGAAATATCGGTATGGAGAACCATACATAACTTCCATGTTTTTTCTATCTTTTTAAATAATTTTTAAATATACATTTTTTGAAAAATATTTTATTAATATAATCTACTACTATGAATATAAATTTCGTAATATCTACATAAAAAATATATACTTACAATGGTTACAGTAGTAGAACAACTAATTTGACAATTTGAATCTAGTTGCATTTGTTTCCATGGCAACATGAATTAATGACGAATTAATTAGTATTTAAAATTCAAATTTTAAGTGTGTTTTTCACCCCTTTAATGGCTGTTTGGGCACGTACAAATAATAAATGTCCCTTAGATTCAATTGAACTGCAAATCTACCAAATCTTATCAAAATTAGTGAGATAATACTCGCAATGTTCACTTTTTAGACGAAAAAAAAAATAATGAATATTTCCAAAACCCCTATTCCGATTAGCACCAAAATCAATAGGTCTGGAGTACTCAATGAGACAAAAAATTTTCCCCAAAAATAATTCAGATCGGTGCATTTTTACAGTAGTTATCGTGAACGAAAGAAAATTCTACATCCAGACACACAGGCACACAGACAACAGTTAAAAATAACGTCGTAGTATTTCTGACAATTTCAGAAAGTGGATCTTGGCTTTTGGGTATAAACCGCGTCGATTTGCCCGTTCTATCGACCAACGTTTCGTTGCACATAGCAGTGGACATTATCAGGGCTCTATTAAAAGTACACTTTCGTTAGCAAACGTACGACAAAATTGATATGGCTTACACTCAGAAGCCAAGATCCATATCAAATTCACCGCGGAAGCCTAAGAGCTTGTATAAGTTCAAAATGTGAGTATAAAAAATATTTAAACAAATAAACATTATTATTTGAAAATCATTGTAGTCAGTATAGACAACATACATAAGAATAATAAAATGAAATTACAAACATTCCCATTTACTGTTTTACATATACCACAAACGAATGCTATGGAGTATTAACAATTAGCTACGGTAATTTACATTAGAATGTGATCGTCTAATTCGTGACCGGAAACTAACCAATGATGTCCTGAGGGCCAGTGAGCGCCGTTGGAAAATTGATAACGCCCAATCTTACTAATTACTAATATCCTTCATAGCAACATTAGAGTGGGAGATGAACCCAGTGGAGATAGTTTAACATTAAACGGGCAAAATTGTCATTAGCTAAATTTAGATGTTCGTGTATACATAGGTATGAAAGCAGTTACAATATATCTATATACGTATACATGTAAAATATTGAATACCCTATAAATTTAACTCATGAATATATTATATGTTAGTTTACGTGATATTTGAAAGTTTCATTAATGATTTCTTAAAAATTAAATATTAAATAAGAGATTTAATTTGTATATTTTATATAGGTATCTATTTATAAATTTTAAATGTTCCGTTATAATAATATAGCAGAATAACTACATAAAATTTATAATGAATTTTAATTAAAATATTATTTTTATTTTTAATTAATACAAGCCGTTTTGAGTTTAATTGTTTATTTTTAGAATGATTCTGATCATATTAATTTATAAATCTGTAGGATTCTATAAAATTTTCTTGAAAAAATAAATATTTTGGGATGTCACCCCTCCCCCTTACACACGATTTTGATGTTTTTTAAATGGGACCGTCCTCAAGCCAGACCCAACCATCCGACCAAGTTTCAATAATATCGGTTCAGTCGTTCATGAGTTATGCATATGACAAGGATTCAGGGGACATGAAATCGGAGAACAATTTTTTTGTCTCATTTTAAAACGATCACAAAACTTCTCGTATCTTCGATATGGAGAGAAAGCAAAATCAGAATTCAATTGCCAAGTACTCTTTTAGTTTTTAATAAGTTAGTTCTTATTGGTATTAAATATATTTAACCTAAATACACTCTAGCAAAAGTCTTGACAGCGTCGCCATTTTTAGCTAAATCTGCATTTTAATAAGATCATTTGTATGTTATTTTTAGCAGGTATAAAAAATGCCATTAAAATTAAACATAAAAAGTATATTTAAATATATTTACTGATAATATCAGAAAAAATGGCTGTGAGTGAGACTTGGCTACTACAATCAACCAAAAATCGATCCGCGCTGTCCAGACTCTTACTGGAGTGCCTCTAATTTAACCAAGAATAATAAACAACATGCAGTATATTAGATTTGAGCATACAAATCTTCCAGAACACACGCATACATACATACACGGAGTGGTGGCGTTCGTTAGCGAAATGGCACACGATTCTTTGCAAACTATTAATCTTCGTCGTAATTCAGAAATCGGGCAGAAATCCAGCAGGAGAACCGGCAACAGCCAGAGCTCTCGCGCTGCTACATGCAGGCGGTAAAGGCGGCTGCGTTGCCGCACGCAGATTGATGTTTCGCGTGACGGGACGACATACACATACACACTATGTATTAACTGTAGATCAAGAATGGCCAATGCTTTTTATTAACTCAAATTTAGTTGACAAAAATTAAATTTCTTTAAAGGCCTGTACACTGCAAATACAAAGTGTATTGTTTTGACACATCTAAGTGTGTCATTTTCTTGTAGTCATATTTAATCCTTTTTTTGGTGTGTTCTTTTATAAACACACTTTAAGGTGTGTAGTTTTAACATGTTTTTTGAACACGCTTAGTAGTGTGTTAGTGAATTAACACACTGCAAAGCGTGTTACTGTAATAAATCTGTAAACCACATTTTATTAAGAAATTATTATTGAACAAATATAAATACAATGATTTTAAATAATATACACTACATAATAATTTTTTTCTTCTTCGATTAATCAGCCACATAAAGCATATCTAAATTCATTGTAACAATTTTATCCTCTGGCACGATATTATTATCACTTTTAGTTGATGATATCAAAACAATATGGACATCACTTTTATCCGAAATTTCATCTACAATTCCACATCACATATTTTATTATTTCTATCCGGGTCTTCTTTTTATAAAATAATTAATTTTCCCTGTAGCATCATCTTCAGAATGCTGTCAGTTGTAGTTGCGTTTATTAATCCTTGACGTATCAATTCTACACCCGATATATCTTTTTGTGGTGAATATTTAATGCACTTACACATTTCACCTATCAGACAATAAACTTTCTTTTCTATATTAATTTAATATACAAATATCAAGCTCAATTCTATCAAAATGACGAAAGATACGACGTATAAATGTTACTAGTGTCAAATCGTTCTATACTCTATATGGCAAAAGAGTGAGAGCGAATATGGTATCATGACTATAGAGGGAGAAAGATCGAATGTATATAGGCTATATTCACCTATATTATATTCTAACACACCAACAAGTGTGTTTATTTTCAAAGTGTGTGTCCAAAAAGTGTGTTAGTAGATATTAAACGTGTCATTTCAACACACTTAAGTGTGTAAATAATATTTTTGATTATGATTTACAAATTATTTTTTACACACCAGAAAGTGTGTTACTCTTTTAACACGGATAAGCGTGTCAATTGCAAAGATCAAACGTGTAAACTAACACACTTAATCTTGACTACACACTTATGTGTGTCAAATAATACACTCATGTGTGTTTTGTAACACATTTTGGTGTGTTTTTAACAAACTAGCATTTGCAGTGTAGCGACGTTCCCACGCTCAAATATTAAGTTTCCAAAATTGTATTATAAATATTTTATACACGCGTTTATTTTAAAGACAATTTTATTGCAGTTAGCCAAGTGCAGTGAATGCTTAGAGATCAAACATGCTGCCAAATCCTTCCCCGTTTTTTGGTTTTTCCAAACTTTCTAAATGTTTCCCCTTCTCTAACTATCTATTGCTATCTTTTCTAACCGCTTTAAAACAGAATTTTTCTAAACTCAACTCCTGACACAGTTAACATCTCGCGGCAGTACCTACGCGCTCATTGTTACAAAGGTATTATATAGGTATACAGGGTGAGTCATTTTAATCGACTGCGTTGAGCCCCCTTGCCTCTCACATTAAAAAAGCATCCTAAAGGAAACATACAACTACTACGTCCACGCCGTTGTTTCTGGATAATGCTAAAAGTAGTTTGAGCTATTAGGTGTAACTTTTTTCAGATATTTGAGTTCGTTGGTTAATCTTACAGCGCCCTTCACCGAGAGAAGAAAGCATTTTTAAGAAACATTTTTCCTACTAAAGATACTAATTTTTTCACGTAGAATACGAATATGCAATGAAAAATATAAGTTTTTATTTAAAAAATCAAAGTTGACCTTGATTTGACTTTGAAAAATGGTTTGAAGGTCAACCACGAGATCATCATTGCTTGGCCCCTTTGTAACCAAGCAACTTTTGTTTGAAACGTTTTTCTCAATTTCGCTTACTTTTCCAGATATTTGACTACGTTGATTAAAATGACTCAACCTGTATATTCTTCAAGTTTAGCAAGTACAATTTTTTAAATGTCATAATTCATTCAAAAATGATTGCCAAACTATGTAAAAAATGTTGGATAAGTTTTAAAAAAATATTACTGATTTCGTCTTTGAATACCTGGTTGCTGTAAATACAGCTAATTTATGCAAGAATCGTCAACAGGATGCACAATTTTATTAAATTATAATTGTTTTTAGTCTTACAGTACCTAATATGTGTTTTTTGAACACTTTTAATACATATCTTTTCTATTCTTTTTTTTCTATAAGATTTTGACATGTCTTATTTCTATTTGACAATCAATCTTTAGAAATACCTTAGTTTGTACCAGCATGTTATCTGTCAATATAAAAATATGTGATCATGCTATAAGAATAAGCAATGTATTAAAGGAGAATTATTTATTATCGATTTTCCAGAAATTAAATGACGTTATTTTTGGTCACCCCTGTAACGCATGTATACGTGTGCGTATTGAACCAGGGAGATTTATTTCGTAACTAATAACACTCAAAGGCATGTTGATTGGCGAACGTAATTAACACTGCGGTACGGAAAAGGCTGTGTTGACTTTTTGCTGTCACAGTTTTTAGTGCGCTGTACGCTATTGTTCATATTTTCTTTAGTGAGTACGCCTTTATTGCCTTTTCTTGTTATTACTACATGAAAATTACTTGGAGATTTTTTTGGAAATGTGTTTTATAATATTTTTTTTATTTATCAGTTAAAAAGTACATTTTCAAATGTATCATGGCAATATTTATTGATGAAAATAATAGAATACGTGATACATGTATTTGTTTTATTTCAATGTTTAAAACGCCATTCTACAATTCTTCAAATGATATAAGTCCATAATAAATCTAATTACAAACTTTTATAAAATTGAGCATGATTGCATTATTTCGTAGTGCATTTGAAATATTATAGAAAATTTAATTTGAAAAATTTTACAAAACATGACAAGTGAAATTGTTATGTTCGTATATTATAAAAAGTATTTATATTATACTATATTTTAACAATAAGTTATTTTTAAATCTTAATAGAAATAAATAATGCATATAAATGCGAAAGTAAATCTATCATTTTGTTTGTTACCTTTTCACGGCTAAACCGCTGAACCGATTTTGATGAAATTGACATGGAGATAGCTTGCATCCTGAGAAAGGACATAGGCTACTTTGCATTCCGAAAAATTTATTAGATAAAACGAAGTCTTGGATAACAGCTAGTTAATAATAATTTCTTTATAGTATAGAAACTATAAAAATCCTTTTAATTTTTATGATAATTTAGAATTAATTGTCCAATATTAATTTATCTACACGCTGTGTTATTTTAATTAATAAATTTACCCTATTTCCATATAAAAAAATAACAGTGTTTCATATTTCATTTCCACCCCTTAATCAAATCCAATAATAGAAAAAATAACATCGCTAACACAATACAAGAAAACAATTATGTAACATAGAAGAAAAGCAGTTTGTAGAGAATCAATTTAAGAATAGTTGAATGGCCACCATCTTCCCCTACAAAAAGCCTCCGTACCTAATTAACCTTTATTCTTTTTCTCCCTCATGTTTTCACAGGGGAATAAATATTACATAACTGTACTCACAAAACTTCCCCCTCTTATTAATTATACTGCTCAAGTCGCTTCTCTACATAACGCGATAGGCCAGTAATTGTTTTAGCACGTCTTCAACTAATAATACACTTAACCCTGCAGTAGACGCGTGAAATATCACCTAAGTTATATTCTAATATATCATAAAATGATAATATTCATTTTTTTTAAATATAATTATTATTTTTATTTATAAGTAACAATTTGGTTACTAAAAACGGTTCAGTGATATTTTTATAACAATAAATATTTCTATCAAACAGAAATCTTTGTGTATTAAAAGGGGTCGGTTCTGTTTATTTTTGGCTTCCTTTTGTTACTAAATTGGCCACTTTTTATTTTTTATTTATCACTTCTTATTTTATATTTTCTTCTTACACTTTATTTATGATTTTTAATACTTCTACACTCTACTTTTATTTTAACACTTCTTTTAGTGTCTTTATACTCTGCTTTCCACTTTTCTTTATTATTATTATTATAACGTTATTCTTGCCAATTATTAAATTTTTCTATTTATTTTTGAAACCTTACGTAATTTCGACTACTGAACTAACCTTTTTGTATAAATAATTAATAACTAGTTTTACTTCCATATTCCAAAGGAAATTGAATTATTGTAACACCATCAAAATATCGTGTCCTTGATAAGGGCAGATTTTTATTGTGCTACCCTCAAAACGTAAAGAAAAATTGTTTACCGCACGGCGACTGTGCTTGTCAGTTTGTATGAAGAATTTTCTATCGTTTGCACTAACTTTTGTAAAAATGCATCGATTTTTTTTGAAAAACATATAATATTGATTTTGGTGCGAATCGGAACAGGGGTTTTGGAAATAATTGAAATTGTATACATATTTTGCACACCATATATGTACCACTTGTAACGAAGAGTATCTCACCGATTTTGATGAAACTTGGTACAAGTGTAGTTCAATCGAATCTGAAGGATATTTACTTTAGTGTATAATAAACTAAAAATAGATTTTTTTTAACCCAATAATTCCTTCATCAACAAAAATTTATACATATTGAGTAGTTTTAAACATACAAGAAGTGAAAAGATGTTTTTTTGTAAATAACATCAAAACGGCTAATAAATATATATAGTTATTTTTTATATCTTTTTATAAGAAGAGTTCCGGAAAATTATTAAAAAGAAATGATTTTTTTTAATAATAATGCGAAAATGTTTTTCTATAAAATGATATATAAACAAAAATAATTATAATAAAGTGCCTGAGTACTTATGCATATTAAAATAGAACGTGTCGTCTAACGGGTCAATTACTCAAGTCTCCTCTAAGTAACGCGATAGGCCAGTAATTGTTTTAGCACGTCTTCAACTAATAATACACTTAAATCTTATAATGAACCAGGCGCACTCGT
The DNA here is from genome assembly GCA_961205875.1 of Sialis fuliginosa. Lineage (NCBI taxonomy): Eukaryota > Metazoa > Arthropoda > Insecta > Megaloptera > Sialidae > Sialis > Sialis fuliginosa. Next base: position 36,708,623 of record OY540810.1, read on the forward strand.
CCGGCTTGTTTCAAATTACCTTGGCGTGCAGTTTCTTAACCCTCTCATTAACTTATTGTAATTATATTGCCGTTTATTATACATGTATTTTCATGCTTTATTATTATAGTGATAAAATTATACAATGTATTTTCTATTGTTAGTTTGTTTTTAATTAATTATTTATATACTGATTTAAATTGTTTAATTAGTAATACTTTTAACAAATATTCATAATTTTTTTTCTTCTCGCTTAATATGAGATGTATTATAATTTTAAATTTTATTGCTATGAGGATCTAATTAAAATCAGTGACTCGTTTAAATAATTTTAAGGAGGAACATATGAGTAGACTGCGGAAAAAATAGGTGAATTTTGGGAATTATTATTTCAAAATATTGTTCAATTTCATCCAGGTTTGTTTTATTCTCAAGTATATATATTGAGGTATGTTTACAATTTTTGTTATAAATATATATCTACTGGGAGCGCTGCTGTCGTGGCTGGCGTAAAACATGTCGCTCGATGCGGTTCCTAGGATTACTGGCAGTCGGTTGATCTGAAAAAGAAATTTCAATGATTTTCTTAGAAGTTAATGTATGATGCCATTCGCTACGTAAGAATTTTTTTTACTCAATTAGTTTTTTTTATTAAGCCAGAAGTGTCGGAAATTGTGGGTGAAAAATGAATGTAACGTTCAATCAGGCGCCATTAACTTCCAAGAATCTCTTTGAAATTTCTGTTTCAGATCAACCGACGCCAATAATCCTGAAAACCGCATCGAAAGACATATTTTACACCGGCCACTACAGCAGCGCCCCCAGTTAATATATATTCATAAACAAATTTGTAAACATACCTCAATATATACACTTTAGAATAAAACAAACCTAGATGAAATCGAACAATTAGTTTTTGAGATAATAATTCCCAAAATTCACCTATTTTTGCCGCCCTCTACTCATATGTTCCCCCTTAATATTTCAAAATACTTATATTTTAATTTATTATTTTTATGTGTGACAGCTCCCAGTTTTCTGTTTTTCTATTAATATTTCCTTCGTTTAATGCGAGGGAAATGTTAAAAATATTTTATATTGCCTTCTTTAAAAAATTCCGCTTTGACAAATTAAACGTCAAATTTTTTGTACATTTTTTTCTGTATTTAATTTATGAAAGAGAATGTTTCTGAAACATACCACAAGAAGGCGGTCTAAATATTAAATATTATATTATATTTTTAAAATGGTTTTTTGGTAGATATATTAAATTTTTTATGATCAATTCAAAGATAGATTAATTTTAATAATTGTTCCTTGTGATATATTTAACTTTAGTTTCACTTAAATTCTTAATATTTATTTTAGATAAAATCATATCCAAAAGGTCGTAGAATATTGTCAGTTACATTATATTATGTTTACTATTCGTTAGAGTTGTCGTATGTTTATCAACAGTGCGCTAAATTGGTGTTTCTATAGATGTTTGCTTTGTCAACATTGTGAGTTCGTTAAATTCGTCTGAATGATTAATAGCAACACCTTTTCATCATGTCACAATAATTCTTCTATATTTAGAAACGTTTTTGTGTGCCGCACGCGCAGGGCTGGAGAAAGGTCGAAAGGGAAGTAATGTTCATTATAAAATATTATTTTTTGTCCATTTAAAAAATTATTTTTGAAAGATGACCTCTCATTATTGACTTTAAAGTACTGTGGCAATGATAACATTTGATAAGCATGATTAGAAGAACAAATTAGCAGAATTTGAGCCAAATATGTCGAACCAATTTATAGTAAAAATAGATTTTTTGAACACAATAATTCCTTCATCAACGAAAATTGGTACATAATATGTAGTTTTATACCTACATTTAAGAAACCGTTGAGCGTAGTCGACTAAGGGGTGCAGGGGTAGTTTGATAAGGGGTGAAAAGGTGTATTTTCGTGAATAATGCCAAAAGGACTAATTTTATTGAAAAATATTACAAATATTTTTTGTAGCTCTTTTTTAGACCTTTAATTTGTTTTTTTATTTTATTAATTTAATTCAACGAAATAATTTGAGTATTAGACAAAACTATTGTAAATAGTTTGATATATACAGGGTGATTTACAACTAGTGAAAAAAAAATTTACACTAGATCGAGGATGTAATTTTAAGCAAAAAACCTTATGTGAACCTATAATCATAGAACAAGAATATAAGTGAATTTTGTATAATTTGAAGCATCCGTATTAAGTAAAATTCTGCAGTACTTTCTTTTTTCGATATTTTTTGAAAACGGTTGATCTTATGGCAAACAAACAAAGTATATTTTTGTGTATTTTGTGTCATATAATCTTCTACAAGTACCCAACTCAGGAAAAAATTCAAGAATAAAAAAATACTTGATAAAAATCGGCGGGCCCACTGGCCTCATACACCCCTCGTCTAAATTATTATTATTTGATACTGGAAATCGATAATACTTATTAATACTAATCCCTGTATCAAATTTTATAACTGTAGCACAATGGGTTCTCTAGATATTAAATAAACACTAATTTTAGGTAAAAGACTGTAGCTCCCTCAGGAAGAATTTCCGGACATAGGTTCACATAAGGTTTTTTGCTTAAAATTACATCCTCGATATAGTGTAAATTTTTTTTATACTAGTTGTAAATCAGCCTGTATATCAATAATTGAGATATTTTTAGTGGGCACCTAGCCAAAAGTCATATTGTAAACATATATATTACGTATATCAACCCTGCAAACTGGTGTATTTGTTCTCAATTGTTTCCACATTTCTAAAAGTATCAAATAACAAAAAAATATTCTGACGATCACGTGACATATCTGTCAGTAAGAAATTTGTTTTGTCATCCGAGAATGATGAAAACAAAAACAAGTGTATTTACCTAGAACAAATTTGTGTATAAAAATACATTTTTATTTATGTTACATAAGCCGGTAGATTGTTATACCTACGTATGTAAAATGTAGTATGGGTAAAAAAGAACAAATTTATAAAAAAAATCTGGAAATAAATTTTACTTATTTTATTTATTTTTTATATGACCGATTTTCTTTAGCTTTCTGCAAAAATGTTTACCAATATGTGTATGACAAATTGTTGATTAAAAATATAAATAAGTGGATGTTCGTGCTTGTTATATTCAAAATTATATCATAATGAAATGTTATTATAAAAAAAAAAAAAAAAAAGATATGTGTATTTTTTTTTAAACAGACAAAAAAAATCGATTTCTAAAAAAAAAACCGACAAAAACTAAAAAAAACTGTATCTCTTAAAAAGTTTTTTATTGGCTTGACACCGACTTCAAAAACTGTTAAATTTAATTATTATCTATGTATATACTTTTCAGTGTTTTTTTTTTAATAAGTCGATTTTATATTTTCTTAAAAAGTTTTTAATTTTTTCCCTTTTGAGTGGCATATCTTCGAAGTCCATGGTCAGATTTTGATAAAATTTATATGGGATCACCTCGGGAGTATACTCTTTCAAACAAACAAAAATCGTCCAAATCGGTGAATATTTGTCGGAATTATGTCCGAATTAACATACATAAAATATATATACAGCCAAATTGAGAACGTCCTCCTTTTTTGAAGTCAGTTAAAAATTTGTATTTACTTTTTACGTTTTAGGTCAGTAATTCAGGTAGAACTTTACCATTACTTGACAGATGTTTTTTAATATTTATTTATTCATACAAAATCCAGTTATTAAAAAAAAATTCAGTATGTGTTTTAAAATATTTCCAATTTTTTTAATATAGCGGATTTCTACTTTCAAATGTTTTTATTAAGGGCACCAAAATACCTGGAACCAGCCCTTTATTATTATCATGTTATACATTTTCAACAACTGTTGAAGCCTTAGGGTTAAAATCATTCATATTTAACCTTAAAAATTGAAATTTATTTTTAAATATTTGATACAGCAATGTGTATTTATGTTTTTCAAATATACTGAATCGTTTTGATACATTTTGTGAATAATCAATTACTTGAGTGTACAAACAAAAACCAGAAGCGGTTACGGTTTGGAATGAAATGTTTACCCAATTATCTGTTCGGTTTGGTTCACAAACACCACGTGTCAATAGAAGACGCTCTTTATGTCGTTGTAGACTTGGCAAGCATTCTGCCTGATTACCATATCAATATGGCTCTGTATATGTACATGTAACTACAAATAAATACATTATAATATATGTGTTTGGTTATACAGTAAAAGCTCCTTATTCGCGCTTCCTTCATTCGCGTTTTCACTATTCGCGGATTAAAAAAATGCGACCCAATTCCTATATTCGCGGCTAAAGATTTCTTTATTCGCGGATCTAATCAGGAAACGTGACATATAATTTGAAAAATCTTAGTGAAGGTTTAAGAATGGCAAATGAGCTTTGTGATTTCTTTATGAAAATTGATCCGTCTATGGAACGAAGTCTTATTTTTAAGAGGCAAATTGCTAATGCCACTGCTGAATATCAGTCTGAATTGAAGGAGCTTTTAAAAACTGCCAAGCAAGAAAAAATTACAAAATTCTTTAAACCATTGCCTAAGCCTGAAGATAATAATTAATCAATATGGTCAAAAACTTCAATTAAATTGATTTTTTTATATTGTATTTGTTTATTTATTTTGTCACCTAGGAACGTATCCCCTATAATCCCATATAAATTACCATTCCGTATTCACGGTTTCTGTATTCGCGGCATATTTATGGAACATATACTCCGCGAATAAAGAACTTTTACTGTATTTCAATGTATTGCAGTTTCTTCAATTGTTATGTGTATAATTATTATTATTCTAAGTATGACAAATAAATGTAATTTAACCTTAAAGATCTACAAACATTTGTTTTTCATATGTCAAAACCGGTCCTCTAACATTTCGATAACGGTCTTATAGTGGTTCTCGTCAATTCCCTCAAAATAGGCGTTTGTTTCCAACTCGACCTCTTCATTAGAGTAAAATATTTTACCAGAGAGTCAGATTTTCAATTTCTGAAAAAGGTAGTAGTCGCTGGGGGCTAGATCAAGAGAATACGGTAGGTGCGGAACCAATTCATAGCGCAATTCCTTCAATTTATCGGTCGTAACGTGAGCCTTGTGAGATGGCGCATTATCTTAGAGAAACAGCATTTTGTACTTCACCATTTGCGGCCGTTTTGCCTTGACTTCGTCGTCCAATCGATCCAATAATCCACATGTTGAAGGTAGTCAATAAATATTATACTATGTGCATCCTAAAAAATACTAGCAAGAATTTTACCGACCGACTGTTGTGTTTTTGGGCGCTTCAGACGGCTTTCATCAGGCAATAACCATTCTGCTGACTATCGATTACACTTATCAAGCCATTCATTTGTTTGGACGATATTTTTCTCCATCAAAAAACAATGTTTAATCAAAACACGAAATTCATTTTTTTCTATGATTAAAAAAATAACAAAAGTAGCGTCGCACCGAAGGCTGTAACATGATATGTCATGAAATTTTGATAGTATTCTAGTTAAATGAAACAAAAGAATTTTTTGTTTATGTCGCCATCTGTTTATCAGGCCAAAGACTTTTCAGCCCATGTAGTATGAAAATGTAATTTCAACAACTGAAGAACTATTTTTAATTAACGAATTTAAATAATTAATTAGAAAAAACGTTATATGTATATATAACATTTTCAAAATAAATACCAAATGAAATGTTTAAAGTTCTTTATTAATAGTTATTTCACATTTTACATTCAACAAAGCCAAACCCACTCAAAATTCAAACAATTATACCTATTTATAGTCAGTGGTTAAGCCCGGAAGTGAAATGAGACCTTTTAACTAACTAAATGACCTCTATATTGAACCGTTTTCACATTAAGTCAAATATTTGAAGTTGGTAAAATCGTTTTTATTTTATATTCACAAAAGTAAATATGCGAGGTAATTGAAATCATGTAGGCGCATTGAAACTTTTTGAAAAGCAATCATATATGTTTTTCATTGTCAATATATTTTTAATACATAGATTATAGATTTTTGTTTGATTATTTTTTCAAATATTGAAATATATATACATATGTATTACAGTAGTTATGCGGACTTTATTATCAATTTTGAATTCAATATTTGGATTTAAATATAAATAAAATATGTATTTTTTTGCTATAAACAGACAATTTTAACAAAAATTTGTAAATAAAAATGTTTTAAATTTTTTCTTAACACGCACCTGATTATTTTTTTGACAATTTCGATCTAAATCTAAATTTATGCAAACGTCAAAATGACATTTAATATGTAAATATTAATTAAAAAAAAATTATTTTTAAAAGTAAATTGAGATAAATCTTTGTAAGGTAATATTTTACAACAAACTTTGTAGACACATATTATAGGAAATTGAATAATCTACAAAAAAGATTCTATAAAATTTTCACGTAACACGTGTCATTCTTGAGGTATCTTAAAAAATATATTTTGGGATGTCACACGATTTCGATGATTTTTAAATGGGACCGTCCTCAAGCCAGACCCAACCAACCATCTAACCAAGTTTCATTAATATCGGTTCAGTGGTTCATGAGTTATATGTGTGACAAGGATTCACTTGACAGACAGACACGGAAAGAAAAGTGTTTGTCTTAACCTGAAATGGAAAGATCAATTTAAAATTTTGAAATCAAAGAATAATTTTTTTTCTCATTTTAAAACTTCTCGTATCTTCGATATTACGAGGAAGCAAAATCAAACAAAAACAAATCCAGAACTGCTAAATATCTAATTATATCAAAGCACCCCAAGACTACAAAAAAAGAAAGAACAAAAACACCCACCTACTTCATTACACAATTTATTTTTTGCGTAAAATATTGTAATAACAAGATTTCAATTAAGTTGGGGTATCTCGAGTGGATTATAAAATTTCAAATGTTGACAAACTCAATTATTATTTTTTCGGTTTATCTTTAAAGCGGAATGGAGAAATCTGCATACTGATATAACACAGAACAACACCTCCTCTATCTTAATAAGACCTTCCCCAGTTCTTGTGATATGTTGTGCTTACGAAGGGAAAAAAGTACTTAACTGTTATAACTTCTCTGGCCCATGACATTCGCCTATTTCTTACAACAAGCTGTACTCTCGTTATTTTTCTACTAGCCAAATCTCATTTCCATGAAATGGGGTAATTATATATTTACTACAAGTATACATAAAATGTTATCTAAATAATTGCACTGTCTATTTTAAAATGGTGTAATCTGAAAACTTAAATAAAATTTGTTGACCATATCATTGCAATATGATACGAAACATTAGTCTAGAATGATAAACGATAAGAGATGCAGATTTGGTTAAATGAGATTAATTATTTGTAAGGAAAGGGTGAGTAAAAAATATTAACTGTATGTGGTTTAGGTGGTATATAAAAAAATATGAAAATTCTGATTTTTTTTAAATGGCTATAACTTTTTGTCAAAGCAGATAGGTACTTTTTATTTACGGTTTCTTAAAGCACTTTTTGTGTACAATTGATTGGCATATTTAGAATTTTTATATCACTTTTACTTTCCGAGTTACAAGCCCTAAGTTTAGTTTTCCTTATGGGGCTTGATAATTTATTTTTGGAATTTTTATTTTGATTCGCAGAACCCCACAGAGGTTCCGTGAAACACAGTTTGAAGATCACTGATATAAAGCATACCATTCATAAGAATCGCCAATTTAGTATTTATTATAAAAGGAGGTGAAAGAAATTTATATCATTCGAAAGGTACTGTGCCATAGATGTGCACAATAAAAAATCATGTGTGTATGTTGCCGTTAAGGCAGGTAAAATTAAGTTAACATACACACATGATTTCCCCTCTCGCTATTTGTTTATTTTCCCTGCATCGTTCAGCAGCATAGCAACACTCCTAGTACCACCAAGCGGAGAAATTAAATAGTTTTGGGTTTCTGTTAAACGTAGAGAATGCCAAATCAATTCGCGTTCAATTACAGTGTTTTTATTTGGAAATTTTTGTTGTAAATAATAGCTTTTACGCTTAATAATAGAAAATTAAGTAAGTTTTCAATTTTTAATTTATTCATTTTGAATTACAGTTATCATTTCGTTTGTTTTTGTCTAAAAGTAAACGGAAAATATATTTATGTAAGAGCAAATTCTTTATTATAACGGAAATGTCAATTAAAAAGAAATGTTAAATTAATTATAAATAAATTGAATTTATGATTTCTAAGTAGCCTTATTTATTCATATTACAAGAGATCTCTTTACATTTTCAACTCGAGACTAATTATAAAATGTTAGCATATTCGTTTTATTCATAATTTACAACCACAGCTAGATTTTCTTGGAGATTCGTCAAACAAAATTCGCTCGTAAAATGTATGTTACTGACAAGTACACTACTTGCCGACAAAGTTGCGTTTTATGTGGAAATACTTGATTATGTAAGTGGATTCTGGTAAAGCATGTACGCGTAGGTATGATGTAGTTTCAGAATAGAATTTTCCTACCTCGTTTATTTAGTTTATGTACTAAGAAAATTAGCACCTAAAGGAATTTGTAATATGTAAATATAAACTTAATTCTTCCCTCTTTCACTCCAGAAAAAAAATTAATAATGATTGTGCAAAGTTAAAAATAGAGGAAAGTATGGTATATTCGACCACCATTATATCTCGAAAAGTAGTTTTCTGATTTCTTAAATGGCAACACCGTGCGATAGGCGCCTAACTTTATTGCATATCGGCTATATTGTTTTCTTTGACATGTTGAATGTTAGTGTTTTGTTTCTGCAAATGTAAGTAAATGATTTTTGATGTAATTTTGAGTGATTCGTGCTACGTGTGTAGTTAGTACAAAGGTAAGCATACAGCGTTTTTAATTTATAGTTTACAGCAGCAATTTATCAACAATTTACTGTCATGGATTGATTGGCGGCTTTGATAGGTTATATTTTTGTTAGATTTTTTTTCTTACTTTTCACACTGTTGGTTAAAATGGACCGCACGTAGTTTGCCATAATGAAACTTATACCAATAATCCTGACATATGCAGTGGCGTCACTAGGGGGGTGCGGGGGGTGCGGACCGCACCGGGTGACACCATCACAAGGGGTGACACCCAAATGCAAAACATCACTATCTACGATTCTGTCACTCCATGAAATTATTCTTATGCATTGTTTCACCTCAGCCGGCCCAGCGCACTATGGAAAATTTATTAACAACAACATATCATAATTTTTTTTTACTAAAGTCCCTACATACATTATATTTTAATTTTATTTATTAGTTTAATGGTCAATCTTTATTCTTTACTATAATGCAGGAATTTCACATAATTTTATGTAAAAAGACTATTTTTGAAGCCTTACTGTTCATTATTTTTGTGGATTTTCAATTCAAACCTGTTCGTTTCATCACTTTAAAAGTTAATTTTCTATAAAACTTTGTAGGAATATGTATAATGTATTATACATTTCTAAAAAGCTCATCTTATGGAGATTTTAGGACAATTTTATGTTTTCAATTATACGGTTCAGTTAACGATTAATTAATTGAACAATAAAATAAGGGAGAAAAGAAAATTCTTCAAGTTCACCGAGACATTTGGCAGTCACCCACGCTTCCCCACGCTTTATATTTAATATAGATTTGCAGCTTAGGTGTTCATTCTAAACATTTATAAGAATTAGGTGCAGAAACGTGCGGTTTCCGAAGTTATCGGGAAAAAAGTCAGGAAACGGAAAACTGCAATTTATCGTGGTTTCAAATTTTGTCAATTTATAGCAATAGTTTGGTGTACCTATGTTTTTTAATTTATAATCAATTATTATTTATTGATACCACGGCCTTATAGTAATTTTGCACTCATTTTGCGGTGAAAATGTTATCGGCAATTAATGCACACTGCACTTTCTGTAGTCATTCTCACTACGATTTATAAAAAAAGAGTTATTTCAAAATTTTTTATTGTATTTTAGGAGACCTATCAATAAATGACACCCCACTCAATGGGGTAAGTGGGAAAAAGTGTGTGTTCACTTTTTATAAAAGGAGGGTCCAAAATATTTTTAACAATGTTCGTTATAATTTTCAGTGAATGTACTAATTAAAAGCTACATCCTGGAATTTTTTCAGATTTTTTTTATTGATGGCTTAGAAAATAGAGGGGAGGGGACGCTTTTATAATGACTTTAAAGAGTAAATAAATCGTGATTGAAGGGTTAAATTCAAAACATGTATCAAATTACATGTTTTGTTGAATTTTAGGAGACCTTTCTAACGACACTCCACTCAATGGGGTAGGTGAAATTTTTTTGAAAACACTTCATTTTATAGAAGGGGTCTAATTTTTTTTTCAAGGGGGGGTGACACCATGAGTTACCGCACTGGGTGACACCAACCCTAGTGACGCCACTGGACATATGTGATGATTGTCTTTCTTGAATAATTTAAATGAATTAATGTAACTATACTGATTTCTTATAGGTTTTTGTTTTAATACTTATGATAAATAATTGTTTGATAGTCTGTAATTTATAAATATATGTATATCAAGTTTTGTTTACAGGTGTATTTTAGTTAATATTTTATTAAAGTCCAAATGGTAACCTCGTGGTCCAATTTACATAACCGGTTGGCTAAATTGAAACAAAGCTCCGATCTCACATTTTGTTGATTTTTGTCGAGTTTATAATAATTATATTGATTCATACTTAATAAAAACAAAATCTATAAACTGCTGTTACATTTAATAAAATAATAATTTGTCTAAACCTAAAACTAGTATACTAAATATCTTAATTTAAAAAACTGGTCCAAATTAACCGACATTCCCCTAATCCCTGTTAAAACGTATAGTCGTATATCTATTGTTTCTTGTTTTAAAGCTAAATGCATTTTTTTTGCGTTGCAGCGTATTCATTATTCTACGTTTTCACGTTAAACGGCGACGCCATGTACAAATGCGCTTCAAATTTTTTGAAGCGTCTTCAAGCAACCGCTTCAAAGGGTATATTCAACAACAATAAAATGGCGTCGAAATCTTTGGTTTATTAATTTTGTTTATTTTTTATATATCTACTTTTAGTACTGCAAATTTTTGTATTATTAGGGTTCCGTAGAAAACTAGGAACCTTTATAATTTCGCTCTATCCGTCCGTCTGTCTATCTATACAAATTTTATACCGATTAAGTTTAAATTTGGTATACGGACATAGATTGGTAACCCAAAAACAGAAATCATTCAATAGATTGAAAAGTATATTCAATTTTTTTTCATTTATCCCATTGAGTGTCTTTAGATAGGTCTGAAACAAAAAATGTTGTAGAACCTTTTGATTTTAACGCTTTAGTTACGATATATTTGCGTTCAAAGTCGTTATCAGAGCCCTTCCCCTCTCTATTTTCTAAACTATCAATGTAAAAAATCTAAAAAAAAATTCCAGAAAGTAGTTTTTAATTAGTAGTTTTATTGAAAATTATAACGAACTCAGATTTTTTTTCACTTAACCCCATTGAATGGGGTGTCTTTAGATAGGTCTCCTAAAATGCAACAAAAAATCTCGAATGACCTTTTGATTTTACCCTTCAGTCGTGATATATTTACTTTTCAATGTGGTTATCTGAAATTTTTTTTTAGAATATAGTTTTTATTTAACGAGTACTTTCAATGAAAATTATAACGAATATTATAGGAAAAATAGTTTATGAAACATTTTGGAATAACTCTTTTTTATAAATCGTAGTGAGAATGACTACGGAACCCTATCATCTACGTACTCAACACGCACTTGGCCGTATATAATATTATTATATTATTACCTTATCGAGTACATTAATATGTAAAACTAGCTTCATTTCTTACAAATTAAAAACAAATAACGCCAATAAACTATTGTTTTCTTATAAAAATAAAATAACATAATATTAAATTTGTTGTGATAACTTCGTTATACTCAAGCATACCTATTCTACAGCCTATAGCATCTGCTCGCGTCCACATTGGACGTTTCAACTTCACGGTGGAACGCTCCGCGTAATGACATTAGATCACTCGTTCATTTTAATAACGCGGCTCAAATAACGCCACTCTTATCTGTCACTCTACCTTTTTACGACTCTCTTCAAGTACCCCATCCCTCCCTCCACCCCCCACAACTCGTTCTGTGACCCCCGAACCCACCAACACATCACTGCCAAACACTTAAATGCCTTATCAACAGGATCGTAAAAAAGTTCCGTCAAAAAAAAAAACCTTCCGTGTGACGAATGTAGTGCAGTTTTAATTTTATTTTCCATTTGTTTATTTTATAGTTCATTTTTGTAATTTTGTTAATTCTCTCATCGTTTAAGAGCTTTTCCCCCAACACCACATTTCGGATTTTTTTATTTGTTTTTATATAGTTTTTGTTGTTAAAAACCTTATCTTAAATATATTGCTGCTCGAGTTATGAACGTGCTATATTGTATTTTTTTTTTGTTTTTGGTAATGATACACTTAAATTTAGTTTTAAATAATTGTCTTTTTTAAGTTTAAATGTGCACAAAAAGTTTATACATTAGTTTTATAAATTGTTAATATTTATTTTATATAATTATGGGGTGTTATATACAGGGTGGCGCAACGAAAACGAAACGGTCGCGTTTTTGGTCAGTTAAAATAAGATTTTGTAAAAACGCTCGAACACGTCGATTTTGCTTTCAAAGGGGGACATCTTTTGCAATAAAATTTTTGCAAGAATCTTTTCAACCCTCTGCGCTATGAGCACAACCCTTAGAATTTTAAATAGCATGATAGGGCAAGTGATACCTCATTTCAAAGGTTTTTTCATTCTAAACAAGGTGCTTTTTGTTTTTTTTTCAAATCTGTTTAATTTTAGTCAAGTTATTTACATTTTTAATTCCATGAATGCATTTATTTTCTGATCAACAAAACAAACATTCAGAACTAAAATTCAAAACAAAGAAGGCTTATTTTCTTATCAGATAATTCACAAAAATTTACTAACATCCAAAACTTTAATTAATTCAATGAAAGTTCAAATTGAGCTCCACTAGCTTTCATACAAAAATACAAATTATGCTCAAAATTATTTCTCACTTGTTGAAACGTTTGGAGAGTTAGTTGGCGACATTCCTCGATAATAAACCTACTTTGTTTTGAATTTTAGTTGTAAATTGTTGTTTTATTGATCAGAAAATAAATGCATTCATGGAATTAAAAATGTAAATAACTTGACTAAAATAAAACAGATTTGAAAAAAACAAAAAGCACCTTGTTTAGAATGAAAAAACCTTTCAAATGAGATATCACTTCCCTATCATGCTATTTAAAATTTTAAGGGTTGTGCTCATAGCGCAAAGGGTTAAAAAGAATCTTGCAAAAATTTTATTGCAAAAGATGTCCCCCTTGAAAGCAAAATCGACGTGTTCGAGCGTTTTTTCAAAATCTTATTTTAACTGACCAAAAACGCGACCGTTTCGTTTTCGTTGCGCCACCCTGTATAGTTGAGATATGTATATTGTAAACTTCATTAATTTTACACTAAGGCTAAGGTACTGGCACAAGTTATGGCTGCTTAACCCATTACTTCTCAGTGTCCTATTAATAGGACATCATATTTTCCTTTTTTTTCTCTGACACAATAACGTTGTTCATTTGATTTACAATACTAATATGTTATTTAACTCTCACTACTTACAATAAATTTCATGACCACCTCTAGAGTTCATTCAATGACAAATTACAACCCTTTTAGAGTAATCGTGTTCTATGCCAGCTAGCCGACTTTTATAGTTAATTTTTTTTTCACTTAGTAAAGTGTTTTTAAATTGACGAAACTATATATAATATTACTTATGAGAATGTAAATAAAGCAAAATAATATCAATACATTTCAAAAATAAATTCAGGTACAGACTGTCGTCGTTAAAATGTGCTATTCTATAAATATGACACTGGAAACTCATGGCAATAATCTAGTACTGTAACTGATTTTATATCTTGTATTGAATTTATCATTTTGGTCATATTTTCAACAAGAATTGAGAACATGACCAAAAAATTCGAAGAAATAAAAAGTCGAGAAATAATGGGAAGAGTAAGATTTACTGTGTTTGTGATTGGCAGGCTTCTTTTTTGTAATTTTCATGAACTCATGTTACTAATAAAACAAGTAACTCTTTATTTAATCAATTTAATTACCAAAGTCCGCAAATATAGTTTTTTTTTTTTTAGTTAAAACCTTTTATTTTGTTTATTTTTTTCTCCAGTAATGGATAAAGTAAAACCAGTAATGAGCACGCAGTGATGGACACTTGCTAATGATTACAAAATTATAAGTACTACGACACAAAAGATATAAAAGAAAGAATCGTCAAATTTGTAAAACAATGTAAAGCAGTTGCTATGATAAGACAATAATAATTAATTAATAAATTATTCTAATACTTAGTTTAAATGTCCACCATTTTGACACCTATTAGCCGATTGTCATCAAATCACGCTGTAAGACAGTTAAATGTATATAAATTAATATTCAGGAATAGTAGTAATCAAATATCAACAAATATTTCTAATTCAATACATTTAATTAAAAAATAGTCATTTAACTAATTATTTAATTACTTACAACATAAAATTATTATTTTAAGCGATATTTAACTGAATACGCAGTAAGTATATAAACTTACATTTGTTATAATAAAATAAGTTTTTAGAACATAAACTTTAAAATAATATAAAACGTTTAGGTACTAAAAGCAGCTCGAACAAAAATATTAAAAACAAAATTTATTAAATAAATGACTGTGACAATAAATTTTTTATTTCACTTTATCACGAACTAACTGGAAAATATATTTTTCGCGTATAATAGTAATTAATTTTAAACTGACGTCGTTATTTCATTTTATATCCACGCGTAGCTATTAAATTTAACAAATACACATGCAGACACTGAAATTATTTTACAGTTATAACAAAACAAAATATATAACATATATATTGTTTGCTTTAGGGCCGGGAAAAGTATTTCATTATTTAGAGCAGACTTGGATGAAAATTTTAATAAAAACAAACAACAGTTTTTATTTTGCTTTGCCTCTAGGAGAAACTATAGTAATGATATAATTACTTTCATTTTCAGTCATACGTTTAGAAATATTTTGTTGTACATTACCCAAGCCTTTTCGAATACAATAAATTATATAGCGAGCAAATGGGGTATTAATTCTGTGATAGTATCTATGAAATTTAGAGCAGTGATACTTCAATTTATTCTAAGACAGTTGGCGACTCTGATCGTACAAAATAATTTCCATAAAACTGTTTTAATACCGTTGATGTTAACATACCACGCGTGTGCGAAAATTATCAAACACATCATGAAACTTAAAGAAAATTGTCAGATAGGTTTGAAACCTCATTTGGAAGTGCTTGCTATCTAGCAAATTTTGCTAGTTCATTTATAATACCGGACATGAATTAGGTAAATAATACAGATCGATAATACAGATTTCTGTATGATAGTCGATAAAACAGGTTTTTAGTTTCGCATTTGCATGATAGATGTCTATGTCAAACAAGTATAACCTTCGCGTGTACAAATGTCATACACCCTTTTTGTTTTATCTATCTAATAAATTTTACAAAGTAGCCTGTGCCCTTCCTCAGGATGCAAGCTATCTCTCTGCCAAATTTCATCAAGATCGGTTTAGCGGTGAAAATATAACAAACAGATAAACTTTTTCATTTATATTATTAGTATAGAATATAGATTGTACAGTTGTACTAACGGTTTCAGAAGTTGTCTGCCACCCTAAAGGTCAGAATAGCTTACAAAAGATTCGAAAATATTAAAACAAACATCATCGGTTATCTTTTTCTAGGGGGAGCTTGTACAGTTACATCATTTTAAATAAAAAAACAAATATACTAATTCTAAAATTTGGAACATCAAATATTTATTGCCACAAAATTTACTTGTAGGTACAATTTTCAATAGATTACATAATAATTGAATCGCACAAATATACCTATATGAGTACTATAAACGAAGAATACTTTTTTATCTAGCAAATGAGTTTCAAAATATCTGTCTTTAATGATTTAAATATTATAATCGAATGGGAAGAGCCTACTTAGTTTGTGATAAGCGAATTTGAATGAAAACTGGTCGACCACTTCTGCATGCGACTGTACATACTACCTCAATAATATAATTTGACAGTAAAAAAGTATATTTGTCAAGACCCAAGCTTATATACACATAGTAATTCCTACGAAAACAGACTTCACTTACGTAAGAACACAATCAGACATACATTTACATTATACTTCCGTTTTTAAAGTCGAAACGAATAAATCTGTATAAGTATTTATTACAAATATAATTAGATATATACGTACGTTGTACATTCGTGTAAGCTGAGTGACCCTAATAAAGATACCGAGTGAAATGTTCTCAAACATAAACTGTGACAGAGGGCAATAATACGGACATGTTCTGACATGCGCCGTTTAAACGGTAATGTGTAAAATACGTTTCACGACATTGTCGTAAACATCCCGCGTCGAGTAATAATGACAAAAGTTTGAGCGGACATAGACAGAGGCAGGGCCGATGTAGCATAACACATCCGGGCCTCAAAAACAAGTATTAAAAACGTGGGTATTATATTATAATCAAATAAATAATAAAAATACTGCACGATAGCATACTTTGGAGTATGTTATTCTCATCGATAAATACATAAATCTAAATTACCTAATCATCTGTTTCATTTTTTTTAAATTTACCTAGTTCCAAAGTATGTGATTAATGGGTTACTTTTCAGAAAACAATATGATAAAATTGGGTAGTTTAAAAAGTTCGTAGGATAAAGTGTTTCTTTGCAGACCAAGAGCGTGTTAGAACGGTCCTGGAGAGAGGAGTTACAAGCGAGTTGTGGATTTGTGATGACCTAACATTTATGTGACGTTTGTCGAACATACTCTGTTGCTATTACCCCGCAGGAAATTACGCTAGGGATGAGTCGACCAGAAATAATTTGCCATATATTTCGATATTATTTTTAGAGATTTTTCCAATGTTCGGTAAAAAATTATATATCTTCATCGAACATATATAATCAAGATAACGTCTATTAGGTTATTTATTTTATAAATGTAATTTGAGTATTATAATTATTTAATTACTTTATAAACGCTAAAATATTAAATTTATAATAAAGTTTCAGTTAAATTCTTATTCAATTCTTAAAGTAGACATATGTATTGAAAATTTATAATAAGTGTTTGGGAATAACTCCTCCTTTAACTTTGATAACTTGCTTCAATCTTCATTGCAAGTGGCACGCACTGTTTTCATTGGCATTTTGTCCCAAATTTTGAGAATAACATTCTTAAATTGCTGCAAATTTGAGAATTTGTAATCTGGGAGCTTAGATAACATATATAACCATATAAAATAATCGGAGGATTATAATAAGGAGAGCTTGGAAGTAATTCGTTCTTCGACAAAAATCAACCAAATTATCCAAAACACCATGCTTGAATAATATGTGCTGTGTGGGAGGGAGCTCCATCTTGTTGAAATAAATAATAATCATCTCCAAATAAATTTTTGGCATTTAGCATAACATTTTTTTTCAATAGTTCCTCCAAATAGTATTTTGCATTAATTTTTACGCCTTTTTCAATAAAAAGTTAAGGGTAATTTGCCTCTCAAGAAGAATTCATTCCATTTTTAAACTATTTCAGGAACCCACTAATGCAATGATCTCTAAACTTTTTTGATCACGTGCCCCTAAGACGAAAATAATTATAAGTAGTACCCCCAAAATATAATATAATATAATTTAGCATACGTACAGGATCTTAAAGGAACACATGGTGTACCCCCAAGTATATACATACCCCACTTTGGAGGCCACTGCATTAATATATACAAATGATTAATGAGAATAATTTCTGTAATTTATTTTTTTTTTTAAATGAAAACACGATCACTGATTTCAAATCAAAGTCAATGTTTAAATGTGGGTCTTAATGACGTGTAACAAAACAACAACGAAAGTTTATTACAATCTTATGTAAAATATATCATATATACTGATAAATCAGTATACTAATTTACTTTTTTTTAATTCTAAGAAATTAAATTTTATTTCATTAGAAAATAAATTTATTTCTGAATATTATAATGCAAAATTTAATATGACATTGTTACTGTCTCCAAGCTTATTAAACCCATGAATAAAATTCTTAAGATGCTTAAAAGAAATTCTTCTTATTGTTATCAAGCCAACACAAAAAACTCATTCACGGTTTGATGGTTTAATACATTCTTTTTGTTAGATGAAAATAATTTAACTTTTTCAGTGCAAAAAGAAAGACGAAAACTATTCAGCCGTTCAAGCTTAACAAATATCTGAAAGATATATTAAATAAGAAATATGTTTCACTTAAAACGAGCTAATCTTGTACAACAAGTTTTTTTTTATATTTTGTGAAAGAAACTTTGTTTTTTAAATGAAATGTTTTCTTTTTTAAATAATGTTTTCATTTAGTACTCATGAACGTAATGTTTATTGAATGTGTACATTAGGGTGTTTTTTTATTTTTTTTCCTACAAAAAAGATTTCATAGATTCAGTAAAGATATGTTTATATAAATCATAAAAAGTTAATTCCAATTTTTATGATAATTTTTAAACAAATATATTTTAAAAATTATTGGATTTATGAATTGAGCACTTAATTCTCTACAAAATATTGTTCTGAGAAATTCAAAACAAAAATCGAAGAGCTATTCACGCGTAAGTAAAAAAGTAATTTTGATGATATAAAAATACCAAAAAAATGTAAACACTTTAATATTTATTTTGGGAAGTTATTGACTCAAAATTTTGGTACAATACATATGTTTCTTCTTTTTCTTTTCTGCTGATATTTACGTAATTTTCAAAGTAAAATTACCAGTCTCGATTCAAAACTATTCAGGAACTAATTAATTTAGGTTTATTTAAAATTTTTGGCAATCCAAATTGTTTCGTAGTTTTAAAAACAGTACTTACTAAAAAAAAAAAAAACTATAATATACCCCCAAAAGTTACTTTTTCTGCAAACTTCCACATTCCTCTCTTAAGGCTTATACACTTTTGTGATAGTTTTTTTTTTTATATAAATAAAAAAGTTCATACCAAAATCCTTTTGACTAAAATATAATTACGCTATGAAAATATGAATAACCATATTATAAAAATTCTTTAAATAACATGGACAAATAAAAAAACACAATTTAATATTTCTTAGCCGTCCGCGGTCTATCCCTAAAGGTTTTTCAATTTTGAAAATTTAATTTTCAAACCTCGTCCCACTTTTAAACACAAGTTACGACCTAAGGCACCCCAACGGCTGTTTTGCATAATGATAGAGGTCGCAGGTTTCAATCGATATTTAATGCTCCTTTTTATGATCCTTTTTAATTGCGTTAAAGGATAACAGGATCATCTGCATCAACTCAATTACCTATATTATAATCCCCGAAGAGAAACATTATACTTTCAAATATTATATTTTAAAAATAGCATTTGTATGTTTTTAACGCTAAGATGAATATTTTTTTGTTTATTTATGGAATTAAATATTTTTCTCTGAAGCACTGACGTTGATGAAAAGAATTATTCAGAAATGTTATTATAATATCAAATTCCCGACATATAATTTATTTGTTTAAAAACAAGAACACATTTTTAAGGGTATAAATTTTATTACAAAATATGGAAATGTTTTTTTTAATAATTCAATCATTTCCAAATAAGAAAATATTATTATACAGTCTTTAGATATAGAATTGCAATTACCGCTACAGGGAAATCTGTAAGGTTGACACATCACTTATTAGGCGATTCATATTTTCAGGTCGCTTTAACAAACCTTTATAACTCTCCTATAAACAAATTAGTTTTTTAGTTGCAAGCTTTTTTCACTTTTACCCCATTTTTTTCGTGTTTCATATTTACCCCACTTGACCCTACTTGCGATTCGCTATTATTTCGAAAGATGTATTTTATGAATTTTAAATAAAATTCTAGAATAATATTTAAATATCTTGTTTGAAAAAGGTGTAAACAACGTTTTATTTACGAGTATATTTACGAAACCGACTTTTCAAAGTTTACAACAAAAATAGACTTATCGATAGAGAAGCTCGCAAAATTGATCGCAAGATTGCATGCGCAATGGGACGTACTGTAACATAAATTTATTTGGACGGGTGCTCTTTTAAAATCTTATTTGACCATCACACGCTCTCCCCCTCACTGAATTCAATTTGACACCGTCCATAAGATCCGCTGATAGGGCACTCTCTTCTGTTTTGAAATTATGTGATGCGATGTTGTCTGTTGGCGTTTTTTTTTTGTACGCCTGGGAACTGATAAAGGCCACTTTAGTTAAGGACCTGTATTTATTGAGAGTGTGTTTTATGTTTTCAGTCTTACATTGTGTTTTCTTTTTGTTGCAGGTAATTCAATATGATGTTCTACTTCTTCTTGTTTACGGTAAGAGTTAGGACAATATTTAGACCCTATAGTAGAAAAAATAACCGTGAAAATAAGATTTGATATCAACGATAAGAGAATTCAATTTATATATAACTAGCTGGGCCCGCGCGGCTTCGCTCGCGTGGATTACGGAATTATTGTTTAAGATTTTTTAAAAATATAGTTGAATTAACATATGTACAAACACGATTAGTTATTATTGTAATAATAACTAATCAACACCTAAATTGCCTAACAAAAACGAATCAGAACAAAAAGTACAAATAATTTTTGTTCTGTTTGTTAAAAGTTAATTATTAAAAACAAAATACACAATTGACATTCAAAAGAATACCGGCCTGTGATCATTCCCTCTGCGTTATTATTTTACCGTATAACATATAACTTAAGTTATTTCCTAAACTATACGACCAAATTGGATGCAATAAAGAGCAAATTATATCTACATTAAGTACTTATGACGATGAAATCTTTTATTTCGATAAGGATTAATGTTTTGCAAGTCATAAGTCCACGTAAACACAACCTAAATATTTTTAATTTTCTTTGTAACATAAAAGCAGTCGCTGTGGCTTAAATATAGAAGTTAGACATATGATGTCTCGGACTTTATTTTAGATCTTTTTATTCTACATAATTCTTTACTACATTATTTTGTTCAATATTGAACGGTTTAGGCAGCCTACTTTAAAAAGGCGCGTTGGCGGTAAACTTTTTTCAGACTTGATTTACTTTTATCATCACTGCTTAGTTGTTATGTTACCTAACGTAACAAAATATAACATATAACCTGGACAGAGAATGTACCCATGAATTAAATAAAAAAAACGTAAATCGAATAAGTAGTTAAAATGTTTTACAAAAATTATAGAAAATTGAATGCTTAAAATATTTATTCTGTTCGTATAATTCACATAAATTGTGAAGCTCTAAATTTTTCTAAAAAATTATTTAAACTGGATATTTTGAATTTTAAACTATACAATATGGGTGCATAATAATAACATCACGTGTTAATCTTCAAATATGTACATTATAGTTTATGTGATATGATCCATAACAGATAATTACAATGTTCCAATATATACTTAATCGAGAACATTTCCAAAGCCGGGAATATCTTGTTACCTCGTAATAATCCACTCAAATTGTTAATTATATCACGATAATTAAAGCAAGCCTATCTGATCACCCACAAGGCCGTTGTAACGTATAGGGACGTGTTTAATATATCAAATATAAGTATAGATTGTATTAAGCTTGAATATATTTTTTTAATTTATATAAAGTACCTTTTGATATAGATATTACGATTAAAAATATAAATTTAAAAAATATATGTATCGTAGTTAATTTTAAGATACTTAAATGAGATTATTATCAAAACAATTTATTGTAATCAGAGCTGTTCTCAAATACAAAAATGTTTTTATTTAAATTATTATATAGTAAATACATAAAAAAAAAATCACATTCATTTCTAACAAGGGAATCTTTTTAGTGATAAAATCGTATAGAATTCAAATTTTGTACGAGTAAAAAAATAGTTTAGCTGCAATAAAACGGTTTAAGGGGGTGAAATACCCCTATGAAAATGTGCAAAATAGTCGTATATAAATAACTGAAATACATCATAATACAAAATTTTCATGATTTTTTTTATACTTTTTCGAATTTTGACTGTCATTCGAAAAAAAAGATCATAAAAATTTTATATTGTAGATTTTTTAAAATCTTCATTATTTTTAGAATTACATATTTGAAATATACAATTCTTTTTCACATTTTCATAGGGGTATTTCACCCCTTTAAAACGTTTCACCGCAGCTAAAATAATTTTTTTCTTACTACTCCTGACCCCCTCTTACCATATACAAAATTTGAACTCTATAGGATTTTATCACTTGAAAAGGTTCCCTTGTCAGCTACAGTTGGACTCCTATAAGTTTGAACAACCAGTAATGCTTTCATGAGTATTCTAGATTTTTAGAATAAGTTTAAGACACTCTAGTACGCAGGTCTTTGAAAAATCGAAAAAACACGTGTATTTTAAATGGGAAAATTACCCCCCTCTGGCAATGGCCATTTTTAAGATAGAGGGCTGAAACTTTTTCCACATTCTTTTTGAATTATTTGGAGCTGATTCGGGGGGCGGCCCGGTCAAAATTCATCCTAACCTCATATAAGGACCACCCTAACTTATACCTTATAGGATTTCTATTGTAATAGTTTTATTTTTGAAATATCACACTTAAATTAATGCAAAGTCATATAATTATAATAAGAGCTAGTTATGGTATGAGATGTATTTTTCCTATATTTTGAAAAAAGTATATTACATAAAAAGAAAAATTATAATAACTAAATCATTTCAGGTAAAAATTATTGGTTTATAAATTACAAACGAAAGTATACAATTTCCCATGAAATTTACATTAATTCTTTAGACATACATAAAATTAACATTATTTTTTAACGTCCTAACTTTTCATTTCAAAAATGATACATTTGTAAAATTTATTCACATATTGCGTACAATCCTTTAGAATTAAATTTCATATAACAAAATTTACCCTCATAAATCTGAGCG
Organism: Sialis fuliginosa; assembly: GCA_961205875.1. Lineage (NCBI taxonomy): Eukaryota > Metazoa > Arthropoda > Insecta > Megaloptera > Sialidae > Sialis > Sialis fuliginosa. The sequence continues at coordinate 36,731,788 of OY540810.1, forward strand.
CGAAACTTTCATTTATTCATTACAGAATATTTATTAAAACTTCATATCTGGGAATTGTACACATTTTTTTTGAATTTTATTTTAATGAAAATACCTTTTTGTCAGGCTTGGTTTTATAGAACCACATTTACACAATGGGTTGACGTTTTTTTTTTAAGTAAAAAACGATCCTTGACGATTTTCTATTGTTTGATATCAACGAAATTAAACACAAATGCCCTCCGTTTAAATTTATATAATTGATTAAAAGCGTTTAAGTTTTTAATCATTTCATTTTTGATTACGTGAAGCCAAAAAGAAAGTTACGATTTATGTTTGTATTATTTAATGATGAATATATTGGAATTGACCCCATTATTTTATCGTAAGTACTTTTTAACCGATTTATATTCAGGGATAAACTATTGGGACGATTTATTGTTTGTTTGAAAGAATATAATTCCGAGGTGGTCCCATATAAATTTTATTAAAATCTGGCCATGGACTTCGAAGATACGCCACTCAAAAAGAAAAGGAAAACTTATTTATTAAAAAATAAAACCAACTTAAAAAAAAAAAACTAAAAATACTGGAATATATAATATAATTAAGTCTGTGCCAAACCAATGAAAAACTTTTTAAAAAGAAAAAAATAAAACAACTTTAAAAACTATTAAATTAAATTATTATATACTTTTCCGTTTTTTTTTTAAGTCGTTTTGATTTTTTTATTAAATATATATTTGTGTAACAAGGGTGTAAAGAAGCTTTTTTTCACACGAGTGCGAAAAACGCACTTTACACCCGAGGTGCACACAATATTTTTTCAACAACCCTATTTATTATATAATATTAACAATAATATAATATAATAATTAATTTATATACTTTGTACTTTGCTTTTTATTTATTAAAATTCAACTCAAGTAAGCTTTGGACAAAATTTTTGACAATTCTATTTTCATTAAAATGTGTTTCATAATTTGTTTGTGTATAATATAAGATGGATAAGTGGTGATACTGAAAAAGAACATAAGTGTGTACCACCAGAAATATCAGAAACTGCAAATTATGTAATTTTAAATTTACTATCTGCAAAATCTAAATTGATATTTGAAAATTACACATAATACCATGAATTGTGCCAAGAAAAAAACCTTAAGGTATTGTTTATAATTTAGTTAATTTAATTAATAATTTTTTTCATTACAATAATTGATATAGTGCTTAAATTTTAGTAATTTGTTTAATACCATAATACAATAGTACTTATAAAATTCATTAATCGTAAAAAAATGTAAAAATGTATGTGTTACTATGAAAACAGTAAACACTTTTGCGCACGCCGTGCGTAAAAATAACTTTTACGCACGCGAGCGGAAAAATACTACTTTACACACTGAAATGTCAATGAAAAGGCCGACTTTTTTAAACGGTTGTAGAAAAAAGTTTTTTACTATTAATTTTTATTTAATTGAACATAAATTACAAAATTAATACTAGTTTAAAATCGATAGATATACTTATCTACTTACAATCATGCGAAGTAAATCTTCCATGATGTAATATTTGTGTTTGGTTGGTTTAGCAAATACGACATGGATACTTGTCATATAAACATATACGTATACAAACTTAAACATAGATACATATGTATATAAAATAGACGTGTATGTGTATAAGGATTTAACAGTAACTCGGTGACGTCTGCATGATTTATTTAGTACGTAATTATTTAAATTGAGCTCTGATCGTGATTAGCATTTATACGGTTTGCTATACATGAAATACAAAAATTAACTGCCTACAACTTTATAAAGATCTCTGGTGGTAAAATCGTTACTGACGTAGGAAAATATTGAAAACATTTTTGATATACATATGTATGTCGTACTGTCCATTAGATTATTTAATTATTCATTTTGGATTTTTGAATTCAATAACATAAATTTATTTTCAGCGTGTAATTTTTGGGGATTTATACAAGACTTAAATATTTTCGAGCTGATACTGGCTTATTATTTTATATGATCGTATTAATTGTTTTTTACAGTTTCAAGTTATTTAATTCTTAACCCGAAGTGAAACTCGCTGTAGATAAATATTATAACTAACAGTCTTATTCTGTAAAAAAATAAACCGATTTCTTCTAAATAATAATTTAATATGTATATTGTAAAGCCTGATAATTGTCTAACCTTTTATTAGAAACATCTTTGTTATACTTGGACAAACTATTTCCAATGACTTTTTTCATTCATGTTTAATATTAAAATACACCTCTGCATTTTGAGTTTTAAAATTAAAGTAGAGTCAGTTACATGCAGAAGTGATCGACCATTTTTCATTCAAATTCACTTATCACAAACATAGTAGACTCCTCCCATTTGATTATTATAATATTTAAATCATTTCTCCATGTACCAAATAAATACAGATATTTTGAAACTCATTTAGTACTCAATAGTACTCAAATATATTTGTGCGATTAAATTATTATGTAATCTATTGAAAATTGTATAGATAAATTATGTGGCAATAAATTCCTAATTTTAGTATTTAACTATGTAAAACTTGATAAATTGTATATTTGTGTTTTTATACTTAATGATGTAACTATATAAGCTCCGCCCTAGAAAAAGATAAACCGATGATGTTTGTCTTAATACTTTTGAATCTGTTGTAAGCGATATTGACCATTACAGTGGCAGACGACTTTTGAAGCCCATAGTACATATCTACGTTATAATGGTTCTCACTTTTTATTGAAATAAGGATTAACAGAGAAAACTAATATTTGATAATTTTTAAAACAAAAAGACACTAAAATTAAACCATTCAGTTTTTTGCGCTTTAAACAAACATGAATTTAGTATATGTTCAAACACACACAAACATGTATAGAAATAAACACCTGCTCAGCGACATTCACATGATTTATTTAGTACATAATTACTTGTGTGGAGTTCAGATCCTGATTGGCGTTTCCATGGGCGCGCATGGAATACTGAAATTAACAGCTACGTCCACATTATAATCTGCGATACAATCGTGTTTATTTACAAATAAACCACGAAGCAGATCGATTCTCATCATGCATATATGTATATAGGCACATCATACATACTTATTTACAATACATATTTATACAGATGCATGCACATGTGCGTTTACAGGGCTGGGTTTGAAAATAAAGAAATATTTTTTTCTTAACCGTGTTTTTTTTTTCAATAAAAAAAAGTTTTGATTTTCAAAAATTTAGTTTTTAATTTATATACAGAACACATGTAGTCCAGGCTGGCTGAGCTAAAAAGTACCTAATTTAGGAATTTTTGCGTACAGTTTTAATACTTACAGGGTATGTTACAAAAGTGGTGTTAGGTTACCATAATTTTGCTCCGATTTTGGTTCAATTGCAAAATTCTTCAGATTTTCTGATTTTTGCTAAATAGCGGTCTAAATAAGTATTATACAAAAAAAGTTTCAAATAAAAGTTAATTGCTACAAAATTCCCTACGACCTTCATTTTGAAAAAAAAATAAAAAATTCATTTATTTATCCGCTACGCTGATTAAAATGGCTGAAAACACACTTTTTATGAGCTGTAATAACTAATAAAGTTTAACGTTTTTTAAGTTGATACCTCTGGAAAATAAACATTTGGTAGTACAGAATATTCACTGAAAATTATGATCTGATATCTTCAACAGTTTTTGTTTTATTAAATTGTTAATAATGAAATCATGCTTGTCTTTGATTAAGTTTTTGTAAAACCTTTATTTTTGTAAAACTGTTTGTATGTGTTCTCAAAGACTTATATAATCGATTCCCACCATAAAACAGTAAAAATTTTCAATTCTTTGGCAAATGGTAGCACTGAAACCTTATTGTTGAGTTTTTTTTATTTTAAACCACAAATATTTAAAAAAATAATAGCCAGGAACCTGCTCTAAATTTATCTATTTATTTAAACTAATTCCATTATTGCCTACTATTTTGTAAGAAAACTCATCCGAAAAATTTAAAATCCTCCAGCTCTATTATGTATAGCTAATTTATAAAAAAAAAAATAAAGATTTTTGAATTTATAAATCCGTTCCAGACCTCCCCCTCCCCAAAACACACACGCTGTGTTACTGATACACTAATTTGCATGTCGCAACTTTATGTTATAACGTAATTAACAACGCTGCGTACTGGCGAGATAGTGTCAATCTCGGCCCATTCAAGCTGCAACTAACATACAATACCAGCTGCCTGCATATTATGTACACTTACATGTATATAATACAATATACAATACATGCATATATGTTTTATGTTACATATACAGTAATTACAAATGTCACCCATATCTGTGTGGCTACTTTTTATTATTACTTCATCATTTTATTGTACATGTTTATTTAATATTTTTACGTGTATAGCAGTGAGTTTAATATGATAAAATACATAGTTGTGATGTACTTACAAGTACTTACTGTTTCATAGTTATTATTCTGTATAGTTGGCGTTTGGATTTTAACTTTTAATGCATATTGTACAAAATAAAATACCGCTAGCATAGAACTTGTTTTGCTGAAATAGTGAAAATAGTTGTAATGTTATTATATACTGTAGTTGTTCTTTAGTTCATGATAGTGGAAGGATTTTATGCTTTTTAATGTACTATGGCTTTAAAAGTCGTCTACCACCCTAATGCCCGGTATTATCAACCAATTTAAAGCTCCTTTAGCGCTAAATGCTCCTTTAACCTAAATTTTGTATATTACAAACGTGATTTAGATCAATATTAAGGCTCTCAATGAAAAATTTACGTAATATGCGTTGTAAAAACATAGTGTAGAAAATTAAAAACCCATTTGATTAAATATATTATGCTTGGTTCTGTTAATAGTATGACAGTTAGTTAAAGGAGCATTTACTTAAACTTGATAATACTGGACGTAACCCCCAGTTTAGTTTAACTAACTGTAATATTATTAACAGAACCAAGCATAATACATTTAATTTAATGGGTTTTTAATTTTCTCCGCTATGTTTTTACAACACATATGTATTATGTATATTTTTCATTTAGAGCCTAAATATTAATTTAAATCACGTTTGTAATATACAAAATTTAGGTTCAAGGAGCATTTAGCGCTAAAGGAGTTTTAAATTAGTTGATAATACCGGGCATAAAAGTCAGAATCGTTTACAACAGATTCAATAATATTAATACAAACATCATCGGTTATCTTTTTCTAGGGCGGAGCTTATATAGTTACATCATTTTAAATAAAAATACAAATATACGTCCATTTAATTAATTAATTTTATATCAAGTTTAATATATTTAAATACTAAAATTCGGAATATCAAATATTTAATGTCAAAAAATTTACTTATACAATTTTCAATAAACAAAGAGTACTTCTTTATCTAGCAAATGAATTTCAAAATATCTGTCTTTGTTTGGTACATGGAGAAATGATTTAAATATTATAATAATCAAATGGGAGGAGCCTACTAAGTTTTTTCATAAGTGAATTTGAATGAAAACCAAGGTAAGCCCAAAGTACGGATTTTTTTTCAAAATATAATTTTTTTTCCACATAGCGGTTGTACGAGTGTCTGTTTGTCTGTCTGTGTGTGTGTGTGTAAAATTTTCTTTCGCGATAACTTCTGTAAAAGTGCACTAATTTGATGATTTTTAATTTTTATAAAATGTTCGTTTCATAGAGAGAACTTAAGACTCACTGTTGAATTAGCGATTTTGAAATTATTATTTTGCGCATATTTTGTAACTATTATCATCTTCATAATAATAATAATAATAATATTTATATTATTTTTGACCAATACATTGGTATAACAATATATCAATTACAAAAAATAAATAAAGTTATAGTTATTATGTTCTTAAATTCCTTATTATTTGATCAAGAAATACAATTCCAGCAAATAGACATCGTGAATATAATGAATATATAATATTAGTTTATCCTTCTGCCATTTCAATTCGCTTCCAATTAACAAAATCATAATATCAAATAAAACAAAAGACAGCTCTTATTGATCCAATGAAATGTCATTCGGATGGCTTTATAAACCATACGTAAAGACAAACAAAGTCTGACTCGAATGCTACATTGTAATAAAGTTACAACCTAAGAGCTTTATTGTCATAATATGAGTGTTCAAAATTTCTCATATTTCAATAATTCAGTCGACAAAAATAAATAAATGCCAGACAGTGGTGGAGAATATGGCACATATACAAAATAATTTTGGGTATTGAACCAAAGACTACAGCAAAACATGCCTTTACATAGATTTTTTCAACCTGACCAAATATTAGTTTCCAATAATTTATAGTTTTCGAAGAAATGGTTTTTTTTTTCAATTAAAAAAAATAATTTGCCGATTGTCATCAAATTAAGCTGTTTTATAGATTATGATTCAGTAATAGAAGTTATCAAATATCAACAAATATTTCTAGTTTAATATAACATTCAATTAAACAAGAATCCATCACTGGGGTATGATCCAAGACTGGTGCCAGTACCTTATCAGTCTCAGTTTTGATCACTAAACCTAACCTTCATTAAACTTTTTAATAAGTTATCTAATCAAGAAAACTATCTATTTTATAGAATTAAAGTCGTTTTGACTTCTGAAAAGTTCCCATCTAAAAATAGAATTTATGTAGTTTCTACATATTTAAGTAAAGTTTGAATCTGTTAAGTTTGTAACCACACGACACCACTGATAGTACAAGTAAGCATTCGTAGAAGCAATAGTATAACCTGTCACCATCTAAAATTGAATTAGAAGTTGACTCATATTACGGTTTGTTCTTTTTACTGGTAAACTCAAATGGTTGTTGTAAAACAGCTCTAAAGAATGAAAGTCATGCAATTCCGACCAAACGGTACCTACGTTGCTGTTACTATTTTGAATGAAAGATCTTATGATATTATTATTATTGTAATGCTTTTATTTTTGTTCTTTATTTCTTAATAATGGAATGAGCATGTAAATGTTTTTATCGGCAGTTTTGGATGTTGTTTTAAGTAAAATTATTAGATAACTATTCGTGAAAGTAAGTAATTATCTTATTTTTCTTCTTTAACCATTTTATCTTCGATTATAGAAAATGATGTTGCCTGATCACAACACTATCAAATAAAGGGTTAAGGTTTTTTATTTATTAACCGACTTAAAAAAGAGGTTCTCTTCGATAGTATATAATTTATTTTATGTACCTACATATGTTAAGGCATAACTCCGACAAATATGCACCGATTTAGACGATATTTTTTTTGTTTGAAAGAGTTTACCCCCGAGGTTGTCTCGTATGAATTTTATCAGAATCTGAGAAATCACTTCGAAGATACGCCACTCAAAAGGGAACAATAAAAAACTTTTATAAGAAAAAAATAAAACCTACTTAAAAAACCCTAAAAACACTGAAAATTATATAATAATTAAATTTAACAGTTTTTAAAATCGGTACCAAGTAAATAAAAAAAAATTTAAGAAAGAAAAAAAATAAAACCGACTTAAAGGGTTATTTTTGATTTTTTCTCAAAATGTTTTTTATAACCGTATCTTTTTATGAATTATTGTTAATAACTAAAACAAAACTTCATCTGAACTGTTAAAATTAAAACCCCGCAGTGAATCCAACACTTACAGTCGGGGAAATCCCTTAATAACTGAGTATGTTAGATAAATTATTTCAGTATTCATGCATCTGAGGTGCTAGAAATTTCTCAATTTTTAACTATTAATAGAATTAAGTCATACATTAATTAACCAATTTTTCATCTGTAAAAATGACTTATGAAGATAATTGTCAAAGAATATTTTTTTAATTGTAGCTACGAACTGCTTCAAAAATATAGAAGCTACTTCCCCCCTTCACCCCCCCCCCCCCTCCCCAGACATTCAATTTCAATGGTAAAAAACAGCCAGAATTGAATAAAAATAAGTAACATTGTATTACAGAAAACACTATGAAAAAAAATATTTAAACTTATGTCGGGTATTATAAAAGAGCTTGCAAAATTTGCAAGCTTGCAAACACTTTCAAATGAGGTAGGTATCAAACTTTTATGACAGTTCTATTTAGTTTTTAACAGATAGTTTCATGCACAATAAGTTGATTTTACCGTTTTTACTCAAGATTAGTAAATATACTTTAAATACTTTGTTTTTACTTCCTTCTTTCAAAACTTCCAATAGAACTGTCATATAAATTTGATACCCCATTTGAAAGTGCTTGCAAGCTTGCAAATTTACGAGCTCCTTTATAATACCGGACATTATTCGTTAATAACGATGATAAAAATGAATAGTAATAAATTTTAAGATACAGCTTTCAACATTTTATAGACCAATTTAATAACTTTATTTTCTATTCAATGTTGGTTGATACATGTAAATATTTTAAAATAGATTATTTGTTTCTATTCATTATTCATAGTTCCAACATTGTATGTGTTTGTGTTTGTATAGCAACGTAAGGAGTAAGGAGCGATGTTTGTCATATCCTTGTTCAGACAGTTTTATGTCTGCCATTCATCTGAAGGAAAAGACGTGTACTAAGCATGTCAGCTATTTTATTATGGCGATCTAGTAGAATATAAAGACGTCTCGTTGCTTCTTTATTAGCTTGTTAGTACCATATGTATTTATCAATATAATATTAAATTGTGTAGTACTCTATACGTATGAACGATTTTGATATAAAAACAATATTTAATTGGTACTTAAAAATTTATTTTATTTATTTTAATTATTTTATTATAAAAAATGTACTATTTACTAGTATAGTCAAATCGATTTTTTATTAAAAACTACAGTCGTCGATTAAAAATTTCAATTTTTAAAATTCAGTAACTTTTACAATCTCCGTTGTAATTTTTATAATACACAATTTTTAATATATTCGTAAATATCATTTACATGATTTATTCTACTAATTATTCTTAAGTAGAATTATTTTTAAGAGCTGTACAAATTATTTCATTTCAATTGTTAGTACATTTTTCTATCCGAAACTTAAATTTTTATTAAAAAACAATACAATAAATTGTGTAGAATTAATAATATAGTTTTCGATCCTGCACGCAAAAATTACTATTTATATTGTAATTTTAATAACACGTGGCCTAGCAATGTATAGTAATAAATGCAAATTAAGTCTCGTCAGTACTGTGTTTTCATTTTCTATTTATAAGTAGAAGATTTTAAAAGAACTATTGCAACATAAAATTTCTGCAGATCCTTTACAATCTATATTATATTAATATAGAAGAATTACAAAATTGTCTACCGTTTAAGAATACTAAATCAAATAGTAATATTTCTTTAAAAATTGAGTGATTGTTATGAAATATTTTCCTTCGTGTGGTAACTTTTATAAATAATAAAGTATAATTAATCTTCCCTGCAAGAATTTGTTTTACAACTTAATTTGTATTAATATAAAAACACATACACATTTTTACTAGTTTGTTTTATTCGTGTTTGGATCGAGATTAGTATATTTCTTCCTACAACATTGCAAAACACATAAAATTGGAGTGGTCAACTCTAATATATCACATGAATTTATATCCATCAGGTCAAACCAACTTGTATTTCAAGAAAATTAATATTTTTGTGTAAAAGCGGTACACCAAAGTATCTAGAACCATGCAAAGTAATTTTTTTAATTAAAACTACGTTCGCTTACATGAATTTATTTGTTTAGTACATGCAAACTTTGTTATAAGTGTGTAAATGATTTTTTTTTAGTCATTTAAGGGGTCTGCCTGCATTAGCTTGAAATTTCAAAAAATCGATTTTTTATTGCATAATTTTATAGCCTAGGGTTTTAATTTTAATTGATTTGCACGAACTTTTTTGCAAAAAAATTTGAACAAAGCATAGTTTATAACAATTTCTTCCGTTTGATATTTATCCATATGTTAATAACAATTAATTTTTTTATCAAAAATTTGTTTACATACAATTCGATTATGCAACTATAAAATGGTAATGTTTTTATTAGTAGGCATTTTACTCATTATTTAATATTTGACCAACACTCAGCCATAGTGATTCACTGTTTATTTATTTTTTTAATAATCAAATCTTAAATATTAACTATTTACACGTTCCATTGTATATAAAAATTCATGGATATGCTTACAAAATCCATTTTTAATAAATATTATATACGAATGCATTATACATTTCATAAAAATGTAATATAGTTTTATAGACCACTGCTCACTTCATTTCTATGGCACATTGTATGTAAAAGAAAAAAACCTTTATGGAAACTTTATAACACTCTTTTTCATGACAAAGTGTACGATGTGCAATTTCATTATGTAACTGTGAAAAGATTTGTAGATGTCAGAAAACATTTACAAGCTGAATACGCTAATTGCCTCTTAACTTTTCATTCATATGTATATATATATATTTTTTGGCGCATGTTTGACTCAATTAAAAATGTTTCATTTTTTAAAATTAATTTTTATTGATAGGTACATGAAAAATTCGAGAATATAAAAATGGTTTACCTCATTAAACATGACGATAAAAATATTTATATATGTACACCTACACTACCATGCTGAAATAAAGGGCAGTAAACTGCTCTTACTGCCTTTTGATAATTTTGATGTTATTAGGTTTTTTTTAGTCATAAAATTAATCATTAAGAATGTTATTTCAATAGAATATTATTTTTTTAAATTTATCGAATATATCAAATTAGTTACTCTTCCTGAGTATAAAATCAGTAAAATCATTTTTCAACATAAAAAAGCAGTAACTTTTAAACTATACTGCTTTTATCCACTAAAATTTCTTATAATTTTAAAAAGACAGTTTTTAAAAATTATCTACTTTTTGCTTCCTCGCAATTTCGAAGATACGAGAAGCTTTGTGATCGTTTTATTTTTCATTGTAATTATTCTTCAGTCACTTTATTTATTAAGTATCACAAAAACTAATTTTTCGTTATGGGTTCAACAAAGATCAATAAATGTTAGTTACTAAGATTTTGTAATTCGATACAAATTAGGCAAATATTATTGTATTACTAACTTTTATTTTGATCTCAATAAAATACATTGAAATAAAACTGAATTTTTATTCTGCATTACTGCGTTTTACCTCTGACAAAAAAAAAAAACTATTTTGAAAAAGCAGTACCTACTTCTATTTTACAAATGCAGTAGACCACATCTTACTGCTTTAAATTTCCAGAAATAAAAGACAGTAAGTCACTCAATCTAGGCATTTAGATGAATTCTAAACTAAAATTACACTCAAATGACTTATAATAAAGTCATATAACTTATCATTGGTCGCTCACTCTCAACGGTCTTAGGACATTTGATAGTCTTAATGTTAATAATATAAGCTATATTTAAAAAAAATTGGAGTCAGTAGGACCGCGCCAAGCTGAGATATTAACTATTCAACTTATTTGTTAATTTATCAATTTTATTTTGTTAATAATAGGAGATGGGGGGTTCGACGAGAAATGATTACCCTTTACCTAAGCACGGTAGTACAGTCGTTGTAACAAACATTAAAATATTGGATAAAAATACAATCAATTACAACGAAAATTAAAGTGTTTGATTAAACTTACCTAAAATAGGGTAATACGTTAGAAATATAATTTAGACAATAGCCTTTCATCTTCTTCACAAAGTATCAAAACCGACAAGTGATTTTACAATTAAACTTTAGACACAGGTCTACTGTGGAGAGTGCTTTACTTCAGATCTATAAACAAAGCGTAATAGAAGTTGGCATGGAAATAGGCTTTGATCTACTAAATATCAATTATCTTTAATTAGGCCTTTTAATCTTTATTCAAATTAAATTACTTAGTTTAATTTTCCCAGTAAAACAATAATTTTAGATAATAATGCTATTAGTAAATTTTAATTTGCACTTTGTTTCCAGTTGATTACAATGTTTTTAGTTTTTAATAAATTTCGTTGACTGCACCCATTGAAATAATAATAATAACGCAATTACTATTACGGTTTTTTATCATTTAAGAATTTAATTAATTGAAAATTTTATTATTATTTAATGGAGGTTTTTTTGTAGTAAAATAATTTAATAGATAGTGTTTTTTGAACGATATTTATGTAGTAGCAAAAAGCAAATTTATTGAATAAAAATCACAATTGCCATGGAGAACTAAAATATTTTTGTCAAGGCGTCATATACGTATTATTGTAAAATAGTTATGAAATTTTATAATCGGTTTAGTATTAAACACGTATTAATACTAAACCGATTATAAAAAGGCAGATCGAGTGAAAATTTTGAAATCGTAGAACAATTTTTCTTTAAAAAATGATCACAAAGGTTTTCGTATTTTCGATAATAAAAGAACTCAGAACAAAGATACAACGCATTTTATTCATTATTGAATAAAAATCACAATTGCCATGGAAAACTAACATATTTTTGTTAGTCGAGGCGTCATAAGCCAAAACTACAACAATCACACGAGTGCAATATTAAAAAGTCAAGTAAGCTTTGGAAAAAAGAATACTTGATGTTTAAAATTTTTATATTTATTAAAATTCGTTGCTTATTTTGTTAATGTATAACAGCAATGCTGGCTTTAGAGAGGGAGACTGGGCGACTGCTCGGGGTGCCAGTTCAGAAGGGGCGGCGGACGGCCACATGGAGAAAAACTATTTTTTTAGGAAAAAAATTAAGAAAAAGAAAAACTGGACCCGTATATCCTGGTCGTTGGTTGATACTGGAAATCGATTACACGTATAATATCAAAAATATTAAATAAAAAACTAATTTGAGACAAAATCTTTGAGAGTCTGTAGCTCCCTCAAGAAGAGTTTCCGGACACATGTTTATATGATATATAATATATGATAAAAAAGCAAATGTAAATCCGAGACCTTCAGAATGGAAAGAAACGCTGATAATTATTCAAAATTATTATATTGTAGATTAAAATATTTTTTGTAAAATTTATGACAAAAAAAATATACAAATAAGGAGACATTATAGTATTTTATAAATTTGGCTACCGACACTCTAATAATTAGATCTCATAATATTTACAGGACATACACTTCTAATATGAGATTTCATAGAATTTTTAAGTAATTTAAAATAAAAGTTGAAACAAGTATTTTGTATTTAAAATTCTCTTGTATTATTAAAAAAATTACTCTCATTAACTATGAACCAAAAAATAAAACTTTTGATCCACTCTTACCGCCTGCCCCCTAAAAACCAACTTCCTCAAATGATAATATTCAAAAATAAAACAGCCAAGTGCGTGTTGAGCACGCACATGATAGGGTTCCATAGTCATTACGATTTGTAAAAAAAATAATTTTTCATAAACTATTTTTGCTACAATCTTCGATATAATTTTCATCGAAAGAACTAATTAACAGTTATAAACTGAAATTTTTTCAGATTTTTTGAATTGTGAGTTTAGAAATTAGAGAGGGGGGCGCTCCGATAACGACATTTAAAAACAAATAATTCGTGACTGAAGGGTTAAATCAAAAGGTCATATAAGATTTTTTGTTGCGTTTTAGGAGACCTATCTAAAGACCTAATGGATTAAGTAAAATTTTTTTTTAAATATACTTTTCAGTCTATAGAATGGGGGTCAAAAAAATGTTTTGTTTTTTTTTTTCAAAAATCTTATCATTTCTGTTTTTGGGTTTTCGTTATACTAAATTTTATTTTAATTGATATAGGCGGACGGCAAGAGCGGACTAGTTTTCTACGGAATTCTAATAATGTTAATTATTATTTTGTTATACAAACCCTCTAAATAAATATATATTCCCCCTTACCGCCTGCCTCTCAAAGACTGTAGCCAACCTAACAAAAACCTTTTTCATATATGTAATCACTTAGTTCTTAATTATTGTCATACAAATCTAGAAAATTATTAAAACCCATTCAGCTCTTCAATTATGCAGTTATGGAAAAATGTACAAAAAAGTTATTTATAGAATCTCATCCGAAAAAAATAATTCATAGAACTTTATCAACTCCCCATATCACGAATTCTCATTATTCGAATGAAAGGAAATCTGAAAAAAAACACACACATACGACTCGTTGGTCAGTGATGGCGATTGCAGTAGACATTCATCAACAGCATGTGTATATGGGTGGGTGGGTGTGGGAGGTATTAGAGGAAGGGGTAACGTTTGATGCGTGGCGACCCACTCACCACCCCGTCCGACACACACACGTCATTCAGTGGCGGACATATTATGTTTAGTTGATGGAAGAAATTACTTCGAAAATGTTCTATAGGGTCAACTGGGGGAAAAGTGAAACAAAATACAAATCTTTCATGTGTTTTGACAGTTAACGATACAAATTCATACTTTAATTTTTTCTACTAGATGCGCTTATGAATAACCATTTTAAATACTTACGTTTTTGAACTGTACGATACAACACTTTAAAAATGAAAAAAGTGTGTTTCATTTTTAACCTCTAATTTGGGAAAAAGTAAAACAGGCCTCTAATGGAAAATATTTCTCGAAAAATTAAAAGAAAAGCTACAAAGGCAACTTTGATTTATCTTCTTTGTGGCATATCAATGTGAAATTGTAACTTTAATTAATATCTGAGCTATACAGAAAGTTATGTGCAAAGAATTAAAATTTAATTCACACGTTTTGACATCGACTTACAGGGAAATCTGTAGGGGTGACACATCACTTATTAGGCGATTCATATTTTCATGTCGCTTTAACAAACCGTTAATGATGATGTCAGATTTGATAACTCTCCTATAAACAAATTAGTTTTTTAGTTGCAAGCTTGTTTCACTTTTACCCCATTTTTTGGTGTTTCATATTTACCCCGCTCGACCCTACATGTAAACAGACTCTTGTGGTAATTAGAACGAACTTTTAGTATTAACATTTCGCTTTATGTTGACATATATGTATTTTTTAAATTCTTTTTCATTATAAATGCGATATTGAAAATAAAATTTTCAATATTTACTTCTCGCCATTTTTTTGACGTACTTTATAAGATAATGTAAATATTGTGTTTAGTTGATGATATAAATGACTTCGAAAATGTTTTATACATGTAAACAGACTCTCGTGGTAATTAGAACGAACTTTTAGTATTAACATTTCGCTTTTTGTTGACATATATGTATTTTTTAAATTCTTCTTCATTATAAATGCGATATAGAAAATAAAATTTTCAGTATTTACTTCTCGCCATTTTTTTGACGTACTTTATAAGATAATGTTTATTTTTAACCAACTTCAAAAATGGAGGAGGATCTCAATTCGACAATATACAGTCTGTCAAGTAAGAGCATCTACAGCTTAATTTGGTGTCCACTTTCTAGAAAGTCATGGAAGCTTAAAGTGGTCAGGAAGTCAGGGAATTTCTTTAAAATTCTGAAAAGTCGGGGAATTTATTAAATTTTTTTTTTAGAAAGTCAGGAAATTTATTATATCTGGGAAGTCAGTGAAGAAGATAAAAGTGTATAAATTTAAGTTGGCGAGTAAAAAAAAAAGGTTTTCAAATTTTTTTGCATATTCTGGGGCCCGTCGATCACTTCTTGCCCCCGAGCTTTTAGTGGTCAGGGAATTTTGAATCTGTGGTCAGGGAATTTTATTTTCAAAAAACAGTGGACACCCTGTTTGTGTAAAAAGTTATTTTGGAATTTTTTCTCTTGCATTAATAGTCCATAGTCCGTAATTTGGACTAAAATGCAATTTAATTAATACTTCGTCCAGTCGCCACCAGAGTCAATAAAGGCCGGGAACCTTAGACCAGTTTTTCAGCGTACTCACGCGGTAGAGACCTCCAAATGCGACGAATTTCTAGAAACAACCGCTTCAAATCAAAGACGTGATTTTGATGCACACCCACACATTATCAATTAGATTTACATCAGGTGACTGCGAGGGCTAATAAAGCATAATAATACCAGACTGCTCTTTTCAGCCACTGCACAAATTGCTGCGATATTTGGGATCGTTGTCCTCCTGAAGGATGCAGTCCTTGTTTTTATCAGCTCCTTGATCAATCAGCGTTGGCACGGGAATTAACGTCACCACGAAGACGTATTCAAATGTTATACATGTATAATAGAATATCAATTAGAAAAAATTCTTTATTTATTCTAGTCTTCGTATTTTTTGATATTTTAACAACACGTACAATCAAAGATGTACACATTCGACATTACAAAATCATAAAAAGCTCTCAGAATTACAGAACGTATTGCCAACTTAAGAATAGTAAAAATGACGCTTTCCGAATAGACCAAATCGTCTGTGACAGCTTTTTTTATGCTTTTGCAATGTCGAATTTGTACTTATTTGATTGTATATGTTAAAATATCAAACAAGAATAAATAAAATATTTTTTCTAATTGATATTCTATTATACTATTTGAATACGTCTTCGTGGTGACGTCAATTCCTGCGCCAACGCTTATTGGTCAAGGAGCTGATGAGACTACCTTGTCTTTATATACCTTGGGTACACCCTATTTAACTATTTGTAAAAGGCAAAGAAAAATTCTTTTAAAAACACACACAAAAACATTGAAATAAACGCCACTGGTTGAAGTAAATTGACAAAACCCCTACTTGTTATTTTCATCACGTGTGCATTGCTATTAAAACCGCAACAAAACATCACTTGTTAACGTGTTGTGTAGACAAAGACAACGCCTACTCTAGTAAGTATCATACGCATACGCGTATCTCGCTTTATGAAAGGCCTTCTTGACTCTAAGCAATCTATACGTACCTGTGCATTACTGACTGCTGCACGTAACAGGTAAAATATTATTTAGTGACCGCCCCACGAAGCGTGAAATGGGTGTGTTGATAGATTTACTTCATCTAAACATTAGGATGTAATGTGAAGGAATGTACAATTAAAAAATTGTCTAATAAATAACACATAGGGCGTATATACATTACGAAACTTTATACAGTGTGAATTTTTAGTATTTCAGTAACTAAATTGAGATATTGCTTCCTCGAAGATACGAGAAGCTTTATGATCGTTTTAAAATGAAACAAATAAATTGTTCTGCGATTTAAAAAATTTTAATTTATCTTTCCGTTTCAGGTCAAGATAAAAACTTTTCGTTCCGTGTCTGTCTGTCACCTGAATGTTTGTCACACACATAACTAATCGATATTAATGAAACTTGGTTGAATGGTTGGGTCTGGTTTGAGGACGGTCGTATTTCAAAATCAGCAAAATCATGTTTAAGGGGGAGGGGTGACATCCCAAAATATTTATTTTTTCAAGATATCTCAAGAACGACAAATTTTACTTGAAAATTTTATCAAATATTTTTTGTAGAGCATTCAATTTCCTATAATATGGGTATACAACGTTTGTTGTAAAATATTCCCTTACCAAGATTTATCTCAATTTGCTTTAAAAAATCGAGTTTTTTTGACGTTTGCATTTAAGATTTAAATTGAAATTGTTAAAAATTTAAAATAGGTATACGAAAAAATAATCAGGTGCGTCTTAAGAAAAATTTCGAACTAATATTTTTTAGTATTTTATTAAATTTTTGGCGTTAGGGTGAGCCCCGTACAGCCACGACTGTTTTTAGTAAAATTGTTAAAAAATTAAATGGTTAACCAATTCCAGGCAATTTATTTTAACACTGTCGGTTTTAATTTAAATTGTTCAATAATTAACTACCTTTGGTGAATTTAGCACGAGGAAGCACTATGCATTTACTTGGCAGATATTTTTATTTTTGTGCGTCACAAATACAAAAAGTATTTTTACATATACGCATACGCAATTCATGTTTAAAGATTCGAGAAAAGTTAATAGTGTGTTACAGTTACAGTCGTAACAACTTTTTAGGTTTCCGTAGAAAACTAGGAAACCTTATAGTTTCGCCATGTCCGTCCGTCCGTCCTTCCTCAAAAATTTTAAGCCGATTAAGATGAAATTTGGTATACAGACGAAGACTGATAACCCAAAAACAGAAATGATAATATTTTTGAAAAAAAAAATTTTTTGGACCCCCTTTCCATAGACTGAAAAGTATTTTCAAAAAAAATTTTTTACTTAATCCATTAAGTGGGGAGTCTTTAGATAGGTCTCCTAAAATGCAATAAAAAATGCAATATGACATTTTGATTTTAACCCTTCAGTCACGATATATTTGCGTTCAAAGTCGTGAAAAAAGCGTCCCCCCACCCTAATTTCTAAACTATCAATTTTAAAAATCTGAAAAAATTCATGAATGTAGCCTTTAATTAGTACTTCCACTGAAAATTATAACGGACACTGTCAAAATTATTTTGGACCCCCCTCCCATAGACTGAAAAATGAACTCACAATTTTTTTTTCACATATATATCCCATTGAATGTGATGTCATTGGATAGGTATCCTAAAATGCAACAAAAAATGTTAAATGATCTTTTGATTTTAACCTTTCAGTCACGATATATTTGCATTTAAATGTCGTTATCAGAGCGTCCCCCCCACCCTAATTTCTAAACTATCTATTCAAAAAATCTGAAAAAAATTCAGAATGTAGCTTTGAATTAGTACTTTCACTGAAAATTATAACGAACACTGTAAAAATTATTTTGGACCCCCTCCCATAGACTGAAAATTGTTTTCAAATTTTTTTTCACTTACTCCATTGAGTGGGGTATCTTTAGATAGGTCTCCTAAAATGCAACAAAAAATATTATATGACCTTTTGATTTTAACCCTTCAGTCACGATATATTTGCATTTAAATGTCGTTATCAGAGCGTCCGTTGAAATAACTCTTGTTTATAAATCGTAATGACTACGGAAATCTATCATGTGCGTGCCCAACACGCACTTGGCCGTTTTATTTTTAATTAGTAACATACCTGAACTTACAAATATTATTATACAAATTGATGATTATCTAAGAAATGATCGTAATATAGTTAATACAGCCAACTTGATATTCGTATCTTCGCCAATTCAAAATCCCGCCGATGTCTGAAACTAATCCGTACCTAAAATAAATCCCTAGATTTTCATAATTCATCTTATTAGCTATAAAACCCGTTGAACACAGAATACCTTCTACACACACATATACATGTAAGATCGATCTTAAGCCCGAATTATGCTCTTAGACGCACGGAATAAGCTGCTCTCCTCTCAAAGAACCGCCTAGCCGTCGTCATTCATAGCGCACTTGATGTGTTCTGATCACGCGAACCATCTCCTATACAACTCACTGCAGTCAGTAAAATAGATGTTTTATTTTGGATGTATACGCCCGGAAATATACAAGCGTGTGTGTGTGTGCATGTGTGTGTGTGTGTGTGTGTGCATCTCGATATGACTGGATTTATACGTAAAGGAAAGAGTTGAGTAGGTAGAATTACTGATGTTTAGGGCTAGTCGTCTTTATTCAGTGGTATTTATGGGTTATACTCGTAGTTTTTAAAATTTTGATGAAATGGATTTTTATTTTTTGTTTTTTTATTAGGGTTCCGAAGAAACCCCATTAATATCACTTTGTCGTCCGTCCGTCCGTCCGTCCTTTTCACTCAAAGCTAAATAGTTCTTAAACTATATTATAAGCTAGAAACTTGAAATTTTTACTGAACATGTAAAATAACACCCTCTAGTAAAATATGTACAAATTTATTGAATAAATCATTTTTCAAAGGGGGGGGGGGCAATAAGGAGCTAAAGCTAGGTAAAAAAAATATTTTTTTATACCAAGGCATGTGGCACGTTAAAATGTATAACCAAACAAGCGGAATTTGACCCTTTTTCTATTTTTTTTCTAAATCATAAATGGTGCCTGTAGGGGGCTTTAAAGCAAATCCAAAAAACAAAAAATTGTATACCAAGACGTGTGGCATGTCAAAATGTACATCTCAATTAGTAGAATTTGACCATTTTTTTTCTAACTCAAAAATTATTATTTTGTCCCCACCCCCTCTAACTCTGTAACTACCAGCTCAAAAAATCTGAAAAAAAATTGGTAACGAGGTTTTGGTGGGACTACCAACGACAAATACTAAAGTCAACAATATAATTTTAAATTTTGGAATAATAATAATAATTTTTATTTAACATTCCGCGTAGTACGTACAGTCACCTGCATTAATGGTATTGCAGTTTGTATTCATTTTCGTTTATCACAAACTTAGTAGGCTCCTCCCATTTGATTATTATAATTTTTAAATCATTTCTCCATGTATCAAACAAAGACAGATATTTTGAAATTCATTTGCTAGATAAAGAACTACTATTCGTTTATAGTACTCATATATATTTGTGCAATTAAATTTTATGTAATCTATTGAAAATTGTATACGTAAATTTTGTGGCAATATATATTTGATATTCCGAATTTTAGTATTTAAATATATTAAACTTGATAGAAAAAGATAACCGATGATGTTTGTCTTTAAATTTAGAATCTGTTGTAAGCGATTCTAGCCTTTAGGGTGCCAGACGAGTTCTGCAGGCGACTGTACATCTGAACCCTTATGGCATACACTCGTGTATGTCTTGCCCGAATTATTTTTATTTGAGCTTGAATTTTTGGTTTAAGTTGCATTTTTCCAAGTTGGCTAAACACACAATTCAAGCTCAAATTAAAAAAAACTGTTATCCATAAAATTCCAAAAAATTGGATTTAGATTATGCTCGAGCTATACTACAATGCTATATTGGTCGCTTTTTTGATTCCGCACTTTTTTTGTGTAGTTGTGTAATAAATAGAATTAGAAAAACATTTAATTCTTATTCTATTATTAAATAAGATTTTTTTTGTAAATATATTAAACCATTTTCGGATGTTAAATTGTCGATTTACGGTGGGAGATTCATATAGACAGCTGAAAATAAGTGAATTTTAAAGAATTTTATGTCGAAACTATTAATTCTATACACAATTAAAATTTTATGTGCATATTATTTCTTTTAATTTCCAAAAACAATTTTTATATTATTTTTTAATGTTTAAAAATGCCAGCTTTTGAAAAACGATTTTTCATGAAATTTTTACTATATTTGATAACTAAAAAGTAGTTTTTTTTTTTTAATAATAAATTTCAAGGAACTTGAAGTTCACATTGAAGGTAATTAAGTTATCTATAAGTGTGTAAAATTTCAAAATGATCGATTAAATAATTTTTGAGTTATCTTTCCCGAGGTTTACAAAAAAGTGTTTTTCAGAAAAACGCGTTTAAAGTTTCAAGTCTCAAATGGTAAAATTGATAATTTAGTAACGTTCACAGGCAATAACTTCTAAAGAACTGCGAATTACGCTCTAAAATTTTAGGATGATATTCTACACATATTTAACTAACATTTTATGCAAAAAAATATTTTTTGAAGGTTATAAATGAGTCACCCTCCTTTATATTCAAATAGGTGAGAAATACTTTTTAGGAAATGAAAAACACGCACAGTTTTTCTCTAGTGATAATCTTAAGAACTTATAAGATGTTATACAGACAGGAATTGAAAAAAAATATTTTGGGGCTTTTGTGGAATCCAATTTGGGATTTTTGGGCTACTAAATAAGTTAGTAATTAGCAGAGATAAAGAAAATATGAATTTAAAAAAAAATTGTCTAGGTTTCCTTGCATTTTCTTAACTTTATCTATCAAGTTTTATTATATAGATAATTTATTATAATTGAAAGCATTACGAACAGAATTAAAAAACTGGGGCACATTTCATAACTTGAAGGTATCGCAGAATTACACAATACGACAGTAATTTTGTATTAGATTCAGTTTTAACTTTTAGTTGTAACTAATGTTAATGAAGTACAAAATATGCAATTCTGTCATAGCCGCCCCCTACTTTAAATATGCAGTAATAATCATCATAATCATCATCATTTTATGTAATGTTATGTATAGTTTATGTGTAACGTGAATTATAATAAATATACTTTTGATTAGGTTCATGAATACAACCCTCCAATCAACTCATTAATTTCTACGTTAATGTTATTCTACAATTTAAATACTATGATTATTATACTACGGTGGATTGTTGGTACATTTACTATCCGTTTGTTTAAGCTATTAATAATAATTATCTTGTACCTCATTTTCATAAAATTACATTCATTTGAATGTTTAAACTTTACAGTAATGAGTTCTTAATATATGCCGAATAAATGTTCATCAATATTTAAAACGAATATGAATATATTTTAAAAAGTGGGTTGAATTTAAAATTTATTATTCTAAATGTTTCTAATTTATTTCTACCTATACCCAGAAGCCGAACATAAATTAATAAAATAAAACATAGTGAGGGAAAAATTAATTAAAAAATCCCTTAATCATAAACACCGATTTTGAAAACCAAAAAAACCGTATTGACGTTGATTTTCCACAATAACATACCCTATTGAAATGAAACCGGTCTGTATCTCACGTTACCACACTACTATTGTTTCCGAAAGGCCTTTGTGTCTCTACTACTACCAACCATGATGCATTTGACGCAGACCGTTGATCTATGAATAAAAAATTTATGGTTTACCAATTGTTTATAAACGCAGTTTGCAATGGGGCGGACTAGAATTAAAACTTAAAATAAATTATATTAATATCTATATATAATTTAATATCTCAGCTTGGCGCGATCCTACAGACTCAAACATTTTAAAATATAGCTAACATCATTAACTTTAAGAGTATCAAGTGCCATAATAACGTCGCGACTCCTTCTTCTTATTATAAACAAATTAAAACTGATAAATTAACAAATAAGTTGAATAGTTAATATTTCAGCTTAGCGCGATCCTACAGACTCAAACTTTTTTTTAAATATAGCTTACACCATTAACTTTAAGAGTAACAAGCGCCTAAAGACCGTCGCGACCCCCATCGCCTATTATAAACAAATAAAAATTGATAAATCAACAAATATGTTGAATAGTTATTATCTCAGATTGGCGCGAACCTACAGCCTCAAACTTTTTTTAAAATATAGCTTACACTATTAACAAATGCCGTAAGACCTCGCGACCCCTTTCCCCTATTATAAACAAATTAAATTTAGTAAATGTACAAATATGTTGAATAATTAAGGTTAATTTAAACAAGAATAAAATCGTGAATGCCGGTACACCTATACACCCAATTCTGTTTTTACACGGTCTTTTTTTACACGGGTTTGATTTAACACGGTCTAGAAAAAAAAATTTTTTTCCGTTTTTACACGATTTGATTCGATTTAGCACGATTATAAAAAGCCATTTGATTTAAATTTTAAAGAACAAGTATAAAAACAAATCGTAGCTTAAATAAACGCCATCTGGCGACCAAACAAAATTTATATACTTCATGTCTTTTTTTACACGGTTTTTTTTTACACGGTTTTTTCTGGAACGTATCTACCGTGTAAAAACAGAATTAGGTGTATTTATAATAGAAGTATAAAGAGTTCAAATTGAATTTTTGTTTTTTGTTTAAGTGTTTAATTGTATTTTCTTTCTGTTTCAGGTAATTGAAAATGATGCTTTTCTTATATACGGTAAGAACAATTAGATTTTTTACCATTAAAAATATCATTTAGGTACCTAATTAACAATATTTGAAAACTTGATATTTAATTTTTATTTTAGCCATAATAACTGTTTTAACATTTTAAGAATTTTGTCGCTTTGGATTCTGAAAGGTTAATATATTTTATTGTACTACACTACCAATATATAATATTTACTGACGTCGCGGTTCCCCTGCAACTCAAATCGATAAACCAAGACCCATAAAATATTTTTTTGGAAACCAGTAGGTTGGTTAAAAAAAATTAATTTTTATGTTCACTCCTGTACAACTTTTTTTTTTAAAGGAAGTGTTTAGGATTCTTACAGTTTGTAAGAAAGTCTCGTTTAGATTACCAATCGTAGATTAGGAAAGACTATGGATACATAATAACCTATGCTAGTCCGTATATGAAAGTGTTACCAAAATTTGTCGGCGGCCATCTTTTTTTAATTGTCAAAATCGCATATTATCCCATAGGCGTCAGTTGAAAATTTATAATATGCAAATATGCTTTAAATTACAATTGAATTTAGTATGTATGAGAGATGATAGTTCCAAATAGACATTTCTCTGTTAATCAATTATCACTGAAATACAATATAAAACATTTATTATTAATTAATTTTATAATTCAAAACAATTGATATTTATTTTAAAATCTGAATGATACGTCAATGATCCGTGGAGCGATTTTTCGTGGTGCGATATGGTAACAACGCTAGGTAATGTGTTATTTGTCCTTTATCTTTCCTTGTCTAAGTTATCAATATATACAATTCATTCGTTTCGTAAAACCGGCTAATTCCTATGTATTACATTATACATTCAGTTCGCCCCTGATTTCACGTCGATCTAACAATAGCCACCGATGTTGTGGTTTGTTTTGATTTATTCTATGGCTGTCGGTTTTTGTTCGATGGAGCTACCGTAGGCAATATTAAAACAACAACACTTTGGTACTAGTTGTTATAATATTTGGATGTTTACACTATGTTAACAAATATAATTAATTTGTGTAAAATTATGCTGTTACTGAACATAATTTTAATAGATATTTTGTTTATTTTGATTATGTTATTCGATGGTTTATTAAATACTGCTTTTATATTTATATCGTCAGTTATACGAACGACAGGTAAGGTCAACTGGAGTAAAAGTGAAACAAAATACAAATCTTTCATGTTTTTTGACAATTAACGATACAAATTTATACTTACATTTTTTTCTACTAGATGCGCTTATGAATAACCATTTTAAATACTTACGTCATTTGAACTGTACGATACAACACGGACTTTAAAAATGAAAAAAGTGAGTTTCATTTTTAACCTCTAATTTGGGAAAAAGTGGAACAGGCCTCTAATGGAAAATATTTCTCATAAAATTAAAAGAAAAGCTGCAAAGGCAACTTTGATTTATCTTCTTTGTGGCATATCAATGTGAAATTGTAACTTTAATTAATATTTGAGCTATACAGAAAGTTATGTGCTAAGAATTAACTAACAGACATTGACAAAGGATGGGGTGACACATCACTTATATTTTCAGGTTGCTTTAACAAACCTTTAATGATAATGTCAGTTTTTATAATTCTCCTATAAACAAATTAGTTTTTTAGTGGCAAGCTTGTTTCACTTTTACCCCATTTTTTGATGTTTCATATTTACCCCGCTTGACCCTACAGTTATTTCATTCCTTAATATACCGACTACTATCTTTTTTAACATAAAAGCTATAACAAAATTCACTTCACAGCTCAAAAAACGATTTTAGATGTTTAGTAGCCAACTTAAAAAATTAAACCTAAACTCAAAATTGAAATTTGGATTTCGACTATGCTCGATCAATACTACAATGTTATTTAGGTTGCTTTTTTGATACCTTACACTTTTTTGTGTGGCTGTGTTATTAATATTAAAAACTATTAACTGTAGATTTCTGCTAATTGAATACAGAATTTGTTGACTATTTAAACTGAAAGGTGTAATTACTTTTTTAGATCAATAGATTATTAGAATGATGTATTTAATCCTAATTACATTTGTTGGAGTTATATAAGTATGTATGTATCTTGGTTAATAAAAGACATTACTAAGCTTAGTCCAATAATCCTTGTAAATAAAATGTCTGACGACACGACGTCTCACTTTCTTATCTCATTCCCTTGTTGATGTGCTTACAAATCCTTTCTAATCCGATTGATAGACTTTTTCACCCGATGGACGTTCATCAACTAGATGTTTTATTTGCTCCAGCTTGTCATTCTCATCAAATCAATGTAGCCGTTGAATTCATCTCCAGATTGCACCGACTTGTTCCAATGGCTTCTGTATAACAAAGACAACATTATGAATGCACAATTCCCTTCGTATATTTCTTACACTGTCGTTCGTACTCATTTACACATGTGTCAATCTTTAGATTCGTAAACAATGCTTTCGTAGCTGCAGAGAGAGATAGAATCAAATAACTCTTTATATTACACTTTGAACCTTTTCAATCAGTTTAAGCCTCTGTATATATTTTTGAATCGAACGGAATGAAATCAGCTTTAAGAGAAAATAAAAAGAAAGAGGTGCGTTCAATTAGATTCTTATTTGCAATTTATTGATTCGATTTCTCATTATATGGTTTTCTTTACAGTTGTTTTTCTTCGTAGACGATGGAAACAATACTGTCTAGAAGTTCTATATAAAAAGGATTACTGCTAATTCTGAAATTACTAATTAATATCAAAGTAGAACATTAATAATATATAACTTCTCTGGGTACTTTTCTATTATATCCCCGGCGATTTTAAAAACATAAAATAATCAGTTCTACAGATAAGCAAGTGTCATGTACGTGTAATGTTTATTAGCGCCAATGTGATTAAAGTGTGTACTAATATTTTAAATATTCATATTTAATAAGTATTACATTTTTCATTATTTTTGAATGATAACTTCTAACTGTCCTTGGTTAGGGCAATCTATTGGGGCAAAATCAACTTGATTACTTTTGGGTTGGTTAATTTTTCGTTAGGTTAAAAACGGGAATTCAATCTCCGCCGCAATAAATTAAATAAATTAAATAATTCTATTAAATTAAATAAACTTTATTCTGAATAACTATTTACGTAATTATTGACAATTCTGACAGCAGCCACCCATGTTCTCCGTATTAATGAAAAGTACAATTAAGCTTATAGGTATAGATACATAATACACAAAACAAATAAATCTTCACCTGTTCATAATGTAATTAGTTTCAGAATACCTAAATATTAAAATTAATAGTACAAACTTTACACACATTGGCGCTGATGTTACCATATAATTCATGACACTTGCCTATCTGTGGAATTCGATATTTTATATTCCTATTGATTTTATTTTTTTCTAACCGTCGGGGTTATGATAGGCAAGTACCTCAACTTAAACGTTTATGATAACTCCGCGATAAATGCTCGATATATTAATAAAAAAATTACATTCTTTCCCATCATCAACAAACTCTTATATTATATTTTACTTAAAGAATCCACACGCTATAATAAATATCACAACATCAACTCTAACAATTCAGTCTTTTCACATTCACGCCTACCACTTACCCTCTGAGGTCGTTACTTTCTCCCTACCGTGCACTATCTACCCCCTCTTTTCACAGAGAGCTCTAACTGGAAATAGGAAGTTAGCCGCGTACATTAATACTGTCGCGTAATTAATAGCATTAATAGTTAAGTTACTTAGGATACGAGTTTCAATATAACTGGCTGGTTATTAACATATAGAATTCATGTTAAGCGATATTGGAGTATGTGTGGTGGAGGTGCAAGGTAATGCAGAATACATTTGTTGTTGCAATGTGCGAATGTTTGTTTTATAAGATAAAGGCACCAGTTATGGCCGCTATAAGAGCTAGGTTTACTGTTTTTGTGGTTGACGGGCTTCTTTTTGTAATTATCATGAACTCATGTTACTAATAAAACAATTAACTCTTTATTGAATCAATTTAATTACCAAAGTCACCAAATTTAGTTTGTTTTTTAAATTATAGCCTTTTATTTTGTTCATGTTTTTTTCTCCAATAATGGCAAAGGTAAAACCAGTTATGAGCATGCCGTGATGGACACTTGCTAATGATAAGTACTACGACACAAAAGATATAAGAAAGAATCGTTAAATTTGAAACAATGTAAAGCAGTTGCTATGATAATATAATAATTAATAAATGAATTATACTAGAAATTAGTTTAAATGTCTACAATTTTGACATCTATTGGCCGATTGTCATCAAATCACGCTGTAAGACAGTTAAATGTATATACATAGATTAATATTGAGAAATGGTAATAATAAAATATCAACACATAATTCTAATTCAGTACATTTAATTAAAAATCCTTGCCAAGACTGGTGCCACTACTTTATATACTTTACGTGTGTGGTTTATGTATTGAAGTAACTAATAAAAGTTCAAAATACCTGGAATAAGATTGATTCAACAAATTTTCAAAATTTTTATCTAGAATTTTTTCTGACACATTTAGGGTTTATAGAAACCAAGATTCACTTCAAGATCACTGTGGAATGTGGAAGGCTTCAAAGATTGCAAAAGTTTTTGAAGTGAAACTTCTTTAGCGAGACTAGTGAATAGAAATAGGAATAGAAATGACCTTGACATGGAGGAGAGCGATGAGTATATGTATAAGAGAAAGATGGATGTATAGCGCATGCGTTCAAGTCAGTTTACGTCGATTATGCGTAAGAGAGCGATGAGTATATGTATAAGAGAATGCGTACAAGTCAGTATACGTCGGTGTCAAGCTACGTGTTTTGTATAAAATATTTGTGTTAAAATAATACGTTTGAATATTAATTTAACAATCGTTTACTTTATTTATTTAATTCGTGTGGTTAATGAAAACAAAAGAAGTTTCACTTCAACCGTGGGTGATCACTTTTTGTATTCTAATCTATTTTAATTTTCTAGCTATTACAATAATTTATTTAATTTATTCTATTTAATTATTTTTGGGGAAAATAGCTAAAATATAACGTCTTTTAGGTGTCCACTTTCTGGAAAATCAGGGAAAGTCAGGGAATTTCTTTAAAATTCTGCAAAGTCAGGGAATTTATTGAATTTATTATATCTGGGAAGTCAGTAAAAAAGTGTATAAATTTAAGTTGATGAGTAAAAAAAGGTCTTCAAATTTTTTTGTACATTCTGGGGCCCCTTGATCACTTCTTGCCCCCGAGCTTCTAGTGGTCAGGGAATTTTGAATCTGTGGTCAGGGAAAGTCAGGGAATTTTATTATCAAAAAACAGTGGACACCCTGGTCTTCATTTATTATTCTATACCTAGTTTTGTGAATTATTTTAATAATATACATTATTCATTAAACAGTTTTTTCAAAAAAACTATATTTTAAAAAAATATTAAATTTCATAAAAATCTAGTGTTGACGTAAATTAATACCGAATATAAGTTAAAAGTAACATTTCGTTATTTTTATGTTAATATCATGCATAATCTACATACATTAGGTTGTTTGGTGTAGGCGCTTGGAAGTGTACAACAGCTATGCTAATTATTTCATAGTTTTATCTATAAAGATATTTACATTAATTACTTTTATTTTTAACATGTTTATGTCATGTAGTTCATATATCATGCAAATAATACACCTACGTAATGATTTAAATCTTATGTCATACTAATCAATACAAAAGATTTAAAACTTTACAGATTTTATAGAAATAAAGTAAAAAATACAATGCAATTATTGAATAAATTTAGTTATATAGTAGATATTTTGAATTCAATGATGATTACTTTTATTTTTTATAAAAACTGTAAACTATTTATTGTTACGTTTTAAAATAATTCCAATTCTTTTGTAAACAAAAAAAAACAATGAATGTTACATTATTTTATTTATAAACACATTATCTTAATGCATATATAAAAACGTATAAACTACTGGACGTATCGAAACCATATTCACACCATATGTTCGTTTGGTACTCCGATAAGTTTTTTTTTTACCCGATAGGTGGCGTTGGGATCGAGATATTTCCATTAATTGTATTTATGGTCTGATTTTTAAACAAATTATTTTTGGGCAGAAGAACGTTTGCTGAGTCAACTAGTATTTCTATAAAATAATATTATAAAAAATAAATATTATGATATTATTAAAATTTGTTAATATCTAGGAAATATATTAATCGTAACTTTTTTACAATTTTCATAAAATAAATATTACATTTTTATGTACACGTCTTTGTTTAAATAATAAATTATGTACACAAAAGCATACGATATTCTTTTGTTCAATCTGTATAGAAACATCGGCCTTCTGTGTATATTCATTAGTTTATTACGAACGGTTTTTTGGTCGATAAATGCGCAAACGTAAAACCCTTTACCAGCGTTTCCTAAACCCAAGTCTTATTTATACTGTGTTAAATATAAATACATTTTAGTATAAAAAACAATAATATTTTGTAATACTATCTTTTAAATTAAGTGAGGCTTTTTGTGCAAATGAATTGAAAATTTAAATTAATAATACATGTAATACTGCTTTGAGTTTAAAGAAGTATTTAATGCTGTTTTGTCAAAATATTACTTTTAAGAAAAATCACATAATTAATAAAATACTTTTTTTAAATTTATTATTAATTTTTATGTAACTTTTTTATAAAGAAAAATTCTGAAATTTTGAAAAAAATTTGAATCTTTGCATAAATCTAAGCACTATTTATCTCTTGCGATTATTTTTTTAAAATTTTAATTTTCGAGTAAAAAATTATGAATAATCCATAAATTTCTCTTTGGTTTGCTCCTTATGATAAAAAATGGTCATTTAAAAAAGGTGTCTTTTAAATTACGAATCTGCAACAGAAAATATAGGTTTAAATTAAAAAAAAAATTGAACCTAAAAACCCATCAAAGTGACATTTTAAGGTCACCCTATAATGTCAATATTTAGCACCCTCTTTTGTCTGAAAATCGTTATTTTGGAAATAATCCGCTGGGAAGTTTTAAAAAAAAACACCTAAAATATTTAATCTAATTTTATATACATATAATGCGAGCGCGCTTGGTAAACGTTTGAGAATCTCTGCCCTCTCCTGCTGCGTTATATTTAATGCTTCACGTTACCTGCAGCAAACACATTGCAATAACTCAGACCCATTCAAACGCATTCCATTCGATGTTCCTTTTTGATAAGAAAAATAACATAGTACAGCTTGGTACGCAGTATATAATGATATACACTCTCGTGTGCTTTCAATTGAACCTGATATTCGGTATCGGTTTCGTCTATAATATCTCAAGTGTGAGTTGGTTATAGCTCAAAATTAATATAATTAATTTATTACATATTTTTCTTAATTAAGTTAATTTTTTATGAATTTTGTACTTTAAAGTTGCTGGTGATAATTTTGTATACGTTTTTAACATTCCAGCGGTGGTGCCAAATCTGCCAAAAAAATAACATCAGTAAAGAGTAAAGATTAAAAAAAACTTAAATGTAGTTACTCGGAGAATAATTATTAATTACAATCAATGAGAGCGTTCACGTCTGACCAAAAAACGGAACAACGAGCTTTGATTGGTTGATTTATGGAATTTCTGGTGGAATGTACCAGAAATTAAAATTTTTAAGCGTGTAAGGAAGTGAGAAAGAAGTAACTAGAAAGAGATAGAAACTAGTGACCAAGCTATCCAAAGAAATTTTATGTTCACTTCATGTTGAACGTTTCTGCCAGAACACTAGTTTCTATCTCTTTCTGGTTACTTCTTTCTCACTTTCTTACACGTTTAAAAATGATATTATTTAAATTTCAGGTACATTCCACCAGAAATTTCATGAATCAACCAATCAAAGCACGTTGTTTCACCACCATTAGGGGTTGAATGTCGAAATTTGTATTTTAATAGAAGACTATTTTGCCCTAACTTACGTCTATTACTTTAGCAGCAATGCAGTAAAACTTATCAAAAACCCACCCTCTTCCCCCTTTCATGCTATTAGGGGTTGAATGCAAAAATTTTAATTTTTATTAAATATTATTTTGTCCGAATTTACTTTAATATTGTTGTTGAAATTCCGAAAATACTATTTGTCTTGTAGAATACTTTTCATTCTAAAAATGGAACATTTTCGGTTATAAATAATATCATAAATGTTTTTTTATTAACAATTCCTTGTGTAGGTAGGTATTACAAACTCATCTAAAAATAAATATCATCTTCATATTACATACTTCAGGCAAATGTATTTTTATGTGTAAAAATCTTAAAATAAACTTCGTTATTTGTTAAAATACCTACTACATATATAATAATAAATATCATGTTCATATTATTACATACTTTAGGCAATTGTATTTTTATATATAAATATCTTAAAATAAACTTCGATACGATACGTAAATAACTCCTTTTATATTTCTCTCGCAATTCTTAAACTTTGTTAAATAAACTAAACGCCTCTGAGCTGTTTATCACAATATAATTAAAACTGCATTGTTGTTTCTTCTGTATATTTTCTTACAACAAAAATAATAGTTAAAATAGAGTTTGAGAAATAATGGTTCTGAAAAGAGACGAAGAATACAACAGTAAAGTTTCAAAATAAAAATCAGGATTTAATCGAAAAGCTTTTATATTGACTAACTAAAAATAGATTCGTACTTCAGAAAAAAATATACCTATACATTTTTAAATATTTTTTTTCTTATCAGTTTGTTAATATTATTTTGCTTCCTCGCAATATCAAAAATATGAGAAGCTTTGTGATCGTTTTTGAATGCAACAGAAAAATTGTTATCCAATTTCAAATTTTTAAATTGATCTTTCCGTTTCAGGTGTCTGTCTGTCTGTCTCTGTGTGTGTGTCTGTCCCCTGAATCATTGTCACACGCATAACTGAAATACTGAACCGATATTAATGAAACTTGGTTCAAAGATATCCTAAGAACGACACATGTTACGTGAAAATTTTATAGAATTTTTTTTGTAGAGCATTCAATTTCCAATAATATAGGTCTACAACGTTTGTTGTAAATATTCTCTTAAAAAGATTTATCTCAATTTGCTTAAAAAAATAGTGTTTTGTTTTTTTTAAATTGATATTTACTTTGACATATTAATTGTCATTTTGGCGTTTGTATAAATTTCGATTTAAATTGAAATTGTCAAAAAATTAAAAATATACGAAAATAATGAGATCCGTCTTAAGAAAAATTTTGAACTAAATTTTTTTTGTAAAATTGTATAAAAATTAAATGGTTAACCAATGCCAGGCAATTTATCTGTACATTTTATCG
This sequence comes from Sialis fuliginosa, assembly GCA_961205875.1. Lineage (NCBI taxonomy): Eukaryota > Metazoa > Arthropoda > Insecta > Megaloptera > Sialidae > Sialis > Sialis fuliginosa. The sequence goes on from OY540810.1 coordinate 36,764,672, forward strand.
GTTTTTATTTAAATTGTTCAATAATTAACTTCCTTAGGTGAATTTAGCACGAGGAAGCACTGTCCATTTACTTGGTAGATGTTATTATAAGAAACTTATAGGATGTTCAAATTTTGTTTCGTAAATACAATAGTATTTTTCTATATTCATTGTTATCTGCATAATAATTTGGATATTTGTAACATATTATAACAATAATATTACAAATATTATTCAATTAACAAAATATTATAACATATTATAACAATTTATGTTCAAAGTCTTATAAGATTTATATTTATTAATTTTTCAATAACATAAAGTACATAAAACTGTTTCATTACTCGACCATTTTCAATTCGCCCGAACAGAAAGTTCGATTTTCTCAATAATGAAACATTCATATAATACAACAAAACTGCACAAATAAAATAAAGACTTGAATTTAAAAGCTTTTCATCTCTGAAAAGAGCGCACTGGACGGTTCTAGACTGATTTCACATTGTTCGATTCTCAGATTTCTCCGCGGCCTCAGGTAGACGGACACCGAGCACGCGATTGTTACATAACTCTCCTTTCTATGTCCTGCCTGCAAACCCCCTCACCCCATCCCGTTGTACCCAGCTGTGGGCTCAATTATGGCTCTGTTCAGTTATGTTTGCTATTTTGTACAGGTAATAATATGTTACGTACAATGTTTCAATAGATGTGAGGAAGGTTTTTTTTAGATGGGGTTTCGTAAGAGGATTTTATTTGATGGATGGTTTTATATATATTTTTTTATAAATTTAATGCTAGTCTTGTCCTTTAGTCACAATTCTAAATATCATTTGAGTCATCACGAGTTATAAGAATCTTGACTTCTGAGTGTAAGCCGCGTCGGTTTAGTCGTGTTATCGGCCATTATTTCGTCACACATTGCAGTGGACATCTTCAGGGCTCTTCTAAAAGTTAAAAGTAGAAGAGCCCTGAACCTTCGTAGGATTTGTACTTTTCGAGATAACCAATGCCTCAAAAAGGGGTCATGAAAACGCGTTCCCTCATCGGAACTATTGTTTTTTCTAAATGGGCGATTTAATGATATGAACTTAAGAAGAAGTTCCGATGAAAAAATACATTTTGATGGTCCCTTTCCGATACATAATCTTGAAATTACAAGCCCTACAAAAAAAAAATTCTCGAACTTTTTTTAAATCTTATTTAACCCTGTATAGCTTACAACTTGTTAAAAAGTACATATACCACTACATACATACAGTGTATTCAAGTTGATAAAGACATAGGAAATTTAACATGGGGATAATTAGAAATATTGTAGTAACCTTTGATCAAATTTAACGATGTGTGATTGGTACATTTTGAAATGCCGCCTCGAAACTAACTGATAAATTTTAAATTAATCAACAGTATTTTGTTTTCAACTTTAATAAAGAATAAATACATTAATGAAATTAAAGTAAGCATCCTAGATAAAATTATAATTATATTTTTTGGATGATATAAATTTGAAAACAAAATACTAATTACTATTTTATTAAATTTTGTGGCGGCATTTCAAAATGCACCAATCACACATCGTTAAATTTGACCAAAGGTTACTACAACACTTCTAATTATCCCCATATTAAATTTCCTATGTCTTAATCAACTTGGAATACACTGTATATTTTTAACTTATGTTTTGCGTATTAAAAAAAACGTATATTCCAAAAATGGATTTCGTAGAATTTTTAAATAAACAAAACAACAATTTTAATTAACTTTCACTTTCAAACATTTGTCAGTATGACAACATGTTTGTTTTTGGAATAGACTCTTTTGAAGATTGTTTAATAAGCTGTTGGTGACTACAGATTATCCTTCGTGAATTTTTTTGACGTGAATAACGTTTAGTATTTCACGCCAGCCAGATACTGGAGTATTTTCAGAAACTTGATGTAACGTTTTCAGAGTGTGCTAAAACCACTGAATAACTCAGAAACTAAAAATCCGACTGGGATGATTTTGGTATCATTCTAACCAGCGTATAGTTCCTTATCTTTTAAACACTTATCCACCCCTGCGGAAATGCGGTACGAGTGGAGGGGGGCTAAACGCGCAGTGATCATTTTGCACGCTAGCGTAAATTTCAGTTTAGTTCGACGCTCAGAGAAGCTATCACGCTAGTTCTGGTTCCATGTTATAGATCTCAATTGGATCTACTAGGTACAAGTACAAATCAAAACATTTAACCAGTTTTAATGAGTGAAAAACTTCATATAATAAAAAAAGTTCATTTCGGATTTCCATGATTTCGCTTGTAAATATTAATTAATTTAATTGAACGAAAAATATTAGAATATATTCTTTACGCAATGACAATTTTAATTTTTTGATTAAAGTTTTTTAAATATGAATAAAAAAATTGTGAATATTCGATTGTTTTTATGTTCGTAAAAATTATGAAAAAAGTAAACGCATTATTTCCTAAATTAAAGAGGCAAGCTTTTAAATTTTATTGATATTAATCTATTTTTAATTTATTAATTAGTTGATTTTATAGACAAACAAACGCGCAGCGATCATTTTGCCCGCTAATTATAGTAACTAGCACGCTGTTTTTGGTTTCAAGTTATCTACTAGTTACAAATACGAATCAAAACTTTTAACCACTTTATATAATAAAAAAAAATCATAATGTCGACTGAAACACGCGCAAAAGCCAGCATAAAATAATAAAGACGCATAGCATTGGAAAGATCGTCTCAGCAGCTATCGGAAATGATACCATTATTAGTAGCTCAGAGGGTCAGGAGGTACAGGGTCCACTGCCACATTCGATGCGACCTTAGATTTGGAACGTATTCACGTCAGTCCCTCGACACAGTCACACCCATTTTTCACAATATTTTGTCATGGATAAAAAAAATTCTAGTTATTAAAAAATAATATGTTGCATGCAAAAACATACCAAATATACATAACATATCCATTCCAATAATAAACGTGTCATTCACCATTCAATTACTAAAAAAAATGATAACCATTATATTATTTTGATTAAATTATTACAAAACACAAAATTAAAAAAAAAGTCTATTACCCACCCTCTCATATACTTTTTGTGGATAACGAACCTTACTTTCTCCATCCACTTATTTGATTAAAAAACAAGTCTATTATTTTTAGTCTACAAACTACTTAACAGAACAACGAACAAATTTCGTAAAGGTCTGCGAAACTGTAGAAAGGGAGGGGGGCTCTCTATACACACATACTTGCCCATTGGCATCGAACAACAGATTTATTTGTAATTTAATTGTGGAGACTCGTTTTTTGTGTATAGAGGCGATGTTTTTTCGTGGTTGTGTTAGAAATGTTATCCATTGTTCGATCCGATAGCTCTATGTGTCTTCTTACGTTAAAGATACATTTGTCAAAGTATTTCTTTATTTTATTTTTCCAACAAGAATGTGAAAAAGTAGGTGTGGTATTGGTTGAAATAAAACCTTATTTTATTTTATTATACATTTTATATTCAATATATAAATAAATTGATGCAAATCCTCACACTTTTAGTGTTTCAGTATTGTTTTATTTTTATATAAGTTTTTGTTTAACATTTTTCTGACATGTGTAACATGAGAATAATTTATATTTCTTTCCAATTTTAAGCTTATCGCATAGACATATGTATAAAGAACATAAAACATTTATATCTTTCTGCCATTTATAGTAGTGGGTAGTATTTGAGAATGAATACAAACAACTTTTTATTTTTTTATTAATGTATTTTATTCTTTCTCAGGATTTATTTTAGAATTTTTCTGAAATCATTTAAATGTTTTTTTGTGATAAATATTATCCATACTCTAATATTACAAATGCGAAAGTGTCTCTGTTTTTCTGTCAGTTTGTTATCTTTTTACGGCTTAACCGATCTTGATGAAATTTGACAGGGATATAGCTTGCATTCTGGGAAGGACATGATACTTTATATCCCGTAAATTTATTTTTATTTTGTATACGCATTGTAAGTTATACTTTTTTGGCATAGATATCTAGCGTGCAAATACGAAACTAAAAACCTGTTTTATCGACTGAAAACACAGTACTGACGAGAGTTAACTTGCGTTTATTTCTATACATACCTATCTTTCTGTTATACCAATAAAAAATATACTATTAATACAATTAATTTTACACAATCGTAGTATTTATTGTATTGTCTTTTAATAAAAATTTAACTATCGAATAGAAAATTGTACTTACAATTGAAATGAAATTATTTGTATAGCACTTAACAAATAATTCAACTTAAGAATATTTTTTTTATTGAATAAATCATGTAAATGATATTAACGAATATAGTATTATAAAAATTACAATGAAGATTGTAAAAGTTGTACATGTTAAAACTGATAGTATTTTTTTGATACAAAATTGAAATTTTTAATCGGAAATTGTAATTTTTATTAAAAAATCGACTCCATTTTTCTCCGTGTGACAAGTATAATACAGGCTTAAAGTTGATCGAGGTTGAAAAAAAAAGACAGGACTTGCGAATAGACACCGAGAGTCTTAAATATTTAAATGTATCCTTGTAAAATACTTTTCCGTTCAAAGAGTTGCTTTATTTACACTTCAATGAGTACCAATTACACAAAGTTTGTCACTTCAAAGAAAATCACATTATTCAAATATCTGTAATCGGATTCCATTGGCTGTCACTGTCTCGCATACATTTAATATTCATTTAGAGGTTAATTTACCTAAAGTATTCCTCTTTGAATCGCTAATCTTCTTATAAAAGTTAAGGTATGTTGCTCCACGAATTACCTATTTACAGATATTTCGTATTGCATAAATTAGAGTTCTTCGGAAGTTTTATTTATTTTGTATTTTAATTCAATTTCAGTTCAGTTCTGATATTTTCTTTGTGCAACTCAAATTGGTTTTATTAAAATTTATAATTGGGTGTTTCTGGAAATGTTTATACCTGAATACATTTATCAACCTTGATGCTGATATTATTAATTATATAGAAATAATTAGGGAAGATGACTCAAATACATGAAAATAATTCCACATAAATTACATTTTACAATATTATTTGTAAATATAATAAACATAAATTCTCCAAATAAGTATATATGTGCATTACGGTGGTTCTTAAATAGGGTTGGGGTGAATTTTGACTGTGGAAAAAGTTTCAGCACACTGGTTTTTTCAATTTTTCAAAGACCTGTGTACTAGAGTGTCTTAAAATCTTTCTAAAAATCAAAAATACTCATGAATGCATTCCTAGTACTCATATTCCATATCTTGATGGATAAATTAAACTTGGGATTAAATATTGACAATTATATGGGTCATATAGATTTTTAAAAATCTATAATTTCTAAATAATTTTGTCAGAAAAACGTTTAAGAATGAAAATATTGATCTTGAAATAAAAAAAATTATTCTCAGATTAAAATTGAAGAAAAAAATGGGTCGCGCTGGTTAGAAATTGATGAAAATTTCTCTTGATGGAATAACCCAATGACCCCTATTGATGTCAAGATTAAATCACAACTTTAATTTATCTATCTAGATATGGAATATGAGTACTAGGAATGCATTCATGAGTATTTTAGATTTTTAGAAAGTCTCGAAAAATGTTAGATGGAAAAATCACCCCCCTCATGTAATGACCAATTTTTAAGATAGAGAGCTGAAACTTTTCCCACATTTTTTTTAATCATTTTTGCCTAATGTACCTACTACAAATGATTCAAGTAAAAGTTACCAGATATTTAAGCAGTTAACTTCAATCAAATTCAATAAAAATAAAAAATTCGGTTTCAACTGTAATAATTATATTTTAAATATTCATTTTATACCACTAATTACAATTTAATGTATGTAATTTGAAAATTTGACAAAAAACTAGATTGTACTTTTGCAACCCTAAAAAAGTATTCTGCCTCATTTTTACAACACATATAAATGTAAAAGCTGTTAATTAATTAATTATTATCAATATCTAATGCAGCAATGACTTAAAAGTATTGAAACAAAACCATTTAAGTAATAAAAAATATGTGGTTAAAATGTTAAATATGAATGCATTTATACACCTTGGCTATGTACTCGCCCATAAATATTTTACGATTTTCATGTTTAACATAGGAATAAGGGACCTATTATGTTTAAACTCGCATATATTTCATTAATATTCAGAACTGTATGAATCGTAAATTACGAACTACATAATAAAACTGTGCTATAAAATATAAGCTCATGAAAAATGTAAACGAACACAAAAAAGTTATTAAAAAATATCTAAGCGCACGAAACGTTATCACAATTTCATTATAAATGTTGTGCTATTATACCCTTATATAGTGGAATGGACATTAAGCTGGCACTGTTTTCATTTCAGTTATTTTGTAAAAGAAAACTATTGATAAAATGTCCATAACAACGTACTTATTATGAAATATTTGTTTGTGGTCAACACACATTACTTTATTTTCAAACCGCCCTATTTTATCATTTTATCACTTGTGTTATAATAATAATAATAACAATAATAATATTTTTATTCCTTAATCATTTCATTTTTACATTACATACATACATTTTTACACACATTATTATATACATACTCATATATTATGTCCATTATGTACTGACACTAGTTCTGGCTGCTGTAAGATGTGATTTACGGGCTTCTGAACTCATGTTACTAATAAAACAAGTAATTCTTTATTTAATCAATTTATAGCCTTTTATTTTCTTTATGTTTTTTCTCCAGTAATGGATAAAGTAAAACTAGCTATGGACACTTGCTAATGATCACAAAATGATAAGTACTTCGACACACTAAAGATATAAAAGTAAGAATCATCAAATTTGAAACAATGTAAGGCAGTTGTTATGATAATATAATAATTAATAAATAAATTACACTAATAATTAGTTTAAATGTCCACCATTTTGACACCTATTGTCATCAAATCACACTGTAAGACAGTGAAATGTATATAAATTAATATTCAGAAATGGTAGTAATCGAACATCAACAAATATTTCTAATTCAGTACATTAAATTAATAAATAGTCATTACTGGTGTCATATCCAAGACTGGTGCCAGGACCTTATATATGTATGAAATTTTTCTCACTCAACTTGGCATATTATTATTTATTGTTATGCCGGATTATTTATTTTTAAATATCGATATCGACAGGATTTTGCATGTAGGCAGTAATAATTTATCGGGGATTTGTACAACTTGCGGTATATTCGCAGTATTTAGAACTATATGTCTTCCCCAGCGGTACTAGAACTAATCTCGGGAGTACAAATGCAACGAAATAATATGTCACACACTGATATATTTATATTTCCGAAAATAATCATAGCGAGCAATAAATAAAATAAATTTAGTCCAATCAAATTAAATTTCGATTATTTTCGCACCAATCGATTACAAATGATGCTTTTAATAAAACTAGTATCACCTATAGTCGAAATTCGACCAATATTTTACCTGCCTTAACGGCAAAATACACACACCTAACCTTACCTGCATTTACAACAAAAATTTCCAAAATAAAAACACTGAATTGAACGCGAATTGAAATCTCTACACGCATTCTCTACGTTTGATAGAAACACAAAACTATTTATTTTTGCCGCTTGTTGCGTGGGGAAATAAGCAAACAAATCATGTGTTTATGTTAACTTTATATTACCTGCCTTAACGATGAATGATATAAGTTTCATTCACCTCCTTTTACAATAAATACTTAAAAAAACGTACGACAATTTTCGATGTTTACGTATTAATCTATAGATGTCAAAACTGCAAGACTGTAAGCCTCCGAGAAATACAGAGAAAAAAAATAAAAACAAAAAATGTATAACAATTAGCAATCACGAAAAAATTCAAACTTGAAACAATCGATTGACATGTTTTGAACGTCCCTGAATCGAACCTATTTTCTTAATGGCGTTATTATAAAAATCATATTTTTATCATTGTTTTTAATATATTTGATTTGTAAATACATATTTATAAATTTTAATCTATTGCATTATTTATAATATTTCTCGCAATTTAAATTTATTTATAAGAACATACAAGTATGTTAATGCATTCTGTAATCATTTGTAGAAATATCGAGACATTTGTTAGTCTGAATACTTTATTTAGAAGCTTGTTGTTACTATTTATAAACTTTCTCTATTAGTGTTGTCTACATATTTGTATAAATAAATGATATTGTTTAGTAAGTTACAGTAAGCACAAGATTTATGGCCTACGTGATTTTATTTCTAAATAATCTTTCAATACTGGCACTCGATTGTGCCAAGTTTAAGATGAACACCATTGCTATCTTATTTTTTATTATGGATAAGAAGAAAATTAAATGAGAGAAGGTTTAGTGTTCTTTTCGATTATTTTAAATATCGTAATTTTTATTTTTTGTCATTTCCGATTTAACCGGAAGTTGTTAACTTTAGTTTTTCAAATGGAAAATTATATTTTTTATTACTGTATCTATGTACGAGGAAAAAGGTAGAAAAAAAAACAAGAAACTTTTTATTTTTTCAATTTTCTAAGACATTTCATAAAATAATTAAAGATTTTTCAACTTACATGAATCTTTTACTCCGAATCACCAACTTTAGAAATAAATTGCAAAAAATAATAAATACAAGTCTTGAGGCTTCCACGGTGATCTTGATATGGATTTTGGCTTCTGGGTGTAAGCCGCGTCGATTTGATCGTGTTATCGGCCAACGTTTCGTCACACATTGCAGTGGACATCTTCAGGGATCTTTAGAAGACGCAGCTTACACCTAGAAGCCAAGATCCATAAAAATAATTAATGTTTATTTTGTTCATAAAACGTCTTGCAGCATCTTCAAAGATCTATTAAAAAATAATAATAAGAACAATATTTTAATGTTATTAGAGTTGTAATGTACACTTCCTGATTAATTCATTACTATATACGTTTTATTTTGATTGATAACTTGATTTTTTGAATAATTTTTTACTTTCTATTTATAAATTTTCCAAGGCACCAAATTGTATAACTCAAATTATATGTGTTTCAAAAACATCAATTTTTTGCTTTCTTCAAAACAATTACGTCACATTAAAGACGTTTCAAAGCATTTTAAAGACTATTTTCGCCATGATGTCTGTGTATCTGTCTGTCTGTATGTCGGTCTGTAAGCGCTGTTACTTAAATACGACAAATCGTAGAAGGTTGAAATTTTATATTTAAGATTAGTTTTTGTCTGGGAAGAAAACCTCATATTTTTTAAAACGATCTTTCAACCGAATACAAATGTTTACTGACGTTGACTTTTGAATTTTTCGAATTACTTTAAAACAGTGTGAGTTAGAGAAAATTGGTAAAGTAAAAAATTGTAGGTAATATTATTATCTATAATTTATGATCTATTCATTTTTTTGAAATTTTTTTTATTATAATTCAAATGGTTCATAACAGAGAAGAAATCTATAGTATATGCCCCATTCATTTATCCTATATATCTTTTATTTATGAAAAATATGGTTTAATAAAATAAGAATCACGTACACTGTTCACTGTCAGGATTACGTATAAGAAAGTTCTGTAGCTCCCATGACAGGTATTTTCTGTTAGGGTCAACTGGGGTAAAAGTGAAACGAAATACAAATCTTTCATATTTTTTGACAGTTAACGATACAAATTCATACTTAAATTTTTTCTACTAATTGCGCTTATAAATAACCATTTTAAATACTTACGTCATTTGAACTGTACGATACAACACAGACTTTAAAAATGAAAAAGGTGTGTTTCATTTTTAACCTCTAATTTGGGTAAAAGTGAAACACTCCTCTAATAGAAAATATTTCTCGAAAAATTAAAAGAAAGGCTACAAAGGCAACTTTGATTTATCTTCTTTGTGGCATATCAATGTGAAATTGTAACTTTAATTAATATCTGAGCTATATACAGAAAGTTATGTGCATAAAATTTAATTCACACGTTTTGACATCGACTAACAGGGAAATCTGTAAGGGTGACACATCACTTATTAGGCGATTCATATTTTCAGGTCGTTTTAACATACCTCTAATGATGATGTCAGTTTTTATAATTCTCCTATAAACAAATTAGTTTTTTAGTTGCAAGCCTATAATTTTAATTACTTCTCGAAACACCTGTTAAGAACCACTGATCTATATAGAAACAAGAGCGAATATTGAGCGTTTATATTGTGGCTTAAGTTAATTAGTAATCTCGATATAAGTACAATATTTATTTAAACATGTGTGTTTGTATAACACGAGATGGTAAAATAGGAAGATAATGGAAAATGTCAGAGTACATATGTAGTCGATTTGCATATTTAGTTTTATTTGGTTCGGATTATAATTAATTAATTTGTTTATTGAGTGTACGAATTTACACAAAGTACTCTTTGAACCTGTTTAATTAGATTTTGTTTCATCCAAACGAATGTTATTTTGAATTATAAATTTCCATATATGTTATTCAAATACTTCATATATGTATAATAATGTTGGATTGAAATTTAATAATTAAGTATTGTATATTGGCTCCAACTCAATAGTAGATATTAACATTTGCAGTATGTTATAATATTATGCTATTAACTGTAAAATATACACACGTATGTTATCTGTAATTCTGTTTAATATTTAATTATTATTATAATCGATACGTTATTAAATCTCAAAGTAGAGACGCAATGCATTTTATAAGACACGTTTAGAAGGGGAGCATTAATTTTAATGTAATATCTATGTATATAAAGCTCACCGTGTCTCTGTCTGTCTGTCTGTGTGTCTGTCTGTCCGTTAGTAGGTACGTTCTCTGGCCAGGTTATATGTAACATAACAACTAAGCAGTGACGATAAAAGTAAATTAAGTCGGAAAAAAGTTTGCCGCCAGCGTGCTCTTTTACAGTACGCTGCCTAAACCGTTAAATATTGAACAACTAATGTACTAAATAATTATGTAGAATAAAAAGATATAAAATAAAGTCCAAGACACCTTATGTCTAACTTTTGTATTTAAGCCACAATGACTGCTTTTATGTTACAAAGAAAATTAAAAATATTTGGGTTCTGTTTACATGGACTTATGACCTGCAAAACATTAATCCTTATCGAAATAAATTATTTCATCGTCATAAGTACTTAATGTAAATATAATTTGCCCTTTACAGCATCCAATTTGGTCGTATAGTTTAGAAAATATCTTGAAATATACAAATATACATACGGGAACATATAATTCGCGTGATGGGAAGGAGGGGGCGTGCCAAGTAGACGCAGTGCAAAGGGATTGATCACAGACTAGTATTCTTTTGATTGTCAATTGTTTATTTTGTTTTCAATAATTAACTTTTAAAAAACAGGACAAAAATTATTTTTACTTTTTGTTCTGATTCGTTTTTATTAGGTAGGTAATTTAAGTGTTGTTTTTATTATAATAATAACTAATCGTGTTTGTACTTAATTCAACTATATTTTTTTTAAATCCTAAAATCCTAAACAATAATTCCGTAGTCCACACGAGCGAAGTCGCACGGGTCCAGCTAGTATAATTATAATTACTAATGATCTAAATATGTAGTATCAGATCGACAATTGTATAATCAGAGCAGTATGTTAATGGTTTAATACATGAGGAACATTACGCGAACAGTTAATATTTTTACAGAAATGGGAAAATATTTAAAAAAATAAAATATTATTATCTCATAAACTGTTAATAAAATAAAATAAAATAAAATAAAGTCAATAAATCAATAAGGTACTGGAACCAGTCTTGGATAATTAACTTGTTTAATTAAATATACTGCCATTACTGAATCATAATCTATAGATACTTAACTGTAAAACAGCTTAATTTGATGACAATCAGCCAATGGGTGTCAAAATGGTGGACATATTTAAACTAATTTTTAGTGTAATTTATTTATTAATTATTATATTATCATAGCATCTGCTTTACATTGTTTAAAATTTAACGATTATTTATTTTATAACTTCTGTGTCATAGTACTTATCATTTTGTAATCTTTAGCAAGTATCCATCACTAAGTTCCCATTAGTGGTTTAACTTTGTTCATTCAGGAGAAATAAACATAAACAAAATAAAAAAACAAATTATATTTGCGGCATTTGGTAATTAAATTGATTTTATAAAGAGGTACTTCTTTTATTAGTAATATGTTAGACACACAGACACACGCACAGCCGCCATAAGTTTTGTAGGTAGTACAATCAGAATCTGCATTTTTCTCGGAGACGATTTTTCTACGGTATTACAATACTTCCATTTCTTTCAGAACATGGAAGTAAAAACAGTATACAGCGTCCAAGACTGGTGCCAGTACTTTAATTTATCTCATCTAACCGAATCTTTATCCTTATATTTACTGAGATATCCATTCTGGAACAGCGAGTATAAAGTCCGCAATTTTATTTTTATTCTTTTTTAATATTCCACATTTGAAACATTATTTTTCATATGACATTTCATTTCATGAAGGCTGTCTTGAACTGTTTAGATATATGATTTAAGAAACTGGAAAATAAAATCTTCTCGTTCAATCATAAAACGTAATTTATCTTGAGTGAATTCTGTCATCCAAAGTATTAAGTTTTTATAGTAGTTTAGTTTATAATAAAAATATCTACGAGTACGTTACATAATACATATGCAGGAATCTCTATATATGTATAAAATAATATCTTATGATAAATTATACCTATTTATATTTTTATAACACATACATGTACATTATGCATTGACAATCTAATAAGTTTATAAAGTAATTTTCTTTTCGTCTAGTAAGATACTGGCACCAGTCTTGAACGCTTTAAGAGCAAAGTATATTGTTTTTTGGGATTGATGGGTTATTTTTTTGTAATTCTCATGAACTCATGTTACTAATAAAACAAGTACTTACTTCTTCATTAAATCAATTTAACTACCAATAAAAATACACGTGATACAGCGGTGGATTTACGTTAAATGCCGCCCTGGGCAAAAAAAATTGCCGCCCCTCTACCAAGGGAAAATATAACCTATTTTCTTCAACAATCACATATTTCAAATATGCGATTGTTGAAGTAAACAAATATGGGCGGATGTAGTTAATGAGTTGGTACACAAATGGCAGCAAGTTGATCAGCTCGTTCAGAACGAAAATCGCGCGCTAATTCGAAATCAGTAGTTCAATTGAAGTAGTTCAAATTGATTAAATAAAGAGTTATTTGTTTTATTAGTTACATGAGTTCATGAGAATTACAAAAAACAAGCCCATTAATAAAAAAAACACGAAAACTTGCTCTTATAGCGGCCATAACTGGTGCCTTTACCTTATATAGGTATTCATGTGTTATGAAACTACATTTTAAACATCTGTCAAAACTTTTTGATATTTAACATCGAACGAAGGTATTTATAAGACGTGGAAAAAATGTGTCACTTTTAACTCGAGTTTTAAAATACAGTTCTACAGCTTCAACAATGTTAGAAAACTGTTTATAAAATACCAGTCGACTGTTTTAAGAATAAACGTCAAGTGTATTATTTAAAATACCCCACATCTTGTCTATCAATACTCAACATCCAACGTCACAGTTGAAAAAGGAAATATTTTATGGAAAGTTGTTTATTCTTGTTTTGTAGTCTGTCAAGTATTGCAAATATTGCCAATTTTGATAAGTATAAAAGTTTATTAAATAGAAGTACTTAAAAACTTTGTATACATGTATCCACAGAAAAAAAAATAATTGACGCGCAACAGAATTTTTATATTTGTTAAAAAGTTTTTTTAAAGAAGTTAAAAGTTTTTTTTTTCTTTTAATTAAATATCCAAGTTTTGTTGTCGACATGAATTCTCGCAGTTTAGATAATTAAAATTATAAATATAAAGTAAAATGTAAAACAAAGTTTTTCTAATTGCTGTGTAACAACTTTGTCAACAGTGGGATGAAATTGAATTTAATTAAAATGTAGAATACATTTTTGAAAATCGATATAATGCCATTGTTTTATTTTTAAATGTCAGTATCTTGTTGTATAAATTGTAAAACAGTTTTAAACTTTAACATTCTACTATATTAAATATCGATATATTGACCTATTTATTAACATCAGTGTTGTTTAGGTGTCTTAAACTAACATAACGTAGCATTTTTTATTTAAAACAAAAGTGAACGTCTATTATACTTCATATATTCTCTTGATATTTAAATTTTTTATTTTAAAAATACCCTATATTTTATCAATTTTGTTAAAAAACTTTATTCTTCAAAAAACATTTTTATTATTTTTGATCCATTTTAAGCCACTGTTTCGGGCGGTTTATTTTTCACAAGATTTACTCGCTTTTACGCCATTTTTTCTATTATTTCGATCAACGGTTTTATTTTATATTTTTAGAATTATGTTAGTATAATAAATGGTGAACTGTCAAAATGTATTAAAAGTGAATAAAATTTAATCAAATATTATATAAGCAGTAACATAATCGGGGGCCTCTGGCAGAATAAATATACAGGTCCCCTAAATTTCAAAACTTTCACCATTCAATATCTGAAAATCTGTTTGTTTGTTTTTCAAGCAATTGTGAGAGCAAAAAAATATCTAGCAGTCTGCACCCAAATTATTTCAGGAGCAAAAAAGATATCGTTTTTAATTATATCCTCAAATAATGGCCTCCCTTTACTTTGGGGTCCAAGACAGTTGTCTAAAGTGCCTACTGTACAACACAACACTGAATAAGGTATTAGCACCAGTCTTGGATCATACCCCAATGTTGGATTCTTGTTTATTTTTTACTAACTAAGAAATATTTGTTTATATTTGATTATTGCCATTACTGAATCATAATCTATAGACACTTAACTGTACAACAGCTTAATTTTATGAAAATCGGCCAGTGGGTGTCAAAATGGTAGACATTTAAACTAATTATTTGTGTAATCTATTAGTAATTATTATATTATAATAGCGTCTGCTTTACATTGTTTCAAATTTTATGATTCTTTAGTTTATGACTATGTACCCAAGCTGGGTACCCATAACTGGTTTTACTTGATCCATTACCGGAGAAAAAACAATGAAATAACAAAAAAGAAGCCCATCAATCTCAAAAACAGTATATCTTGCTGTTAATGGTACCAAGACTGGCGCCAGTACCTGATAAGAAACCAATTTTAGCGTTTTCGTAAGAACTTAATATTTTTACGCGATCTTTTTATCTTTGAAATCAATCAATGTATTTTAAATCGCGTAAAAAAGGATAGTTATAGATAAAAACTACGAAAATAATATTGTCAAAGACAAATTAAATTTAAAAATTCTAGTAACTTGGATAAAACTCGAAAATTCTAAAATGTACATTTTGACATTGTTGAAGAGCCCATAGGCCATAGCAACAATAGTAGAGGGAAATTAGTTGGATTTTCTTTTTATATATTCGAAGATTAGTTGAAAATCAAAATTTTTGGAAAATCAGCCATGTGCGTCCCGGGAAAATTGCATAATTGTGCATTTTTGATACATTTCGAGTGTATCGCTACACTATTTTTGAAATATCTCCGGTTCTGTAGGTCGTAGGAAAATAAAAAAAATAATAAAATACTTATAAGTTAATAGACTATAAAACTGCCAAAAAAACTGTCGAAAAACTTTTTTTATCACTAATAATGCAAAAAAAGAGGAAATATATATTTTAATGTTCCAAATAAGCTATAAAATTTTCAAAAATAAAATTTGATTTTTACACCCACAATCAGCCATTTTAAAAAAAATGGAAAAGCTCCCCATTCAATGAGAAAACATCGTAGGGTAAATTTTATTTTTTTTAATTGTAGACTTTTGTATGTACTTTCTTAGGAACATATGCCAAAATCTGTTAAATAAGTTTGTTTAATTAAAAAATGTTATATTTAAATAGTTATAGATAAAAACTTATGGAACGTTCTACGAAAATAATATTTTCAAAGACAAATTAAATTTAAAAATTCTAATAACTTGGATAAAACTCAATGATTTCTTATTGTTAGTAACGCTGTTAATATCTCTATTATATTTAGAATCAAACACGATACGTGTTACACACACACATATGTACACTAGGGTGTTTCGTTTGAAACGAATATTTTTTTTTTTCCTCCGACACTGTGAAATATTGTTCTCAACACTGAAAAAAAAATTCCCTGAAAATTTGAGCCCTTAATTTTAATTTAAAGTACTTCCTTTTTTATTTTGAATTTTTCCCATTTAAAATACATGTATTTTAAACCACGTTTTTTTTTAATTTTTATATCTTGGCTGGATTTTAAACTATTATGTTGATAAGCATTGATATTTGTAGTATATTTAACGCTCTTTTGAAGACCTTAGGACAATTTCAACCCAACTTATTTCATATTATTTCTATTAGCCCTGAAAAAAATAAAAAAAATGACTAACAGGGCTAATAAAAATAATACGAAATAAGTTGGGTTGAAATTGTCCTAAGGTCTTCAAAAGAGCGTTAAATATACTACAAATATCAATGCTTATTAACATAATAGTTTAAAATCCAGTCAAGATATAGAAATTAAAAAAAAACGTGGTTTAAAATACATGTATTTTAAATGGGAAAAATTCAAAATAAAAAAGGAAGTACTTTAAATTAAAATTAAGGGCTCAAATTTTCAGGGAATTTTTTTTTCAGTGTTGAGAACAATATTTCACAGTGTCGGAGGAAAAAAAAATACATTCGTTTCAAACGAAACACCCTAATGTACACACATACATACGGTAACCGGCCACCACCTGCGCGGCGGTCCGATGCGATCATACCGGTCGCGCATACGTCACAACGACGCTGCTGAGCAACGACGCCGACGTCAGTGTGCAGCGCGCCATCTATCCGTACAGACGTGCACACGCGGTCTCCGATCACACAGCGAGCGTATTACGTGCATATACATATACACAAATATAGTATATACAGTTGTTGTGAATCACGGACGTTGTTTGTTTGTTTGTGTGAGTGTGTGTGTGCGATATCTAAGTAGGCTTGTGTTGTTGGCGGGCCCACGCTAACGTGATCATTATGTTTTGGTAATTTTATATGTGTATAGGTGGGGCGGTGTGATTGTTGTGTATTTTTTTCTTGTACGGTTTGTTATGATTTGTAAGGAATTTTTTATGTGATTTATTATTTATTTATTAATAATAAAAATTATTCATTTAAATTTTACAAATTATTTAGTCTAAATATTCACTTATGCTGTAATGGCATGTTATGCTAAAAAAATGTTTTATTTCAATTTTAATTATACACTTCTTTACACTCAACTGTTAATTTTTTTTGTATTTGGTCTAAATTTTCTTGATTTCTAGTTGAATAATTATGCGTAAAATTTTTTTTAAACGTTTCATAATATTTTTTAACGAAAATTAAACATTCGTATATGTAATTGTTAAAACAAAACTCGGTTGATTTTATTTTGCATATAAATCTAAGACATCGTTTTTGTAGAGTAAAAATATCATTTATGTGTGTAGAATTTTCCCTTAAAAAATCCCATATTTTATGTGTTATCATTTTTTGGTAGTTAAGTAGTATTTTGCTAGAGAGTATTTCATGTTTTGATAATTTTGAAATATGTATAACAAAATTATTTCCTTGAAGAAAATTATCTAGAAAATAATAAAACAATTTCTTATGAACTATTTTTTTTATTGATATTGCAGTCTAGACTTCTAAAAGTATTATTTCTATTAAAGAAATTTAATTGAATTTGTGGTTAAAGAGATTCATTTTAAATTAACTAGAAAATCTATCAAGTTTGTAATTTCATATCAAATTACAATATTTTTTGTATTTGCTATTATATAAATTTAAATTACATAGAAATATAAAATTTATTATTACATATTCTCAGATATTTTAATTTAGTACTTTATTATAATTACATTTCATGTTTTAAAAAAACCTTTTTTTACGTACAATAATTATTCTTCTCTGATTTATAAATGAAGTGGACGTTACATGCATATGTTGATAACCTTTGACATTTCCTTTTGTTTGTTTTTGAGCAACGTTAATTTGTTTTGTGATTTGTTTACCTTTATTCTCTTCTCAGGCAATTATAAATTTAAATTTTATTATAATCTTAATCTATAATTAATTAATTTTATACATTTGTTTCTGAATATAATTAGATATGACATAAAAATAATAAGTTAGTCTCATTTCAGTCTTCTTATAAAAATAAATTCATATAAGAATAATTTTTTTCGTAAATGAAGCTTTCTGTGAAATATGTTTAAGATAATTTTTCATTTAAATACGATATAGCCTTGCATTTTCCTTTTTTTCAACGAACTCATAAAAAGCAAGATAAGGGTTTTGTTATCTTTAGTTTAAAATATTGCTCTTCTTGTCTAGCAGTATATGTTTCGGTTATATCTGTCACGTTTAAAAATAAACGCTACGTTTTGTCGTATAGTCTCTAATTACTATGTTCCATCTTTGCTAATCTGTTTCTTATTCAGGTTCTAATTTTATTCTTCAATTTAGTTAGAAAATTAATTAAGTGAAACAGTTGTATAAAATACTCTGAAATATATTTATTCTAACTCTGTTTAATTTGTCAAAGTATGCTTTTATTCTGAAGACAGTTAATTAATTTTCATGCAATATGAATAATGTGTATTTTACGAAAGTGTTTATTTATTTTTTAAATTTTATCGTCCATATTCGTGAATTTTAATTGAGTTGTTATTTTAACAATTACATTTTCAAAATTACAATATACTTTGAGTTTAAAACCGTACATTAAAGAATTTATTAAACAAAAATTGAAAAATAATACATTTGTTTATTTTTATTTAAAATTGCAAAAGCTTAAAATAATTAAAATTTAAATGCTCAATATATGGTAAAAATACTTAATCTATCGTTGTATATGATTGTCAAATTATTGCTTCCTCGCAATATCGAAGATACGAGAAGCGTTGTGATCGTTTTAGAATGAGACAAAAAATTGTTTCAGATCAAGATAAACACTTTTCGTTCCGTGTCTGTCTGTCTGTCTGTCCCTGAATCCTTATCACACGCATAACTCATGAACCCAGTTTCATTAATATCGGTTCAGTAACCGATATTAATGAAACTTGGTTGGATGGTTGAGTCTGGCTTGAGGAAGGTCCCATTTTATAATTTAATATTTATTTTTTCAAGATATCTCAAGAAAGACACATGTTTTGTGAAAATTTTATAAAATCTTTTTTATATAGGATTTAATTTCCTATAATATAGGTCTACAATGTAAAATATTCTCTTCCAAAGATTTATCTCAATTTGTTTTAAAAAATCGTGTTTTGTTTGGCTTATTAAATGTCATTTTGACGTTTGCATTTTAGAATTAGATTGAAATTGTCAAAAAATTAAAAATATACGAAAAAATAATCAGGTGCGTAAAATTTCGAACTAAAATGGTTAACTAAATCCAGGCAATTTATCTGAATATATTATATTATATTTCTAATATTATTATTACAAAATAATAGCCAATCTACTACTTGATTAGAACTCTATTAGAAACGTCTATAACATGTAAACTGATTAGAATTTAAATCTTTTTATAGCAAGTGTACACTTAATTGAATATGTAAATATTTTTTACGCATACATATTGACATATTATGTGCCATTAACGAGACGGCTATTGTTACTAAAAATAGACGCCATTTATGTGGCACATGACATTAACCATTCGCTCGACGTCAGAGTGTATTTCATTTTTCCAAGCATGTACCATAAACAATATAGACGTTTTTTCAGGACAAGTTCGTGATCTTTGATGCTGATACACTGGATTATGAACTTTTAAGGTTTCAAAGTCTGGAACAGAATATAAACTAAACAAAATATCAAGTGATTGGAAGATATTGAAAAAAATACTACCCCGTATATACAAAAGATGGTTGCTCTGGTGTATTTTCTATTTAGATTTAGAACATTTGATATGTTATGAACGTTTTTTTATTTGTTTTTGTTTTTCAGTTCCACATATACCCGGTATTATCAACAAATTTAAAGCTCCTTTAGCAATAAATGCTCATTTAACCTAAATTTTGTATATTACAAACATGGTTTAAATCAATATTTAAGCTTGATTCTGTTAATGATATGACAGTTAGTTCAAGGAGCATTTTTTAAACTTAATAATACAGAGCGTTAGTAATTTAAATATTATTTATTTATTGCTATTACAGATGAATTAAAACATTTTTGAATAATTCGTTGAGTTGATTTATACGATAGAGAATACATAGATCTGCATTTTACTTCTAAATAAATTAAAATTTTGTTAGTTTTTTGTTAATTATTAGAAAAAAATAAATATAAAATAAAGTAGATTTTTGCCCGATAAAAATTTAATTTAAATCAAAATAACTCACTTTTTGATAGCTTTGCAAGTCTCTAAAACTTAATTAGTTAGAAATTAGTGAATATTCACTAATTTAAATAGTTAAAAGTATTCCACTATAAATTAGTAAACAATCACTTCATAAGCTATGACAGAATCTTTATGTCAAAAACTGGAGCAATCTCAAAAAAAAACTCATTAATTATTTAATAAACATAGATAAATTTAAAATCCTCGCGCATAATAATTGTCTCTTAATTATTCATAACCTAACTTCAATGTCAGTTATGAATATGTCAATTATCATAG
The DNA here is from genome assembly GCA_961205875.1 of Sialis fuliginosa. Classification (NCBI taxonomy): domain Eukaryota; kingdom Metazoa; phylum Arthropoda; class Insecta; order Megaloptera; family Sialidae; genus Sialis; species Sialis fuliginosa. Next base: position 36,785,419 of record OY540810.1, read on the forward strand.
GTTAATTTATGAAATAATCAAAATTAATGAGAAACGTTTATTGCAAACACACTAAAAATTATTTTTGGATAGATTTTTCAAGTTTATCTGATTTATTGTATCGAAGTAAAAATAAATACCGTCATGGCGCCACTTTCGATTGAAATCACTATACTTTTACTGAAATTTAAAGTGACTAATTATATTAGTGAAATAACTACTAATTCAGTGTTTATGGATTTTTACAATTTAGTTTCTACCAAATTCTTTGTAATACTCTATTTGAATGCAGTTAAAAATCAATGAACTATTAAATAAATAGTAAAATGTAGCAAATACAAGTACAACTTCCCTAGTACAATATTTCAGTTTCATTTTTACTTTCATTAGGACACACATACAATACTGTCTTAACGATTTATGATATTTTCTTCAAGAGAACCACAAAAAAATGCCGGCAATCCTTAACTTCGTTCATTGTGACAAGCACGCGCAACAAAAATAACAGAACAACATTAGCGCTCTGCGTATATAAACACATAAATCATTGTTGGTGGCACACACACACATACACACACACGCACACACGCACATGCGTGTACACACACATATAAATAAATAACCTCACAAAAGTATGATAGATACTCGTATGTATGTAGTTATGTACATGCACTGCCATCTAAAATTAAAAGAATTACAGAAATAGTTATCATGCATGAATCAGAGTTATTTGTAAATATACAACTATCCTGAAATAATATATGTAATGTGCATGGTTGATACGTAGAATTTGGTATATGAAAATATTCAAAATCATAATAATATTTGAAATATATTTTCTCAGCAATTCCGGAATTTAAAAAAACGAACTATTTTTATTAAAAATAAGCCATGGATACCACGTGACTTTCTTATACGCAGTACTGAGTGTATAGTATACGTGTTTCTATAAGTATATACAAAAAATCCGATTAACTGATAAAAGATAGAAAAAAATGTTGGGTATAAATTAGAAATACTTAAATTATCTATTAACTTTTCTGGTTGGCCCCGTTTCAAAAATAATTCAAAAATTGATGAGAGTAAACATCCGCTTCCGGTTGTAAGATGTTTTAAATGAGTTTTCTTCACAGAATAGTCTTAAATATAAATATTCTATGTTTGGTCGTTTTTGAGTTACAGCGTCTAGAGACAGACAGACCGACAGACACACACACACACACAGATATCATGGCTTGGATTCAGAGAAGGTCAAAATCGTTAATTTTATGAAAATTGAAAAAAATACTACCATCTAAAAAATTAGATAACGCCCGCGTTTATCCAATTTTATGAAAATCTATCGAGCAAAATATTCTAAAATGGAATAATTTAAGTACCTAATCCAGCAAGTTTTATTTACAAGAAGAGTTATGATTATCTTTTTTTTATAAAAAAAATAATTTTTTATAAAAGTATTTTGACGTATATCTTACATAATTTTCAATATATTTAACAAAAAATATTAAGAATAAGGAAAAATCACTATTTTTCATATAAAAGATGGGCCATCTATTGGTTTCTTTTTGAAGTGCATGTTATTCAAAATACTGGTTATGTATTTGAACTGTAAACTTGTTTGTTTGTTTGTAGAAGGAAAGTATATTTAGGTTAGTCTCGTCTCGTTAGTATTTAAAACGGTTCGGTCTTGTACAAATTTTCATATTTTCTTTCTTATATACCCATAACATATAACCAGATAAAATTTTTCTCTAATCGCTATCGATTTTCATTCTAAATAATATTCTATTTAAAAATCTAATTTGACTATCCTTACCTATAAAAAATTAAACTGAACTAAAATATTACAGATATTCATTTACTTCTAAAGTTCAATACCCTCATCGCCACTCCAGAAAAAAAAATGATTAACTTAAAATCACTTAAAAAGTAAACGTTACAAATTGATTCCTCTGCATTCGTGCACGCACGTACACGCACACTCTGTAATAAAGCATCGACATCATAAAACCGAGCGGCAGAGCGCTCGCGTGCGTTGTCTGCTGAAAGTAGACCAACTGCGGCGACGACGGCCGAAACAGATGGTTGTGAAAATCGATACCGTAATCTAGTTAAATGTCGTAAAAGCTAACGCCGCCCGCCGTAGCAGTAGCGCCTTTTTGTTCACGCGCGAATCTTATTCTTTCATCGGAAATGCAACCGATCCGCTCGACCGGAAATTGGTGTGCTCTATCACTTGCTTAGCTAGAATTTATGTGCATTTTAGTTACAGATTTTATTCGTAAAAGGCACCTACTTTATTGATCAGCTCTATTACATTAATAAATTAATGCAAATTAATTATAAAATCTTTATTATTTATTTAAAAGAAAAAAAAACATCTGCCAAGTAAATGCACAGTGCTTCCTCGTGCTAAATTCACCAAAACCGATAGTGTTTAGATAAATTGCCAGGCATTGGTTAACCATTTAATTTTTATACAAATTTTACTAAAAAATCTTAGTTCGAAATTTTTCTTAAGACGCACCTGATTATTGTTTCGTATATTTTTAATTTTTTGACAATTTCAATCTTAATCTAAATTTATACAAACGTCAAAATGACATTTAAAACGTCAAAATGACATTTAATATGGCCAAGCAAATTATATCAATTTAGAAAAACAAAACACGAATTTTTAAAATAAATTGAGATAAATCTTTGTAAGGGAATATTTTACAACAAACGTTGTATCGAGATATCTTGAAAAAAATAAATATTTTAGGGTGTCACCCCTCCCCCTTACACACAATTTTGATGATGAAATGGGACCGTCCTCAAGCCAGACCCAACCATCCGACCAAGTTTCAATAATATCGGTTCAGTTATGCGTGTGACAAGGATTCAGGGGACAGACGGACGGACAGACAGACAGACACGGAACGAAAAGTGTTTATCTTGACGTGAAACGGAAAGACAAATTTAAAATTTTGAAATCGGAGATCATTTTTTTTGTCTCAATCTGAAACGATCACAAAGCTTCTCGTATCTTCGATATTGCGAGGAAGCATACCTATATGTTTAATTCCTTTACTATAGTACAGGAGTCATCAACCTTTTTTATAAATTATTTTAATGTACTTTTACATATTACATAAATGCAATAATATTAACATGATAATCTACAATTTACAAACATCCAAAAATTCGAAAATATGAGATTTTTATACTTTTAAATTATTTTTTTAATCAATAAACAGTCTTCAATAGAAAATGTAGATATCACAAGGCATAGATTTCGACAGATTGGAAAACTTGGACAAATATACTTATTTTTCAATAATGGCAGAAAAATTAAGAGAAATCAATTTCTAGTTCAATATCAGTCGAAAATAATACACGGGCCAGATACGTGGTACGAATCAAATGTACACAAAACATAATAAATTTAAAAAATATGGCATTTACATAACGAAAATTTATAGCAACTAAACTTTTAGTTGAGCTATCATACTTAAAGAAAAAAGATTCTAGTTTTTTTGTTTTATTCTAGTTTTTTTGTTTTAATTTCAATTTCAATTTTATTTTTTTTATATTATTATTTTAATTTTTTTTATATTTTTTATTCTATATACAAATATTTATAAAGAGTTCCACTGACCTATTCTATACTATACCATGTAGTGAAAAAGAATAAAATGTTTATTTATTTATTTAATAATTTAAATAAAACAATATTTTAAATGTTATTTTAAAGAAAACAATGGGTAAATAAAAACAGTTTCAGACATTTAAAAGAACCCGATACTTAAAAAAAAAGTTATTATATATAATTTGTTCAAATGTGGCCGCGGGCCGCAGGTTGGCTAGCCCTGGTATACTATATGACATTTGAGTTAGTAAATGCATGAAAATGATATATTGAAGAAATATAACAATAAATGTTATATAAATAAATACATATGTCGATAAGAAGATAGCAAATACATTTTTTTAAGTTTAAACATTTTTTATATTGTACGTATAAACATATAGAAATAGGAATAACCGAAGCTATAAATCCCCATTTTATTATGCTTGATATGTACACCTGACAATATTTGCCTATAAAATAAATCTACTATACCATAAAAATATCGTATAAACTTCGTCCACTCAAAAGAAATCCATAAAATTGTAAAATATCCACAACACTTTGGTTTAAGACCTGTACAAAGGAATCATAAAGAGCTATTCAATCTACGGAAACACGTAAAATGTATAGGATGTAAAATATTAAAAAAGAGACAATGAAAAATCTTCCTGGAAATTTATAAAATCTACTGTAGTGAGTTTATTTTTTATTCGACTTTAAAGATTTTTTTATATTTTAATTTACTTTTACTTACAATTAGTTTATATATTTTAAATTGTAGTTTAGTATAGGCATAGACGTTCGTAAAGGGGGACAATGGAGGCACCTATTATATACACTTTTTTCACCAATCTTAGAACTTAAAATTGAAGACTGGAAATTAAATTTTTTGTCGAAAAAATTGTTATATTTTTTGGTAAATTTAATGATTGTCAACTGTTATTTTCACAGTTGGTAAAAGATTGCTGCTGTGCTGATTAGGATGATTTTATAATTATTATTTAGTACATTTTGGTTTTAAACAAGTAAATACTTTTTAAGGATTTCTCTTATTTCTTTTAATATTTTTCTTTCTCTACTGTATTAGTTTATATGCTTTTTGTTTGAGTTATTTTGATTGTAAATGAGTATTTAGGCATGTATGTGTGGTCTACCATATATCTTATAATACTAGATGTTAGTCATCCATAAATTATATCACATTTTGAGGGAGAGGGGGGGGCTACAAAGTGTGACATGGTGTGACAAGGGGGCATGAGTCGCAAGCTTCGTGACGTCACATCTGAAAAATCAAAACAATGAATTCTTAGAGCAAATATTTGAGGAAAAATTACTATTTTGTTATTAACTTGAGACCAGTAAAGAGTTATTGGAAAATTTTTAAACGTGCTTGGTAAAATTTTATGTAATTTTTAATAATAAACGAAAAAAATTATATAAATAAAAACAATATTAACAGCCAAGGACAATGAAAGAATATTTCTATCGTTTTTTTTGTTTACCTAATTATTGTTTGCAAACTTGTGTGACGTCACAACAGGGTGGGGAGGTTACATGAATATGACAACATGTGATAAGGCCGGGGGTGGGGTCAAAAACCATGAAATTTATGTGACGTAATTTATGAAGTCTATTACGATAGCGTAACCAGAAATTGGTAAGGTTGTATTGTTACTGCAGCTAAATATGTGAAATTTATGAATATTTTTAGTTGAAATTAATTCTGAGTACTTTTAATTAATTGAATACAACATTATATTTAAAAAATCACCTCAAAAGGGTTAATAACCCCAATCCTGGATACGCTAGTAACAATTACCAACAATAAACACTGAATTTATTTTCTATTACGTATATTCTAGGCATAATTACAAAGACATAAATAACATATCAAAGACTAAAATAATTTGACTATAATAATACAAAGTAGTAGTACGTATATTTCGTGTGCGCGTTGTGTTCTACGGATTGTATAAAAACACCAACAAAAGTGGATAGTAAGTGCACGGAAGGAGAGGCCGGCATCAGCGGCGGTCAGAAAGTTTGGTATTGTCGAGTACCCCCCACAGCCGCATGCATGGTGCAACCGGGTAGATCGCGAAACAACAACTACTCCGGCCTCGACATGGAGTCGCTGGAGGACATGCTCCGGAAGGTAAAATGTTTTTACTTTTTGTTGTGTTTGTCTTGTTGGGAAATTCAAGATTTTCATATTTCATGCGATGTATGGAAATCTAGGTAAATAATTTAATCCAATTATTAATTATAGAATTATTTTTCCCATCTTAACTTATGTTGTTTGGTAGATATTTTATTTGGCAAGTAAAAAACTTGCAATTTCGGATCCAAGTATCTTCATAATCTATATATATGTACATTAGGGTGGGCCAAATTTTTGATTAAAAAAGTTCGAGTCCCTTGAATTCAATATGTATGTATGTTAATATGCATGAAAATTTACAATTTTTTTATTGATTTTTTTAAGCAAAACACCAACGAAGATTCCGAATTTGACATCCATTTTTTTCTTGACCGCCATCTGGCGCCAGTTTTGGAAAAAAAAAATTATAAAAAATGCGCCAAACTAAATTTGAATGTAGAGGTATAGTTCCATGGGCATTTTTTCTTAGAATTGATAGTACTTTCACGTAGGGGGGTAGCCGAGGTCGGTTGGAAAATTGGCCCACCCTAATGTACATTCATCAACATAATTATGGGATCAAAATATTCGTATAAAAATATTATTCAATAATTTAATAATTATAGTAAAAATTGATGTTGATACCTACCTACAGAAAAAAATGCTTTTCATGTATTGAAATTTTATTTATTTTTCGTTATGAACTTATAAAGCAAACAAAAACAAATGAATTTTTTTTTGTGAATTTTAAAAGGGTGCATGGGGTTAAATCTCTTTATGTATGTTATTCGAAAGGGTAGAGTTTCAGCTTCAAAATACTTTTTTTAAATTTAACTTTAAAAAAAAAGTTACATTTTTCCTCTCAAAGTTATTTAATATAGGTATTTATAAAAAAATTGACATTGTTAGTTAACAAAGCATAGTATAACATTCGTTAAAAATGTGTGAAAAGTTTGAATTTTTCTCTTTAAAATGCGTTTATTGATTTTTTCATAAAAGCGATAGTTTTTACTTTTTTATACATACTTAATTGAAATGTACTGTATTATAATAAAGTAAAATAAACGATTTATAACAAAAACGTTTGAAATAGAATTAAAATATAACTCAAACATAAACAAAAACAACAATTAATGTAATGTAGTTTATATTCAATTTCTTAGCAGTAATTTCTTCTGTATCATGATGTATAAAAAAGTATTGTGCCGACCATGGCAGTTTATTTTTAAAACATATAGCTACTAGAAATAAACTTTTTCAAGGAATGTTTTTACTTTACCATAAAAATGTTAACTTTGAAAATAACGTGTTATTTTCTCAATTTAAAAAATAAGAGAATGTAAAAAATCACTACCGTCTGTTTTCGGTAGTGAATGTATTATTATTATAAATTTTTCAAGGGATATTTTACTTTACGGTATATGTATTTCTTATTTTATGAATTATTAAAAAAACGCCTAGGCGATTTTTTTCTTTTTGGTCTTAAAATGTTCCTTAAATACTAAAGAATTGAATTGTACAAAAAAATCAGATCTTATCAATTTTTTTATTAAAATTGGCTTCCAGAGCACCATGGAAATAACGTGTGATTTTCTCAAATTAAAAAATAAATCTTGTGCCGACCATGGCAGTTTATTTTTACATATTTTCTACTAGATATCAACCATAAATTTTTCAATGGGTATTTTTACCTTACCATAAAAATGTTAACGTTGAAAATAACGTGTTATTTTCTCAAATTAAAAAATAAGAGAACGTAAAAAATCACACCGACTGTTTTCGGTAGTGAATGTATTATTTTCTTTGAAATCCCCAGAAAGATTCAGAGGTGCAACGTGTTTGTCACGTTTCTCTTCATCTAATCAAATCAAACCACATAAAACTGAACCACGAGTCCACATGTTGCACACACACTTACATAAACATAGACGTGTATGTATACACGCAAATATACAGGGTGATTCGTTTTTGTTTACCTATAAAGAAAAAAATATCATAATTGATTCTTGTATTGGCTATTTGCGAAGAAGGTAGTGGGGGAAACGAAATCGATCGCAGTGCACGAGGTGGCTAAAAGGGAACTTGTGGCGGGCTCATTTTTAACTAAAAATAAAGAATCAACTAAAAATATATTTTATTGAAATTATTTGTTGAATTACTTACTTTTCGTTTTGACAGCTACACATATGTCAAAGCCAACCCTAGTTGTAACCGCTAGTCGGTGCTGTCATTACGCACGCTGCGAATACTGAGTATATTGGAAGACAATTAAATCAGCGTTTCGGAAAAAAAACAGTGCATACTGAAATTGTATACTGCAATATTTGATGAAACGTTAGTTCAAAAATGCCAGTAGCGTAAATAGCAGGCCTTATAAAATAGGGGCCGCTATATACTGAAAGATATCTAAATTAATTAATTTTTTTTTATTATAATGTTTATGTCCCTGGGCCCGGAAGGTTACTTTAGACAGCCATTGATTTAAAATTTATGATTTATCACACGAGAAATTTTGGCCAATAAAAAATGACACTTTATGACAGTGCCTTTAATAAAAGTATCTACGAGTAAATATTCAAAAATATGTTTTTTTAAGGTTCCGTAGAATACTAGGAACCTTTACAGTTACGCTCTGTCCACCCGAATGTCTGTCTGTCTGTCTATATAAATTTTATACAGATTAAGATGAAATTACGAACGTAGATTGATAACCCAAAAACAAAAGTGATATTTTTGAAAAAAACAAACAAATTTTTTTGGACCCTCTTCCCATTGACAGAAAAGTATATTAAAAAAAAATCACTTAATGCTATGAGTAGGGTCTCTTTAGATAGGCCTCCTAAAAAATATATATCTTAAAATCTTTTGATTTTAACCCTTTTAAAGTAAAAAAAGATCACCATAATTTGTAAGAGAGAAATATACTAAGTGTAGAGCAGTTGAACATTTTTTTTAAAATAACCCCATGTGTAAATGACTCGAGTAAATTTGAGTATCTAAATATGGCGCGATTAGGGGTTGGGGCGCGAAGCGCTCAGAGGTAAAGCCCTTAGTTTATATTTAGATTTAACATTTAAGTAAGCTTTTAAATCAATAACACAAGTCCACAAAAAAGTGGTCTGTGCTGGGGTACAGACCCAACTTTTCTTTTGTATTTTTTCCCGCTGAACACGAATCCGTCGTCATAATTGGGGGTTGATGAACAAAATCACGAGAAAACCCAAAAAAAAAACGATAAAAACCATAACATAGGTCTAAAAAAAAAGTGGTGTGTGCTGGGGTACAGACCCAACTTTTCTTTTGTATTTTTTCCCGCTGAACATGAATCCGTCGTCATAATTGGGGGTTGGTGAACAAAATCACGAGAAAACCCAAATAAAAACGATAAAAACTGGTTTCTCGTGATTTTGTTCATCAATCCCCAATTATGACGACGGATTCGTGTTCAGCGGGAAAAAATACAAAAGAAAAGTTGGGTCTGTACCCCAGCACAGACCACTTTGTTTTGTGGACCTGTGTAATTAAATATTTTCTTTCATTTATACGACTTAAATTATACTGTCCATCCTGTATATCACCTCTCACACACACACCCACACATGAATAACCGTGTCCCGTACGAGTGTCACGCGATTTGAGAACGCATATACACACACATGTCTGAGAGAGAGAGTCGTTGGCCTGATTCCCGTCACGTCCCGAGCACTTGAAGACGTCGCCCGATAAAATGTTTACAATTGCCGTCGCGCGGCGCTTTGCACCCGCGGCACGACCACCTAACGCTAGATTGATTGGCAATTAAAGCTGCAACGGATGTATTTCATCTGGCCTAGTTTCTCACACACACACGCACACCCACGCACCCGTCGAAGCACTCGCGATACCTTTCACTGATATAACTGCGCTTCTGCCGTAGTAATTGTTTTGTTGTAGTGTCACGAGTGATTTGTTTTGGTCGCTTGTCTTTTCTGACATTCGGTTTTTATGACTATCAATTTATTTTTATAAGAATCGATTTAAGGTATTTCTCGGGGAGAAACAAGGTACGCTATATGTTAGAAAAGGAAAAAAAAGTGTAGTATAAAATCAAGATAGCCATGGTATAAATTAAAATAAAATTTGGCAATGTTGAGTATATATTTTCTATTGCGCTTGCGCGACTTTTGTATTGACAGCTACATATTATTTAATGTTTTGATCTGATAACGTTTACTATTATTTGCAGCTGAATTTGTTATATATTATAAGTTTATAATTAAGAAATAGTTTTTATTATTTTTATTATTCCTTGAAATTAAAAGAACAATATATTCAGCAAGTACGATTTTTAAATATCGCGGCAATTGTCAATACTTTGCGGCGTTGTCATAGCTACTACCGTGACATTTTTTATCAGAAAATAAGTTTTTATTTTACTAATAACTTAAAAACGAGGTGGTGAAAATACTTGATATTTTTTATATTAACTCCAATTAAATTAATTTAGTTTTTCTCAAAATTTCATAAATTTCTTGATCTTCCTTCGCATAAAATTATTTACTTTTTCATTGAAAATCCGCTTAAAATATCATAATCCCTATACTCGCAATGTTAAATTTTTGATTTTATTTTGACGATATCTTCGCTCACAGATGGTCAATCATTTTAAGATTTTCAATGTAGCTTCTAATAAACTTTTTTTAGTTTTTTACAAAATTTGAGCTTACTCTTGAATCTTTTAATTTTTTCGAGAAATACCTTAACATATAAATTATGTTATTTTCTCTATTTTTTATTCCCACTTCTCGATATTTTATGTTTCATTTACTAGATACTATACATACGAGTATTAATTGCGTTATAATTACACAGCCGCACAAAAAAATCATGTGCCAGAGACTAGACTAACGAATTTTTATATTTTCGGGGTCGCTGAAACCGAATCTGACATCAGATTTTCTCCAACAGGTCACATTTTTTTCTACCCTTATAAATTCCTTAAATTCAGATGTTTTGAAATGTGAGTGACTCCCTTCCAAAAAAGGCTTAAAAATAAATAAAAAACCTGATGATTATCAGCCTCTTACCCCGAGTGTATCTGAGAATATTCAACCCTTGGCTTTTGGGGATTATAAGTTTGAACAATTCTATGATGACACAGTAGAAAAATACACATGCAAAAATGTTTTTCACAAAGTTCAAAATAATAAACTATATATTTTTAAATATATAAAATAATAACAAATTAATAGGCATGATGCCTAATTTTTAAAAACTATTTTATGATGATTTTACGTGTCTCCTATTTCCAAAAAAATGCTTATTTCTGCTGAAAATAAAGGTTTAATCACAGAAATTGACCCTTTTAAAACTAATTTTGAATTTGACTCCAAAACGCTCGCAGGTGTCATGGCGCATTTTTGACGTCACTCCTATGTAAACACTCCTTGTCAACTATAATAAATCCTTGTTCCATCGCTAACGTTTCTCGGTTTTAGTTTTGGTAACACAAAACTGAGCAAATTGATAATTTAAAACCACAAAATAATTTATAAACAGTGCAGATATTAATGAAACAAAAATGATGTTGGATGACGTCACGGCTAGTGACGTCATCCACTCTGACTGATGTTTTATCTAACATGGCGGATTGCTGTATTTTGTGTTTTTATTTTAACAAAAATCATATTAATCTCGCTTTTAATATAAAAATAAATACATTTTTTAGAATCTTTTTAACCTATTTCATTATTTAAAATCATAATTTCAGTGATACTTTGTTATTGCTTCATGCCTAATGTATAAACGTTAAAAATTTATTGAAAAATAATATCTGCAATACCCCCACTCTACCTCCCGACAAATCGGCCCTGCAGATTGGGTATTGTATAAAGACCTTTAACCACTGATCTGGTATTATTTAACTGGATAGTGGATACCTATGGAATTGCTATTAAACCGGATGGCTAAATTTCATACTTTTTCTAACAGTATCGTTTCCATTTGCGCATGCGCGAGACGCAACACTGAACTCAATTTTGATATAATATAGAGGTATGTGACGTGATTCTATAGTTTCTTTATTCAATTGTTATTCAGATTTGACAGTTAGTATGCATCTATGGTTGTTTATTTAGTTATTATTTGATAATTAAAATAAATTATTGGTATTCGCGTGTTAAATAAGTGTATTGTAGTTGATATACAATCGAACTTGTATGTATTTATTTATATATTTAACAAATCAATTTGATAAATTTGAATTTCAAACATCCGTTGACGCATGCGCATAATCAGTTTCGGTTGTTAGGAAATATTCAATTTCAGCCATCATGTCTGACTTATCATCAGTCCAGCCATGTCAATGCCTTTAACCAATATATAAATCTAAACTAAGAAAATTCTCGTCTCAGTGTGCCATGTAGAATAAACAAACAAATACCTACTGTTCAAACGTCAAAATTAAAAATAGATAAAACATAAATTCGTCGTTTTCGTTCGTTTAACTTTGTCATGTATAATGCATATATACATAATATTTATCTTAAACAACGGTTACACAGATATAGGTATGTATAATTAGTAACCGCTAGTTTGGCGGCAACAGTAAGAAGCACGTATCTGTGATTGGAGCTATCGATGCGGATGATCGAGTGTGCGGGATTAGATCGCGCCAACCTTAGCCGAACTGATATTAATTGGCAGATTTAATTCCCTGCCACACTGTCAATGTTTATCTTGTTCCGTGTATCCGATCAGAACCACCGAACTAATCACAACATCAGTCTTCCCGTGGTTTATCTCACAAACATATCGGATATTGCTGAGTTTGCGCGATTGTGGGTCGAGCTGATTTTCATTGCTTTTTGATAAATTTATGTGTTTTGGAAACAGTTCAAATTGATATGACTTTTTCATTCATTCGAAATACAAAACAAATATATTTATCGCTTTTTACTTTCTTATACGTATATGAAATATACATATAGTATAAGTAAGTATTCTACCCTGCTAAGCACAAATTTGGTATCTGTAGTAGAGAAAATTCAGTTTGTATTTTTAAATTATTTGCTAAAAAAATATGAATAAAGTTTTTAGTATTCTCTTTAGGTGAATTCATTTTTTAAATTATAAATGTGATAGAATGAATATTTCCTATTAAAAAAGCAGTTAACAATTTACAGATACGTAAACCCACTTGATTTTACTAAGCTACTCTACTGAAACTACTTATTTAAACTATAGTTACGTGAAAACGGCTTAGTAATGTTTATATATTATTATATATGTATACATTAAATATTCTAAAAATTAAGTAAACTGCGTTAAATCAGGTTTATATTAATTTTTAAAATTAAAAGACATGAACCAATGTTTGTTCATTTTCAATAGATTATTAAAAATTGTACATAAGATATAAAACAATTTTTAGTAAACTACAGATACAACAATATAGTCTAGTAATTCAAGCCTAAAATGCAGATTGCGGTGATTTTTATTAGAAAAAACAAGTACTTATATATTCATATTTAACACTAGTAAGACGCAGGAAAATATAGATAATACCATTTTGTGCTTAACTCACTTATGAAAAAATTGTCAGATACCAAATTTGTGCTTAGCAAGGAAGTATAGTAAAGCCGATTTTTCAAAATCCAGATTTTGATGAAATTATTCATTTTGACCTTCCTTGTAGCAATAATCATTATCTATAATAATTTTTCTATATAACACAAACCCATAATAATATAAAATAAAATTTGAAGATGAAAATACCAGTAAAAAGTTAATGATTGTACCTGTTGAATCAGAATTTCATATTCTAATTAGAGTACAATAGTTTTATATAGTTTAATCTTTACTGTTTACAATACGTGCAATTATAGTTGGTTAGCATTTAATTATTTTCAAACCCAATATTGTAAATGTATTTGTATTTCGTGACCGTGCAAGTGATCATACTAAATTAGAAACATAACCTCATGCATATTGCATATGTTCATACTATATACCTATGTATATGTATTCGACTGCATTGATGGTTAATGTGTAAGTGAAGCCTTACAAATGAAGATCATCTTATTACAATATAGTTTTCACATCGCCACCTTAAGATTCTTATGTCGTGTGTTACAAATAACTGTTACAATTTAGTACTATGGGCTTCAGAAGTCGTCTTCCACACTAAAAATCTGAATTGCTTATAATAGATTCAAAAATATTAAAACAAACATCTTTGGTTATCTTTTTCTAGGCCGGAGCTTATATAGTTACATCATTGTAAATACGCCCATTTCATTAATTAATTTTATATCAATTTTAACATATATATTTAAATACTAAAATTCGAAATATCAAATATATATTTATTGCCACAAAATTTACTTATACAATTTTCAATAGATTACATAATAATTTAATCGCACAAATATATATAAGTAGATACTATAAACGAAGAGTAACTTCTTTATCTAGCAAATCAGTTTCTAAATATCTGTCTTTGTTTGGTACATAGAGAAATGATTTAAATATTATAATAATCAAATGAGAGGAGCCTACTAAATTTGTGATAAGAGAATTTGAATGAAAACTGGTCGACCACTTCTGCATGCGACTATCTAGGTTTATTTCGCCGATTTTACTCTATTTTAATTCGATCTAACGGTTTTTGTAGTCTTTTTTCATTTGATAATAATCTTAAAATGCCGATTTCGCCAATTTTCGACCAAAAAATCCAATTTTCGTGTGTGTATGTGTTGCTAAGACATTCAACGTCTTCCAGAAACATATTTTTTTAATATAAGTGTATCTATATTGCTATTTTTTTCGTTATTTTCCAATTATAAGAATGATTCGTCAAATGGTCGAAAACAGGCACTGGTCGGAAAACAAACAAAATTACCCCTTTCTCTGTTAATTTGAATCTAATTTTAAATGTTATAATAAAATGAAAGAAAACACATTTGTCTTAAAAAAATATATGCCATATTTTAACTGTAGATATTATTTTATATCAAACTTTTATTTATACAAAATTAAAATGCAAAAAAATTATTTAATAAAATTTTGACAACGAAATACATTTTATATTTCATGATTTAATTAAAATAAGAAGGTTCATAATGTTTTCTATTACCAAGCCACCACTGGTTATATATACATATACATACATTGTATATAGGGAAACATTAGCATTAATTGAAATATGGAAATTTTAATCCACTCGCGATATTGTCAAATGAAGGGTCAATTTGCATATATGCATACACAGCAGTAATAAAGTTTATTTTCACCGTTGTACCAATTTGTAGCGTTTATATCAATCCACAGCCCAAGTTTGATATATTATGCATTGCATTAATCAACTTCTATACATTTTACGGTATACTATTTCAAGTATGACTTTATCATACATTTTGTTTATTTTTATTTCGATTTTTTTAACTATATATCGACAAATAATGTTTTAAAATTAATTTTTTTTAAATTTGATAATTCAGAATTTTTCCTTAATACGGACCTGCTTTAAAACAATTACCATATAGCTCAAACTAATTCTAAAGTATCAGGCATTCTAACAGTGGAATTTTAATCAAAATCGGTTCAGTAGTTTTCATGGCAACCCAAGAAAAACTGAGTCAGACAAAATTTCTAAGGATTCGTTGTGTTCAAAATTATTAATAATCAGGAAAAGAGTGCGTATGACGTCACTGACCGTCTTCTCTCTCTCTCTCTCTCTCTCATTCATATGTCACACTGTCGTCTCGCTAAAGAAGTTTCACTTCAAAAATTCTTGAGGCATTGTATTTTGTATTATTGGATTACACAGGCCCACAAAATAAAAAAAAAGTGATCTAAACTTTACATGTGAATAGGCTACCCTTATGGATTTTGAGCCGCTGAATCCGAATCCGACCTCAGAATTTCCCCTAGACCCCACAATTTTCCCCTAGCCTAGGAAAAAGGTGTATAATTGACAAGGAAACATCCCCAGATTGCCATTCTCGGATTTTAATTTAGCTTGGTAAAAATGTTTATCAGGTAAAAATTAAGGACGCTATTTTTTTATACGTGCCCGTTTTTAAGTTTAGAGGGTAAAATCGACCCTTGAAAATGAGGGTAAAATTTTTAATTTGTAAATTATTATTATAATTAATCATTATATCCCCCAAAATAGGCTATGGGAAAATTGTGGGGTCTAGGAGAAATTCTGAGGTCTGATTCGGATTCAGCGGCTCAAAATCCTATTCACATGTAAAGTTCAGACCACTTTTTTTATTTTGTGGGCCTGTGTTATAAATATTAATTAATTTAATTAGTAATAAAGTCGGTGTTGCATGTAGATAATTATTAAAAAAATATATAAATAAACTAAAATCGTCAGTAATTAAATATAACAATAAAATTGCAGTCTTAAATATCCTTGATCTAAACTCACTCGTGCAAAAAATTAATAATCAGCGGGAACATCATTAATGATTATAAAACTGCAGTTAAGTTTATAAATAATGCAGTTTTGTTTGAATAAAAAAACCATACACGAGTGTAAACAGAACTCGTCTATGTTTAATTAAGGCTTGAGTTTGATTTTATGGTCGACTGGCCGCACCACCGCCCTCTGCGATCTGTTCAAGTTGTTTTAATGAGGCCGAATGTTTTCATTATGCAATGTTTGCATTATACGGACGAAGTTGGAACTCTACGTCGATTTTTATGTTATTTGTAGCAAATTAAACACTCGTTATTTAAATTTGAAACTTGAATTTGTTTAATTTAAATTTTAGGTGTTCTTTTGTCTAAAGATATCTAATTATTCTCTTCTAGGTTTTTTTCTAGCAAAATTAAATCGCTGTTATTTAAATTTCAGTGTATGAATGACTTGAATTTGTTTTATTTCAGGTGAAGTAAAACCCCGTAATTAATATATCATTTTTTCAAAGTGTATAATATCTCAAATTCAGTTGAATAATATAATTAATAGCTTTGCTTGGCGCGATCCTATAGATTCGGTCTCAAATTTTTTCAAAAATTATTATATGACGGACTACAAAAGTGCCGATATTTTCGAAGTTTGAAGATACGTTATTTTGAAATTTTACATTATTGTATTCAGAATACTACACTATTAATTTATGAAAGAAAAAATAATATTTTTTTTTAAGTTGACGGTGTCCATTATACCCCCCAAATAAAAATTATAAGGGATACCACATTTATGCTATTTTATAGCACTAATAAAACCAAACATATTTTATACTACACACCAGCCACTATTCCAAGCGATTTACGAGATATTGACAAATTTAAAAGTTTACCCTCAGTTTCAAGGGTCGATTTTACCCTCTAAACTTCAAAACGGGCACGTATAAAAAAAATAGGTGTCCTTAATTTTTACCAAGTTTAATTTCTTTTTCCCTAGGCTAGGGGAAAATTGTGGGGTCTAAGGGAAATTCTGAGGTCGGATACGGATTCAGCGGCTCAAAATTCATAAGGGTAGCCTATTCACATGTAAAGTTCAGACCACTTTTTTTTATTTTGTGGGCCTGTGTTATTAACTCAGCTTGGCCCGATCCTACAGATTCAATCTTTGTTTTAAAATATAGTTTAATCTTCATCTTTAAAAGTATTAATTGCTCTAAGCGCGTCGCGAACTCTTTCCTATATTATACTTATAACGATATTAGATAATCATAAATTTTAATTTGTAACGTAACCGCAATAAAAATCAAATATTTATTACTCATAAAAAATTCTCCTACGAAGAAAATAATCTTAGAACAGCTTTCCACTTACCACCCTCTATTGTACACAATTACCACCTAATACCGAAACCCAATAAAGATAAAAGTAAGACCCCTGCATTATTCAAAACAAATGATCCCTCCGCAATGTAAGTGAATAAACAAGTGCATCTAAAACATTACTATCAATCATATTCTGCCAGCTTTGTTTGTATACACACTACTATAGTTAGGGTCGGCAGTCAGTTATCTGACGTCATCTCGATTATGTGTTCTTAAAAATTATTATTTATTTTTTCATTTTATCAAGTTTGTTAACATATGTATATTAACCGTATATCGATAATTTCGTCTTCAGTATTTGAACTCTTATTATATAATAATAATAAAGAAATTAATGTGGCTACATCGGGATGCACAGTCGAGGGATTGACGTGAATGCGTTTCCAATTCAAGACCATATTAAAAAAATAATAATAGTCAAAAAAAATTAAACACGTTACTGCGTAGATAATAATAATATATTTTTGTTTCAATTGAATTATTAATATTTATAAGCGAAATCGTGATAATACGAAATTTGTTTTACCTATATGAAGTTTTTCACTCATTAAAACTGATTTGTACTTGTAAGTACCTCGTATATTTAATCGAGATGCATAACTTCAGACCAAAACCAGCGTGCTAACTGCTCTGAGTGTCGAGATATACTGATGTAAATTTACGCTAGCGCACAAAATGATCGTTGCGCATTACATCTAGGCTGACCAGGTCTCAGGTTTTCACCCTGAGTCTCAGGGTTTGTATATTATTTCTCCGGGTTTCGGTGTAATTTCTCCAGGTTTTGTAAAATGATGACGACAAAAAAAGGTGTCAAAAAATAGCAAAAAGTTATGTCAGGGTTACAAAAACTAATATCTGATTACCCTATGCCTAGTTACATCAAGATTTCTGAAGTGCCCCCCCCCCCCCCCACATAACATTATTCATGCCAAACGCATAACAAATTCATAATCCTAAGACATTTTTGTAACAGTATTATACAGTGTTTTTAATTTAATTAAATAGTGAAAATTTCAAGTCACTAAAACGCTAATAATAATTTTTACTAAAATTCAGCACTAATATGTGAATATATAATATACTGTAAAATATTCAATTTCCATGGTAATCTCTGACCATAATACATCTATATCGAAAGACAACTTATTTCACATAATAACATCTATAGCACCCCACAATCAAACGATTACATTACACTAAATATATTACCCATCCCTGCACTCTAGAGGGGGATGATTGTGAAGGAAATGACCTGAGAAGCACTCGTTACGTCCCCCCGGGGTAAACTGCCGCTTGCATTTTTAATGTGCAGCGCCTTTGGTGCAATGATCGTAAGAAATTGATACGATTACCGACGTTCAGAGATCGTGGTTTCGCTGTGATTTGTCTCAATGGACATCAGATGTACGCCAAAGTTTAAATATTTACCAAATATAAGCAGTGCATGTTATACTGAAAATAGATAGTGCATAAAATATTGGGGATAGTAGATCTTCATATATTGGACATCTTCAGTGCATTTTTAGAAGAACACATTCGTGCTCCCAAAGTCACCGCCCGGGGAAAACGTAGTTCTACTTAAAAAATTTAAATGATTAGAAAAAAATCGTAGAAAAGCCAGATATCAAACAAATTTTAGATTTTTTTTATGGACGGCCCTCGAAAAATTTTAGGTCGTTAATGCGGCCCGTGGGGCAATTTGGGTTAGCCACGCCTGGTCTAGTCGTTGGTGTACTGATCTGTATATTAAAATAGCATTACGTACATTAAATTCAAGAATATTAATCAAGTAAGGTAAAGGCACCAGTTATGGCAGCTATAAGAGCAAGTTTTCGGGTTTTTTTTATTAATTTTTTGTAATTCTCATGAATTCATGTTACTAATAAAACAACTAACCTTTTACCAAAGTCCGCGAATATTGTTTGTTTTTTAAATTATGGCCTTTTATTTTGTTTATGTTTCTTCTCCAATAATGGCAAAGGTAAAACCAATAATGAGCACGCACAGATGGACACTTGCTAATGATTACAAAATGATAAGTACTACGACACAAAAGATATAAAAGGAAGAATCGTCAAATTTGAAACAATGTAAAGCAGTTACTGTGATAATATAATAATCAATAAATAAATTATACTTATAATTAGTTTAAATGTCCACCATTTTGACACCTATTGGCCGATTGTCATCAAATCACTCTGTAAGGCAGTTAAATGTACATATATAGATTAATATTAAAAAATGATAATAATCAAATATCAACACATATTTCTAATTCAGTATATTTAATTAAAAAATTGCCATTACTGGGGTCCTTGCCAAGACTACCTTACTTATATTTGGAGACTCAAGTGTATTAAAGTGTATCTCATTGTCAATCCAACCAATATTACAAGAACTGAATTGTACTGTGTATAAAATTGTTGTGACAAATTGATATTTTTTATGAAATGTTATACCAGAGGGTTAATGTTAAAGTAATGTTAATAAATTAAACTGCCAATTTTCAAAAACCATAATCCCCTATTGACTACCTGCAAACTCTACACAGACACACACACAAATCTCCTCCTTCCGCCCCCCGCCGTAAAAATAAACCACTAAAAAACCCACAACGGAACCATAAACGTTTATCACAAGTTAATAAAAAGTTAATCCAGTGAAAAATAAAGCTGTACGCAAAAACGGAAACTTTAGAACGCTCAGCATGTATAAAGTTTTCATTTTTTATCTCCCCCACACAGGCCATATTTCCATGTCGATACGTATCAAATTCTTGTACAGCACCGGCGGCGTCCTGAACACGTGAGATAAATACAAGCTTCTCAAGTACATCCACGTAAAACAAATAAAACAGAAAATGGTGCAACTGGATATCAAACTATGCAAATTAATCAACTGTGAACACATTTGAAACTTCACCAAGAGTAGTATATACAAAGAAGGGTGCTAATTGTTCTAGTTTCTCTTAGAACGTGTTTGATTCCTATCATTTACTTTGTGACTAGTGGAGATATTATTATAGATATATTATAACTGTTATAGTTTATATTCATGGTGTTACATGATGTATGTAGATGTTGAAAGCCAAACGTGTCTATTTTAAATTAAAACATTTCACTCATGCTTCATCTGAAGCTCTTCTATGCCGTATTTAGACCGAAAAAACAAAACAGCAACATAGAAGTGCAATAAACCCTATGCATTTTTAAATACGATGTGTTTTCAAACACCGTGTTGCTGTTTTGTTTTCTTTGGTCTAAACACGGTTTAACAATACTGTTGAACATTGCTTGTACTATGGGCTTCAGAAATCGTCTTCCACCTAAAAAGTCAGAATCGCTTACAACAGATTCGAAAATATTAAGATAAACATCATCAGTTATCTTTTTAATTAATTAATTTTCTCAATTAGTTTTATATCGAGTTTAAGATATTTAAATACTAAAATTCGGAATATCAAATATTTATTGCCACAAAATTTACTTATATAATTTTCAAAATATTACATAATAATTTAATCGCACAAATATCTATGAGTACTATAAACGAAGAGTACTTCATTATCTATAGCAATAAATTAAAAGTGATAAATTTATAGAAAAAAATGATGATTGGATTTTTTAACAAAAAAAAATTGTTTTCATTTTTTTTTAACTTTGATCAAACTCTTCGAAATATCTGAATAAATTATATGAAGTACATGAGCTATGAAAAAAATGATTTCATAATTGTATTCGAAAAGAATCATAGTAAAAAAAAAATTTTTTTTCAAGGTTAATACCAATAAATATTGCTATAATTTTATTTTTTGAGAAGCCTCTGAAACATAAAATTTTTATCAAAATCGGTTCATCCAATCCGAAGAAAAAAATTTATTTTCACGTTTTTTTTTAGGAGCTGAAACTTTCAGGATCTTAGTATTTTATAGTAGCAACATATCCTGAAAATTTCGATCCTATATCTTTTGGTGGCAATTTTCATATGCTTATCCCCCTATGCCGTTTCATTCCGTATTTATTAAAAGTTCAGAATACCTCTAGAGAGAATAAACCAAGTTCAGCGATTGCAGAGAATCCCATCGCGGTTTCCATCAGAGCACCTTTCACCTAACCTTGCGCGTATTCCGCCCGCTGTATCTGATCCGCTGATGAAGTATATGGAAAGGTTTAACTTATGATTTACAGGGAGCATGGATATTTATGCATGCCCGTTCTAAATCAACGCGTTTTGTTTTCGTTATTTCATTTTCAGTTTATAATACATATCACCACAACCTTTTTCTCGTTTTTATTGGCCTGAAAAGTGACGGGGTTTTAGATATGTATTTTTATCGTTAGTTATGAGGGGTACATGTTTTTCAAATTTATATATTTATTAGTAGTCTTTTTGCCAAATCTTTTTTATACCGTGTTAATTTTTGGAACTACAATTAAATATGAATATTGGTTTCTGAGTATAAGCTACGTCAATTTGGTCGTGTTATTGGCAAACGCCATGCCACACATTGCAGATGTACACTGCAATGTGTGGCAAAATTTTGGTCGATTACATGACCAAATTGACGCGGTTTACACCCAGAAGCCAAGATCCATATCCAGATCACGGCGAAAACCTCAAAACTTGTGCAATTAAATAAATTTAATGCGACAAACAGAAGTACAAACGAATTTCTACAAATATTTTTCATTTTTATTTAGATTTTCTGTTTATTTTTTTTTTTTATTAATATCTGACATGTAGATATCGTGTCTTATTTAACTCTTATCCTGAACTGTTCTTTTTGTGAAGTTTATTGATTTTGGCTAAAATATCTTCTTGCAACATATCAATATCATTTCAAAAATATACTAAAACAGAAAAATATATCGAAATTATACTCTACTAGCTGTTATTGTACCAACGACTTCGTTCGCGTGGAAAAGTAGCCTATGTCCTTCCTCAGAATGCAAGCTATCTCCCTGCCAAATTTCAACAAGATCGGTTAAGCGGTTTAGCCCTGAATAAGTAACAAAAAAAAAAACAGACAGAATTACTTTTGCATTTATATTATTAGTATGAATAGATTCCGTTATTCATATATTTAATTCAAACCGATTTTCAGTAAATATTTATACTGACAACACCCCCTCCCCCTTCTATCATATATACACACCCCTACACACATAATGTTAAACAAAAATATTCATTTTTTCGCGGAAACACGCGCTCGTGATACAAGTTTTACATTTTATGTGTAAGTTAAAATCCACCCGCGCCATACGCGCCCCATTTTCAACGCCGCGGTATATTTTACATAAATATTCACAGGCATAAGGGTTCTGTTATCGCCAAAAACAAAAGTGACGTCGCTAAAATTTCTATACGCTCTTTACTGCGAGGTTTAAGGTGACTGCAGACGATGCGCCCGGTTGCTAAATATCAGGGCTTCGAACCGTTATTTTTTTCGTTTCGGTTTTCGTTCCGGTTCGAGTAAAAAAATATACTTCGGTTCAGTTCCGAAAAAAATAACGGTTTTTCCGGTTTTCGGTTCAGTTCCGAGTGATTAATTAAAGAAAAAATTATTTATATTCAAAATTTATTTTCTACCATAATTTAGAACATTTTATGGTACTTGTATGATAGCCCGAACGACAATTGAAGTCAAAAATATTTTAACATGTACCGAACCGAAAAAAACGATATTTTTTTCGGTTCAGTTCTGGTTCGAAGCCCTGCTAAATATTACAAAAAGGAGATTCCTGCATAGTTTTACGAATTTTGGAACATCTATGTTAAAAATAAATACAATCCTTCTATCGTAGTGTAAAGTATTTTTTTCGTCGTTAAACGACAGATTTTAATATCTGCAGGAATTTTAATAAATTATCTTTATAGTCAAGATCTGAGGTAATGAATTTGGCATTGCAAACAAGTATATTTGACCCCAAAAGCAGTTGAAATGTTAAATGGAAAATTTGCCCAAAATCTTAAATATTATTTTATACTGTCCTTTACGTACCATATTCTTTATCAGGTGATTAGAACGCGACATAATAAACATGTCCGAAATCTACTTACTTCTAATTTAAGCTGTGTAAAAAAACAAGTTCGGTTTTTATATGAAATTTAATTATAGTATTCACAAACTGTGCGACCTTCTGTACAGTATTTTTTACATTAAAATAAACATATAAAACAAAATAATAAATTCTGAATATTTTAAAATGAAGAGTAGAGAGGCTATATAATACAAAACCCAATTGCAGATAAAAAAAGGACTTTCTTCCCAGGAGAGAGCCTCCACTTATCTAAGAATTTTCATCTTGTTTTGAATCGATTAGAACAGTTCACTTTAAGTTCATTAAAGTACCAAACATACTTATCTTTTATTTTAATTTATGTTAGGTAGGTAATACAGATTTCTGTTATGATAATAATCGATAAAATAGGTCATGCATATAAATGTCACATATCCAGTTTTTATCTAAATTATCTAATTGTATATTTAATAAATTTTTCTGGATACAAAGTAGCCTATGTCCTTCCTAATGGTGCAAGCTATCTTCCTACCAAATTTCATCAAAATCGGTTCAGCGATTTAGCTGTGAAAAGTTAACAGACAGATATACTTTCGCATTTATAATATTAGTATGGAAATATGGATATACGACGTGATGAAAGAAAGGTTTTAAGCAGCAAAAATCTTCCCTATCCCTGTATTACACTAATCAACTGGATGCAATTAAAAAAAAAAAGTTTAAAAAAATGTAATTAGTTTTTCTAAAATATATGATGAGTGAACGGATCGTCCGGAGCTACCTTTATGTTCACACACCTATAGCTCGGTAGCATCACGTTGCCAGAAAATGTATTATGCCAGTGTAAATTTCAAAAGCTGTTACATTTTTGGTACTTTATTTTAATACGAAAATTCTTTTGTATATGTATATGTTGTTATCACAGAATTTGTTGTATTACGCTTTGTACAGATTTATTTATTTTGAGAATTTCGTATGAATAATAAGTTTGCTTGCAAGCTTTTTCTGTAATCAGTTTAAAGATAAAAAAGGGTTGAAGCTGTTTTACGAATACAAATTGGTGAGCTTACTGAAGAACAGTATTTTATGTAAATATGCCAGAAATATGTACTTATTATTTATATTGTTACAAATATGTTCACTGTCTAAACGTATAGCACAACATCGATAATAATCTGAACTAAATTATATAAAATATACATGTATTAATAAATAAATAATTAAAAAGAAGGCAAATTAAATTGTAAGTATTAATTCATAATTTTATTTTGTCTTCTAAAGTACTGGCACACACAAGGTATTCTGTTTTTTTTTGTAATATTCACGAACTCATGTTACTAATAAAACAAGTACGTCTTTATTAAATCAATTTAATTACCAAAGTCCGCTTTTGTTTTTAATTATATCGTTTTATTTTTTCTATATTTTTTCTCCAGTAAAACCAGTAATAAGCACCCAGTGATGGACACTTGTTAATGATTACGACACTGGGTGGGATATGATCCAAGACTGGTGTCAGTACTTTATGTCTATGGATTACACAGGTCCACAAAAAAAGTGGTCTGTGCTGGGGTAAAGACCCAACTTTTCTTTTGTATTTTTTCCCGCTGAACACAAATCCGTCGTCATAATTGGGGATTGATGAACAAAATCACGAGAAAACCCAAAAAAAAAACGGTTTCTCGTGATTTTGTTCATCAACCCCCAATTATGACGACGGATTCGTGTTCAGCGGGAAAAAATACAAAATAAAAGTTGGGTCTGTACCCCAGCACATACCACTTTTTTTTTAGAACTATGTTATGGTTTTTATCGGTTGATTTGGGTTTTCTCGTGATTTTGTTTATCAACCCCCAATTATGACGACGGATTCATGTTCAGCGGGAAAAAATACAAAATAAAAGTTGGGTCTGTACCTCAGCACAGACACTTTTTTTGTGGACCTGTGTTATTAAATTAATAATTAAGTATTATTAATTCATAATTTTAAATTGTCTGATATCTCTTATTAGCATATTTATTTAATTACATTTAACTAACTGATACAGTAACTTTGTGAAACCGAGTAGTGCTAATAAAATAAAAGCACACTGTTTTTGTAGCAGATAGAGAGAAGATAATGGTTTAATGGTATTTCCTCTTTCTCCGGTTTCTAATAGAATTAATCTTTAATATGTTTCTTCTTTGAAACGGTGAAAACAGAATGGCATTTATAATCGATTAACCTTATGGGCTCCTTACAAAAAAAATATATTTGTGTTTTACGTTACACGTTATTATAATAGAAATGGATATATTTAAATTGTTTAAAAGTATTTTATTTATTTAAATATTATATTATCACTAGCTATTACCCGCGACTTCGTTGTATATATGGTTTGCGTGGAATTTAGGTTAGGTAGAAGCTGTCACCCATGAAGAAAAAGAACTAAAAGTAGGTTAGGTAATACAGATTCCTGTTATGATAGTCGGTAAAAATGTCACATACACTTTTTTTATCTAATAAATTTTTCAGGATACATTTTTCGGAATACAAAGTAGTCTATATCATTCCTCAGGATGCAAGCTATCACCCTACCAAATTTTATCAAGATCGGTTCAGCAGTTTAGCATTTATAATATAATGAAACTATTGCAATCTAATTTATATAGAATACCAAAATACTTATGTCATCATAAATGTTTAAATTGTACATAATATTTAGAATAGAGCATGTTTTATTCGTCGCAGTGGTTGGACGATCAGATAATATTATTGTTATAAACATGCACGTATATTCGAAATAAAAAAATAATAGTCAAAATTATAAATTATTTTTAAAAGAACCTATAAAAAATACTTAACTTACTCATTGTCAGTAAAACACTATTATATGTTTCGAAGAACATACAGAATGTACAATATTTTTAATGGCATAATTTGATTTATTTTCTCGTACTTTTCAATAAAATTTGTTTATAACTGCATTCGTTACTGTATATTACATCATGTACTAGTTTTTATCGTAAAAAATACGCTCACTCTGCGCTGTTTTATGAATAAATAAACATATTATTTACTTAATTTAATATCGATTGGTTTTGATTTTCTGTCATAAAAATATAAACAAAGCTCAATTTGTCCATTTAGACCCATTTTTGCATCACAGTTCGGATAGCTAGAAGTAGGGAAATTTGCATTTTATGTAATGAAAAAATATGATTTTTATGACAAAAAATTGGTCAAATATTACGCTAACTGACATTATTATTTAATGTTTTATGCACGTTGTTGTTTTTTAAATTATTTTATTCAAGATAGCCTAATTAAAATGTTGAACCGGAAATAACAAAGAAACAATAAAACATTTAAAATAACAAGAAAATACAAAACAAATACTTGTTTTTCATTACAAAACAATCTTACACATTTTCCTCCCTAGCTCCATTAATATTCATATTTCATAACTCACTGAACAAAAAACAATAAACGCAGTAACAACAATAATAATAGTATATAAAATAATACACACAATGCGTGCGCAAAATCTCGCAAAACACTTTCCCTGAAAAACAAACAAACAATTTCCTGAATATGTATACTTTGTATAAACGTACACAACCTGTACAAACAAGATTCATCGTCCTATAAGTCAAAGTCATGCGCGTGGCGGTTCCACTTTGGCCGCGGGCGAAAGGCGCGATGTTACGGCGTGGTTAGACACGGAGCAGAGCTTGCACATCGCAGCCGATACAAGGTATTCGATTGGGTTAATGATATTTTCAAGATCGTTTAAGGAGGAATGGGAATTAGAGCTGGGCGCGTGACCCAACAACTCACGACCTTTTTATTATTCCTAAACGGTGAGAGATATTAAAAAAAAGTAATAACAAAAATTACTCCACTCATTATGATATTTTCAAGATCGCTTAACCCGTTAATCCCCAACGTTGCGTAAACGAAACATTTAAAAACAATTGTTTTTTTTTTAATATGTCATTGAATGGAATGTATGCCAAGTATCAAGAGCATCTACACACAAACTGTTGAACTATTCCACACTAAGTAATAAATTCTGTTTTTCCAACGTTGCGTAAACGCAACATTTTGTTATAAAAAAAATAAAAACATGTAATTTTTTTAACTTCATAAACAGTTATTTGGGTATAAATGTTAAGTAATAAAATGCAATAAAAACATGGAATTAGTTTTATTTTCTAGCCTTGGGAACTAATGGGTTAAGGAGGAATGGGAATTAGAGCTGGGCTCGTGACCCAACAACTCACGACCTTTTTATTATTCCTAAACGGTGAGAAATATTAAAAAAAAGTAATAACAAAAATTACTCCACTCATTATGATATTTTCAAGATCGCTTAACCCGTTAATCCCCAACGTTGCATAAACGAAACATTTAAAAACAATTGTTTTTTTTTTTAAATATGTCATTGAATGGAATGTATGCCAAGTATCAAGAGCATCTACACACAAACTGTTGAACTATTCCACACTAAGTAATAAGTTCTGTTTTTCCAACGTTGCGTAAACGCAACATTTTGTTATAAAAAAAATAAAAACATGTAATTTTTTTAACTTCATAAACAGTTATTTGAGTATAAATGTTAAGTAATAAAATGCAATAAAAACATGGAATTAGTTTTATTTTCTAGCCTTGGGAACTAATGGGTTAAGGAGGAATGGGAATTAGAGCTGGGCTCGTGACCCAACAACTCACGACCTTTTTATTATTCTTAAACGGTGAGAAATATTAAAAAAAAGTAATAACAAAAATTACTCCACTCATTTAGATCTATCAAACCAACAGTTAAAAAAATTGATAAAAAAAATTTTATGAAAAAAAATTATTTATAATTTTAATTAATTAATAAATAGTTCGAATCGATTTTCAAATAATAAATCATTATAGGTGTCCTAAAAGTCACTACCGGCTTGTTAAAATAGATTTTATTTTAAATATTGAAATCTGTAAAAATAACTTTTTTTAATTATATAACAAATTGATTTGTTGGGGATGCTAAGTGATAGATTTAAATGATTGGAGTAATTTTTTCTTCAACATTTTTTTAATATCTCTTACCATTTAGGAATAATAAAATAATTACACTGTGTGCGTGTCGTGAGTCGTGAATCGTGAGTCACGCGCCCAGCTCTGAATTGGATTACTATCAAAATATTACCAAATGCATGAAAATTGGTGAGAATGTTTTCATTAGCATTTTAATGCAATAAACAAAATATTAAATTTAGGACGGTCCCATTTCAAAATCATCAAAATCGTGTGAAAGGGGGAGGGATGACATCCAAAAATATTTATTTTTTCAAGATATTTCAAAAACGACACATGTTACGTGAAAATTGTATAGATTCTTTTTTGTAGAGCATTCAATTTCCTATAATATAGGTCTTCAACGTTTGTTGTAAAATATTCCCTTACAAAGATTTATCACAATTTGCTTTAAAAAATCGTGTTTTTTTTTTTAAATTAATATTAACTTTGACAAAAATAAAAAAATATACGAAAAAATAATGAGGTGCGTCTTAAAAAAATTTCGAACTAATATTTTTTAGTAAAATTGTACAAAAATTAAATGGTTAACCGATACCGGGGAATTTATCTGAACACTTTATCGATTTTTATTTAAATTGTTCAATAAATTAACTGGTGGTTTCAGCACGAAGAAGCACTGTGCATTTACTTGGCAGATGTTTTTTCTCAATTGTTTATTAAAAAAGATGCATTACTTCGAGAGTTGAAATCGCAATAATAGATTTCGTTACTATAATAATATTATCTTCAAATATTCCAATTGTACTTTTATATATTTAAATATGTACTTATTTCTGTATGTTTAATTGTGAACTATTTAGAAATACGCCACTTTACCTTACAATGCATTAAAATATGATGATAATAAGTAGACCTTGGCTTCTGGGTGTAAGCCGCGTCGGTTTGGTCGTATTATCGGTAAACTTTTCATCACAGATTGCAGTGGACATCTTCAGAAGCCAAGATCCATATCAAGATCACCGCGGAAGCCTCAAGACTTGTTAATAGTTTAATTCTATTTTGGTAAAAAATGACGTTATAACAAATAAAAATATTCGAAATTTGTTCTCGACCAAAATCATTATTCAGAATACCAAACCGTGTTATATAAATAATTTTTAAAACCTTTAAAATTTTTGAACTTCATTCAGTTGATATGTTACGACATTTATTGTTATAATAAATATTGTGTAACAAAAACTTAAAAAATATATTTGTACATATAAACAACTGAAAATATTAATTCTGTGATAATCCTGGGTTCAATAATTAACCTCACTCACGTTTTGTAGACGATACTGACAAATAATTAACTCACAAACTTCAGCTGATAGCCATCAATGTGAATTCGGTTAAAATGTTAACAATATTTTACCTAGGTTAGCTTTTTCTGTTCCTACATTGTAAAAGTACGTATAATTATTTCTGATACTTATCACTCGTATGTTTTTATGAACATACGTGGAATTGTATTGATATTTTTATTATTTTTTACTGGATACTTGTTTTTATTATCCATAGACCAGCGGTTCTCAAAATATATCGTAAAATTTTAATACAAAATATGTAAAATTTGATTTACTAGTTTATTGTTATCAACTCGTAAATAAGATAACTCCCAATTTAAACTTAATTGCGTAAGGGAGGAGGGGTTGTAAAACCCTGCAAATACTTACGTAGTGGAAGACAGAGGTCTTATTTGAAATCAGAAAAAGTTGTAGAGGAGGGGGTTCGAAAACTTTATCCTTACGTAATTAATGGGCGCTCTTTTATCTATTACAGGCTTTAAGGAAATTAAGTATTTTGTTATTATAAATGACTACAGAAATTTAAAAAAATATTAAATTATTATAATTATTTAGAACACGTGGAACATACAAATGCAATGAAAATAATAATATTTGTAGACTTGTGTAGTTCACGAACGAACTAGTTCAAAAGAGAACTAGAGGAACTAGTTCGTATGCGCTCCGCTCTTTTAGTTCAATAGTTCCCGATACACTTCAAATACATTGTTCTAAAAATGAGATTGTACTATTTTTATGTTTAATAATTTACGTTTTCAATACTTTATTACCAATTTTGAATTTATCTTACTAAAGATATATTATATTCAATTTTTTTTAGTTCACATGAATGTCTGTCAAAAGCACGTGATTTTTATATTATTTTATGACAATCAAGAAAAAGGAATGTCACATATTTTAATGAAATTTAAATATATTGCTTAAATTACTATACAATAAATAATATATCATTGAAAATGTTTCAAAATTTTTATAATTATCGAGGATTCGATGTAAAAAAAAAGATTATTGCAAATTGCAAATATATACATTTAAAAATATCGATCTTGTCTATAAATTAATAACAAATTCAAAATTGCAGCACTTTGTATTTCTATAGTTTTATAAAAAAAATAGTAGTACAAAATAACTAATTTAACAATTTAATTATACATTAAAAATCCAACAATCCAATATATCTAAATCAATAAATTGTCATCGTATAGTCCAGAAAAACTAAAAGAACTAGAAGAACGAACTAGTTCATTAAAAACCACTGAACTATAGGGAGCGCTCTCTGTCATGAACTAAAATGCCCAACTCTAAATATTAGTAGTTCATATATGAAAAAGTATGCAATTAAAAAAAAATTTACATTCGAGTATGCGATTTATTTATTTTTTTCAATATTTTTCAGCAATAATTATTTTTTCTCGCAATTTAGTGACTGAATATGTATAAAGTTTCTAATGAAGCTTGTTGCTAAATGTAAGCAACTTGTGAAATTTTATAAGGGTATTTTAGATGTATTAAGGAATAACTACTATTTCTCGGTGAAATTAGATACCTGCCATACATCCTCAATAAACAATACTAATGTAAATCTCACTGGCAATACCTCGTAAAGAGATTTTATTTTTTTTGGCATTTATTTTCATATACAGCCAGTTATTTACGTCACTATACCACCACCAGACATGGATTACTGGGAGGATCGGGAAGTGCCCTGGGGCAATCAGGGCAGGAAACAGTCACGAAGCCCATATAATCCACGGGTGACATCCTAGGAACAGACAAGAGGTTCTTATTTCTATCTTAGCCTATACAGTCGTTGTCGAATTGCTCCCATACAGCTCCGTATGCTTCTGATTCTACAGCTGCCACGGAGGTGCAATAACGCTATTCTCAACGACTGTATTACAAAATTATCCTAACTGGCTAGATTTTATTTTATTTTATCGAATTTCCTTTATTAATCAATATTTCAAATTAAAAAATTTAAAATGTCAATCTCGATCACACACAAATTTAAAAACCGTACATTTATGGTATTAACAAAAAAAAATTAATTTAAAAAAATCACACCCCATTAATATTAAACAATAACCCAATTTCAAAACAATTTATCTGGATATAAAAATGCACATATACTAAACAATTAACATGACAGAACAAGGGACAGGCAAGTACGTGAATGAGGGGTGAGGGGGGATGTAAGCTATTCCGTGGACGTGTCCGGCAGCCCCTACTCGCCATATTTGGATTAAAAGGGTTTACTTAATTTACAGACAGAAAACATACATTCATCACGTTGGCTTAAAATTATACCCGACCGCATTCACAGGTCTGCTATACAGATATGCGGTACTGGACACATAAAGGATTTCCTTCTTCCCAAAACCCGGAATATAACACATGTGAACATTGAAACGCGTGTGCTTGTATGTAAATTATTGTGTACCTATAGTAGCTGGACGAATTTCATGGAAAATTTGATTTCAGCTAGCGACAATAATACAATGGAGTTTATAATTGTTGTTATAATAACAAAACAACTGTACACTGCAAATGCTAGTTTGTTAAAAACACACCACCAAAATGTGTTACAAAACACACATGAGTGTGTTATTTGACACACATAAGTGTGTAGTCAAGATTAAGTGTGTTAATTTACACGTTTGATCTTTGCAATTCCGTGTTAAAAGAGTAACACACTTTCTGGTGTGTAAAAAATAATTTGTAAATCATAATCAAAAATATTATTTACACACTTGAGTGTGTTGAAATGACACGTTTAATATCTACTACCACACTTTTTGGAGAACTACACACTTTGAAAATAAACACACTTGTTATAGCCTATATACATTCGATCTTTCTCTCTCTATATATAGAGGGTATGTGCAGTGGCGGATTTATACATGGGGAACAAGGGCTACTGCCCAGGGCGGCAGATTCTGGGAGAATATAACTTTTTTAGTTTAATACACAACACTCTAAAAAAAGGAATACAAAAAATTACTCGATTTTTCTACATCTTGTAAAAATTTGTAAAAAATAGGTTATATTTTCCCTTGGTAGAGGGGCGGAATTTTTTTTCCAGGGCTGCATTTAACGTAAATCCGCCGCTGGGTATGTGATAATATAATTAAACAAAGATACACTTGCTGGTGTTTAAATTGATGTCGTTTTATTCTTTTTAAGGTTTCGTAGAAAACAAGGAACCTTTAGGGTCGATCCAGACTATCGAACCGGTCTCGCTCCAGTCAAATATTCAGTATATAATAAATAATTTAACGAAATTATAGCTATAAAATAGTTTTACGAAGCTGAAAAAATTGCAGAATATGTAGAAAACACAATTTTTATAATTGAATGTATTTTCTTAAAGAAATACCATATAGAACAATGTTATATTAATTTAAGATAATAATCTATGTATTTATATTTATAATATAATAGTAGTGACGTTATTTATCATATTATGTTTAAATTAAAGAATCAAACAAGATCAAACAATCAGCTTAAATTTTGACGAGACAACATCGAGGTAAGATTATCGGTTATACAGGGTGATTCAGCACAGTCGTGCCAAACTTGAACGGTACATCGAGAAAAATATTTTAAGCAAAAAACATTATATAAACATGTGTCCGAAAATTTGTCGTGAGGGGGCTACAGCCCTCTAAAGATTTTACTCAAAATTAGTTTTTATTTAATATCTTGAGAACCTATAGTGCCATAGTTATGAAATTTGATACAGGGTTTAGTATTAATAAGTGTTATATATATTCAGTAACAACCAATAGTAATTTTGACCAGGGTTGTATGGGCCCAGGAGGTCCGTCGATTTTAATCCAGTATTTTTTGTTCTTCAATTTTTTCCTGAGTTAAAAATTTGAATAAGACTGTATGAGACAAAATACACAAAATATACTTTGCTCATTTATCATAGGATAAACCGTTTACGAGCAATAACGATGCAAAAGAAAGCATGCAGAATTTTACTTAATACGGATGCTTCAAATTAAACAAAATAAATTTATATTTCTGTTCTTTGATTAAAGGTAAGAAAAAAGTTCATGTACATATATCACCTAATACGTGTGCTATTAGACCTATAGCCAGTTCTATTAATGTTGCAAGTAATTTACTAACATAACTAGAAAGCGATACTTAAAATGGCTATTTGTTGGTAAGGATGAATTTTTGGAGGTATATTTTTATTATCTTTTTGTCTTATTTTTTATCATAGAACAAGAATATAAAAATATTTTTTGTAATTTGAAGCATCCGTATTAAGTAAAATTCTGCATCCTTTCTTTTGCATCCATATTTCTCGTAAACGGTTTATCCTATGATAAATGAGCAAAGTATATTTTTGTGTATTTTGTGCCATACAATCTTATTCAAATGTCTAATTCACGAAAAAATTAAAGAACAAAAAAATACTAAATAAAAATCGATGGGCCCACTGGCCCCATACAGCCCTGATCTAAATTATAATTGTTCAATAATGGAAATCGATAACACTTATTAATACTAAACCCTGTATCAAATTTCATAACTTTAGCACAATGAGGTCTCCAGATATTAAATAAAAACTAATTTTAAATAAAATATTTGGAGGGCTGTAGCCCCCTTACGAAAAATTTCCGGACACATATTCATATAATGTTTTTTGCTTAAAATATGTCTCTTAATTTACTGTTTAAGTTTGGCACGACAGCACTGAATCAACCTGTATAATCTGAAACGAGACATACAAAAAACTTGTTTTGTCTCATCTCATATGCAGCCAAGAAAAATTAATATTTTTTTAAAATACGTGATCTTCAAAATCTATTTTAAGTGTTCTAAAAATTATAAAAAGTCTAGCTTTCATCGAGAAGCAAAGAATTTTCCACTATAGTTAATGTTATCAATAAGTTTACAATTGAATTAAATTATAACTTTTCTCACAATCAGTGAACCTTGATAACATTGTACATTACATGTCTTTAAGTAAATATATTTAATTCAGTGTCAATATTCATATTGCATTCACATATTATACACCCTAATATTTTACAGGTAAACCTTCCTAAGCACACTATGTTTATGTGCACATGTACATTTATATATGTACAGTGTATGTATCAAAATATCTATTTAGGCTGAGTTCACACTACCCCAAATATATTCTATCAAAAATAAATTACATGTCAGTATTTTTTATCGATTTCCATTACTACACAGTCAGTAAAATGTTGGCCTCAAAAAATCGATATTTATTTCGCCGTCCCCTCCCCAAAAAAAATCATCATTAAATCTAATTTGTTTTGTTTATTTATAACCAAAGAATTTTTATGTTCACTTCATGTTGAGCGTTTCTGTCAGAATACTAGTTTCTATCTCTTTCTGGTTACTTCTTTCTCACACTTTAAAAAATGACATTCCTTAAATTTCTGGTACATTCCACCAGAAGTTCCATGAATCAACCAATCAAAGCTTGTTGTTCACTGTTTTTGGTCAGTCGTGAACGTGACCAATCTCTTGACGGAGCCCTGCCTTTCACTTTTATTCCTGGTGTAGCTTTATTCTTCTCCTTAACTTAGTTTTTCCTATTTCCTATTTTGATCCAATTCGCCTTGGTCTACCCTATACTTGTGTCATATTGTGTGTCTGCAGTGTAAACGCGCCCTAATTTAAGGACCACACACGCGTAATTTTAATACATATACGCATTTGTACACTTTCATATGTTTCCACATTGAGTGGCTTATTTATATATAATCAGAACTAGGGAACAGTTAGGTCTAATTTAATTTTCGATGAAATACGCTTTACTAATTTCATTATTGTGTGAGCTAGTTTGAGTTTATATATTTAATACTACATACATATATGAAATAATTTGTATTTAATTACGTTTTTGATATCGTCATTGAAAGTTTTTGTTGTGTTTATTTGAAGATACTTGATTTATATTATAAATTATAAATTTATTTATTTATAAGGATATTTTATGTTTCATTTATTTTGTTTATTTTACATCCTCGCAATATCGAAGATACGAGAAGATTTGTGATCGTTTAAAAATTGCTTTACGATTTCAAAATTTTAATTGATCTTTCCGTTTCAGGTCAAGACAAACACTATTCATTCCAAGTCTATATGTCTATCTGTCCCCTAAATCTTTGTCACAAACATAACTCATGAATCTCAAAATCGTGTATAAGGGGGAGGGGTGACATCCCAAAATATTTATTTTTTAAGATATCTCAAGAACGACACATTACGTGAAAATTTTATAGAACCTTTTTTGTAGAGCTTTCAATTTTCTATAATATAAGCCTACAACGTTTGTTGTAAAATATTCCCTTTTGTTTTTTTTTTTAACTTGATATTTACTTTGACACGAATGTTTTAAAAGTCATTTTGACGTTTGCATACATTTAGATTTAGATTAAAATTATCAAGAAATTAAAAAATATACGAAAAAATAACGAGATGCGCCTTAAAAAAAATGTCGAACTAATATTTTTTAGTAAAATTGTATAAAAATTAAATGGTTAACCAATACCAGGCAATTATCTAAACACTATCGGTTTTTATTCAAATTGTTCAATAATTAACTACCTTTGGTGAGTTTAGCACGAAGAAGTACTGTGAATTTACTTGATCTTTTAATGCCCTAAAAATAAAATAAAAACTTTCTAGATATATATTTTATGACAAAATAATTTCGTAAAACTATCTAGTTCATTATTAATATCAATTTTTACATAAAAATTGCATTTAATTATGTGCAATATTTATAAACACTCTCTACAATAACAGTTATATGAAACTTGATTAATATTAAGTTTTAAGTAAAGAACTGCAATACTTAAAATGCATTTAATATAATGGCAAATTAATTCATATGAATACTGTGAAACTACTGCTCTCTGAAGTATCATAGTAACTGCTCATAAACGATGATTAATGTTCCAGGTTTACTTTTTATTTGAAAAAAACTATTCCACAAACACAGCGCATTAAATTTTTCCAAACTTTTTTCTCGACGTTAGCTATAACCTCGAATGTAATGAAATCCTCGCTCACAAACCGGCATTTAGTAGCGAAAAATTATAATGATATTAGTCAGCATTTCGTAAATGGCAAGGTATATTCGGACATGTAATAGTTCTTATTATAGTACGTGCGCAGAAAGATGCCCTACTATGAATTTCGTTATTTCGCCAGCGTTGTATTCGTTTTTATATAATTTACTTATACAGTGCATTCATGATGAAAGTAACTTTGTTTAAAATTCAGGTAGTTATTTTGTACAAAAACGCTCGGACACGTCGATTAGTATTTTTAATTGCGGATTTTTTGAGATAAGAAAATTGTATACAGGGTGTCTGAAGAAGAACATATAGTCATCATCGTTTTTCTTTAATGGAACATTCTATATATTATGCCATTTTTGAATTGTATGGTGTATTCTGAATACTTTTTGTACAACATACCGTATCTCTAAAATCAGCGGTTTTCGGAATAATGACGTTTGAAAATTGACATTTTGAAATACACACAAGTCAAATAAAATGTTCAAATTGAACAAATACACCTTGAACTTTTTTTTTAAAAGCCAACAAAAATAAAAAAAATAAAAAGGAAAAAAACTGAAAAAAAAGTTCAATGTTTTTTTTTGCCATACCAGGATATTTTTGTTGGCTTTTAAAAAAATGTTATAATCACTATGCCACGACCAGACATGGATGACTAGAGGGATCGGAAAGTGCCCTGGGGCAATCAGGGCAGGAAACAGTAAATATTCTTTAATTAACTTGTTTTCGTGTAGTATTTGATTCTATTTTGCTCTAACGCCTACAAAGTTCGAAAAATACCCTTTCCAACCAAATGAACTAATTGTTAATCTTGCTTTTTGTCTTTTGTCTTCGGTTCTTGCATTATTAATATTCTTGAATACCTACATATTATTATGTATTCTCTTTTTAAAAGTTAAATCGAATGTTTTTTAATAAACACTACTAGTAAGAAACAACCTTTAAAGCATCCGCGGTTATATGAAGTTAATCTTGGCTTATGGACGTAAACAATTATAGAGAAGATTGTTATCTCTAATTTGTGTTATGTTCATTTTTTCGGTTTAACGATCAGTTTTCAAAATATTGTGCCAACCGTAATTTATTTTTATATTACAACTAACGCATTGAGCCCGTTGTTACCCGGGGATATAAATTTAATCTGTAATAAACCTATTAAACATTGTTTTCATTCATTGCTAACTATTTACGCAGTGCACGCGAATATACTTTTCCGACTTCATGAAATTTACATAAATTATAGAGCTAAACTTTCCTCGTGAAACATTCTATCCGTAGGTGAAAACAGGAATAAAATCCGTTCAGAAGTTACTGAGAAAATCGTGCATAGACAGACAGACGCGGCAATTTTGATACTATGTAATGTAGATATAGATTAATTGATATATCAAAATAAATTAATTAATCACTTCTGAAATATGCATACACTGTTAAAACATGTCTTAGCAACCACACTGTACATTCGGATATAAAATAGTTCTGCTTTAGTAGCGATAGCGCGTCGGATCCACTTGCAGTAAAACAACATTTAAAAAATAATCTTGAATATATTACCGGCGCGGGCGCGGGCGGTGCAACGGCGGCAGGTTTTGTATAACGACGTGAATTTGTATGCATTAAAGCGAAATAAAGGATTTTACTGGGTGTTCCGCAACACGTCATAATGAAATGATTAATGAAGCAACGAGTGTATACGCTATTTATTTATTATTATTTTTCTGTGAATATTTTGCGCTGATTATTTTTGTGAATATTATTAAGAAATATATAGCTTGTTTTCCTTCATACGATTTTTCAATATATAAGCTTTGATAAATACTCATAAAAATTAATAAAATGTTAGGAAATTTAACATGAGGACAATTAGAAATGTTGTAGTAACCTTTGGTCAAATTTAACGATGTGT
Organism: Sialis fuliginosa; assembly: GCA_961205875.1. NCBI lineage: Eukaryota > Metazoa > Arthropoda > Insecta > Megaloptera > Sialidae > Sialis > Sialis fuliginosa. The sequence goes on from OY540810.1 coordinate 36,824,293, forward strand.
GATTGGTGCATTTTGAAATGCTGTCTCGAATCGAAACTAACTGATAAATTTTAAATTGATCAACAGTATTTTGTTTTCAACTTTAATAAAGAATAAAATACATTAATGAAATTAAAGTAAGCATCCTAGATAAAATTATAATAATATTTTTTGGCAGATATAAATTTGAAAACAAAATACTAATTACTATTTTATTAAATTTTGTGGCAGCATTTCAAAATGCATCAATCACACATCGTTAAATTTGACCAAAGGTTACTACAACACTTTTAATTGCCCCCATGTTAAATTTCCTATGTCTTAATCAACTTGGAATACACTATAGGTATAGAGAGGTTGTTGTACAATCCCTGGCCATATTATTAGACCTGTCTTACAAAATCGGTTGATTCCGCAGCTCAGAGAATGGTTTCCAAATGGGGAACCATTCATTTTTATGCAAGATGGAGCTCCCTGTCACTCAGCACGGTCTGTTAAAGCTTTTTTGGAAGAGCAAAATATCCCTCTGTTGGATTGGCCGGGTAATAGCCCCGATATGAATCCGATTAAAAACGTGTGGGAGTTGATGAAAAGAGAAGTGGCTAAAGATGTAAACACAAACAAAACGTAACTCTTAGAAAAGATCATTCATGTGTGAAATCAACATCCAGTTTTGCATTGATAGCATACCACGCAAAATTGAAGCTCTCATAGTGGCTAAAGGTGGCACAACAAAATATTAACATTTAATTACATTAATTTCAATTTTTTTTCAAGAGTTAATAAATACATATTTTTTCTATAATAATGATGTTTTATTTGTGTTAAAAAATAGATAATTAAGTCGATAATAAAAAAATACACATGTATGTATCTAGTAAAAACAATAAAGCTGTATAGTATCACCTGATAATTAACATTTTACATAAAATCTTATAGTGCGTCTAATAATTTGGCCAGGGACTGTAGGTCCGTAGCCAATTTAACAACGATACAATAAATTATATTATTTTTTAATCATTTGTGATTTGTTTTAATTTGCAGGAAAATTCATCAGTGAAAAATAAATTCTAGTGATTTTATTTATATTAAATTAAATTTTGATTCTTACATGTTTTTCAATTAGTATAGCAAAAACTTCCAAAATTGTAACGAAAAAATATTGAGGTTAATAAATCACCCCCCGGTACTCATTGCAGTACCTCAATAATTAAGGTATGCTACGACTTATGTAGTCATAGATTACATATGTGAAGATCTTTAAGGTACTCCAATACATTCTATAAAAAATACAGCGATCAAAGTAAAAAAACGGTTTTTCATCAATTTTGATCGTAAATGATTTATTTACATACTAACGAATGGTATTGAAAAATTGAAATAAAATCATATGTATCTTGTATATTTACTTTAAAAAAAACTGATATCGCATTATATATATTATATATTATTATTAGAGACTGGAAAAATAGTTGTTATTTTCAATGAAATAGTTCCTAGTTGAATTTTTTTTTCGGAAAATAGTTCAAGTTGTGTTCAATCAAACCAGTTTTCTGAAAACGGTGAAGATATGTAATAAAAATTACAATAAATGCATTTTTACGCAATAGCTGAAAAACTATTTTTCCAATCTCTAATTATTATATATTATATTAAAGGTCATCATTTGCCACTCCTCCTTTAATTATTAATAATAATTGAGTTAAATAACTGACAATTTAATAAAATCATAATTTCCAGTTTACTCTAAATATTTATAAACTCCCCCATGTTCATTTTGCAACGCATAAATAATTTCTTTGCCTGAGGCTTTCACTCAAACCAATCTCGCATATGTAATATTTACACAGCCCAGATGTATCTTAGAGCTATTATTCTTCGGCACCACAATCATGTCTTACATAGTTACACTCTAAAATACTCTACATAAATCCAGTGGCGGCTAATATGTCGGTTCAAAATGCTTATGTCTTTACATAGTAATAAACTTACTTTAAAAAAAATATGTGTACTCATCAGTGACAATTTTTTCAAAATTTAGAGGAAAAGTCGCCTTAATTTTTGAACAGGTGGTCAGATTTTATTTTTATTGTATTACATCTTTTCATATTTTCGTAATTAAATCTTACATAACAAGTATTTACATGTTTAAGTGAAGAGTCGCGTACATAAATAAGATGAATTAATTATAAGGAAAGGATGAGAAGTACTTCTTCAAAAAATATTAATAATTATATGTGGTTTAGGCGATATACCCAAAAATATGAAAATTCAGAAATTTTTTAAATGGCTATTTTTGTCAAAGTAGATAAGTACTTTTTGTTTACGGTTTCTTAAAGCACTTTTTGTGCAGAATTGATTAGGGTATTTAGAATTTTTATATCACTTTTAATTTCCGAGTTACAAGCCTTCACTTTAGTTTTTCTTATGGGGCACTAAGTTGACTATAGCATATTTGAACGTGTTTTTTTTTACTCCACTTTACAACGATATGTCACCTCTCATATTAATATGACATAATAAATATGTACGTAGTTTTTGCCCATGTTATAAAAATATAAAAATGCTCAATCACTTTTTGTGATAGTGTGATTAAAGGCCTCTATACACCACCCAATCTGCAGGGCCGATTTGTCGAAATCAGGCCGATTATTCGCGGAATAATCGGCCCGCTTTTACATACCTCCCAACAAATCAGACCTGCAGATTGGGTGGTATATATACCACCCAATCTATACATAGAAGCCTTAAGGATACAAGATACAATCTTTCCACTGGTAAAATAATTTTTCAAATCGAATCAGTAATTCAGAAGTTCTGAGGTAACTTTTATTTAGAGATACAAAAGACTATTTTATGTATAAGATTATTTTAACTTTTTAATAGGTATTTTTGTTCATTTAAAACAAATGTTCATTATATTTATTTATAATTTATTTTCACGAAAACCCGCCCCTGTATAATATTATTCACCAACACAACGATGTCTCACATAGTTAGACAACACATGAATCTACAAGAAGACACATATACAGTGATGGGAAATCGCTGGTGATGACTTCCACTCGTCCTCGCTTTCGCTTAATTCTCGTCTCATGAATGTTTTAACGCCCGCCGGCTTTGCATACGATGTTTTTAATAGTTAATAGGTTTGCTTTTGTCAACGGATGTAGAGCAGGTACATAGGCTTGTTGTAAGAACTAACCGCGCTTGTTATGTACATTGTGGAAAATGAGCAAGAGGAATAGTTCAAGAGGATGGAGTTTATATTTCATAGTAATAATTGTCTTGTAATAAATATTTTATCAATTAAAAAGTACGTGCATACACTGAAAAAAATAATTGGTTGAATTTATTTATTATAGTTAAAATGAACCAAAATTTTGGTTGAATTTAACTATGCATACACTGAAAAAAGAATTGGTTGAATTTACCTATCATAGTTATATTCAACCAAAATTTTGGTTCAATTTAACAATGATAGGTAAATTCAACCAATTCTTTTTTTCGGTGTACAATAGTTCTTGTGTTTTCTGGTAAAATAAAATACAACAAGCTTGGCTCAATATTGGTTTGCTGGTTCGGTCACCTATTCTTTACCCAAGATTGGGCCAACTCTGAGCCAGCCTTGGTACGACAAGCCTTGGTCGAGTCTTGAACAAAGTTATCATTTGTATCTTGGCCCAGTGTTGGCTAGCATTAGCGTAAGCCTGGGGCAACCGTGGCCCCTTTTGTAATTTCCAACATGGGAATAAGTTAATAAGACTTGATTATAATATATTATAATAATAATATTTGAATCATTTCTTCATGTACCAAACAAAGACAGATATTTTGAAACTCATTTGCTAGGTAAAGAAGTACTCTTCGTTTATAGTACTCATACATATTTGTGCAGTTAAATTATTATGTAATCTATTGAAAATTGTATAAGTAAATTTTTTGGCATTAAATATTTGATATTCCGAATTTTAGTTTTTAAATATGTTACACTTGATATAAAATTTATTAATGAAATGGGTGTATATTTGTGTTTCTATTTAAAATGACGTAATTATATAAGCTTCGCCCTTGAAAAAAATAACCGATGATGTTTGTCTTAATCTGTTGTAAGTGAATCTGACCTTAAAGGTGGCAGACGACTTCTGCAGCCCATAGTACATTATTACAGCGGGCATTAATTTATTAAAATTAGTAATGATTTAACAAAATTTTAATCCATTGTTACATTTTAAAACTTTATTATTGAACTATTTAATTTACAATTTTTTTATATTGAAAAAAAAGGAAATGAGTTAAAATAATTTATAGACATCCTACAAAAATAAGATGCTATTTGAAAAAATACATTCTATATCGTTTCAAATCCTAACATAACAGTAAAAATAATCGAATGATTTATTTGCTGATTTAAAATAGAAATAACTTTATAAATCACACTCTTACATAACTGTTTACCAAATCTGATTTTTGTTTACAAACGACGAAATCGAAATAGTGTTTGACAAATACTATAGGAAAATGTCTATACCAGGAAATCTTCCGTGCCTCTTCACAAGAGGGTTGTTGTATGACACTAGAATGGAGTCATTCAGAAATAAAAAAAAATGACAAGTGCGGGTAGAACTTGCGCTCTGAGGGTTCCGTACCGTTAAAATTATAAAATTGTACATTTTGAAAAATAAACATTGAAAACAAGTAAATCCATAAGATATTTTACTATACAGAAAAACAATATATTTAAATGATGCCACTGTTTTGGAATTAAAATTTAAAATCCAGAGACGTGTGCTTTTTACATGGTTAATACTATATATTGTTTATTGTTAATAATTCCACATCGAATTAGAAATTAATGATTTTTGGATTTTTTCTTTTACTTGTGCTATAAGATCTTCCTTTGTACCAAATTTCAAGATTCTAGGTTAATGGGAAGTACCTTAGGTATATAGAATGTGATGATCAGTAAGTCAGTCAGTCAAAATACGCTTTGAAAGACCATATATTTTTGCATTGAATTAGAAACTTGAATTTTTTAAGGGGGAAACATATGAGTAGACTGCAGAAAAAATAGATGAATTTTGAGAATTATTATCTCATAAACTATTTGTTCAATTTCATCCAGGTTTATTTTATTCTAAAGTATATGTATTGAGGTGTGTTTACAATTTTTTTTATGAATATATATCGACTGGGAGCGCTACTGTCGTGGTCGATGCGGTTCCCAGGATTACTGGCAGTCGGTTGATCTGACATAGAAATTTTAAAGAGATTCTTAGATGTTAATGTATGATACCCTTCGGTACGTAGTTTTTTTTTGACTCTATTATTTTGCTTTTTATCAAGCCAGAAAAGTCAGAAATTGTGGTTGAAAAAATAGTATCTTTATAACTTCTGTTTCAGATCAACTGACTGCTAGTATTACTGGGAACCGCATCGAGGGACATGTTTTATGTCAATATATATTCATAAAAAAATTGTAAACATACCTTAACATCTATACTTTAGAATAAAATAAACTTGAATGAAATCGAACAAATAGTTTTTGAGATAAAAATTCCCGAAATTCACCTATTTTTTCCGCCGTCTACTCATATATTCCTCCTTAATATTTGATGTTAATTTCAACTGTATGCCTCTAACTGTTCCTAAGAAAAAAGATCTTGACATCCAGACTGACATTTTACATTATCCCAATAGCTGGAAGTAGGGGGAGGGTAATTACCACCAACGAACATTACTTATAATAAATATAAATATTTGAAGTTATTTCTACTCCACCCCTGATAATACTGCTGATTCCGCCCTTGTATTGTACAACACCTAACATAACTGTTAGCAAAATGTTATTATTTACAAACGACAGAAACGGGACGAAGCGGTTGACAAATACTACAGGATAACGTCGATACAAGGAAACGGATGTTTGCGCTTCACAAAGTAAACTTAATTTATATTTTTATACCGCGTGTAATTTATCAAACACGGGCACACTTCTGATGTAGTGCCTGTCAATAATAACAGATGTAGCGACACATCAGCCGACATGCTAATACATCAACCAATTTTTGCGCAATCGTATAGGAAACGTGTAGTTTTAATGGTGCATTACAGTCGGTAAGTTCCGTTTCAATTCATGTCGAGAATGTTCGTTTTGACAACCAAGCAGTGGCGTATACAGTAGAAATGAAAGTATTCATCTTCTTTAATTTTACATACAGTAGAAATGAAAGTATTCATCTTCTTTAATTTTTGAAAACAATATCTGCCAAGTAAATGCATAGTGCTTCCCCGTGTTAAATTCACCAAAGGTAGATAATTATTCAACAATTTAAATAAAAACCGATAGTGTTTATATAAATTGCCTGGAATTGGTTAACCTTTTCATTTTTATACCTGATTTTTTTCCATTTATTTTTAATTTTTTGACAATTTCAATCTAAATGTAAATTTATGCAAATTATGTCAAAATGACATTTAAAAAGCCAAAATGACATTTAAAACGTCTTTGCAAGGGAATATTTTACAACAAACGTTGTAGACCCATATTATAGGAAATTTAATGCTCTACAAAAAATATTCTATAAAATTTTCACGTAACATGTGTCGTTCTTGAGATATCTTGAAAAAATAAATATTTTGGGTTGTCACCCCTCCCCCTTACATAAGATTTTAATGATTTTGAAATGGAACCGTCTTCAAGCCAGACCCAACCATCCGACCATGTTTCAATAATATCGGTTCAGTGGTTCATGAGTTATGCGTGTGACAAGGATTCAAGGGACAGACGGACACACGGACAGACAAACAGACAGACACGGAACGAAAAGTGTTTGCCTTGACGTGAAATGGATAAATCAATTTAAAATTTTGAAATCGCAGAACATTTTTTTGTCTCAATCTGAAACGATCACAAAGCTTCTCGTATCGAAGAAATTAGAATCAATTAAAATATTTTTATAAAAACTTATTACACTGGGCAACTAAAAAAATTATTTGTTTTTCTACCGAGACCTGAATACAACCCGAAAGTTTTTAGTGTGCTGAAACCGAAGTTGTTTCACTAATAATTAGCTCAAGTTCTCGAAATATCCCCGCCCAAAAGTGCCAAAAATAATGATTTTGGACAATGACATATCTATGAATATGTTACAAGCAAAGTTTTTATTCATGGTAACAAATGGAACTAATTATGTCCTCTTTGAAATAAATTTCAACCTTTTATTGTAGTTTTTTTCACCGAGATATATTTATTAGAAGATATTGTTACATTTGTGAGTAGTAAGTATAGTCAATTGTGTATACCCTTCAATCTTTTTTTTTTTTAAATCTCATATCTTTAAACTAGTAATATATATTTTGGCGAAAAAAAATTGCACAATAGAGAGTTAAATTCATTTTAAAGAGGAAAAACAGTTTTATTTGTTGCGATAGACAAAAATATATGAAAAAATTGGCTGTTTGGTAATTATTTAGTAAAAATGACCAAATTACCAAAATCGTTATTTTTTGTAATTTTAGTATAAAATATCTTTAATTGTTAAAGTAAATGGTACTTCTAACTACATATAGATTAAAATGACTTATAGTGTTTTTAAAATTATTATTATAAGATTATATTGCTTGCCTATATTAATACTAGACTGTCATTTTTTACTTTCTTATTATAACTATATTTTTCTGATATTTTTCATTTTTCTTTTAATTTTACTTCATTCATAGAAATATGAATATCTCAATATAAACACTAATAATAGCAAAAAGTGTCTTATAAAAAAATTGTGTTCTAAATAAAAATAGATAAAAATAACATGTATGTATAGTATAGACTATATTTAATATATAAATATATTAACGAGAAGGTGTTTTTACCTACGATACAATTCCATGAACGTTTTGTAAAGGGTCCGCTGTAGATCGGGAAGGGGGATGAGTGATGGCATCCCATATATGACACATAATCCCTTTGGAATACACAATATATATCTTGCATAAAGAAGTTTGTAATGGCCGCACTTGTTCTGTAGCCTGCCCGGATTCGATTCCCGGCGAATTTGTCTTCGCGAAAGTACCTATTTTTCATGAAGTTGTTGTGTGTTTGTAGAGATCTATGTTACGCTTTTTTCATTTAATATTGCTGTATTTTATTTTAATGGATGTAATAAGCGCAGCTAAGATTTATATGACGATAAATTATAGGACAATGGATTTATATGAGTTTTATTTATGACCTGAAATTAATTTTATATGAAATTCTTATTTTATCATATCATAAATAAAAATGCTTCCTTTATTTTCTGTTTCTTTAAGACAAGAAACAATTTATTATTTACTTCACTAGCTGTGCCCGCGGCTTCGCTCGCGTGGTCTACGGAATTATAGTTTAGGATTTTTGAAACATGTAGTTGAATTATTTTAAATCTTTTTATTCTACACAATTCTTAACTACATTCACGTTCGTATGGATAAAAAAAAACCTCGTAAATATGATAAGTGGTTCTCGAGTGATAAGCGCACTAACGGACAGATAGACAGAAAGACGTTGCGTTTTATAATATATATAAATAACGAATGAAATGTTCAGAGACCAAAGTGAATAATTACCATGACATACAAAATAATATTAAATAAATAAATGGGAAAGATTTTGATCTGTAAAGACCTGGAATGATCTACAACGATCCCTAAAGATCATTGCAGATCGTGAGAGAAATTCAATTCATGGATTTTTAACGTTAGGTACATACAATGATCATCAGAGATCTTCGTAAATCGTTGTAGATCTTTGTAGACCCAGTAGATCTGGTAGAACCAGTGAACAAATATGATCTTGTCTCAAAATGCAGATCTATCAAGATCTGATTTGATCGCTTCAGATCTAAAATTTTTTCCCGGGTAAGTAAAAACAATCATAGCATGCATTATTATTTTCAACCTAATCCGTATTTATAAATAGAAGTTATTAAGGTCTGAAATGAAATTGTATTTCTGTTAGTGTTTTTGTTCTGTTATTGTGTTATATTCTGTGCTAATGACTGTTGTAATATCTTGCGCGATTCATGAATACAAGTAGCTACATATCTGTAGTAAATAGGTAACTTAAAAGCAATTTGACCCTTCAGAAAAGATTATTAAACATTTAAACGTGTGAACCATTATTCCAAGACGTTGGAAATGGAATAGGTTTGTAACACAAGATAAAACATAAAGACCAGGTCACACCAAATTCAATCGTTGTTTGTACAACGTAATTTACGTAAACAATTAGAAATTTTCCGCGTCTTTGTGCTCTTTAAACGATGTTTGGATAATGTTAATGACAAACATGGCATTAAACGTCTTTGAATAAGAAAATGACACAGGCTGAAACGACAAATTTGCTAAATTGCTCAAAAACGACAGTAAATTCTGTATTTTTTCCGTATTTATTTACACTCCAGTTAGTTTAACGCAACAGCACAATTCTCTTTAGTAAATTTCTTTTGATGTGATGACTTAAAGTCCTTTGTGAAATGTAAAGTCAATTTAAAGTTATTTCGTTTGTTGATCATAAATGTTACAGCAGCCCTTTAAAATTCTAAATGTGGTAATTGTCCTTTGTGTGTATTGTGTTTAGAATGTGAAATATTAAATCAACATCATTATTCATTATAATGAGGTAAATATACTTTTGAAACGAAAAGTAATGAACATATTAAATTAGAAAAACATAACGTTAGAGCAATATTGTCATCATACGAAATATAAATAAATGTGTGTATTAAAAATGAATTTTCCATTATACAGGATGATTCTTCACTATCGTACTAAACTTGAACAGTACATTGAGAAAAATATTTTAAGCAAAAAACATTATATGAATATTTGTCCGGAAATTTTTCATGAGGGGGCTATAGCCCTCTAAATATTTTACTCAAAATTATTATCTGGAGAACCAATTGTGCTACAGTTATTAAATTTTATATTGATGTTATCGATATCCAGTATCAATCAATAGTAATTTTGACCTGGGTGGTGTAGGCCCTGTCGGCCCGTCAATTTTTATCCAGTTATTGTTCTTTAATTCCTGAGTTAGGACACAAAATACACAAAAATATACTTCGCTCATTTATCATCTATCTATAGGATAAACTGTTTACGAGAAATATCGATGCAATAGTATGAGTAAAGGTAAGAAAAAAACTTCATGTACGTACATATATCACCTAATATATGTACATATGTTCTCTTAGACCTATAGCCAGTTCCCAGTTCTATTACTGTTGCAAGTATTTTACTAACATAACTAAAAAGCGATTCTTTAAATGGCTATTTGTTGATAAGGATGAATTTTTGGAGGTATATTTATTTTTTGTCTAATTTTTTATCATTGGTACGACAATGCTGAATCATTCTGTATACATTATTATACGTAGCTTATTCACATAACTCGTTTTAATGGTGTATTAATAAAATGTCAGTATTTCGTTTCATCGCAATATTAAATTATTCTTAAAAGTAATGAGATATGGGTATTGTATAAGCAATGTACTTTCTATTTAAATTTCAAAAAGATGGATACAGACTTGTTTTTTACAGACGATTCCCCTTTAACAGTGGTTTTCAAACTGTTGCTCACGATCCTGGAACCTTAGTTGCTCATTCACAGGCAATTTAAATTCTAATTTATAAAAAATACGTTTTTATCGAATTTATCTTTTAAAAAAATATTTACGAATTATTTTTGTGAATATTTTAATATACCTCTTATCCATACTAATATGTGTGTCTGTCTGTTACCTTTTCACGGTTAAACCGTTGAACGGTTCTTAATGAAATTTGGCAGAGAGATAGCTTGCATCCTGAGAAAAGACATAGGCTCCTCTGGACCTCGAAAATTGATTGAATAAAAAAATGGGTGTATATACTTTTGTGCAAATGGAAAACTAAAAACCTGTTTTTATTGACTATCATAACAGAAATCTGCATTAACTAATTTAAATTTCACGTGGACGATGTCGCGGGTAACAGCTACTCATGTAAGAAATGCCAGCCTTGAAGATGGGCCCAATATTGGGTTGCCAGTGTTGATTTTTCGATATTGGTCCCAGTCTAGGCCAACCTTCAGATACCGTGCTTCGGGTTACCTATTCTTTACCCAAGATTGTGCCAACTCTGAGCCAGTCTTGGTACGACAAGCCTTGGCCGAGTCTTGAACGAAGTTATCATTTGTATCTTGGTCCAGTGTTGGCTAGTATTGGCGCATGCCTGGGCCAACCGTGACCCCTTTGTTATATCCTATATGGGTAGTTATAAATATAAACAAAATTAACAATTGCTGGTCTGCTAAATTTTATTTATATATTAAATCAGCAGACTTATTAATATTTGGACCAGATGTTAAAAATGGACAAAATGAAACGCTGAAAACAGATATTTCCGTTGATATCTCGATTTAGAAACCTGTCAATACTTCATTATACTATAACCGTATAAGAAAGTAAAACAATTGTCGACCACTGCCTTAGAACATCCAGTCTTGGAAAGACATTTCGTAGATTTTGATTTGAGTAAATATTGAATTAAGCGAACCGAAGAGCGCTATGAAATTGAGCTGAAATTCCAGGTGGAGAATGTATTATGTTTCCCATTACCTTTGTCTGAACTCACTGCCTCTGGATATACATCATAATGTATTTTTTGTATTATTTGTTTTAGTTTCTCTTTTGTCTCGATTTAAAATTCAACTTCGGAAATATGTGGTTGGCCGACGTAAAATAAATGTGTATTTCGGGTTTGATTGAGAATTGGTATTGTTTAATATATTTTTTGATTAAAATTCAAAAATTCATTACAGCTTTTGTTGATCTTTTTGTAATGTCATGAAAAAGGTTGAATTTATTTTTATAATTCTGATGAAAGGAAACATTGATTTCGGTTTGTATTTGTTCAAGAAATAGGGATTGAAGTGAGTATTGATTTATAAAATTCTATCAGAATTTGCAATTAACAGAAATAATAAAGATTAAATGAATGCTATATTTGCATTTCATTAATTATTTTTTTCCATTTTATCTAAACACTTTTTTTTATTTTAAATTTTTTTGTAACTTTTAATCTCTGGTTAAATTTTACGAAATTCAACATTAACAATAAAACTAATGACATTAAATACGTATACTTTTATAAACAATAATTAAACTTAAATATTAATAAACTTTAAACTTCACACAATACGAGAGAATATTAGATTTAGGTTATAATTTATAACATGCCAGTCTCGTCTTATGCGAATTCTCATTTTTTACATAAGCAAAATTCACTGGCACCAGTTTTGACCGCTTTAAGAGCAAGGTTTACTGTTTTTTGGGATTGAAGGGCTTCTATTTTGTAACTATCATGAACTCATGTTATTAATAAAATAAGACGATTTTAAAATCTAAATTATTATTCATAAACATACATTCTAGATATATTCTCACGAATATAAGAACATTGAGTTTGTTTATAAAAATATCAATTGTTTATAATTTTTTTTTCCACTGGAAAGCCAATTTTCTCTGCACGTTATTATACATTTTTTATGAGGACATAATTTTATTCAGATTTTTTAAAGTAGAAAAATTTTTAATTTGTTTATAAATAATTTATATTTTTATAAACAAATTCGATGTTTGTATATCCAAAAACATATTTCTAGAATATACGTTTATAAATAAAAAAATTAACGTCAGAATTGTTAATATTCGTTTAGCCGCTCACGAGAAAAATGTTGATCGTGTTGTAACATTATAATTTTATTGTTTATAACTTTTGCGAAAAAAAATTTTTTCCTGACCAAAATAAATATCTTTTTTAACATAAACCCAAAATAGGTCCCTTTTTTGGTAATTTACACTTTTTTTGTTTGGCTGTTTAATTAAAAACTTTTTCTTGTGAATTATACAAAGAAATAAAAAATATGTGTTGATATTTGATTACTACCATTTCTCAATATTATTCTATATACATTTAACTGTCTTACAGCGTGATTTGATGACAATCGGCTTATAGGTGTCAAAATGGTGGACATTTAAACTAATTATTAGTATAATTTATTTATTGATTATTATACGTATTATCACATCAACTGCTTTACATTGTTTCAAATTTGACGATTCTTTTTTTATATATGTAGTTTGTGTACTTATCATTTTGTAATCTTTAGCAAGTGTCCATTACTTCGTGTTCATTAATCGTTTTACCTTTGCCATTACTGGAGAAAAAAACATAAATAAAATAAAAGGCTATAATTTAAAAAAAAAACTATATTTGAGGACATGAGTTCATGAGAATTACAAAAAATAAGCCCATTAATCCAAAAAACCGAAAACTTGCTCTTATAGCGGCCATAACTGGCGCCTTTACCTTACTAAAACAAACACTTACCAAAATGTACTCATATCGATCGACGATAGTCGTATGATAAGTTTCCTCAGATTTTCATGAACTTCAAATAAAGACGAACTCGAAAGAAAACAAAATCACAACTGTTTAAAATTGATGAAATATTTTTATATCCCGTTGTGCAACGACCTAAAATCACCAATTGATTTTCCCATCGATGTAAGGAATAAAGAAGAAAAAATCCACCCCGAAATGTTTACGGTATCCGAAATCATAACCGGACAGCAATCCTTTGACCGATAGCGCGTCCGCTTTATTATAACCACGTTTACCGGAAGGCAACGGAGCGAGCGGTTCCGGGCCAACGGACCGGATTCTGTGATCGCGCTCCGGAGGAACATGTAATACATAAGACTGATAGCTGCCAAAGACAGGGGGGGCTCTCAGACATGTAAATGTGGGAGCTTTTAATTATCTTATGATATATATATATCATTAATTCTTATTTTTATAGTCTCAATGGCTTAATATAATCCAAATTGAATTAACTACAATGTAAAATTAAATTAAATTAATCAAAAATAAATATATTTAAAAATATTTAGTACTAGCTCATTGTATGTAAAGTACAAGGTAGCCTCAGTATCTCGGCGCGAGAGAGGGAAATACGTCATCTGGGGTGCCTAAATGTGGAAAGAGGGAATGATATACCCAATCATAACAAATATAACCTTGTAACTCGGAGCGAGAAGGGGAAAATACGTCACCTAGAGTGCCCAAACTGATTGGTCAAAAGCTACTGAGGCTAGTACCAAGGTTAGTAAATACACAGTTTACTAACCTTGGTACTAGCTGTAAATTTAAAATTTAGGATAAGGAGGAGCTGTCAAACATAAAACCTTTGAAGAAGGAGAAGAAGAAGGTTAGGTAATACAGATTTCTGATATGATAGTCGATAAAACAGGTCGCGCGTACAAATGTTACATACCCATTTTTTTATCTAAAATAATTGTATAATTAATAAATTTTTCGGGATACACAGTACCCTATGTCCTTCTTCACGATGCAAGCTATTTCCCTGCCAAATTTCATCGAGATCGGTTAAGTTGTTTAGCTGTGAAAACAGAGAGACAGACACACTTTCGCATTTATAATATTAGTATTGGTATAATCAAACTTTACATTTTATTTTTTTACATACAGGTCTTAATCTACACAGATATGTAGGTATGTTAAATGCGCACATACTATACCATAAAAATTTTATTCCTAGCCACTCATACATATAATACACATAAATTAGGTATAATTAGTAACTATTTATCCCATTTTAACGAATGAATTACAATAATAACGTCAGTACAAAAATCTATAGGTACAATAAAATGAATATAATTTCATCTCAATACACTCCTGTCAATATTAGTTTGATAACCGACTTAAAAAAGATACAAATATTCTCCAAAAATCACGACAAAAGTCTCAAAAACAAAACACCATCTAAATCCACTCCTGACAATCGTAGTTACATTACCGACTGGCCCCGGGCCCTTGCAACAAGTGACCCGTTAAATTAAAGCTCGTCAGTACGATGATTGAGACATGTCAAAACCACATCTGTGACTCGCGCTGACATGTTTGCTCTTATTGAAAATATGGTAATCTTTTAATTGAATTATACTCTGGAGAAAGCTATTCTAAAAAAATGCGTAATGTAATATGTCTTGTTCTTAAAATATCGTTTCCTGTAATACGGTTATTTTAAATTGAAATTTTATTAAATATCATGTTTGTTTCCTTTTTGCTTAATATTTTGGATATTGTTTTTTTTAAAGATTGTATTTGAATTTAGAATATTTTATATGTATAAATTATTTAGATTTTTTATTTTTTTGACCCCCCCCCCCCCACTTCAGCCTTGTCACAAGTTGTCGCTGTTGTGATGTCACACAAATTTCGAAACAATAATTAGGTACTCAAAATCAATTGTTTTTTCATTGCTGTTTATATTATTTTTATTTATATGAAATTTTTCCTTGCACGTTTGTAATTTTCTCAATAACTCTTCACAGGTCTTGAGTTATTAACAACATATTAATTTTTCCTCACATTTTTGCTCTAAGAATTCATATAAAATTCTTTGTTTTAATTTTTAAGATGTGACGTCACGAAACATGTAACTTCCCCTCCCCCTTAACGTGACGTAATTTATGGATGGCCCCTAATCATTAACTGTTACACTACTTATAAGAAATAATATTAAAAATATAAACATTTTTACAACAAGGATCTTGACTTCTGGATATAACCCGCGTCGGTTTGGGCTCTTCTAAAAGTGCACTTTAAAGCCCTGAAGATGCCCACTGCAATATGTTACGAAACGTTGGCCGATAACACGACCAAACCGACGCAACTTGAACCCAGAAGCCAAGATCCATATCAAGATCACCGCAGAAGCCTCAGGACTTACTTGTATTTTTACAACAAGATATTCAAATTAAAAATATTAATCTCATTTTAATGTTAAATCCTATCTGTATATTCTATACCTACAATATTAACGTACTTCTATTGAAATAATTGAATCTTGTACATACTCCTTTTATGTATATAATATATATTTTACAAACAATTGAATTTTCGATAGAAGTAACGTCTAAGCCAGGAACAAATAATGCTGAAGAACAGCACGAAACAGCGTGCATAATATAAATTGAAATAACTTTAAAATAGGAGTTTAACTTCACGTAAACGAGATTGATTCAATTTAAAGTCAAATCAATTCTGATTGAATTTGTAAACAGTATAAATTATGTAAAATATTTCGGATGTACATAAATACTAGTACGTTTGTGAGTAAACATTGTAAATGCATACAAACAGACATGTACAATAATGCACATGCATTTATATATGTACATGTTGATTATGTGCTCTATAGAAGATATGGTTATAAAGTCAGTACCTATTCTGATTACACTATAATAATTTGAAATTGATATATAGTTTTCTTTGTAGTGTAATTATACATATCATTATCCATACTAATATTATAATTGCGAAAGTGTGTCTGTTTGTTACCTTTTCACGGCTAAACCATTGAACCGATCTTGATGAAATTTGGCAGGGGGATAGCTTGCATCCTGAGGAAGGACATAGGTTACTTTGTATCCCGAAAAATTTATTAGATAAAAAAATGGTAATAATTGTACGAGCGACCTGTTTTATCGACTAACAAAACATAAATCTATATTACCTAACCTTCTTCTTCTTTTTTCATATTCTAAAAAAATATTTTTTTTACGTCAAAATAAAGATATTAAACTAGCACCCATACATATTTGGAAAAGTTAATAACCCTTTAAGGGTTCGAATACATAATACCAATGTGCTATTTGATAATATAAGTGGGTAAATTTTCAAAAATCTTTATATGTAAATTCTTATAAACTATAAAGTTTAAACAAATATAAAGACATTGCATGCTGAAAAGTATATAATAATTAAAAACAGTTTTTGAAGTCATTTTTGTTTTATTCTTTCTCAAAATGTTTCTTATTGGCTTATACAGTGTATTCCAATTATGCCATAGGAAATTCAACATGGGGACAATTAGAAGTGTTGTAGTAACTGATAAATTTTAAATTAATCAAAAGTATTTTGTTTTCAACTTTAATAAAGAATTAAATAAATTAATGAAATTAAACTAAGCATACTAGATAAAATTATAATAATATTTTTTGGCAGATATAAAAATTAAAACAAAATACTGATGACAATTTTACTAAATTTTGTGAAGGCATTTCAAAATGCACCAATGATACATCGTTAAATTCGATCAAAGACTACTACAACACTTCTAATTGTCCCCATGTTAAATTTCCTATGGCTTAATCAACTTGGAATACACTGTATACACATTTCAGTATTTTTAGGACTTTTTATATCGGTTTTATTTTTTTCTAAAAATGTTTTTTTTTTTTTTAAGTGACGTATCTTTGAAGTCTCTAGTCAAATTCTGATAAAATTTATATGGGATCACCTCGAAAGTATACTCTTTCAACATCCTGATCCTTTTTTGAAATCGGTTAAAAAATATGTTCACGTCTAAAAAGTAAATCCAAATATTTATAGATATTATCACGGAAGCTTTAAATACTGTACCTATTATTTACTTACACGTTTTTTTTAAATTTCATTTTCAAAATTAGTTGTTGCCCTTCATTTAAAAAAAAAAACAAACAAATTAATATTAAGCCAGTTAGAGTTATGCTAGATGCTAGAACATACATAAAAAATACATATTTATACAAAAATATTTTAAAGGGTATAATATTAATAATTATTAATAATAATAATAATTAATAATATTAATTTGCATATGCCTACTAAAATAAATTTCATTAACATCATATTCATCTCAATATTATAAGACCGAGCTACAATCTGCGTGGGTTATCTAGCTATTAAGTTATTAACGTAAATTTAAATTAATTATAAATAATTAACAAAGCACGGGCGTATGTGGGTTGATAAGAGCTAATGAGATATTGGGAAGTGTAGAAAGAGCAAACAAAACTATAAGAGGATTTAACTCCATGTTATCAGATGTGTCCTACATCTACAGTCAAGTCATTATCCCAGCAAGCCATGGGATGCGTCCGAAAGGCGCGGGCGGCGTCGAGAGGGGTACACAAGGGCGGACGCTGGCACCGGAAATTGATCTTTTTAACTTGTTCTTCTTCTCGTCCGTTGTAAATGTATCTTCTTCCGCGTTTATTTATTACTTTTTTGGTTCGCTGGTTCGTGATTGTCTTCGTATTTTTTATGTCGTGTAGTAGGAGGAAGTCAACTTTTCTCTCAATTTCGATGATGGACTTACATTAGTTGTTCTGTTTTTTTTTTTTTTTTAACGGATATCGAATTGGAATTTTGTTTAGTTAGCTTTAAATAATGGTTAAATGGGTACGAAATAAATCGCCCACTAACATAAAATATTATATAATTTTACTTTTGAGTATACAGGCTGTTTCGAATGTCACTTATTAGTAGCAAATATGTTTTACTTTTCTATATTACAGTTTTTTACTTCCATGTTCTGAAAAAATGGAAGTATTGTAATACCGTTGAAAAATTGTGTCAGAGATAAGGTCAAATTCTGATTGTACTACTTTCAAAACGTAAAGAAAAGTGTGTGTCTGAATGTAGAATTTTCTTTCGTTCACGATAACTACCATAAAAATGCATCGATTTGAGTTATTTTTGGGGAAAATATTTGTCTCAGTGATTGCCCCAGAGCTATTGATTTTTTAGTACTAATTGGATTAAGGGTTTCAGAAATATTCGAAATTTTGTAACTATTATCGTCTAAAAAATGAACGTTGCGAGTATTATCACACTTATTTTTGATAAGACTTTTTAATAAGTACCTAAATAGCCATTGAAGGGGTGAAAACCACCCTCAAAATTTGAATTTGAAATACTAATTAATAAGTCACTAATTCATGTTGCCTTGAAAACTATTTATTTTTTCAAATTTTAGAATACGGGTAATAATACAATACATATTATTATATTATACATATGATATAAATAAAGAGTCTTGTTATCCGTTAAACCAAATAGAAAAAAAATCTCCCCATTAAACAATTTGAAGTTCTATCGAATCTGCAAATTTATCATTTCCAAATCAGTGTAGATATAATCGAATAACTGCAATGCTTTTTACCTTTGGGAAAACAATAATTGCGCATCATTTGTACAAAGAGACTTCAAAAGGTGAATATCAGATGAGCGTAACACAGTGGTAATATTTCCCATCAATTCGTATTCGCTTTAATCTTGCGTGGCGTCGTGAACCGTTTGCGTTAAATCAGCACGAACAGAAAGTGTGCCTGGGTTGGAATATCAAAGTGTTAAATCAATAATTCAAATTTCATCCATAAACAACATCCGCCATATCCGGCGTTCATTCCACGAACGGTTTATATTCAAACTAGGTTCTTAAACGTAAATACATCACAAAGAACCCTCCGAAAGAATCTCAAACCTGTGACTTTCGTTCGTATACATTTTTCATGATATTTCTTATTTATTCACACCCACACGAACGCAGTAGGTCATGATCTGAAATCACACCGTCGCAAATTAGCGGTAGAGTGAAATGAAGATACGCGTTAACGTTATCATCGCATGTATCTGTCACTCTCGCCGCATCGGTTGCGATCGCTGATGACCTTTCACGCTAGTTCTAAAGCTCACCGTCAGCGCCACGTGCCGAGCTGTATAGCTCCGAATGGTTTTGTGCAGAGAGCTATATACGCTGTAGGTTCGTATCTCTGCTAAGCGTAACGACAACCCTCGATTTAGAAGGGTGCTTTTGTAGTTCGGCCTACGACCGTTAGATGGAAACTGGGACGGTTTTATTCAAGTTTTATGACTATGGGAACTTTTCATGACGAACAAATTTATCACGCCTGTAATTTCATAAACAAAAGGCTAATAATTACATATCAAACACGCAATATCTGTGATTTATTATTTCGGTCAATTCATTTTATATTGATAATTTAATGAATTTTTTATGGAGGCTATATTTTATATTTCCAACTGTTACATTTGTTTATAAAATTAGATAGGAAGTTGTATTACGTATATATGTAAGTATTTATTATAAACTTATTGTTGTTTTTTTGTTATAGCTTTCGGAGCTGGAACAGCGAGTTCTGGAGGCGGAGGGACGCGCTGAAGAAGCCGAGGATAAGGTAAGGTTTTTATTCCACTGAAAACAGTTTTATAATAAATTATAATTCTTATATTGAGCGGAATGTGTCTATCGTCCTAATAGTTAGTGATGTTATTTTCTTACGTATTATTAATTTCTACTGATTAAAGTTTCGATTAAAACTATTTAAATCTTAACCAAATATATGTTTTTGATGACTTTTATTTCTAAATTAAGTCACGTCCTTTTAGAACAGACCTGGCCAACACAAATTGCTCCACGGACCACATTGACAACCTAAACATTTTTGAGGGTCGCTGATAAAAAAAAATCTATATTTTACAGTTTCTCTTTTGCACATTTTTAAAAATATTTTATTGAATGCTTTTCTATTATCAAAATAGTTTTAACAAATAAAATTATTATTTTAAAGAAAACGGCGGGAAATTAAAACCAGTTTCAGACGTTCTGAAACACCTGATACTTAAAAAAACATTATAAAACATAATTTCTTAATATTTAACCGCGGGCCGCAAGAGCGTGGCGGGCCGCAGGTTGGTAAGCCCTGTGTTAGAAATTACGGTTAACATTTGAATCGCATGTCAGAGTTCCATTATATTATAAATACCTACATTAAATTCGACCAAAAAGACCCAACTTACACCAAGAAACATATATTTTATATTTATAAAATGTAATTTCATTGAAAGAATGATTTTGCTCATCGGAGTATACGTTATGTAATAATGAAAACATAGAGTGTGTATTCCGGTGCATGGAACAGCCGGAGGAGCATCCAAGGTCAAACATCCATAAACGCCCCAATTTCGCGGCGATTGTCAGTCAGGTGGCGCGATCTGCGCGCGTAACGGGAATCAAGCGCGCCACCGTCTTACCCTTTACGTATCTGTGTGTGTGTATGTCAGTTGATATAAAAAAGGGGGGTTACCTTGGTTACCCAGCCAGCCGTCGTCCGTCATCTTGTCTCGCTCGCGCGCACCGTCTCTATCTGTATGTCGGTCTCGGTTCCACACCAGCGGCACGCAATAGCGCCGTCTCGCTCGCGCATTGATTTTTGTCGATTTGAGCAAAAAGCTGGCCTGAAGCCATGCACATTTTACTACATGTTATTGCAATCAGAATGTGGTGAATTACAGTTTTTTATTTATTTTTGATATTAATAATTGGTGTACGATCGACATGTCGTACTTTTGTGGACTGTAGAACCGCGTGTGTTTCTGAGGCGTCTGCGATGCCATTAACCGCGTTATCGTGGCCCATGGACGATTGTGCGAGCAGCTGACAATCACAATTGGACGATGCAAGTGACGCTTCTTCATTGTGATGCGTCTGTTTTAGAGACGTGAGTTTTGTTTCATTTTTTACACAACCTTATTTTATTGCTTCACTTTGCGTGTGTACACAAAACCTTTAAGCATGCATATTTACGTTCTTTCTACACGAGACGAAAGGGTGAAATACTCTGATACAATCATATGATGTTTACTATATGTATCAAATTTATTACCAAATGTTTTGTTGTTGTTTATGTTTTATTAAATTCCTTTCAAATGTTGATAAAGTATGTTATTACTATCAATTCATTATAGCTCATATTGCATTATTATTAATTAATTAGTTACACTTGATAATAACGTATGTATAATACAATATTAAAAATCGGAATGCATGTAAACGACAGTGTTAAAAAAATACAACTTGACAAGTGCATTACTTCAAAGGTTTCTTTTAAATATTAACCTAAATCTTACTGATAAACATTTCAAGAAAAAAACAAGACCTCCCTGAAATACAGATAATTATTATATACCTACCTGTACATATATAATCAGTAAAGTAGGCAATCTTGTTTTGTCGGGTATCGCGCAAGAAGAAAACATCAATATGTTTGTGACAAACCACTAAATTTTTAATGCGTTTGACGTCACTTGAACTCGAGGTTATCTTTAGAATTCTTTCTGTCTATTGCTCGCTGTACTCGAAGAAACAGGATAATCTCAAATTGTGTTTACAATAAGAATGTCCTTGTTTTATACTATAGTACAAACGATTGTTTTTGTTTTTTGATCTTGTTTTATTTTATTTTTGTTGTGGTAAATATTTTATTTATATTATCAAATATATTTGAACGATATTTATTTAGCATACTATTTTGTATCTATTTTAGTTTTTAAGTATTATGCATCAATCTACATGAATGTATAAAAAAAGAGACGTTACATTTTATAATATAATACTAGCTGTTCCCGCGGATTCGCTCGCGTGGACTACGGAATAATTGTTCAGGATTTATATTGTTCAATATTTAACGATTTGTGCAGCGTATTACAAAAGAACAAACTTTTTTCCGACTTGATGTACTATTATTGTCACTGCTTATTCCTTATGTTACCTAACGTATAAAAATATATACTAAAACCTGCCCAAATAACATATCTATGAATTAAAAAAAAAAACACGAAATCGGATAAATGGTTCTCGAGTGATAAGCGCACTAACGGACAGACAGACAGTCAGAGAGACGTTACGTTTTATAATATACTAGCAAAAACACCATGCAATTTCAACTTTTATATTGAAATATGAAGTCGCAAAATAGTTCACAAATGAGTATTTAAAAAAAGGTAATTTATAAACTTCTAGTGGCACAAAACACATCTTGATTAAGATTTGATAATTTTTTGTGTTGGATTTAAATTTCCGCTCATACGAAAACGTTTTTAAATGGAATTGAAATTTTATATTTAACTAGCACATTGGCCCGGTGTTACCCGGGGATATTAATTTAATTAAACATAAAGTAATCATGCCCACTCGACATGCCCACCCAACATGCTCACCCAACATGCTCACCCAACATGCCCACCCAACATGCTCACCCAACATTCCCACCCAACATGCTAACAACACACGGTTCACCACGAACTGTTTTTTTCGGCTTCATGAAATTTACACAAAATATTCACAAATTATACACCTAAACTTAACCTATCCATTATTGTAAACCGGAATAAAATCCATTAAGTAGTTATTGAAAAAATCGTGTAAAATTATATTTTCTCCCATGAAACACCAGGTCTTATCTTAGAATTTGTATGAAAATCAAAAATAAATAAATAGGTTACCTTTCTTGGAAGTACTTTATTGTAATTTATAAAAATCCGTTTATTTATATTGTAAATTACGTATTTTTCATTCAAACTCATGGTGGAAAGATATTTATTTGTAGGTATCATGATTCAAACTGACATTCACATATTATAGTAATTGTTTTCAGCGTCTTATATTCCATAGCTACTGTGTTTTTCTATAAATGACAGTTTTATGCTCTGACATCATAGAAACAAAAGACGCTGTGCAAAAGATTCCTTTTCATCTTTTGATGTTAAATTTTAGATTTTCATAAAATATTATTAGCCACGATACTGCTCGTAAAAATGATCTGACTATTGCTGAAAACCGCATTGAAATCGGTTCAGTAATTTCGGAGTCTATAAGCCACACACAAACGAACATTCATTTATATATATATAGATAAAGATATAGAATTATTGATAATAATGTTGAATCTAATAACAAATCTTCTTTCAAATAAACTAACAGCCAGATAGTTTTAAATTATAAATTTTTGTTAAATAAAAGATCAAATCTTTATAATAATAACTGTGTTATTAACTCTACAAAATGACTAGCGTGTTTTCTAATCAAAAGAAAACTCATTCTCGAAAGTGTCCTTTCATATTTTTTCATTAAAATCAACCTCTTCATTTACCCTTTCATTTTTTTCACACTCAAACCACTTTATTCTACTTACTTCATCTGCTTTTTTCTTCACAGCAGGGATGTCCTTATAAAGTTTTTATATTCTTATTAAAGTTTCAGTTTCATGTATGGATGTTATTTGATATTGACATTTTTATCTGTTTTATTTATTATTCAGTGGATAGTAAATATCTAGGGAATTCTTTTAAATTGTTATCAATATTTAATCTTGTTTATCAATATGTCATATTTTTATATACCTACATTCATATATGATAAGCTAAAATAATGTTTTTATTGTGTTATTCAATACCCATACTAATATTATAAATATTAAAGTGTGTCTGCCAGTCTGTCTATCTGCTTGTTACCTTTTCACAGCTAAACTGCTTAACCGTTTTTGATTAAATTTGGCAGGGAGATAGTTTGAATCCTGAGGAAGGACATAGTTTACTTTGTTTCCGAAAATTATATCCCGAAAAATGTTTGTATGTGTCATTTGTTTGTACGTGCGACCTGTTTTATCGACTATAACATAAATCTTATTATATATATGACGCGAACGAAGTTGCGGGTAACAACTAGTTGGAAATAATTCACTTTATTGCTTGACTTCTAAATATAAACCTCATCTTATTTAATACAGTTTTCTCACTCGACGAGGAATTCATTATTTACACGAAAATCTTAATTAAATGTTAATTGTAATTAATGACTTAATCTTAAACGTCGACATTTGAAAGTTAAATGATTAAAAACGTGTCAAAATATACCTCCCCTAATATTAATTAAAAATCACCTAACCCATTAACATTTTCTTACATTTACTTTAAACCCATTAATAAAATATATAAATTAATTATCCAACCCTTGAACCTCATTATCCAGTAACACTCCATCTACAGCTGTCTAGAACAGTGCCCAAAATAACACTGAATGTTTGAAGTATGTATTTATTTTTACGGATTTAAGCATTCATAAAAAATATTGTTATTCAGAAAATCCCGACCGGCGATAAGTATCGCATTACGAACATAATCTCATTCAGAACTCGCGTCTGCTAAATTTAACTCGTTTGTGAAGTAAATACCGAGTTCCTCTCACCCCCTCATCGACAGTTTCTTGAGATTTTGTACGTACGTACAGCTATCGGAATAAACTGCCATTTGAATAAGATTCTTGTTTGTTTTTGCACCTAAATAACTACATTAAATAACAGTTTTCACGATATTAATGTTAAAAAACGGTATTATTTCAATTTACGATATACAGGATGATTTACAACTAGTGTACAAAGAAAAACTTAATATGAAAACAAGTATCAGGAAATTCTTCATAAGGGAGCTACATACAGCATTCTAAAAATTTTACCCAAAATTAGTGTTTATTTAATATCTAGAGAACCCATGTGTACCCAGTTATGAAATTTGATAACCGGTTTATTATTAATAAGTGTTATCTATTTCCAGTATCAAACAATAAAAATTTAGATCAGGGGTGTATAGGGCCAGTGGGCTCACCAAGTGTTTTTCCTGAGTTTGGCAAATTTTTGAAAGGCTGTAGCTCCCTCACGAAGAATTTCAGATAGTTCACGTGAAGTTTTTTGCTTAAAATAACATCCTCGACCTACTGTTAATTTTTTATGCTAGTTATAAATCAGCCTGTGGATATAATTTCGAGAAAATATGTACCTAAATGATTGAATTAAGTGTGGAAAAATTCTTTAGCAAAATGTGTGATATTATACAATAAAAATATTTAACTGTTACTTTCTTAAGAATATATTATTTGATTATTCAAATATACAGAAGTTGTACGTTTTGTCAGGATGTAAAAATAGACGATTATTCATATTTGTTACCTGTTATAAGTTAATTTAGAAACAAAATAATATTTATATGCAAAATAAATGGTTTTCTTATTTATTATTATTATTACTCTTTGGTTAGGTATATTATTCGTACTACTTCAATATTTCATTGTTTGCATTTTATGTATTTATATAATATTTTAATCGTTGTTCAATATTTGTTAACAAATAAATACTAATATGTATAGAAATATATTACAACATACATATTTTTATTATTGTTTATACTTTCTTTTTTATATAAACAACTTCCTGTCTGTGTTTGTTAATATAACAAATGGATAGAAAATTTATCTGATCAGGATTTAGGTTATATATTATCACGCTATCACAAAAGATACCTGAGCAATCAAAAAATACGTTGCGCAAATCAAAATAAAATTAAACGTAGTCAAAAATTATACGCTAGTCAAACTAGAAATATCATATCAAAATCGTGTAAAATGAACATAAGTTCTACATATACATAAGGTAGTGGCACCAGTCGTGGCAAGGACCCCAGTAATGGCAAATTTTTAATTAAATGTACTGAATTAGAAATATGTGTTGATATTTTATTACTACCATTTCTGAATATTAATCTATATACTTATATATGTACATTTAACTGTCTTACAGCGTGATTTTATGACAATAGGCCTATAGGTGTCAAAATGGTGGACATTTAAAACAATTATTAGTATAATTTATTTAATAATTATTATATTATCATAGCAACTGCTTTACATTGTTTCAAATTTAACTATTCTTTCTTTTATATCTTTAATTATCATTTTGTAATCATTAGTAAGTGTCCATCACTGCGTGCTCATTACTGGTTTTACCTTTGCCATTACTGGAGAAAAAAATGAACAAATAGAAGGGCTATAACTTAAAAAACAAACTATATTTGCGGACTTTGGTAATTAAATTGATTAAATAAAGAGTTACTTGTTTTATTAGTAACATGAGTTCATGAGAATTACAAAATCCAAAAAAAAACGAAAACTTGCTCTTATAGCAGCGATAACTGGTGCCTTTACCTTATAGATGTCAATAAATATCTAATAGATATATTTTTATATTTTTCAACTATCGAATTTTATGTATACTACCAAGTTATACATATAACGCTAGGAAAACCGCGGATAAGGTGATATTAAATTATATAATATAAATGTTTTTTTTTTTTTTTAATCATAAACGATGTGTTTTGTCTGAAAACGTCACATCACATCACCCTTTTATTTAGACATCAAACAATTACAGTAAAGCCACAATAGCAAAACTGTGTACGTGTTGTTTGTATCCTTTAACCCTCGAGGAATCACCCTCCATTCGAGATGATTCTCTCTAGCCACAGTGGATGTCCCCAGCATCACACAGATAACACATGAAACCTAGCACCAACGCAATGTTACAGTGAGAACGTGCTTATTTTCTAAATTTTTTGCACTTAAAAAAATTCGCATTCGTTGTTTTTAAAAATATATCTAAAATATATAAATTTTGACATATTTTTAAGTGATTTTTAAAACGATATCATGTTTTATTGAATTTATTATAAAATTCAGAAAAAATACAACGTACAATTCAAGTCTATTTGGTACAATTTTTTTTTCAAGTTTATCCATTTTCAGTTAAATTTCTATGAAAAAAATTTGTAAAACAAAAGAAGCAATTATCATTTGCGTGATTTTATTCAGATAAATTGGTTAACCATTTAATTTTTATACAATTTTACTAAAAAATATATGTTCGAATCTTTTCTTAGACACACCTAATTTTTTTCATTTATTTTTAATTTTTTGACAATTTCAATTCTAAATTTAAAATGCAAACGTCAAAATGACATTTAATATGTTAAAGTAAAAATCAATTTAAAAAAATGACGATTTTTTAAAACAAATTGAGATAAATCTTTGTAAGGAAAATTTTTGAAACAAATATAAGTAACCTATATTATAAGAAATTGAATGTTTTACAAAAAAGATTCTATAAAATTTTCACGTAACATGTGTTGTTCTTAAGATATCTTGAAAAAATAAATATTTTTGGATGTCACCCCTCTCCCTTACACACGATTTTGTTGATTTCGAAATAGGACCGTCCTCAAGCCATATCCAACCAATCAACCAACCAAGTTTCATTAATATTGGTTCAGTGGTTCATGAGTTGTGAGTATAACAAGGATTCACTTCTAGGATATTGGGCCTTCTAAGAGTAAAAAACCCATCAAAATCGGTTAAATAATTTTCATGACAAGTCTTAAAACAAACAGACAATATTTGTAAATACAGTGTAATCTTAATATAACGAGCCTCAATACAACGATTTCCTCGATTTAACAAATTTTTCGAAATTCCCTAGAACTGCCCGTAAGAGCTAATGCAAAATATACCTTTATATTACGAATACATTTGTCAACAACCTCTTTATAACAAATTTTTCGACAGGTTCAGACACGTTAAATTTTTCGTAAGACAATCATTTTTTTTTCCTTTTTTCACTGTTGCTAGTTTTAACGTTGCAATTGTTGAAAAACAAAAAAGATGTACCTTAACCGTCGCAAAGAAACGAGAAATCATTAAGTATGTAGACGAAAATCCTACAACGAAAAAAATAGACATCGCTACATTCTTACCTTGTTATAACGAATTGTAGACCAACCTAACCTTTATATAACAAACCTCACTGTAAGAAATTACTTGGTATAACGAATATTTTCTACTTCCCTTCAGTTTTGTTATATCGAGGTTGCACTGTATAATCAAAAATATATTGCCTGTAAAACAACGTATAGGCTCAAAAAAAATTCATTGTATGTATGTACAAACGAACCTACAGATTAATGACGTATAAATTACCGATACGAAACCTGATACATAAAACTATTTAAAATCTCTTACAAACTGCTTAAACGAACCCTAAGATTCACCCTCTTAGTTCCATCCCCTAACACCACAAAGAAACCGTGGTGTTTATCTTAGATATACATTTGTTACTTTTATGCCACAAATTGATAAATACAAAAGATAACCAAGTGACTAATGTGTTATTCATTGTACTTTATATTGACATTTAAATACAGTGTTATAAAAACGAGCTCACTGGGGTAATTTACTACACTTTGTGCCGAAATGTAGAATATTTATGATGCATAAACTCACGCTACACATGCCGTGGTGCAATAAACACTGGTCCGCCTGTAGTGCGGGGTGAAAAAAATATACAAAGAGGAGATTTAATTGTTCTACTGATGATTCATAATGGAAATGTTATATGCTGTTTTATGGCTCTTTTCGTTTAAAAATAAATGCAATATTCAAATTATGTTGGGGGTGTATTTTAAATGTTTTCATATTATTACTATATGAATATCTATATATTAATACGTAAATATCACAAATTGTCGTACGTTTTTTTTAGTATTTATTATAAAAGGATCATTTAATACAATTTCACGATTTTTTTTCTGGAGTAACTGTCTCATTTTGCCTTCCTGAACGTGGTGCATCATTTGTGTTCGTACGGTCACGACGAAACTCAGCACACAATTATTTTATGGTTGAATTAGTTGGGGCAGATGTGCTGTAACACTTGTTTGGACGGTATTATTCCCCATCAAAAACAATGTTTAATCAAAATACGAAATTCACTTGTTTCCATGATTAAAAAAATAACAAAAGTAGCATCACTTCGAAGGCTGTAACTTGTACAAGAGTACATGAAATTTTGACAGTATTCTAGTTAAGGTTGGTACTCTATGGGAAACATGTAGGACAAAGACTTTTCAGCCCATATATATTATAAATAAATTTAATCTGTAGTAAACATACATATTACACATCATTTTCGCTTATCTTCTATACAAAAATTAATATTTTTAAATAATATGTAGTGAAAAATAAACATGTATAAATTTAACTTCTCACTGTAATTTTTGTATGATTTCATTTAATAATTTAAACATTTATTTTATTGATCTAAAAAATATCAGAATTTTACCAAGCCAAACCGGTTAACAATGATAAGTATAGAAAAAAGAAACCACCCACATTCAAATTTCCGCTCTGTTGGGCTCTGTCTAATGTACAGACTTCCTGCAGTGAAACAATGCAGCCTTGAAACCCTCCCTTCTCAACCCCGTACCAAATCCGTGGTCTCATTTTTCAGACAGCAGCCACTGCCTATGATGTCACCAATCAATTATAACCCTTATAACATGATTGTCAATAAGGCGAACAGTTTTGCACTGTTTAAATCTCCCCTTTGCACTATGATCCAAATGTGTATTTTTTTTGGTCAAAAAGGTAATTCGCTAAAATATTTTTTTTTAAATATCATGTATTTTATATTAATTTCATTTTCACCTACTTAAAATTATTATTAATAATAATAAATAATATTCAATTTTCCATTTGAGATGTATTACACAGTGGTATACCTATTAATTAAAAGAGATTTCGTAAAAATATTGAATATTAAACATTTATTTAAAAATTAATTTATAAACAATTTCAAAACGCAGGGTTTTTAAAACCATTGTTAATAAAATGGCCAAGTGCGTGTTGGGCACGTTCATGATAGAGCTGTTTTATGTTGGCGAAATATGTAGTAATATCTATAAAATTGTACACGTTCGTGTGACGGTTTATAAAAAGAGTTATATCTAAAATTTTCATAAACTATTTTTCCTACAGTATTTGTTATAATTTTCATTGATAGTACAAATTAAAAGATACATTCTGGAATTTTTCCAGATATTATGCATCCGTAGTTTAGAAATTAGAGGGAGGGAACACTCTGATAACGATTTTGAAAGCTGAAGGGTTAAAATCAAAAAGTTCCTGAAAAATATTTGTTGCATTTTAAGAGACCTATCTAAAGATATCTCACTCAATGGGGTAAGTGAAAAAAAAATGAGTACACTTTTCAGAATGAAAAGAGGGTCCAAAAAATATGTTTTTCAAATATCTCATCATTTTTGAATCATCAATCTACACCCATCTGCCAAATTTCATCTTAATAGATATATAAATGTGAGAATGAATGGGCTGAAACATACAGATAGACAAACAGAGCGAAACTATAAGGGTTCTTAATTTTCTACAGAACCCTAAAAATAGTTACATCAACATTCAGGTCAACTAGATAAGACTTGATCCAAAAAAAATTATTTTCTACAAACCCAGGGTAGCCACATGTTTAATTGGTAAACTTATGAATAAATAATGGGAGCGTTCATGGAATTTCTGGTGGAATGTACCAAAAATTAAAAGAATGTCATTTTTTAAGCGTGTAAGAAAGTGAGAATGAAGTAACTAGAAAGAGATAGAAACTAGTGACCAGGCTAACTAAAGAACTTTTATGTTCATTTCATGTTGAGCGTTTCTGCCAGAACACTAGTTTCTATCTCTTTCTGGTTACTTCTTTCTCACTTCCTTACACGCTTAAAAATAAAATAAAAAAATTTCAACAGAAATTCCATGAATCAACCAATCAAAGCGCGTTGTTCACTGTTTTTGGTCAGTTGTGAACGTGACCAATTATATTGTATGTTATTTCCATTTCTAGAAACACTGAATATAGACTTTTCTAATTTATTTTAATAAATACACTTTTCGGTTTGTAATGATTTTTTTTTGGATTTAAATATTTTATTATTAAATAATATTTGGTTTTAAAGTATAAGATTTTGCTGCAATTTCATGCATTCTTCGGTATGCATTATTCTTATCTTTTGAATTAATTGCAACGACCTTGCGTGCACTCTCAATTCGGGCGCTGACTTGTCGAGGAACGGGGGCAAGCAGAGACAACGGCAGAGATAAGATCGGTGTAATATACGCATATAGCACAAAGTTGAAGCAACAATATATCGCTTAAAAAGGAGGCGACATTAAAATTTTGAGGAGTCCGGAATTTTGGAGGTCCGACCGGCCCTTACCCTTGAAAGGGGGATTTATTATTGTCGTGCCCACGGAGTCAATTTTGGTTAAGGAGTGGAGGTCCCGACTTGCCAACCTGGAGCCCAGGGATATGGAGTCCGTGCAGATAAGTGGATAATATTGTTTGTTATTGTTTATTGTTTTTTTTTCAAAATACCACAGTGCTAAACTAATTTTAAGTGCGTAAGATTCACGTGTGCCGGGCGTACGGAACATACAGTAGCTACTCGTATTTATGAACATATACTTTTCGTTTTAGGGTTGCAACCATATTCAGGTTTCTATTGTCATACATTTTTTTAAGTTTCTATTTCTTTATACATAGCTAGTTCATAAGTTATATTATCGTATTGAATACTCTATATATTTGTATGCGAATTTCAAACAAAAATAATATGTACAAATTACCTTAAATAATGCTACATTTAATTATTTTATAATCTTGTTTTGGTAATTGTGCTACTGAATAGATTTACATTTATATACATATATTTCTTATGTTTGTTCTCCTTAATGTACATACAATACCGATTAACTATTTTCTTATTTGTTAAATATAACTAAGCACTTTATAAGCCGATACAGTGATTTTTTTTTAAAACCCTGTTCCATACAACGTTCAACGACGGATTTTGTGATTTACCAGAGGCGTAGTAATTTAAAAATCACGTGGCGCCCTTCTTAATAAGTAAATATTCTTGAAGTATATTTTTTATATTATAATTATTTTTTTTTTGCTATATATTATTATCACCTTTTAATTCGACCCCACCTACTAAAGGAAAAAAAAAATAACAAATTGACAACCTACCCCCTTCTCCACTGTAGCCGACCGGGTGTAACGCCTTTTCTGTACGCTGGGCAATTTTATTGCATTACAACTTTTGGCCATAATTTTACAATTTCAGAGCACAGTAATCGGTGGGGTCCACGTTCACACAACCCCACCGAGATGTGACAACAATGTTCGATATCACGTTACTACTGGATGTTGTTTGAAGTCTTGGGTTTGTGTGAGGGTGCAGAATGTCCTCGGTTCTGTTGTAATAATTATTATTGGAATCGTCTGGAAAGTCGTCGTAGTGTTTGAATTCACAAAATGTCACGTTTTCTGATGTTAATAGTTTGGGATAGTTCAATGTTGAAATGACGTGCATTAAATCGCATCTTGAATTATTTCCAAGAAGAATGTCGATTTTTGTCTGCGATTTAATCGTTTTCGATATTAAGGGTACTTTAAACTTCTAAATGGATTAATTAAATATTGTTTTTAAGGTTCCGAAGAAACCCTATTAATCTGACTTTGTCGTCCGTCCGTCCTTTTCAGCCAAAGCAAAATATCTCGTATACTATATAAACAAGAAATTTAAAATTTTTACTGTACATGTAAAATTATACCCTCTAGTAAAATATGCAATATTAATTTTTAAGAGGGGCGCGAAGGGGGTAAAGCAAGATAAAAAAATATTTTTTGTATGTTGTTGCATGTGGCACATCAAAATGTATAACCAAATCAGTGGAATTTGACCCTTTTTCTTATTTTTTTCCAAATCAAAAATGGCGCCAGCAGGAGGCTAAAAGCAGTATTTTTTTGTCCTCTCCTCTCTAACTCAGAAACTATTGGCTCAAAAAATCTGAAAAAAATTGGTAATAAGACTTTGGGCGGACTACCAACAAGAAATACTAAAGTCATTTTGGAGAAATAGAGAGGGGTGTCATAGAATTTTTATTTTTATTTTAATATCTAGGCATGTGAGGTGTCAAAATGTCGATCTCAATTTGTAGAATATGACCCTATTTTTTTTTCTAACTAAAATGCACCTGTAAGTGGCTCTAAACAGTCCACGTAGTACGTACTTCGGAACCCTTATGATATACACTCGCGTATGTCTTGCCCGAATTATTTTAACATTAATAATTCATGTTTTCATCAATTTATTAGGTATTTTATACGACTAACAGCATAAGTTCGTGTTTATTGACCTTTTACCTAATTAAATAAACGGTTTTATTGAGAAAGCTTTGAAGATTCTTTAGTGGTGTAGTGATGTATAACTTATACTTGACTTTTGAATATCAACGGTGTTATCTTATTTGTACCCAATATTTATTTGCAAATTGCAAAAGTCTGAATGCCTAGTGCATGTCAACGCAGCTTGTTACAATACTTAAGGTTCAGTGAATAAATGTACCTACATATATCCATTTCAATTACACAGTTTACTAGATGAACATACATTAATTATTAAACTTATCAAATTAATATTCGCTGAAATATCTGTTTCCGCATTTATGGGTAAACGTTTGGAACATACATAACATCAATACTAGAGAAACATTTCAAGCGTTTTAAACACGTATAAGTCTGAAACTAACTACCTAGTAAAACATTTCTGTGATCCTAAACTCACCGCCACAACAAAATAACTATTCTCTATGTATATAACATTCTCTAAAAATCCCCTATTAGTGCAGCCATGCCAACTTTCCGTAACTAAACACTGGCTATGCTAGTTGGCTCTCTCCACAGAAGAGATTCTCTCACTACCCTGTTTGCATAATAATTGCGCACACCACTGCAACAGCCAAACCCCTCTCTCTTTTGCCCCTTCATCTAACCAGTGCCACAGTACCGTAGGTTCGATCTATATTCATGCCCCCTATCCAATATTTTTAGCTGGGGAAAAAGGGATTAGCATCTTATATACAAAACATACAAACAAATTTTTATGAAATATAAAACAAAATGATTGTTTATAAAAACCGTAATTGTTAACAAACGTAAACATCGTGTGCACTTCGATGTAAAATCTTTCTAAGAAGTTATAGTTAAAATATCAACTTGATCGGATGGAAAATGGCCAAGATACGTTTTCCGTAGTTTTTAAAAACGTGGTTTCGATAAAAATGAGTTTAAAGTTTGAAAACTGTTTTCTACATGCAAACGTCGATGTTAGTTCCGACTTTTTTGTCAAGAATATGTCGGTTCGGCGGTTTTCGGTTGTTTATTTTGCTTCTGTTTTGGCTTGAGACTAAACTATGGTGCCCCTTTACATTACCATATACTCATTATCACTCACTTTTCACCATTTGTATTGTTTTGTATGTTGAGACATTTTGGAAAGTGAGCTCTAAAAATAAAAAAATAAAAATGTTAATACATCATTTAAGCCAATAAAAAAATTGTCAAAAATTAATTAATACATTGTAACCCCTTAATATACTAACCATTTCTTATATTTCTTATATCCTTAAGCTCTAAACCATCATAAACATGTTAAGTAACGCCACTGTCTACCATAGACCCCCTCGCCAATACACTAGATTTGTGAACATTATTCTCCCTCGTAAGTAGCGCTAACCCCTACCATATTATTTGCCTAGCATCATTTGGTCTCCTTTTTTAGATTTCGTTTTATTGTTTTGCAGATACTTAAAATGGAATTGCGAAAATCGCAGATCCTACAAACGGCACGCATAATTGCCCCATAACGACGGGATTTTTCTGTAATTACAGTAATGGGACATTGAAACCAGTTGAATGGCAATTAAAGATGTTTTAAATCACAATTAAAGATTTAACTATTAAATAAGGTACTGGCACCAGACTTGAACA
This sequence comes from Sialis fuliginosa, assembly GCA_961205875.1. Taxonomy (NCBI): domain Eukaryota; kingdom Metazoa; phylum Arthropoda; class Insecta; order Megaloptera; family Sialidae; genus Sialis; species Sialis fuliginosa. The sequence continues at coordinate 36,859,560 of OY540810.1, forward strand.
ATACCCCAGTGTTGAACATTATTAAATTAAATCTACTTAATTTGGAAAATTTGTTGATAGGTATTTGATTACATACTTCCATTACTGGATATTAATCTATATACATTTAACTGTCTTACAGCGTGATTTAATGACAATCGGCCAATAGGTGTCAAAATGGTGGACATTTAAACAAATTATAATTTATTTATTAGTTATTATATTATCTTAGTAACTGCTTTATATTGTTTCAAATTTGACGATTCTTTCTTTTATATCTTTTGTGCCGTAGTTTTGTAATCATTAGCAAGTGTCCATCACTGGTTTTACCTTTGCCATTACTGAATAAAAATCATGAACAAAATAAAAGGTATAATTTAAAAAACAAACTATATTTGCGGACTTTGGTATTTAAATTGATTAAATAAAGAGTAACTTGTGTTATTAGTAACATGAGTTCATGATAATTACAAAAAACAAGCCCATTAATCCAAAAAAACGAAAACTTGCTCTTATAGCGGCCATAACTGGTGCCTTTACTTTATTGCTATTAGTGCAAACCTAGTCTTATATACATCGTGAAAACGCAGTCTTTTTATTTATTAATCCAAAAATCTTAATATAGGCGTATGAAAAAAGTAAGTGGTATAATATTTTTGCTTACTAACCGTTTTTAAAAACTTCCCTTCTGTATATTTACTCTGATCCAAATTAATTGGTGCTGTTCTTTTTAATATTTAACTCTGTTTGCGTGTGTTTTTTTCCACGTTTCTGATTTCATGTCTGACCGTTTTCAAGTTGTTTGAGTTCTTAAATGTAAAATTAAATTAAACATAATTACAAATTAGTTTTACTATGTCTTTTAACTAAGCAATTTAATTCAAAGAACATGTTTAATTCAAAGTTTCCTTCCGCTTTCAGATTTTTACTCCACAACCGAATTGAGGCTTTTTAGAATTCCGTGAAAATCACAATCTCATGTAGGTTTGGTTAAATGCTTTTGAATAAAAGATTCTTTAAGATAGTCCATTGTATATAAAAAGTTCATTTATCCAGTTCTTTATAGTTCCTCTTTCTGTATCTACCGCTTAAAGTTCTTTGTATATTATCTGCGTCGAAACTAAACCAAGAGATTTCTTTGCAGAATATTTTTGGTAGTATAAATATACATAATAAGGTAGTGGCACCAGTCTTGGCAAGGTCCCCAGTAATGGCAAATTTTTAATTAAATGTACTGAATTAGAAAGATATGTTGATATTTGATTACTACCATTTCTGAATATTAATCTATATACATTTATCTGTTTTATAGCGTGATTTGATGACAATCAGCCTATAGGTGTCCAAATGGTGGACATTTAAACTAATTATTAGTATAATTTATTTATTAATTATTTTATATTATCATAGTAACTGCTTTACAATGTTTCAAATTTGACGATTCTTTCTTTTATATCGTGATACTTATCATTTTGTAATCATTAACAAGTATTCATCACTGCGTGCTCATTACTAGTTTTACTTTTACCATTACTGAAGAAAAACATGAACAAAATAAAATGCTATAATTTAAAAAAACAAACTATATTTGCGGACTTTGGTAATTAAATTGATTAAATAAAGAGTTACTTGTTTTATTAGTAACATGAGTACAAAAAACAAGTGCATTAATCCAAAAAAAAAAACGAAAACTTGCTCTTATAGCGGCCATAACTGGTGCCTTTATCTTACAGTTTTTTGTAATCAAGTTTAAACAATCCTTCATTATTTTATGTATGGCTGCGTACATTTTCTGTACTTATTAATAGTCAAAACCACTTCAGGCGCGTAATACGTGGCATATGTGAAGTTGTTCAGTTTTAAATTCGCAGAGGGAGGGTTTGAATTAAAATTAAGTTGACTGGTTCAACTGAAAGACTTAATATTACCCTAACTACACAAGTGTATTAAATCAGTTTTAGTTAGAGCAGTAAACGTTAAAAAATGTATTTTAAATATATAATTTTTATCACTACTTTCTTAAAATTTCAGTGGCTTTTTAATAATCCAGTATTTCAGAAAAAATCTTATGCATGACCAATTACAATACTATTTTTAAACATCTTTTCCTGCTTTATATAAATGATAGGTTAAAAATCGCGTGTTTTCTTTTATAGGTCTCTTATCTACTTTAAAATGTCAGAATGTGTTGGATATATTACTTATATATTTTGCATAAATTATATAGATGTGTTATACAGTGTAGTCAGAGCCGGCTTTAGAAAGTCTGGCACCCTGGGCGAGATTTATTTTTCCGCCCTCTCGCCCCCTAAAAAAATGTTCAAAAATCACCGAAAATGTCAATTAAAATTGATAAATTAAAAAATAAGTTGAATAGTTAATATCTCAGCTTGGCGCGATCCTACAGACTCCATCTTTTTTTAGAATATAGCTTACATCATTAACTTTAAGACAATCAAATGCCCTAAGACCGTCAAGACCCCCTTCGCCTTAAAAGTTTTCATATTTAATGCAAAGAAATTAATATAATTAATTTTTAAATAAGTAGTTAAAACAATACTAACAATTTTTTTTGCAGAATTGGACAATGGCACTTTAAATAATCTGATTACATAGATGACGTGCTATGTATATTTACAGTCTATTATCATCATTTTTGTTGTAAAATCAAATAAAACATTCACATTGTCTAGTTGAGTTAAAAAAGAAGTACGATATGAAACTATATTCGCATATTCTATAAATCTGCATATCAGTTTTATTTAGTTTTATTTTAGTATTCGAATGTGCTTCTATATTTAGAATTCGTCTCGATGTAAATATCGATATTTGCATTGTGCGCTACGAAATTTATTTCATCATAGAAATGTAACTCTAAATAATTTGTTATTCCAGGTTACATTAAATTATAAAACACATGTTATTTTATGTATGTATACAATACAAATAACAGAATATGATATATTTGTATGGATAAAAGGTAAATTTAAAGTAAACAAACATTCTAATAAATTTAAAAAATATTTTAATTCAAACAACTCATATTTTTATTAAAATTAAAATATTTTTCATTGTATAAATATTCGTTATAATACCTATATGATATTTTTAGATATTGTTTGTAAATTATGTTTTTTTCTGGAATTTATTTTTAGAATTCAAATCAAATGTTTTAAAATAGCACATGATTGACGATTTATTTATTACATGTTGTATGGACGTATATCAATATTATATTATCTTAGTGGATACCTATCATCTACTAAATCTTTTAATACATAGATAAGTATCTACGTTATCTATATGAAATATTCTAAAACATGTACAGTTTTTTAATAAACTACATACAGGGTGTCCCATAAACATATCAACAAACTTTCAGGAGCTGTCAAGGACGTGAAAACAATCGCTTTTTGTTAATAAACCCATGTCCGCAAACGAGTCATTTTAGCATTAGAGCAAAAAAAAGTATCTGCACAAAATCAATGGATTTTGCTTTTTTGTTGAAATTTTTTGTATTTTGTGGAAATAATAGTTCGAACTATGCAATGGGTGCAATTTACGAAAATCTACTCCAAAGGGCACTCAAAGATTCTATGTTTATGTTTATCTCCTAGCATCGACTTTTAGAAAATTTTGTACGGGATAAAAAGGCAAAATTTATTGCATTTTGTGCTACTGTTGAAACGGCTCGTTTGCGGACATGGGTTTATTAACAAAAAGCGATTCTTTTAATATCCTTGACAACTCCTGAAAGTTTGCCGGTATGTTTACGAGAGACCCTGTATAAATAAGAGAATTTATCGGAGAAATATTTATTGAAATGTGTAAGAAGTGGGGTCTGTAAAATCTTACGAATCCTTACGTTGGGGGAAGGAGAGATTATGTTCAATAGCGTTACTTACGTAAGTATTGCTTCTTTGCAATATCGAAGATACAAGAAACTTTGTGATTGTTTTAGATTGAGACAACATTTTTTTTTTATTTAAACGTTTGAAAAGCTTGAGGGGGGAGGATTGCCTTATACTTACGTAATTAATGGACACTCTCTAACTAAACCATGAAGTCGCTGATTGCTACTAAAAACATAGATGCAGTTGCAAATGTTTTTGTATAATCAGTTTTTACAGGTACTCAATAAAAAATAATTCATTTTTACAAACATAGCACTTTAATTACTTAAACCCATTACCATGCGTGTCCACGTATTAAAAACTGCATGCAAAAAAAACGCATTACACATACTCGACTAGATATTACGAGAACAACAATAACAAATACAGCGATATTATCACAACTTGGGTGATAACACCCGTAGATATATACACCGTGGTGTTTAAACAATGCTCACGAGGGTCGCACGGCCCGTTACCCCCGAGCGGGTACACGCCTGGCGACGTCGCTTCACCCACCGGCATCCCTCCCCTCCCCCCTTTCCCATTCCCCGCGGTATCTGTGAGTCAGCGCGCCGCTACGCGCAGCTGGCCCGATAACCATGCGTGCTTCTGTCAGTAGTCTTTTGTCTTGCTCAGCGCTTGCTAGATGTTGCTGAGTATACACGTTTTTTCTGTACTTAAATGTCGAGTCAGTGTGCCGTTTTAAAAAGTGGAAGTTTTGGTGTGTAAGGTGTTAGTTTGTTGTTGTGAATTTCTAACATTTCAAGTTTCATGATTCAAACATAGTTTATTTTAGTAAAATTAACAGTGAGGTTTCGAGAAAACGTTTTAAATAAAGAAACATTTGAGTTATTTGTGTTTTTTTTATCGAAGGGAACATCTGATTGATAAAAATGGATACATATTTAGGTAAGGATATTATCATTATTACCTATAATATACACAGTAGGTGTGTCAAAAAAATGAACGTTACAAAATTAGTTAGTTTATGACCTAAATTAAATCCTCGCCAAAGGATTACCCTGTAGTTTAATTTTAAGAGGTGATGCAAAGGGGAGTCCCGTTTCCCATTTAAAAAACATGATAAAATGATTCTTTACTACTAAAGTTGGTATCACTTATTTGCAGAAGATAAAGATAAAAGTCATAACCCTCAATTCAACGTATCACAAGTTACAGGCATTCTAAGTGATTGATTTGTTAAAATAAACGTTGAAAAGGCTCACACAATTAAACTATTGTTTTTATAAATAAATAATTTTATTCTCTACAAAATAACGTCCTTAATGACGTCAGTTATCATGAATCAGTAATACCAACTTTGGTAGTAAAGAATAATTTTTCAATGTTATTTAAATGGGAAACGAGACCCCCCTTTGCAACACCTCTTAAAATTGAACTACAGAGTAATCCTTCGACTAGGATTTACTTTAAAATATTGCTTTTTTTTACACACTCTAATACAAAGGTAGAAACGTTGAGTTGGGCCAAGAAATCCTTGTTTTATATATAAGTATAACGAAAACAATATTTTCTTAAATTATTTTCGTTAAGCAAGTATTTTTTGTCCCGAATCATTTTTTTTACCTGTAATGCCTTTAAAACTGACAATCCTATCGTAACATTTTCATCAAAAAACTATAAATTAACTACACATGTTAATTATATTTCATTTATAAACATCTCATTTCAAATTTCTTCATTTGAATTTAAACCTATTTATAAACTTTGAATTGTCATATTTCCCTCAGTTCATAGATATTTTTTTTATGAATAGGTCAAACCATTACCAAATAAAAACCCCAATGGCCTAGATTTGAAGATATCAGCATATTTGACAGTTTTTCATAATGATTGTGTTATTGTGGCCTCAAATCAGTGCAGGAACATTATAATGAATTGTATTTGAGATATAATATAATAAACATTAATTAAAATAATAACTGGTAGGAATTTGAACATACAACAACAAAAAAATATATAAGTATACATAATTGTACATATATCCTTCACAGAGGCGTGTTTTAAAACCAATATTTAATATATTAATTAATACTAAAATATTCACCCCAGTTTTAAACATGGCAGTAGCATTCGCAACCCTCAAGATATTAAATTAAACGTATCACAGGCACAAATCTATAACTGTGTTGCCGAGGCCATAATGGATTTTGAACCATGATGTATGAAACCATTAAATATTTTTGTCGAAAATTATGTCTCAATTTCTATATTTGTTTTGTTTGCTTTATAATACTTTATTGGTGAAGTTATCAGATTTTTTTTCCATTTAGGGTCGATCCAGACTATCGAGCCGGTCTCGCTCCAGTCAAATATTCAGTATAGTAATACTGTATCGGAGCGTGATTGGGCCGAGACCTGAGCGATACTTATAGTGTGAATGATTTCATTGTTTATTGTTTATTTATATTTTATTGGACCGGAACCGGCTCGATAATCTTATTATTTGCCTAGTACCTACCCCTTAAATTGAGAACTATCTGTGTTTTTTTTTTTATAAAAAAAATTTGATTTGAAAAATTATATTATATTAATTAATTAATATTATTTTTTTAAATGTGTAAAATATATGAGCTATCCATAAATAACATATTAAAATTTTAGACTTTTATCTATACATTTCTCTAACGATCGAATAATTTTTGCTATTTTAACCGTTATTTTTAAAAATATTTATTAGGTCAGTTTTTTAAAGAAATATTCAACTATTACATTAGAACCTATCAATAGGACAATTTATCAAAGAAATTATATGAAAACATAGAAGAGTGCGTGACAAAATCATGATATGATATGTCAAAGCCCATATAAAAATGTGTGTATTCAAATTTATTATATTTGCATTTGCATGTTATTACAAACATAAATAATATAAATGTTTATAATAAAAATATAGATAATGTATAGAACCTACAACTTTATATTGGTTTTTCGCATTCATGTATATTTATTCCTTAAGTTTAAAAATAGTTTTTTAATACAATCAAATTTTATAATAATGTTGTTTGTTTTTAAGATTCCGTAGAAAAATAGGAACCGTTATGACTTTGGTCTGTCAATATGTCTATCTGTATGTTACAACCCCCCTATTCTCTTATGTATATATACCTATTTAGATGAAATTTGGTATACAGATCTATAGTTTGTAACCCTATAAAAACAGAAATGAGATTCTTGAAAAAATAATTTTTATTATTAACTTTACATCAAGAACACGATATAATAATAAAATGATTCGTTATAAATACATAAGGAGAAGGAGAGGCTTTACCCCTTTTTCGTTATAATCTGTATTAATACATTAAATACAGGAAAACCTGGGGAAGTTGTGGAATTATTTTCCAGATAATTTATAGTCATCCTTTATTATACTCATTGTCAGTGGCACGTTATCCAGTATGCACTTCAGGCAACTGCCTAGGGCCCCGAGGTGAGGTGTGAGGAGGGGGGGGGGAGGATAAAAAATATGTGAGGTCCTTTTTACTATTTTTAGAAAATAAAGATACTAAAATAAACTGATGAGAAAAAAGGTCCTCTTTACTTTACAATTTTCGGGCCCCCGACTATCATACGGACCACTGATTATTATTATACAAGTTCTGGGCGCAAGCCGCGTCGATTTGGTCGTGTTATCGGTCAACGTTTCGTCATACATTGCAGTGGACATCTTAAGATCTCTTCTAAAAGTGCAAGCATCGATAACACGACCAAATCGACGCGGCTTACACCCAGAAGCCAAGATCCATATTATTATTACTTAATAATTACAATTGCACTTCTCTTTTGTATATAATGTTTTGAAAATATAACATTTTATATATGTACAACTTTTAAATACCCTTAACTAATTCCAAGGTACCTACATACATTTGTAATTTAAAATAAATTCTTTGTATCCGGATAAGTAAATATTTTGTTATAATTTGTCAACGCAGTGCACATTATTTTGTCTCGTCGCTTTTCAATTCATCTCTATTTATTTACGTAGCGCCACAAGTAGAGAGGGTACTTGGTTCTAATTCCATCAACGGCGTCTATTTTTGACTCGCGTCTGGAAATAAGTGGTGCGTCTATTTGTTGTTGTTGTTTTTTCTCTACTTCTCTCTTTATTCAAGAATGGGATGTTAAAATCTGCGTGCTCCTTTATTCAGACTCCCAAGCACTTATTTTTTAATAGTACTTCATAAAAGTGTTGTCGACACTTCACTGTATAGAAGCTTTTTCATTTTATGGAATGAAATGTGAACGAAAAATTTAATTACGTGTTTCTGGTTTTTACAATTTTTTAA